>OY728138.1:1080971568-1082221568 GCA_963277665.1 Viscum album
AAATACAAGGTTCTTAATTTATATTTTCGAGTCATCACATTCTCCCCATGTTTTTTAAATTTCATACATGAAATTTAAAATTGAAATTTGTGATATATTTTTTGATATTTTCTATGTTTAAATCAATCCTCATGTGTCATGTTCATAAGTCATCATTTGTAAATGATAGAATATTATGTACGAAGGTGAGATGGACTAATATATAACAAGGTCATTAAGTAAGAAAATATTAGTGGCAGGTGAAAATACAAACATAGAGGAAAAGTGTAAATATTTATAGGATGTTATTGGAGTTATCTATAATGCTCAGAATAACTAAAGTGGGAACCTTGTTTTCTATAGTGTTTGTGACATACGAAAACAAGCGTGTAATGTAATATAATATGCATATACTTTAAAATATATTTACTATTTAAATTATATTCTATATATTTCAATGCATGAATAAAAAATTTAGCTTGAAATGTATGAAAAAATAGGTCAAGGTATATCAATCGTAACAAATACCTTCCTTTATAGCTTGTGTTACACACAAAAGTGACATTCTTTAATGGCATACTCTATACACAATACCGAGTTTTACCTAGAGATAATCTATAATTAAAAAATAATTATTTAATATAACATGATATAAACTAGATTTTATGAATAGTATTAACTAAATTACTAAAATATATTGTCTACAAATCAAATTCATTGATTAAAAATAAATTAGAAATGAATATAAGAACCAATTGAATATTAAAAGCATAGTTTTATTAAAAACCATTTTTTTTTGACAAAGCTATTTACCCTAATAGATTATGTTAATTAATATTTTTTAGTGATATTAATGTAATAAATATATTACATATTCAGTTATTTTTTTATAATCATACAATTTATTTGGAAATAATAATATTGGATCAAGCCCAATATTTCACATAAAAACCTATATTTTTATTCAGGCATTTTAACCACCTTTTATGAGGCAACCAATCTTAAATCTTAATTTTGACACACTTATGAATTTTATTTAAAAAAACTCATTATTTGAATTCATAATATCTGAATAATCTTAGGTTGGTTTTTTGGTAATTTTCCCAGACATATCATTTTTAGTGAATAGTGAGAAATACTACCGTTTAGTAAAAAATGTCTTTTCATATAAATTATTATTAATTATAAATTATATTATAAATGTGTTATAATGTAAAATTGGATCAATTATAAATATATTAATATAATTTAGTTCTTTAGAATAAAATATAACTGTTTAATTGATAATAAAAACATGATAATCTTTTGAACATTTATATACTAAAACCTGTTAATTCGTCTTTTAGAGTAGCATTAATCTTAATATTTCCGCTTATCTGATTTGAATTATAAAAATCCATCATAATTTTTTTCATAAATATTATATTAGAGGTTAACTAATATCAAATTAATTTTTTTATAAAATGGTTATTCAATGTTATTAAAATTAATTACAATTATTAATGTGTAATTAGGCTTAAAAATGGACTAAAATCAAAAGTTTAAGGGCCCAAATGACCGAGTCAGTAATATGACATCCATTTTCTGGAAATATTTATGCCATTAACCTTAAAATTATTATTATGGGATGTTTTTTATGACTTTTATTAGGTAATAACATGTTTACACCTAACTTCTTATCAAGAATACCATGTGAGTCCTTTTCCTTCCATATAGAAGACCACCACCTCTAACTAGTCCTCACACATCAGAAACCCATATATTTTGGCCAAAAACTGGCCAAATAGTCTCTCATAATTCCTACTCTAGACCAAGATTGATTAATTTTGGTACAAATCCTTCCAATAAAGAATTTTGGATCAAAGCAGAAGAAGTTACCAGATTAAAAGGTAATGTTTTTTCTCAATCTTTTTTTTTAATTTCAATTATCCATCCTCTAAAATATCATTAATCAGTAATATAATAATAAAAATAGTATCCTAAATATACTAGTATGTTTTTATTCTGAGAGTTTAACCTATAATTATACACACCACTATGTAATGTTTAATAAACATAATGTTTCTGTGGATGGTGAACTACTGCCTCACAAAACGTTGATTGTTCATTCTTCCGTTACTGCCCTTCATTGAGTCTATTATGATGTAGAAATTGTTTATATAGGTTATATATGATATTTATCATGTCTTTATACTTATTTAAGACTTTTATAATACATATTTTTATTAATTTCCATTTTAACGTTAATACAATAAAATAGTTTGAGGAAGTGTGGAGTAATGCCGCTTCAAAGAAATATGATTCATTCACATGATACATGGGATGTATAAATGATGGTTATTTTTAAAAAATACAAGACATTAAAAAAATATATGATATTAATGAAATAATTACCTTTATGGATATATATATACACATATATACATATATACATATATACATATATCATTTTCTTTGTTACCACTTCACACACTTTAAAAGAGATAAAGTCGTTCATGCACATGTAGACTACCGCCTCCTCAACTTGATGTGATTAATTTTACACCACAAAATTCTATATATAAGAATATGTGATTAAATAATATTTTATTTATTATATAATTATCATTATAGAAATATTTTAGTTACCTACCTTCTTTCCACAATGATCATTTTAAAAAGGGAATGTTACTAATGCGTACATTCAACCTACCATCTCCATGATTGTAACATTGATTCAATATTCATAACCACTTTTAGTAATTGGTTTTAAAGGTATAACTAAGGAACAAATATGATAATTATGTAATTTTTATTTTTATGAAGATGTTATATAATGAACCCTTTGACCTTAGTTGACTCATAATAGTTATTTTAACATATAAAATAAGTTCAGTCAAAAACACCCGATGCAAAATTAATTATATAAGTGGTTGTACACAACATGGTAATAAGTGAAATAAAATCAATTATAAACGTGAAAAAGGTTCCTAATAAAGTATAAAATTATAATATTTTTTTTATACAAGATTAAAAATAATTTTCACCCGAAAGGAAACCTACGTTAAGGGACTCTTGTCTCATTTTCATTCCCTGAGGCATAATTAATTATTGTACACATAATTTCTTATATATGGTGTATTTACTAACGTATTGACATATAATCTCATGAAACCTATTATATTTATGGTATTTGAATGTTTTATTTAATTATTAATTCCTTTTGGTTTTCCAATTCATTTGATACCACATTGGAAATGATTTTCATCTCATATTTAATTCGATGACATTAATGTGATATTCACCACATACTTATTCTGTGTTCCATAAATACAACCTATTATAATACAATATATCCTTAATCTACTAATTCTAATTATATTATAAGATTCATTTAATTTCATTCTTTTTCAGTCATATAGATTTAAATGTTTAAATGTGGTACGAGACACTTGGAAAAGATTGAAGACTATTATACTCAAATAATCAAAATCTCACTTCCTTTTGTGGTTGTAAATTTACATTGAAAAAACCCTATTGTAATAAATTTACATTAAAAATTTATTGAATATCCACATTCTCATTCAATTGATATTACTATTTATAAAATCGTATACTATTTTGCAAACGGTGTCTACATTGACTGTGATTTGATAAATCTATGTTTCTCATCAAATACGGGTACTTGAAAAAGCATATTATTTAATTTGGTTATTCAATATAGGGAATTATTTGTAAATTGAGTGATAGTTTGAGCATAGAATTTATATATATCTTCAATAAATAGAAAGGTTCTCATGAGATAAACTAGGAGCACAAATTAAACACATGAGAGATCCATAGTTCAATAATGTCTGGAGGATAGATATTGACCTTAATAGGTCATCGTGTTTCATAGACATGACGTATAGTGATAATTAATTTACCTCATACAAGTATCATTTATAATTCACCCATGAGATTTTGATTCAACATATCTATGGATGGATTTTATTTCAGTTGACTGATTAATGACATGTGGTTTACTTTCTTACCAAATGATATATTTTTTCCTTATCTAGTTATATGAATGGAATGTATTTACATTTATGAATTTTCTTATTGATTATGTAATTATATTCAAATTATTGATTACATAGAACATGTGTTTAGTTATTTACCTTTCAATATTTACTATTTTACTTGATTTATTATTAATTTAGATCTATATTTTTCCCTTCTTGATAATTTTATCTCACCCTTATCATGTTTCATTACCCAGGAATCCAAGAAGCATAATATTATTGAATTTTTGGAATATACTTGATGGATAAATGTTATCTTGATGTTGTTTAATTGTTTTGAGAAAAATGTTGTAATTAGAGTATCCACTTGTAATGAAATTCTCAATTATTTATCTGGATTATTAAGACTACTAAACTGATCAGTCCTTTGGGGATTGATTACTTGTAATCATGATAATGAATTTATTAATAGAGACCAGATCTGGTCTATCTAGGGCTATGTTGCGACTGTTGCTATGAAAATGAGGTTTTTTTAGAAACCCAAAGGAACTATATTTAGGAAAACCTAGATTAGTGACTATATCCCTACAGTAGAATTTGAATAAGTATTGATGGAAATTCTATAATTTTGTTAATGTATAGATTATTAGGGTCTTCCAAACAATATATCCTTGTTTGGATAATACTAGTGGACATGGTTTTGGCACATATGTACTTTGGACTAACAACCCTGGCCAGGTATTTAACGCTTGATTCCGGGTAACCTAGTACATGACAGTGAGCCTTACTATGCACCCAATTTGACACTCTATTGGGATATTTTTAGGATAATACATGTTTTCTTTACAAACCAATAGGAAAAAATTTGAATGGATTTTGTTAATGAAAAATCATTGTTAAACCTATGTTGTTTTAAAAAATATGGTGTAATTATTTAGATATATATTAAATAATTTCAGACTTTTTTTTACATTGACTATTATTTTTCAAACTATTCATTCTGTCTTTAGTCAATGATTGGAACTAGAAGGATTCATGTAAAAATCAAACATGAAGGAAAATTTGGTGAAAATGATCCATCAAATTATGTGTTGAGTGAAGGATATCATGTTTACTCCAAATCAGTTTTCATGAAATATGATTAATAATATATACCTTTACCAACTCCCAAGCACTCTAATGAAGAGATGTATGGAGGGTGATAAGAGTTAGAGTGGTGGAGACTATGTTGAAAAGCAGGACCGACATTCCACATGAGAGATGTTTGGAAGAAGACACCCCAAAAAGTGTCTCAATGGAATATGTAAATTCATTATATACATGAAAAATGGAAATAAATCAAAGGATTGCGGAGGAAAAAGGAAGAGTATGATGGATGGAAATTAAGCCCATCCTAAGAAATCATTTAGAGCTCTTTTCCTTAAATGTGGGGAACCATGACATTACCCATGTCAATTACATCTCCTAGAGGATAAAATCTAGACCATGGAAGGATATATGTGGAAATAAGTGGATGAAGTATTTATGTACTGAGTTAGTATTGAAAACCTTAGATAAAATTCTATTTATTGATTATCTTAATTTCAAGGATTTCTACCATATAAATCATGGAAATTATATTAATAAGGATTTTGAAGAGGGAAAATAAAAGCATGGTGACAACTAATAAAATTTGATAAGTCCATGGGTCTTGAACCCATGATTGAAGGAAAATATGGGTTTCACTCCAACCATATACCTACATAATGTCCTTGTAAATTTGTTATTTTTTATAGTCAAAAAATTTAATGAATAAATATTAATAATGAACAAGTAGTAACTCTTTGGATGAATAAAAATTAATCTATTAACCATATTAATTTAGGGTTATAGTTGAAGCCAAATAATAAGAATTTTCACTCTTTTATCGGCCTTACGATCTATTAAAAGTTTCTTTTAGGGATTGAGGCATAAAAAATCATTGTTGGTAATTAATTTTATTTGAGAGTAATGGGATGGATTAGAATTTGATCAAAGCAGAACAAAAAGTTTGGATTGTTCACATGATATTGAAACCTAATATGTAAATATTTTTAATATTCTTGGTTAGTAAAATAATTACCCAACATTAAGAAAATTACATAGAAGTAAAAAAGTTGCACTAATACATAAATTTCTGTTGTACTAATGGCTTTCTAAATAATTAATGATTTATGGATTTGAAGCCTTCATCCTTGAATTGATCATTCACTTGTCTAAGATTGATGACCTTGTTCACTCCCTATAAATTTTTATTATTTTCCTCCAAGTGTGTACCTATAATTTCCAATATTGTTATCCTACATAGATACCTAGTTACATTCTATTCCATGTGACATTTTTTACATTCAATTCCTTTTTTATAGAAGATTTCTTAGGATCAATTTTCATAATTTGGGATTTCAGACATAGGAAGTATAAAACAATCTATAACCATGATTAATATTAAATAGTGAGGGTAAAATTTAAATAAGGTGGGGAGAATGTGACTCCCTGAAAAACAAATGTAAGAACCTTGTATTCTATAGCATGCATGACATGGGACAACAAGCACATAACGAAATATAATATCTGTATAAGTTAGAATTTATTTACTTTTTAAAATATTATCAATTAATTTCAATGCAAGAAACACCTAGTTAGAATTAAATTAATGCGACATAGGGTAAGAGTACATCATATGTAACAATTTACTTCCACTATAGATTGTGTTACAAGGAAAAGAGACATTCTTCAATGGATTATTCTGTACAAAATACCGAGTCTAAGCAAGATATAATCTATAATTAAAACATTATAATTTAATATAACTATGTCATTCGTGACCCCTCTACGAATTGAGGAGGCGAGAGGCTTTGCAAACCAATATGATGTTCGCAACCCCACAGTAGAGCGAGGAAGCGAGAGGCTCCATGAACGAATCTGACGTTCGCGTGCCCGCTGCAGAGTGAGGAGGCGAGATCCTCCACAATCTAGTTTAACGTTCGTGACCCCACCGCAGAGCAAGGAGGTGGGAGGCTCTATGACCGACTTTGACATTCATGGTCAATCACCGAGCAAAATCTTTATATGCGCCGAGTGAGATCTGCTTCACAGCACCACTTTCCTGTAAATACAAGGCTCCTCTCATGCCCAAACGATGGGTCATCCGATCTTTCACCTTCTGATCCCTCAAGTCATGAAGCACTTCCTCCTCGGTGAACCATGAGCTCCTCAAGGTACTTTTTCTTTGTGAAGTGCCTTCCACTTTTCGTTAATTAAAAACTCTTCTCAGAAGGATGACTTTCACGAAGCCCATAGGCCTTTGAAAATGAAGGAGATCCCCTTGGGGACTCGGGTCGTCATGAAGCGTTAATGCTTCGCGAAACACCCTCCACACACACATGACCCACATACTATGTCAGGGTCACTTTGCTTCGTGAATCACATTTCTTCACAACACCTTACGTCACGAGGCACCGCTGTATTGTGAGGCATTCCTTTGTGAATTCCTTTCCAATTTGCGAAGCCCCTCACATATGCACCTATGCCTTATGGCTAGCCTAGGCGACTTCACTTTGCGAAGCACATCCCTTGAAAAAAGACCTTCCACTTCATGGAGCACGAGAGCTTCACAAGGTTTCCTATGAACCCCTTTGCTCAACAAATAATTTTCCCATGCAGAAATTTATGTTTGCATGATGTAACATCAATGTCCCTTGGATGATATTGCCCGTTGTGTTTCTTTGCCTCATGCTTCTTCCCATAGGCATGCTAAAAAAATTTCTTTTTTGCATTCCCACGCTAACGTGGACCCCCAATGGTTCTCTCCCTAACAACCCCTCGCCAAGACATTTTTGATGAGTTCCATCCCCCAAGGGTGGGCATGTATTAGTTATATAGGTCCTAGGGGTGTGGACTTCACCCACCTGATCTGAGACGCATGACGTTAAACTACGAAGCCACATCGTCCTCAACACATGACGTTAAACTGTGACCTCGCCCCATACGTTACATGTGGGGTGCCCCATATCCGAAATTATATAATACCACTAGAATCTATTAGAGAGAGATCATTCTTCACATGGAATTACATCCTCGTTATCAGAGCAGCATCTGCCCGAGAGGGTGAGGGAATCCACCGTATTGTATGTCCCTAGCCTTCCTTGCCAGAGTCAGCACCCCTGCTCCTCTCTTCTTAGGTGCCAAATCCCTATACCGTTGGGCTTTGTCACCACATTGGCCTCGCTCATGGTGTAAGTCCCAATCTCCATAACTTGGGATGCTAACCATGCATAAGCCCTTGTTTCCTCTTTGTGCCGCTAAAAATGTGTTTTTCCCACTACACTTCCCATAGATGCACCATTCGTGATGTGATTGTGAGGTCTTTTCTATCTGTTGTTTCTCACACTGACCATGACCCTCATGGGATTAGAGAAAGAATCAACAAGGACATCTTCTCCGGGTAGCCTAGAGTGTAAGACCCAATCCCCCATGAATAATGAGGTCATTAATCCTTACTAAGAAAAGTTACCTAAGAAGCCTCCCTAATGTTCAATCCCACCAACCATTGCTTCAAATCCCCTTTACGTCAGCACCCACAAACCATTCTAAATGTTGCGGACTTTGATCCTTTCCAAGGAATGGTATGTAAGTAGTCTCCCAGAGGTTCAATCCCACCATCCATTGCATCTGACCCCATACACTTTGGTTCACCGGACTCCCATGAGTTATGTGGTCTTTGATTCTTTCCCAAGTAGGGTACGTAAGAAGCTTTCTTGAGGTTTAAGCCCACCATCACTCTGGAACCTAGGTCCTCATTCATGTAGATCCACCGACCCCCATCACATATGAAATATGTGGGTCTGATCTATGTATCCTAGGTAGGGTACGTAGGAATATTCCATGATGATAAAACCCATCCAGTGTTAATCCATTGTGACCTCAATCAGTGGAAAGACATTGTGATCCCATCCAGCAGTAAGCAATTGTGACCTCAATCTGTGTTAAGCTGTTGTGACCCTATCCAGCGGTAAGCCGTTGTGACCCCAATCTACAGTAAGCCATGTGATGCCCTCCAGTGGTAATCTTTTGTGACCCCAACCAACGATATGCCATTGTGACCCCATCCTGTGGTAAGACTTTGTGACCTTATCTAGTGATAAGCCGTTGTGCCCTCAATCAGTGGTAAGCTGTTGCATACCCTATTAAGCGGCCATCCATTGTAGTCACCTTGCGGGGACCCTAATCTTAGGTCCATCCTAGTGGCGTCAGACAAACTTGTGCTGCTTACCATGAATGATCCCCATACACATGATCATGTTTTATTAATATTTATATTCCCCAAAGAAAGTTAATTGCCTAGTATTCCCTTCGATCCTATGCATTTCGAGAATGTCATGCCCCAACCCAGAGGTTCCACTTCCTCTAGGTCCAATACATGCATCCATTCTAATGGGCCACCACCTTAGGCATCCCATATCCCTACAAAACAACACAACCTTTGATTCCCTGCCATAGGGATATGTAGGATGTCTCTTAGAGACTCAATCCCAACATTATAGTCTTCCTCATGGTTGTTCCATCCCATTCACCATCAACTTCATTCCAAAACTCCATTATTCATCTTGATTCTTACCCAGGATGCCACATTGTGGTGAGGTCCTGACAACTCACCCCTATATCAGTGTTCCCTCCAGGGGTGGCACCCATATGATACACTCTAATCAGTGTTCTGATCAGTCTGATCCATCTCCACTAGATGTTAAACTTGCGGCATACCCTGTGTTAAACTTGGGATGTTGAGAAAAATATCAAAGACATTCATAGGGAATATGATTCCTCGCATTCAACGCGGTATTCCTCAGTCTTCCACGCCCTCGATAAACCCTATAATAAGGGAATGAAACCTAGACACGCTAGTGTCCTGGTGTATAGACATGCATGTGATGTCCAATGTGACTACTCCCCAGACCAAAGGTTGCTGCCCTGACCTGACCCTTTAGAATGTCCCGACAGAAGAAGTGAAATTAATTGTTGTTAATGAAGATATAATACTAGGAAGATTTTCACAAACAACATCTTAAATCTATAAGGGATACCCAGGATAGGTTATGAGTTCTGAGGAGGAATCCACAAAATGAAGAACTAACATCCCATCATCCAGTTTCGATATAGAATCAAACATCCCTAAACAAGGAATAGATGTCGCCCACCTTTGGAAAACATGAATGCAGGGAAACGAACAGTATCAACGTCCCCCGAAAACACAGACGCACACACCCTAATGAAATAATCAGAAACAACATCATAATGTCAACCAGGATTGGTGGAAAAGGAAAAATTAATAATCATCATTTTCTAAGGGAGTAGTCAACCATATATAGAAATAATATTTTTGTTTCCCATTAGATGAAGGTGTTTGTATGTGTAGGTTATACCATTTTAATAAAAAAATATAAGTATATTGGGGATAATTTTTTCGTTATATAATTAAAGAATAAAGTGATTTTTGTGTGTGGAGAATGTAAATAAAACTAGAGAGCCTAAGATAAGACGTTATCTCTTAATCGAATAACTTCTTTTAGTTTGTATCAATAGTAATATAAAGAAATATTTTTGAAGAATGTTATGATTTAAGGTCAATTTAAGGGATTTTGGGAAGACATATGCGCATATCATGGCAAAATCTATTTGGTTCTAGTGGTGTGAGGAATTAAGAGCAGTGGCGGCCTTTTATAATGTTTGAAAAAGAAATAGTTAGTATTTTGGAAAATAAGTTAGGTGTAACCACATTTTCACCCAATAAAAGTATAAAAAAACCAACCAAAGTAAATTATGTAAGGTTCATTGAAGAATTATGTAAATTAAATTTGTTTTTGGGAAATTTTATAGGTTATTTGGGCCCTTAAGTTAATAGTTTTTTCCTTTATTTAGATAAAACATTCATTAATAATTGAAATTACATTAATCATGTACTCTAATATTTTTTTTTCAAAAACAAATTTTGTGGTATTATACATTAGGAATTATAGTTATTACTAATATGGAATCCGTTATTCCAAATTAAAGTCACATAAGGGGAAGAAATTGAATTAATGTTAATCCTACATGTAGATGATAATACAAGTTTTTATAGTAAAAACATCAAAATGTTTGCTGTGTTTTTTATAATTAATATAAAATTTAATTTGATTCTAATGAAATAAATTTTATGAATTTATAAAAATATTATCTAAATTAAATTTAAAACTAAAAAAATTTGAACTTTAAAATTATATTAGATTAAAATGTTGTATTGAACTAAAATTCAGTATTTTAAACTATTTATTTATAAATTTATTGTGTCAGAAAAAATTTACCCTAAACTAATTAATATGTTTCAATTTAAAATATTATGTTTATAGTGAAATATTAAATCCATTAATGTCTAAAAATTCAAAATTAAAATTAGTTCTCCAGTAAAAGGAGGTAAGATTGGATTAGAAATAATGTTTTTTAGATGTTAAATAGATCTCATTCTTATATTCTGTCTATAAAACATAATAAATGAATATTGATAATATTTTATTGAATATATAATATATATATTTCAATAATATCACTCATGAATTGTAATTAATTTAATCTATTAGTGTAAAACATATTTTTCGGCATGAAAATACTTTTCTTTAGAAATACTTACATTATATTAAATTGATTATTATATTCATATATTAATAATTTTTATCCAAATAATTCATTATATATTTCTATTAACCATAATTTTTATATGTTAGTTCTTTATATTTATAAATTCTAATTTAATAGATATTTTATATTGCATTATATTTTAATAATATATTATTGCATGATAAAACATAGACTTGCGTATAATGCAAGCTATTGAGGAAGGTTCGTCTTAGGTGTAATGAAAACTAACTTGGTTTTGCATGAATTAAAATAAATTGATTCTATATGGAAAATTAATTATATTATAATGTATCTAGATATTATATTACCATACATTCATGGAGTCATGTGTCATACACACTATCTAATACAGGGTTCTTAGTTTTTATATTCAAGCTGTCACATTTCCTTTCATCATGACCACTCAATGATTTAGATATTATATTACATTTTTCCATGTTTATTTTCAAAAAAAAATTAT
Source organism: Viscum album (assembly GCA_963277665.1). Lineage (NCBI taxonomy): Eukaryota > Viridiplantae > Streptophyta > Magnoliopsida > Santalales > Viscaceae > Viscum > Viscum album. The sequence continues at coordinate 1,080,983,680 of OY728138.1, forward strand.
TTTTCTAATAATTGGGAAATTTTTTGATTTTAAATAATTTATTTTTAAATGGAAATGTTATTTTTCTCAAGAATATTTTAACGACAATTTTATGTAATTTCAATTAATCAATGACAACAACCTTCGATGCATCATATATTTTTCTGGGATTTTTATCTAATGGTACAATCCTTATTTTTTATTATTTTGTTTTGTATTTTTTATGATCGTATTTTTATAAAACCCATCAATTTTTTACATGGGTATTCTATTATGAAAAAATGAAATTCTTATGAAACCCATTTCATTTCCATGGGTTACACAACGATGAAATTTTTATGTAACATATTTACGTTTCATGGTTTATGATATGATGAATATTTTAAGATCATATAGAAAAAAAATGTATTGATTAACTAATTAGTGTGACTTATACCAACCTCCAGTGAATTGGGTAAATATTGATATCTCGTGCAATAAACATGACTGGAATGTTGAATAAACCCTATTCTGTAAGGGTCATTGTTCAGTTTAATCATCTAGAAAGTAAACCTTGACTACTATGACTGTTTGGGAAATGAACTTATTTCACTATTATAGTCTTGCTAATTATCATTAACTATTAAGGAAATGATTTTGTGTGCTTATATGTATTCGAAAAATCCATGTATTATGCCTGTGTTATTCTCTCATGGATCATGTTATTTAATTATTATTAAATTCAAGCCTTATAAATTGACAATACTTATTCCGTGATGTATGGTTATAATAATTTATTTGAAATTTATATTTTCTAAAATGTAATACATAGGTTATAAATACTGTATTCATAAGTTATGCTCATGTGATCATTGATATCTCCATGGTTTACCCTTACTAAGGACCATAAATCACCCCTTATTTTGTATCCTTTCATTAGGGTATAAAGAAATGTTTTATTCATGATATTTATATGAATGGGGATATCTATGATTATCTCTATGGGAGATGATTTAGAACTCTTATAAGCATGTTTTTCATGATTTCATGCTTCCAGCAACATTAGACATATTCAATTTTGGTGTAGTTTATTTTTTTTTGTAATAAACTTTCATCTATTAAGATATGATACCTATTTATGAATAGTTTGAGTCCTTATATTTGTTATTAGAGAAACGTTCAATTATCCATTGGAAACTAGAATGGTAAAAATTTAGTGTTATATCTATAGATATATAAGTCTAAGTCTATATATATGAAATTTTCAAGTAATTTAGTTGAATGATAGAGTGAGTGGTTTAAAAGATATGAAATCACTGTATATATACTAAGAGTGTCTATGTATTAAGAAAATTTTTAGTGATGGGTAGTACCTATAATAAGGGTGTATTGGACTTTGACAAGATCATCAGCTATTATACGAAAATGGTCATTCATGCACAGCTAGTTTGAATCTCCTGTGGGATATGCTATGAAAATGAAACAAATTACAATAAAAAATGGAGGATTTGGATTGATAATGATCATGAATGACCTATGTAAAACCTAAGGTGTCGTTTATTGAAAATAAAGTGTCATGATTTAGGAAACCAATAATATATTTTTCATGACTTTGTGGGTTTCCAAAAAAAAAACAATGTTTAGAAAACTATGTTGTTTAGTTTTAGTCAATGTATGTGCCCCAATGAAATTATTTTAATGATGAGTGTGAAATAATATTCCATGATTTTACTCTTTTTTAAAAAAATTCTGGGAGTTGGAATTGAAAATTTCATTGTCGTTGGAAAAAAAATATTATCATGATATAAATCATATTGAAATCTGAAATGAGAAAATGAGGGAACAATGTTCGATTGAGTCATTCTTGAGGAAATTTACCCCTTTTAGTGGGTCTACTTATCCTATAGTTTCATAGAAATGGATTAGTACCACTGAAAATATATTTTCAATTCTCTAGTGTTTATAACATGGAAAATTTAATTTGATTATCTATAATTTAGAAGGAGAAGAATATCAACAATACACTTTTATCAATAATTTGTGGAAACAAAAAGAAAAAGACTCTATAGAGTGGTATGGAATTAAGATATTATTTCTCAACAAGTTAATTCATTGCCTTTATTATAAAATAATGAAGATGGACTTCCTTGATCTAAATTAGAAGGTTGATGTATCCATTGATACCTATAAGGAATCTTTTAGAAGACTTTTGAGGTAGGCTTCTTGTATTCTTATCCAACCTTAACGTAAGGGATATTGATTTTTTTATTGACTTAATATGATGCCTATAAAGGTAATTAGACATAAAAGACTCTAGTAGTTATTATGAAATCACATTATATACTCTGATGTTGGAAATGGTGAATTTTTATTTCCCATATATCTAATGGTTTTTATATGAAGAAAGTGATGTTATTAAAGGGAAACTCTAAATACCAAGGGAAGAATAATATGAGCCTTCATTGATGCTTGATGTGAGGAAGGAAATGTGGATGAAATTTTCTTATGGGGGAAACTAAATGTTTTATTTTTTAAAGGATGTTAATCGAGTAGTTGAATACAGAAGTTATGAGAAGAAGTCAACTGATGATGAAAATAGAGAGAAATATCTATAGAATGAACCAACTAATCTCTAGTGTTTAAAATGCTATGAATATTGTAATTATGCCAACTGATGATCAAATTCTAAGGTCGATGATGATCCTTAACATCAAGGTTTCACAATACCACCTCAATGATCATATTTTGACCTATAAATGAGAACCCCCAATAGAATGATGATGAAAGATTGAGTCTATGAATCTTCCCAATTTGTGCATGAAGGAATTTTCTCCATAAAATATTTCAATCCTCCCTTCAGTTGAATTTATTGTTATATTATGAATGTATTTACATTATCTTTTTAAATCTCACATCAATTTTGGCGGTGGGAATGTGATGTTTGTTATTCGAAACTAAATTATGCTAATTTTAATGTCCCAGATCCGGGTGCCACCCAAGGGTGTCGTATACCCAGTTTCCACATGTCCTCAAGAGCATTTCCCCAAATTATAGAGGCAGTCGACTAGTATCAAAGTCCTAGGGTGTGATTCTGGGGAAACTATTCCCTCATTGTAAGAGTAAACACATCAGAAAACAAATAGTGAAAATTGACGAAATAGAAATACCATACAACAGTAGTAGATGGAGAAAGACAAATAGTAACAAAAAAGCTAACTCCATATCATAAATATAATGATGCATGTCATATGTGTCTAGGAACGTATCCAAAATTGGACATATTGATAGAAATACAATACAATCCAAAATACTGAAAAAGCAATTAAACTCCAACAACATCACAAGCCTTAGCTAGGTCCCATTCTCTTTAGCTTTAACATATAACACTAAATTACCTGATGAAATAGGGAACTTTACCTAATTTATAACAATAATCATATAATTTCATTAGCTCTAAAATTAAGATCCAAAAAGGGTGTGAGAATAATCCCACTAGGTAACCACAAAACGATCTGTGCCAAATAATCAGTGAATAAATATTGCAGGTAATATGAAAAATGATGAAATAAACTAAGAAGTACTCAAAAGTAAACAATCCTAATATTTTCAATTACATTCTTTTAAATTTATCAATTATTCAGTATATTAAATCACATAACCCCTAGGATCTTGCCTAAGCTCCGTATCCCCCATACAATGTAACAAAGTAGGTTTCCAAGAATACCACCTAAACAAAAAAAGTAGGACCGAATACAAGCTTGTGCTTTGGCTTGGAAGACGCTTCACAATCATTCAATCATTCAATTAATAACCTTTTGGAAAGTAGTCATAGTGTAATTACCCTAGTCTAACATAACAAAAAATCATTTCATAATGAACCTATTGTAAAGTTCTCATGGTCTAACACCATTGGTCTAATATAATATGAAATAATTATAAACAATCACCTAGTAAATCTCTCGTAGTCTAGACCCTTTTGTATAATATAATATCCAACAATAATAATCCACCACTAGGGAAAGATCTCTCAGTATAATCCCCAGATTCAATGACACCTAGAAGCTCTCACGGTCAATAAACATAGGTCAACATAACAATCAAACATACATAAATTACCATCCCTCAAGAAGCTCTCACTGTCGAATTCCCTTGGGTGAAATTTTCACAATGCATATCACAAGCATCTCATATAATCACCAACTCTATCCTAACAATGTGAGGCCTGGAAAACAAGGTTATACTAACAAAAATCCTAGACCAATGATAAAAAAAATAGTCTAACTAGGGAAGATCACCCACTAGTGTCCCATAAATAACGTATATAACGTTTTTCATAAGTAACAACCCTTTATCAGTTTAATATACCATAGAAGGTGATAATCAAGGTTAAATTCAAAATCAATAAATACCCCAAACATGGATATGCGGCACTTTGAGACTATATAATGCTAGATGAACCAATTGAAGGCAAAAACCACTTATCTCAATGTTGTACAATTGATATACTTGATCGTTGACCCATGAATCGGCATAAAATGTCATAGATCTAAAAACGGTGAAAAATATTCACAATTGAATAACCCATAATAGAGGAGGAATCAAGAAGAATGTGTCTACATGTTTTGAGAACTCACTAGTTTTTTTCTAATTCACCTGATGGAATCTAAATTGGAGCTTTGATGGAGAATCAGGAGGGGTTTGGAGATCTTTGGTACTTCCACAGTGCTCCTGTTTGAACCACGACCAGAAAAAGACATTTATGAAAGTGATGTGTCCCATCTCCGATATATCAATTAAAATGAAAACTACATAACATGTTCATTAAATGCACACAACATGTAGTAGCCTTAACCGACCCCCTATTTAAGTATTCTTCCAGGTCACCACACAGTCATATACTCAGTCGTTACATGGCCGGAATGCGGTTGTACACATCAAGATAGGTAAATGAAATGTAGTCAAATGTACATGAAGTGTAATTAGAAAATACTATTTTCTTTCTTTTTCTGAAAACAACCTAAAAAATATACATACATTAAAAGAATATCTATGTTCTTAAAAACATCCACATTTAAATCAATTCATCTCGGAATTGCCCATCCAAGGGTGGCGAAAAAGAATCTACAAACAACTCCAACCACTATGATCATTTGTTGGCCTCCCTCTCCGAAGTATCATCTTACACTCGCGTGTTCTACCATAGAACCCTTACCAGAGGAACAAACCATCCACATAGAACCTTTAGGAAATAATCCAAAATTTGAATTGGGTTCTCTTTGAAGGATGCATCCAGCTCGAACTCAACCTCCTAAGTTATAAAAACATGAGATTGGTATGAAAAGTAACAACATAGCGGAGAAACATGAAATATTTTGTACATAGCCCAAAGATATGAGGTACTGAAACTGTTATGAAATCATCTCGACTCTATCCAAAACCTCCAATCGCCCAATGTATCTCGGTGAAAGCTTATACTATATTGTAATCCTCTTGTTTCCCAACATTGGTGTGACATGCAGGAAAAATTGATCTCCGACCTCAAACTCCAGAGGTCATCTCCATCGATCAACATAATATTTCTGGAAATATTGTGCAGTAGTAATCCTCTTCCAAATAAACTCCACTTGCTCAATGGTCTCCTGGACAGGATGAGGTCCCAACATAGCTGCCTCTCCTTCATCTATCCAACATAGGGGTGTTCGACATGGACTACCATAAAAAGAAACATAAGGTTCCATATGAATTGTTTTATGAAAACTATTATTATATGAAAAATCCACCTGTGTTATGAATCTTTCACAAGAGCCCCCAAATCCAGGATGCGTGCTTCATGCATGTCCCCCAAAACCTGAATCATGCGCTATGACTGGACATCTGTCTAGGGATAATCCATACATAGAAGTACATGTGTTCCAAAAATCCCTCTGTAGTCTCTTCTAGATATGATAGGTAAACCAAGAGTCCCTATATAAAGAAATAAGTAGTGGAACCTCATGAAATGTTTTTATCTCTCGGATGTAAAACATTCCAATATCAATAAACTATTGGTTTCTTTGATTGGAAATAAATGTGAAACATTCATGAGTATGTCAATAACAAACCATTCAACATCATTTCCTTGTGGTGACCTTGGTAATCCTATCATGAAATCCATCATGACATCATTCCAATTCAACTTGGGAATTAGTAAATAGTTTAATAGCCTAGTCGGCCGCTGATTCTCCCCCTTCACCTTCTTATAGGTGGACCTTCTCATAACAAAACTAGAAACATCCCTCTTCATTCCTAGACACCAATAATGAGGATGTAGATCTTGATACATCATAGAAAGAACAAGATAAAATACCCATTCAGAGGCATGAAAATCTCACAACAACTCTTCTCATCAGTCTTCTAACACCCATGTATGCCAATTAAAACCCAAAATCTCATCCTCACCTATAGATTAATGATAACTGCATCATTCTCATTTGATCCAGTATTGTAGTGGTAATACCAATAGAGGAAATAAAATTCTACCCATATCTGTCATGAACCTCCAAAAGAATCTCAGAGAAAATATCCATATGCTTCCACTAACTATTGGCCTCCAAAATTGCTTGTATATTAGTTCCTCTTTTTAACACATCAGCCACTACATTTCCTTTCCCAGGTGTGCAGGCATGCTCAAACTCAAAATAATGAAGGCACTCAAACCACCTTCACCATCTCAAATTCATATCATTCTATCTATAGATATACCTGAGGATTTTGTGTTCAATGTATACCAAAAAACACTATCCTAAAATATAATTTCTCTAATAGTTCTTGACATGCACAACTTTAGTCAACTCAAGATCATGTGTTCGGTAATTATGCTCAAGTGGACTCAACTGCTGAGACCCATACACATAGAATTGTTCCCCCTGCATGTGTACTACTCCCCATCCAATACCTAATTCATGAATGTAAATAGTGTAACTCCTTCATGGATCCAGAAGAATCAGTATCGGTGCTGAAGTCAATCTCCCATTCAACTCCTGAATGGGTGAATCATAGGAATCATTCCCCAAGTACTTAAAACCCTTCTTATTTAGGCCCTTCAATGGAATCTCTAAACATTAAAAGTCCTGAATAAATCTTTTTTAGTAACCGGCCATCCCCAAAAAACCCCGTAACTTAGATATGTATTTCAACTACTCTGAGGAAACCACCACTCTAATCTTCATCTGATCTACTGATAATATTTTCTCTGAGATTACATGACCCTAGATGTGAATATGGTCCATCCAAAAGTGGCATTTTTAGAGATTAGTATATAACTGATGCTCTTTCAGGGTACTCAAATGGATCTCAAGATGATTGGTGTGGTTGTGTCAAGTGTTAGAGTACACCAAGTTATTGTCCATGAAGACTACCAAAAAATAATCCATGTAAGGAGGGAACACATGATTATTCAGTTCCATGAAAAATAACGTTGTGTTTGGGATACCGAATGACATAAAAAAACACTTTTTTAGAAAATACCTACTCTAATAGGTAGTATGAGGTATATCAGATAGTCTAACATGCAATTGATGATAACCAAATATCATGTCAATCATCAAGAAGAGCATTGATCCTTGAAGATGATCAATGATATCAACAATCCTTGGTATGTGATGCTGGTTCTTGGCTATCAACTGGTTCAGATTTTGATAATCCATAGAAACTCTAAGGGTACCATCCGAATTCTTCACAAAAAAAAAAAGAATTGAAAACCCTCAGGAGAAGTCCTAGGTCAAATGAAACCCTTCAGCTAAAACTCCCCGAACTGTTTCTTGAGCTCCTATAATTCTGGGGTTTCTATCCTAAATGGAATAATTGAAACCAGTGCTGCTCATGGCAGATGATCAATAGAGAAATATACCTCTTTTCATATGTAAACCTGTAATGTCCTCTAGAAAGAAATATTTGAAATGATCCACCACTATAGGAATGTCTATCTGTAAAATCCCGTAGTCATCCAAATATATAATATAAATCTGGGTTGTAATTCCTCCATTCATATGATGCTCAGGTCTACCTCTTCTTGCCTAGATATCCCAGTCACCCTTGTGTATAAATGATCCACCCTCTGGTGACGTGAAACCCACCGTACAATGATAATAGTCAATGAAGGACTGAATGGAGACGAACTAGTATATTCCAAGAATGACCTAAAGTACTTTAATCTCTAAGACATATAAGTCCCATAGGATTTGAAACTCACCAACATAAAGAGATATGTCCTTGATCTGACGTACACTAGTTATCTTAATCGTGAACGAAGTGTCTAGAATCATAGCATCATCAGAAGTAATGATAATGATCCCAATAATCTACACAATGTAATCATATATAAAACTATAGGAATCCCCCATATGAAAAATAGTAGAAGCTAAAGCTGAGGAAACTCAAATTGTACCTCTAACTGTAGCGGTTCCAAGAACATGCTCCAGCTAGGTCAGATTAATTGGAAAATTCTGACCTGTATCGCGGCTCCATGACCCAACCTAGCTACCCTGAGCTGATCCACAATACTATCCTTGAAAACATATCCTCTGTCTTCCACTAACATGACAACCTCTTCAGAGTAAACATCCTAATGAACTCCATTTTCCTGACTAATGAGAAATTGTTGGCCCTACTCATTTTCATGGTGTCATAATAGATTTCCTCTCACTCGCTACTGGTGAGAACATCCTACAAAAACACTAAACATGACCCATATTTCTGCTTGATCGACACTCAATTGGGTCTCTAGGGGACTAATATAGTGTGTAAACACTCTTTATGCACTGGTAACACAATACTCAGATACCTGCAGAAACATCTCGGAAAGATCCCCGCGACTCTTACTTCAATCGATTGAAATATTTCCAACACAGGATGATGAACCTCCTTGACTCACAGCTCTAAGATCCCTCATATTTCACTCTTTAATTATCACATGATATACTATATTTGTCCCATAAGATAACCTAAAAACATTCACATGTGATAAATTGTCGTACCTGATACCATCTTCAAATCTCCTAGCTAGTGATTATTCGTAACCCCCAATATAGGTGTGAAGCGCTGAAGCTCTATAAGGTGAGAAGTATAATCCATTAATGAAAGAGGAACTAGATCCAAATGCATGATCAACTGGGAATGATTGGCCCTAAATGTATCTAGTTTAATGTAATCATAAATGGTCATATGAAACTCTTCCCATGCCATATCCCCATAATGTTTCTCCTATGAGATAATGTCCCACCATCTTTTGGTAGAATCATGTAGGATGTAAATCACGAGCATCACCTTCCTCCTAAGAGGTGTTTACAGATGCTATAATATAGAAATAATAGTCTCTAACCATGCTATTGTTTCCTTTGTCCCTCCATCATTTGAAAAAGTGGAAGGATGCTACTTTTGGAACACCCTTGTCAACTCTTCCATTGAAGGGGCAAGATGTGGTGTTTTTGGGAAATTATGCATCATCCTTATAAATCCATCTTATAACAATGCATCTGCCCCTTCGTCTCATATAACAACTAGTTCCAAGATGAGGATAATGGGAGGATCTGCTGGTAGTCCCTAGTCTACCATTTCTGGTGTCTGATCATCGCCCTTTACCTTGTCTACAAATGAAGAATGTATTGGTTGTATGAATCTTGATGTCATGTGCACACCACATTACAAAATTAACAAACACTGCAACTCAGAGGGCCCCGAACATAAGTGGTGTAGGAATTCAATTAAATTTTACAAAAGCGGGGTACACAGTGTTTAGAAACAATGCACTTCGTGTTCCCTTAAGCCATAATATGGACGTGTACCTCTGCCAACATGGTTGTGTAACACCCCATACACACGGTGTGTTCCTCCTTGGACACAAAGTGTACTTGAATATTATCTCCTTCCAAGGTAAATATACACGACTAGAATACATGGTTTTTCTAGTGTCACACTATAATGAGTGATAATGCTAGATGCCGCGTGTACTCATATCCACCCATGACATTACTCAGACGACTGACAACACGGTCGACTAAAGCATGGTGTGTACTCCCTGTACATGAAATGTTATACTAAAAGATTACCAACCCCCATCTCTACTCACACGTCCTGTCACATGGCCAAAAACAATATGGTGTGTATATATAGTACACAACGTGTACATTATAGAATTCATTTCTTCAAAACAAAAGAACACATGATGTGTGTTCATAATATCACACACCCTATGTTATATTTTTTTGGATAGTAAGCCTCTGAAACTTATCTAGAACCCCCAAAATCATAAATTTTGCCCAAGAAATGCTATGTTTCGATAATTTAGAGACCATACTTCTGAGGAATAATAGTGTGGAATCTTTATTCAACTCATATATTAAGAGAAATTAAATAAATTTCAAACACGATCCAACAAATTATGATCCAAGAGGGCTCATAACACCCCAGAGACCAAATATTGGCATCCATCTAGATTAAACATTACATATAACTAGATAATATCAAAATAATAGGTTTTTAAATCATGAAATCTATCATGACAACACACATATCTAGCACAACATCTATCACAACAACATGCAATTAACAATGAACCCTAAATGGAATGATAAGAATGCATGACATGTGATCTCTAGATAGTTTTTATATGATGACTGAGACGGAATTCCCTCATCTAATTTGTTTAAAAGAAAATAAAACAACAATTACATCAATCATAACAGCACAAAATATGGGAATGAACCAACAGTGAAATCAAATCAATTGTAATAATTGAAAAAACAAAAAAAATGAAATATTCAAGGTATCATGGATTTTTCCTATACACAGGTTAGCTAATCCTGAGAAAAAAATATTACCAACTACCTATTCCATCATATCCCAGTCCAATGGAACCGAATATTAAGGAAAATAATAAAATAAAACACCTTCGATAAAACATTGAAAGTCTCGGATCTGGGTGCCGCCCAAGGGTATCCCACACCGGGTTAGCCATATGACCTCATGCAAATTTACACATACGCCAGTTTATGGTAACTAGAAGATAGGTACTGGTGTGTGATAGTGGAAAAAATATTCCCTGATTGGCAGAGTAAACACAATGAAAAAACTAGAAGAAATAGAAGAAGTAGTAATAATATACAATAGAAGCAAACAAAGGAAGATTGATAGTAATAAAACAACTGAATCCATATCATAAATATAATGATTCATAAAATAAGTGTTTAGAGAAGAACTCCAAATAGGCCACAATTATTAAAATACAATACAATAACAAAAAAGAAAAATCATGTAAATGCCAACTGCATCACAAGACTCTTCTCGGTCCCTCGCTATCAATCTCCAACACACAACAATCAAGCACCAGATGAAGAAAGGCACTTTACGTATATATAGCTACAGTCATATAATCTATTTGGGTCTCAAAAGTAAAAAATCTTACTTGTTTCAATTAAATTAATTTACATTTATCAATTATTCAATCTGTTTAATCATGTAACCCTTGGGATCCAGCCTAAGCTCTGTATCCCTAGTACGATGTAACAAAGCAGTTGTCTGAGAAGACCATATTATATTATGTTTGAATTGGATATGGGGGTTTCCTTAATATTATAGAGAAGCCTTCATAAAGTTATGGATACAAAATTGTAACATCCCAAGGTTTTCTAAAAATAAATTGAAAATGCTTGAAATTTTGTTTAAGGTATATATTTATAAGTATCCTTTAAACATAATTTTATTTCTTCTATGTTTTGAATTTCAAGAAACTATCATCTACAATTGTGTTCAGTATGTTATTTCGAGTCTGATGGAACAAACTTGTTTTTTTTGGTGAATAGTAACATGCCCTTATGAATAGTAATATGAATAGTAATATGAATAGTAATATGACCTCATGAATAGTAAATAATATTATTATTTTATTTTCCCATGGCAATAGGATAATGGGATCTTAATTAATTTTCCAATGTCACATAAAACTAATTGCACTTCAATTTTGTTATTTTTCGAATTAACTGTGACCTTATTTTAAAATTAAATTAATAATATTTAGAAAATTATTTTTGAAAAATGGAGTTCATTTTTGAATTCTACATGTCGAAAAATGGTTGGGGTAAATTTTTGGTATTTTTCTGAAACTCTTGAATTTTCGGTGAATAGTGAAATACGGTAAAATACCGTATAATCAATTTATCAGTAAAAATGCACTATTTATGACATCATAAGTGATGCAAGGCCACTTTCTTCGAAATAACATGATATGTTCACTAATTAAGGCCACTTGATTTGAGATTATTCATAGTCTTGATAAAAATATTATAATAATAATTAAAATAATCTAAAATACCTCCCCTCCTCCACTATAAATACCACCCTCACTCCCCTCTTCCTCCCACACCTCTCAAGCCTTGAGCATTGTCTAATTTCTTCCAAATTCCCTCCTCAATCTTCTTCCCCATTTCCTAGAGCTGCTGGTCTCACCAAAAGACCAAAATCAAAGCCCTTAAGAAGGATCTCAAGGAGAAGAGATCAAGAGGTAAACATCCTCTTTCATTTTCATTCTTTCCATCCATTTTATGTTATTCTCTTCCTTTCCCTTTGTCTTTTGTTGGGATATTTCATTAAATATTTTCCCTTACAGTCCAAATTTTGTATGATTGATGAGATATTCCATTCCTCTCATCAATCTTGTTTTTATGAAATTTTTAGAGGCGCTGTTAGGCTGCCGAATTTTTTGTAAGAAATTTCTCATGTTTTCTTTATTTCATGATTCCTTCCACTTCTTTCTTCACCCCCTCTTATCCAAGAGGCATGAAATCTCCAGAATCATGTATATTCTGGATGTTTTCATGTTTATGGAAAATTACAAATCATTATTCCTCTCCTCTTTCACTTATTTAAAGAATCAAAAAACATTGTCCATTTGTGTCGAATTACCGATATCGTGGACGATGTATTTTCAATTTCCATTAATTATTTCAAGTCTGGTCATGAAACCATTTATATGGTTGAACCAGGTTATAATATATCTTGTATGAATCATATAAGGTTCTGTAATTCTTTTGTACTCATGATTCAAACTTATAAGACTAAATGAAATTGTAATTATCAAAGAACCACTTAAATTATCTAAACGAACATAATTAATGTTTTAACTTATAAATCATCATCATATAAGGCCCCAAAGTGATGAATGGTATAATTTATGGTACTGGAGTTATGTAACTAATACTCCATTCCAATTCTGGAGTTTCACTTCCAATCAACAAGAACGATTCATCATGAACCGATCGTGAAAATCACAAAAGACCTCACCCAAAATAATGCAAGGAACAAAATACTAACAAATAAGGGGTGAAATGAGGTTATGAAATGACCATATAAGATGTTATAAACATGAACACGTTTCTTTAAAATCCTATTAACACTCCTTTAACCATTATACAGGAGGTTCGAACAATTTTGAAGTAGGACAAGCCCAAGGTAAGGGAATTCTTAACCCGATTTCCATTCTTTGGGTTAACCTTCTACTTTATAATTTATGTGCTATTTAAATTGTTTGTGTGATGGGTTCTGTTTATATTATGTTTAATTATGTGTATTTACAGAGTATATACATATTACATCCACTCAATTATGTATCACTTCAAGTATATGATGTTTATAAGGCACTTTTCTTCTAAAATCCTCTTTTAAAATTCTGTTTTATAAGATTCAAAGGCAATGTTTTTATGCTATTATTTATGTTGAATGATTATGTTTTGGCTATTGGGCATTGTTTATGATGAAGGGTGGGACCTATATTTCCCTCCAATGCATTGGGTATGAGTAAGTTGGAGGTCGGCCGTATGGTTACTCCAAGTGTAACTGTGATGGTTACACAAAGTAAGGTAGCCGTGAGGGTTACAAATTTTAAGGTAGCCAAGATGGTTACAAGATTATGTAAGTAATGCCCCAATATACCTTTATGATTATAATTATGTTTGTATGGATCTTGTTTAAATCTCATGTTACACAAAGTAAGATTTTATGGGTGTAAATCATGTATTTTGAAAATGTTTTCATATGTCTTGTGTATTCATGGACTAATGAGATTTTTCCTTCTTTTTCATACCTTACTGAGCTTTTGTGCTCATCCCAAGTTTTTAAATGATTTTTCACAGGTTAATGGATGAATAATACAAGGAAGGAAGACATGTTAAATGTTGAAGAATTGTCAAGGAGTCTTGTTTTATGTTTTAATGTTTTATATTCTGAGGAAAATGGAAACTGATTTTATGGTATCCACTATGTAACAATGTGTAATGTTATGAATATTTTGTCTTAATTCTCTAAAGCTCTAAACTTAAAAAGATCCTCAATGTAAAATGAAGTGTTTTCTTGAATAAATTCAAGATTATGTATGAAATAAGTGCGGGTCCTTACAGTTGGTATCAGAGGATGGTTTAGATGACTTTAGGGGTTAAGGTGATGCTAATAGAAAACCATAAATAATTCTTACCCTATGTTTAATTTGTTATAGCATTTAAAGATTATCATGTTGCTTCATCTAAGAAATGTTTGTTTAGAATGGTTGTCCGCAGAAGGAACATGGATGCTGAAGAGGATAGGCACCGACAGAATGACATCCTTCCTGATCAACAGCCCGGAATGGTAGGGATTGGAACCGAGCAGTTTGTGACGGTAATGGCTCAGCTAACACAGGCAATAAATGGTGGTGGAATCCATGCAAGAGGACAAATAGATGTACCCCAACGGAACATGACAGTGGTGGAACATTTTATGAGACAACATCCTCCTGCATTCAGTGGATCTTCTGACCCAGTGGCAGCAGAAGGATGGATTAAGGCCCTTGAAAAGATATTTGATGTTATGGGATGTTCAGACAATCAAAAGGTAAGTCTTGCCATTTATCGTTTTGAAGGGGAAGATGATCAGTGGTGGTCAATGGTAAGGAATATCAGGGGTAGAGAGGATTTTGATGCCTTAGTATGGGATGAATTTAAAAGTCTTTTTCTTGAAAAATATTTTCCTGAGGTGGTGCGACTTAGAATGGAGAAACAATTCCTTGAACTGAAACAAAAGGAGGAAGATTCAGTGGCTATGTATGAGGCGAACTTCACCCGACTGGCGAGGTATGCTCCGAATCTTATTCTGGATCTCGATAGCAAAATCAACTGCTTTTACTCAGGATTGAAGCCAAGGCATCGAAGGGCGTTGGCCTCCCGTGAATTCAAAAGTTATGAGAAACTTGTCCGATGTGCTGAGAGGGTAGAGATGGAGTTTGCTGACGATCACATGCAATTTGGAAACAAAGAGAAGAAGAGGTCAAATTGGAAAGCAATGGGTAAGAATCAACCAATGAAATCTGATGGTAAGAAAATACAGTTTCTAGTTTGTGAAAAGTGTGGCAAGAAGCACCCTGGGGAATGTCTTATCAAAACTGGGAAGTGTTTTAAATGTGGTAAGTTTGGACATATGGCCCGAGATTGCAATGAAAATGATCCAAAGACTAATCCTGATAAGCAAACTATAAAGTGTTTTAAATGTGGTGAGATGGGTCACTATGCAAATGCCTGTCCAAAGAGGGATCCAAATGATGCAAAGAAGCCAGACTACAAGCAGAAAGGTGTAGTGAGATCCTTTGCGACTACGTCAGCAGATTTTGGGCCATCCAATGAAGTTGTATCAGGTACTTTGTTTGTTCACTCAGATTTTGCTAAAGTTTTGTTTGATACGGGGTCTACACATTCCTTCATCTCTGAGAAATTTTCTAGTAAATTGGAAATATCACCTCAACAAATGATACCCGAACTTGTTGTTAAAACACCAGGGGGAAATGTTATAGCAAAGAGGAATTATAAGAATATTTCTATTGTGGTATGTGGAAAGACTTTACCTGCAAACCTTGTTGTTTTACCCTTAGTCGAGTTTGAAGTTATTCTGGGGATGGACTGGCTTTCTGGTTATCATGCTAAGATTGACTGTAGAGCTAAAGAAGTTGTTTTTCAGAAAGAGTTTCAGTTTGTTTACAAGAATGAACCCATACAATTGATAACATATCAAGAAGCTGAGGAACTACTGAAAGAGGGAAATGAATGTTATCTAGCTCATATTGTTTAAAACAAGGGAACTATTCAAATCAATGATGTGCCAGTGGTAAATGAATACCTTGATGTTTTTCCTGAGGAGTTACCCAGTGTCATACCTAAACGAGAAGTTGAATTCACAATTGACTTAGTCCCTGATGCTAAGCCAATTTCAAAACCCCCATATCGTATGGCTCCAATAGAACTTCTTGAATTGAAAAATCAGTTGCAGGATTTGCTTGTCAAAGGTTTCATTCGTCCCAGTACTTCACCATGGGGAGCCCCTGTTTTGTTTGTTAAAAAGAAAGATGGTTCCATGAGACTTTGCATTGATTATAGAGCTTTGAATAACATCACTGTTAAAAACAAGTATCCTTTGCCTTATATTGATGACTTGTTTGATCAGCTCCAGGGAGCTCAGTACTTTTCCAAGATTGACTTGAGATCCGGATACCATCAGCTGAAGGTGAAGGAGGATGACATCCCGAAAACAGCCTTTCGTACTAGATATGGGCATTATGAATTTGTTGTTAAGCCATTTGGGTTAACTAATGCACCTGCTGTATTCATGAATCTTATGAATAGAGTATTTCATGAGTTCTTGGATATGTTTGTGGTGGTATTTATTGATGACATTCTGGTTTTTTCTAAAAATAAAGAGGAGCATGAAAAACATCTAAGGGTTGTTTTACAAACTTTAAAAGAAAAGAAACTATATGGAAAATTCAGCAAGTGTGATTTTTGGTTGCAACAGATTTCTTTTCTTGGGCACATTGTAAATAAGGATGGAATAACAGTTGATCCTGCCAAAACAAAAGTAGTTGATGAATGGCCAAGACCCACAAATGTTACAGAGATTCGTAGTTTTCTGGGCTTAGCAAGTTATTACCGACGCTTTGTTGAGAACTTTGCACGGTTATCTAGCCCAATAACTAAGTTAACACGGAAAGGGGTTAATTTTGTTTGGACAGAGGAATGTGATGTTTGTTTTCAGGAACTAAAGAAGAGATTGGTGAATGCTCCAGTTTTGGCCTTACCTTCCCGGAATGGTGAGTTTGTCATCTATAGTGATGCTTCTTTGAAGGGACTTGGTTGTGTTTTGATGCAGAATGGTCAGGTAATTGCCTATGCTTCGAGACAACTTAAACCTCATGAGATGAATTATCCCACACATGATTTGGAATTGGCAGCTATGGTTTTTGCTTTGAAAATATGGAGGCATCATCTATACGGAACCAAATGCCAAATATATACTGACCATAAAAGTCTTAAGTATATATTCACTCAGAAGGAATTAAACATATTCACTCAGAAGGAATTAAACATGAGGCAGAGAAGATGGCTAGAACTGATAAAGGATTATGACTGCACGATTAATTACCATCCTGGAAAAGCAAACAAAGTAGCGGATGCCTTAAGTCGGAAAAATCATGCATCATTAACCATGCTACGTTTGGAACATGATCCCTTGATTAATGATTTGATAAATTTTGGCTTGGATGTTGTTGGTGTAGGGAATATATCTGTTTTGTTTCAGGTTTCAGTGCAGTCTTCGTTGTCAGACAGAATTATGAAAGCGCAGAGGGAAGACCGTGAGCTACAGAAAAAGGTAGAATTGGTTAAAATGGGTAAGTTTACAGAATTTAATCTTGATAAAGATTGTGTTTTAAGGTTTGGAAAAAGGTTGTGTGTGCCTTGTGATTCCCAGCTGAAGAAAGAATTGTTGTGTGAAGCTCATAGTTCTCCATTTTCTGCTCATCCTGGAAGTACTAAGATGTACAAAGACCTTCGAGAGTATTACTGGTGGAATGGGATGAAAAGAGATATTGCTGATTTTACAATGAAATGTTTGACATGTCAGCAGGTTAAAGCAGAGCGACAGTTACCGAAGGGGATGCTTCAGCCTTTGCCGGTGCCAGAATGGAAATGGGAGAATATATCCATGGATTTTGTAGTGGGACTACCAAAGACTTCTCGAGGTAACAATGCGATATGGGTTATTGTTGATCGGCTAACATAGTCTGCTCATTTTCTTTCTATTCGAGATACAATGACATTAGATCAGCTTTCTCGATTGTACCTCAAAGAGATTGTCAGGTTACATGGAGTTCCTCTTTCCATTGTGTCTGACCGAGATCCCAGGTTCACTTCTAAATTTTGGAAGGGACTTCAGAAGTCTTTGGGCACAGAGTTGAATTTCAGTACAGCTTTTCATCCTCAATCAGATGGGCAGTCAGAGCGAACGATTCAAACTTTGGAGGATATGCTTCGAGCTTGTTCAATGGACTATCAGGGTAGTTGGGATCAGCATCTTTCATTAGTTGAGTTTTCTTATAATAACAGTTTCCATTCCAGTATTCAGATGGAACCTTTTGAGGCCTTGTATGGAAAGCGGTGTCGGACTCCTGCGTTTTGGGATGAAGTTGGTGAAAGAAAGTTGATGGGGCCAGAATTAGTAGAAGAAGTGGCTGAGAAAGTGAGGATGATCCAGCAACACATGAGGATAGCTCAAAGCAGGCAGAAAAGTTATGCAGATAACAGAAGGAAAGACTTCTCTTTCAAGGTAGGTGACCATGTTTTCCTTAAAATATCTCCTTGGAAAAGTGTGATGCGTTTCGGTAAGAAAGGGAAACTAAGTCCACGGTTCATCGGTCCTTTTGAAATCTTGGATAAAGTTGGAACAGTTGCGTACCGTGTAGCTTTGCCTCCGAGCTTGTTTCAGGTACACAATGTTTTTCATGTTTCGATGTTGAGAAAGTATGTTCCAGATTCATCACATGTCTTGAGGCCGGAAGAAGTTCAGCTAGCAGAGAACCTTTCTTATGAAGAAAAACCGGTTCAGATTCTTGATCGAAGAGAACAGGTATTGCGGAATAAGGTAATCCACCAGGTAAAGGTTTTGTGGAGAAACCACATGGTTGAAGAAGCAACATGGGAGTCTGAAAATGCTATGAGGGAAAAATACCCTCAGTTGTTTAATAAGTAAATAAAATTGCGAGGACGCAATTTCAAGAAGGTGGGGATAATGTAACATCCCAAGGTTTTCTAAAAATAAATTGAAAATGCTTGAAATTTTGTTTAAGGTATATATTTATAAGTATCCTTTAAACATAATTTTATTTCTTCTATGTTTTGAATTTCAAGAAACTATCATCTACAATTGTGTTCAGTATGTTATTTCGAGTCTGATGGAACAAACTTGTTTTTTTTGGTGAATAGTAACATGCCCTTATGAATAGTAATATGAATAGTAATATGAATAGTAACATGACCTCATGAATAGTAAATAATATTATTATTTTATTTTCCCATGGCAATAGGATAATGGGATCTTAATTAATTTTCCAATGTCACATAAAACTAATTGCACTTCAATTTTGTTATTTTTCGAATTAACTGTGACCTTATTTTAAAATTAAATTAATAATATTTAGAAAATTATTTTTGAAAAATGGAGTTCATTTTTGAATTCTACACGTCGAAAAATGGTTGGGGTAAATTTTTGGTATTTTTCTGAAACTCTTGAATTTTCGGTGAATAGTGAAATACGGTAAAATACCGTATAATCAATTTATCAGTAAAAATGCACTATTTATGACATCATAAGTGATGCAAGGCCACTTGCTTCGAAATAACATGATATTTTCACTAATTAAGGCCACTTGATTTGAGATTATTCATAGTCTTGATAAAAATATTATAATAATAATTAAAATAATCTAAAATACCTCCCCTCCTCCACTATAAATACCACCCTCACTCCCCTCTTCCTCCCACACCTCTCAAGCCTTGAGCATTGTCTAATTTCTGCCAAATTCCCTCCTCAATCTTCTTCCCCACGTCCTAGAGCTGCTGGTCTCACCAAAAGACCAAAATCAAAGCCCTTATGAAGGATCTCAAGGAGAAGAGATCAAGAGGTAAACATCCTCTTTCATTTTCATTCTTTCCATCCATTTTATGTTATTCTCTTCCTTTCCCTTTGTCTTTTGTTGGGATATTTCATTAAATATTTTCCCTTACAGTCCAAATTTTGTATGATTGATGAGATATTCCATTCCTCTCATCAATCTTGTTTTTATGAAATTTTTAGAGGCGCCGTTAGGCTGCCGAATTTTTTGTAAGAAATTTTTCATGTTTTCTTTATTTCATGATTCCTTCCACTTCTTTCTTCACCCCCTCTTATCCAAGAGGCATGAAATCTCCAGAATCATGTATATTCTGGATGTTTTCATGTTTATGGAAAATTACAAATCATTATTCCTCTCCTCTTTCACTTATTTAAAGAATCAAAAAACATTGTCCATTTGTGTCGAATTACCGATATCGTGGACGATGTATTTTCAATTTCCATTAATTATTTCAAGTCTGGTCATGAAACCATTTATATGGTTGAACCAGGTTATAATATATGTTTTATGAATCATATAAGGTTCTGTAATTCTTTTGTACTCATGATTCAAACTTATAAGACTAAATGAAATTGTAATTATCAAAGAACCACTTAAATTATCTAAACGAACATAATTAATGTTTTAACTTATAAATCATCATCATATAAGGCACCAAAGTGATGAATGGTATAATTTATGGTACTGGAGTTATGTAACTAATACTCCATTCCAATTCTGGAGTTTCACTTCCAATCAACAAGAACGATTCATCATGAACCGATCGTGAAAATCACAAAAGACCTCACCCAAAATAATGCAAGGAACAAAATACTAACAAATAAGGGGTGAAATGAGGTTATGAAATGACCATATAAGATGTTATAAACATGAACACGTTTCTTTAAAATCCTATTAACACTCCTTTAACCATTATATAGGAGGTTCGAACAATTTTGAAGTAGGACAAGCCCAAGGTAAGGGAATTCTTAACCCGATTTCCATTCTTTGGGTTAACCTTCTACTTTATAATTTATGTGCTATTTAAATTGTTTGTGTGATGGGTTCTGTTTATATTATGTTTAATTATGTGTATTTACAGAGTATATACATATTACATCCACTCAATTAAGTATCACTTCAAGTATATGATGTTTATAAGGGACTTTTCTTCTAAAATCCTCTTTTAAAATTCTGTTTTATAAGATTCAAAGGCAATGTTTTTATGCTATTATTTATGTTGAATGATTATGTTTTGGCTATTGGGCATTGTTTATGATGAAGGGTGGGACCTATATTTCCCTCCAATGCATTGGGTATGAGTAAGTTGGAGGTCGGCCGTATGGTTACTCCAAGTGTAACTGTGATGGTTACACAAAGTAAGGTAGCCGTGAGGGTTACAAATTTTAAGGTAGCCAAGATGGTTACAAGATTATGTAAGTAATGCCCCAATATACCTTTATGATTATAATTATGTTTGTATGGATCTTGTTTAAATCTCATGTTACACAAAGTAAGATTTTATGGGTGTAAATCATGTATTTTGAAAATGTTTTCATATGTCTTGTGTATTCATGGACTAATGAGATTTTTCCTTCTTTTTCATACCTTACTGAGCTTTTGTGCTCATCCCAAGTTTTTAAATGATTTTTCACAGGTTAATGGATGAATAATACAAGGAAGGAAGACATGTTAAATGTTGAAGAATTGTCAAGGAGTCTTGTTTTATGTTTTAATGTTTTATATTCTGAGGAAAATGGAAACTGATTTTATGGTATCCACTATGTAACAATGTGTAATGTTATGAATATTTTGTCTTAATTCTCTAAAGCTCTAAACTTAAAAAGATCCTCAATGTAAAATGAAGTGTTTTCTTGAATAAATTCAAGATTATGTATGAAATAAGTGCGGGTCCTTACAAAAATTGAGTTTCATAAATGCATATAATAAAATGATAGATTTTCATTCTGATATAAAATTGTTTTCACAAAATTATAAGCTCTAATGTTGTCCTATGGATTTCAAATTTGGTTATGGTCAATACCTTCCTCTAGTGAAGTTTTTATACAATAAGAGATTTCATTCAAGAATTTAAATGGATCCTTAAGATGTACTATATTGAATGAATAATTGAATTACAACATCCTCATATTTATTAAGGTAAATAAAGATGTCGGAGCCTAAGATGATTTAGTAATTGGAAGATAATGTTAGGGCCATTAAAGAAAACATAAGAATAGAAAAAATTTGATAGAAAATATATATTGAAAATATTCAACCTGATCTGAAATTTGTATTTTGTGAGATGGTTTCTATATAAATTTCCCCATGGAATATGGTTACGTGATTCATGAAGAAAGGGAATCAGAGTCATAGATATATTTTCCCCTTCATGATTATAAATCTAGTGGGTACAATTCCTTATATCCTGTCACTTCCGACGAATATATTTCAATTCTATTATTAGTTCCATATATATCTCATGAAAAATTACATACTCTAACATTCAAATATATTTTATTAATAGGATATATTGTAATATCATGATATTTACCCTAAATAAAAACCAATGAAGATTCTGGATCACATAGATTGATTTCTAAGAAACAAGACCAGTCACCTGGTAAATTGTTTTATATAGAAACCACCAAATTGATGTAGTTAGATGTGAACTTGAGTGTATGATGAGTTGAAATTGTCCCCAGATATTAATATGAGAGTGATATATTTTTGCGGGGAATTTTTTTTTTATTTGTGTTTTTATATATCATCCATATATTTTATAATTTATTTTCTATTTTACAAATAAATTTAATTTCTTTAATATATTTCATTACTCCCAACATTAGGTTTTGATAACCCCCCAATATATTATTAAAATAAGTATATGAACATTAAAATTAAATCATAGATATCAAAATTAGATGTATTAAGGGGAATATTTTTTTATAAAAAATAGAATAATGGTTTTAGTTAAAAATAAAATATTTATAAATAAGTATAAATTTTTATTAACTTATTTATATTCATTGTAAATTAATTTTTCTCAAAAAAGTATTTTTATAACTTTTTTAAAGAAATAATGAAATTTATTTTTGGAAAATTTATAGACTATATTAGGAAATTTGGAATTCATTTTTTGAATCAAAATATAAAATTTATCTTTTAGTGAATTTGTGGGATTTCTATAAAAATTTATATTTTTTAATGAATTGAAAATAACAATGGTTTTTAATAAGAAATCTATTCATTAAAATCATTTAAAATTTTATATTTTATTTAAATATTTTTTAAAATTAATAATATTTAATTTTTTTTATTATTAATCCAATTTAGTTAATTTTAATCAATTTCATGTTAAATATTTATATAAAAATATTTTATATTTATGAAAACAATTTATTTGGAAAACCAATTTTTTATCGCATCAATGATTTTAATTTTAAATTAAATTATACTAATTTTGTGAATTTTACCTCAAAAAATTTATTCCATATTTTTAATCATTATAATTAATATTATATAATAATTTTAACTTTTGTTTTTGTCATAATTAATACTAAAATCAGCAAAAAATAATTACTACAATTAAGGATAAAATGAGTTTTCAAGGGATTAAATATTGAAGATAAGGGTTAAAATAACCAAAAAAATTCTAAATACAATTTTATGACTTTATATTGACCTATCAAATAAATATTTTTGTTATGATCAATTTTGGAGACTTATCGAATATATGAAACATGGGTAATACATTTTTTTCTATGAATCTCAATTTAATCCTCTCTCCCACTTTTAAAATGGTAACCATAATACTATCATATTATTATACCAAAAGATGCTTTATTTTTGCCTATTCCAGCTCAAATATAATATATTTTTCCATATCAATGTCTTATAGTCATTATTCTGATTTGGAAACCCTCTTATAAAGCATTTTGGTGTAAACATATGGATGATATATGAAGAAGAGATATTATCTTAAACCATGCATTATAGATTTATTTTCTATTTTACTTCCATAAAATTATATTAAACTATAATTAAATGATAACATCAATACCTACCATATAATAAAATGGTATCATGTTAATTTAAGAACTGATATCAATCTCTTCTCATATCAAATGGGAACCAAAATCAACGATCATGTGTGTGATGAACCACTTCCTCAAAATCGATGTAACTTATTTTACATCACTGCATATCAAGAGTGGATATAATTAAGAATTTAATATATATATATATATATTATATTTATCATATAATTATACATACATAATTATAGTATCACATCTACATTCTTACCATCCAATCTATTGAAAAATTAATACTTTTCTCATGCGTAAGTGTGTATTACCGCCACCATAGAGTGTTAAAATAAAATCTTAATTTTTAAATGGATATTAATATGGAAAATTTTAATGAATATATCAGATATAAATTATTTAAAAATTATTTCTTAAGGATTAGCTAATTTTTACCTTACACTTGTAACAACCTTTGAGAAAATAAAAATAAATTCCATGCGTAGGTACGACCTAGACTCTCCTGGAATGGTGTAATTCATTTTCATATCTGTAATTTTTTAGAAGAATAAATAAATGTATATAAGGAGTATTTATGAAATTTTTATCATTTTTGACACACTATATATTATTTAACCAAGAGAAAAGTCAAATTTCTAAAACTACCAAACCTGTAAACAAAAGAAAAATGATGTAGTTGTTATCCAAAACATGATTCCTACAAAGTATTGTTTATACAAATGTGATAAATGGTTATAAAAAACATCATATATGGTTTCATATATGAATTTATTATTTTTAATATATTTATAATAAACCATTATTTAATATACAAGAGTTTCAAACATATATGTTGAATGTTGGTACACGAGTGAAGGGATGTTTTCCTCACTTGTATGTTTGTGGGACACATGCCTTATACGATCTTGTTTCTTCTGTGTAGTGTATAGAATTCCTATGAATGTTTTATATTATTAATATAATTAATACATTGGGGGTTAATTATCCATATAATTTTCATTCTTTAACGGGTATTATGATTCAAAATATCCAAATGTGCTAAATATTTTATATTAAAATATAATTATTATCAAGATTTTTTTATTATTATGTATAAGATGGTGAAATATATTCATATATATCGAAATAAACTCATGAATTTTATTATCCCAAGGCTATATTTTGAACTCAAATGTTTTCTTTTAATTTTCATTTTCTTATGTACTCAAGAGTCCAAAAGAATTATTTCTTGGAAAAATGAATTTATTTCTATCTTTAGTTGAAAATCCTCTTTTATCCATATCGATGTTTTATAATATTTTTTTGAAGATATTATTTATCATTTTATAATTATTAATAAAATCCATTTTTATCCATGTTTTAAATTTTATTATGTTTTTTAAATGAATTTTATTTTCTCTTTCTGAATGAGTTACTTTTGACTTTTTTTAGAAATGTGAAAGTAATGTTTATATTATCATGTAGAACATGAATGGTATCTCTTAAAATCTTTAACACTAAATGATTTAAACCATATATTAAATTCTTAATTTTATATTTTAAAATAATGTTTTTATTTAATATCTTGAAAATATTTATATTTTAAAGCTGTGATTTGATAATAGAAATGATACTTTTCTCAAAAATGTTTTAGTCATATTTTTTATAGAATTCTTATTCATAAATGAAAAATCTCTTCTGTTTATCTTATGGTTAATGGGGTATATGACCTAATGCTACCCTAATTATTCTCTCATTGTTTCTTTTATGTTTATGAAAACATTATATTTTTGAAATAAATCATTTTCTATATGTTATGCTATGTTTAAAAGGTAAAATTTTTATGGAAATAGTATCTTCTACACAGGTTATGATATGATAAAATAGTTATAAACCCCTTTTACTTTTCATTGGATATGATATGATTAATATTTCATTACTTTGTGTCACACATATGTATGGATTAATTAATTTATGGGACCTATATATTCCTCAAATACAGTGGGTAATGACTGATATCCCATGAGATAGATTGGAATGGAATGGGGAGTGAACCATGTTTAGTAAGTAGAATTGTCCACTATTATAGTGTTGAGAGTAAACCGTAAATAATATTATTGTGTTGGGAGAAAAAAATTCCCCTATGATAGACATATAAATGATCAATGAATACTAAGGAAACAATTTTATATTCTTTTTTGTATAACACTAATCACTTACTTATGCCTACGGTATGCTATCATGGATCTTGTTATTTGATAACTTTTATATTAATGTATTTTAAAATTTTATAAATTATTCCACGACTCAAGGATATGATATTTTATATTCCTGGTATTGTTTTCAAATGTGATACACGTGTCCTCATACTTTTATTTACATGTTATACTTATCTGATCATTAATACCTCCATTTTTTACCATTATTGAAAATTAGAGTTCATCCTTTAATATTTTTATTTTCCCTTGGGCATGAGGAAATGTTTTATGTATGATATGTATCTATAGGGTTCTAGTTATGATTAATTTTGGGGGAGATGATACAATACTATTATGTACCATTTTTCCCTCTTTCTATGTTTCCAAAGGCACTATAACATTTTGCTTCTAGAAGAGATCCTTTTGTTATATAATTAAAACTCATCAATTAAATGTGATATCTATTAATAAAAATTTTGGTTCATTATATACTACTCGGGATATCATATAATTTAGTAAAATGGTACGAAACATTTATGTAATTCCCTTCATTGGAAAAAAAATTGTAAATGATCTATTGTGTGCGCATGAATTTATCTTATATATGCATTAGATTATCAAAAATGTTTTAATATATGGAATGGTTATAATAAATTATGATCATTATATGGAATACATTTAAAAATAAAAACATAACATTAATATTATGAAAATAATTTGAAGGATGACATATAATTCATAGAACCTGACTCGCCACATCCTTATGATAAAATCAAATCATATTATATGATATGTTTAGGGATAATTGTTTTATAATATCACTATATCAAAATAAATGATATAACCATAATGGTATAAATCATGAATTTTATAAAAAAAATATTTATGACATAACTATATCATAGATTATGATATCGACTAATATATATAACATATATAATATGTATTATGAAATATATGATTCATTTTATTTATTTATTGCATTTAATTTTAATGATATATGATTTAATCTTAATGAAAATGGGTTTATTGGTTATTTTTTATTTTTTTATTATGTTTTATGCCATGTAACATATAATAATAACATTGGAGTCGTGAAATTTACATGGTTTCAAAATATTGTATTAAATAAAAAATTCAGAAGAAACACTAGTCACTAATAATATTTCCAAAAATAATTATACATTACCATGACCTGTAGATGTTTTGATAACATTGAAGGATGAATAAGAATAAAAAATTTATTTCAATAACCATTAATAAATTTTTTAATAATTTATTTAAAAAATCATATGAATTATTAATTTTCTTACCTGATTTCTTCAAATATGTTGATGATATCTGAGCAGGCTATGGGATATCCAATATTTAATGTTTTTATGACAGTAATACTGTGTTAAGTTGTGATTTAGAATAAGAATAAAACTATAAAAGGGTATAATTGTCATACCATGTTGTTAAAACATACAAAAGGTGTCATGAATGATTAAAAACATATACATTGTGTCCCACATAGACATTAGAGACCAAATTTCCTAAAATTTCAAAATGGGTGTATGAAACTCTATGGAGATTCCACACTATGTATTAATGTTATTGAAATATATTATTATATATTTAGGGGATATTATAATTAAATTACTTAAATCAATTGATTTTAATATACAAAAATGGTTTAATTTAATGAAATCACTGGAAAAAAATGCGAAATTTCTACCCAATTAAACTATAAAATTTATTACTGTAGAGAAATAAAATATAAAAGGAAAACTTCAACGACATAAATTTCAAAATTAGTTTTTTTATTTTTCAAATGATTTTCATATTACAAAATTATATAATTATATTTTTAGAAAATAGTTGTTATTAATAAATAAATGACATTTTTATTATAAATTGATTATAATTTAATGCATTTTATATCACAGTATGAAAAGAAAAGGATAAGAGGAGTTATATATAGTTTCGAACTATTTTAAATAATTTATTAATTTATGTGAATGATAATGATTAACTATCCCCCGGAAATGAAATATTTTAATAAAATAATATTTTCATTTCATGGATATTACTATTTTTAGATAAACTTCCACATTTGAAATGGTTATTAATAAATTTTTTGAAAAAAAATTCAAATGAATAAAAGAATTATTTGGTCCACTATATAAAATTATTGTATATAATGGATACATATATTAGTAAAATTTAATTTATAGGCATATAGTGATAATACCATTTAACATTGAGAATTAAAAAATGTTACAAATAATTTTTTTGTTGTCCTAATTCAGTGTGAAAGTCACTTTACATACTAAATTTGTTTAGCTAATATTGGTAAAAAGTATCTTAATATAAATAGTTGAATGATAATATAATACAAAGATATCTAAAATCACCATTTAATGATATAAAAAGATCCAAAATTATGATGTATAAATATTAGAATAATTTTAAATTATAATAAATAATATAGTTATTAACACCATAAAGGTATATTATTTTGATGAAAATTGGTTTGATTAGAATTTTTATATGTGAAAAATAATTAATTGGTATCATAAATCTCAAGTTATTCAAAACATTTATCTTTTTAGATGTTATCTCAATAATGGAGTTTAGTGGTAAAATTCTATAATATGTGCAATGACATGTGTTGTTATTGGTTTTTATGTTTCAATGAAATTTTGAATATTGAACTTAGTATGAGAGGTTTTTTTAGACTTTTTGTTCAAATGATGATCCCATGAGTTGGAAAATATATAGGATATGATTTTCATTCACTTATGTGTTTTAGTTGATCAACGGGGTTTTAGGAGGAAATAGGGGGGGTGTTCATAGTTTTTGGATATGGTTTTGATTTAAGTGGTTCATTACACCATGACAATGGACCATGTATTCCAAAATGGGAATTCAGGTCATATATTGGATAAAACATATTAATTGAGAACCTTAAATAGTGTCATAGTTGCCAGTAGAGGCTGGGGGTCAATCCTCAAGAGTTTTCCTTGGCCCCGAGATGAATTGCATTTTATGGAAGTGGAAAAAATGTTACTGGAAGGAAATTACAATTCAGGAGGTGTGTGGAAGGAAACTATTGATGTCTGGGTGATGTGCATATTGATGGTAAATGTTTTATAATTATTGATGTGTAAATATTCTCATTTGTGGGGATAATATTTTTTGGGGGTTCTCCTATATAAGGGAGGAGTCATACGTAAGGATACATATCTCATTTATAAGATTGTAACCTATTGGAGTCTTATTATATATAAGGGTCACCATGGATTTTCGTTGATTATTTGAGAAATGATAGAGATTTATCTAGGGTTAAAGTAATAAATATATAAGGGTATATTATACAATATTTATTTGTTACAAGAGTTGGGATATAACATGGTATTGTTATCTAATGGTAATAATAATTTCCTATACGATACATATGGGTTGAAAAAATGATTATGTGTGATATTTTAGGGTTCTTGGGAAACCCTATGATGTGTATGGTTTAAAACATATGGTTTGATGTGTTACCCTATGATATTTTGGGGTAAAAATTGAAGGGTTTTTACGATATTCAAGGGCCACAAGTAAGTGGACTATCTATATATAGAGTGATGTGAAAGGGTTTATAAGCTGATACATAATTATTACTCTATAAATTTTAAAAAGTTAACATGGAAATTAATATTCCCAGTTTTTTCAAGATTATCTAATTAGGTAAAATAAATATAAAGTGGGGTTAGAATTTTTTGTCTTACTGAAGAGCTCGTACAACCTAATTCTTTTATTGCTAGGATTATTCTTTCTCTCTTGAGTGTTATTAATTTATTATTGTCTATTAATCATGTAGATTATCACTGGGAGTACCCAAGGGTACAAATTTATATTCTTGATTACCTTTTTCTTGATCCCTCTCCATATTTCCTAGTATTACGTCAATTATGAATTTCTATTCATATTATTTAGTATTCCATGGATTTTTTATTTCATTTTGGTCCAAAATAAACAATTTTATTCAACTTGAAGCATCCAATGGGAATAATAGAGGTGGTACCTTTATCCAAAAACCATATTGTTTTCTTCATGTTCAATATGTATGTGTGCCATGCGTTGGGATATTGAATTATAAAAAAGGGTTTTGGGAAGTTGAAAATGTGATTTAAGATACATATAATACTTTTCGTAATGAATTACAGACAAAACACATGAGTTAATATATGATAGATTCCTACGAGATATATTAAAATGGAAAATGGTAAAGATTATTTAATATATAACACTGAAGTGTCATTAACTCAAGAGATGAGTTATTTTTTTCATGTAGTGAGCTCAAATGAGTGAGTAACTAATACCTGTATGAATGAACCTGGGTAACAATTAGTGTAAGTGTGAGGCATTGGTAATCATATAATAAGGGTTGTATAAATAGAATTGGAGCCCTAGTAATCATTGTGTGAGATGGTTAAAAATAATGAAATAGCACCTATAGTCAAGGTTAGTTATTGGGAGTTGGTTTTATATAATTTTAGGTCCTTAAAGAGGGTAATAAACATAATTGTATCTTCATTATGGAAAATGATCATTATAGAGAGGGGGAATATGATCATTCAGGTAGGTGGATCCATATGGGGTGACATGAGAACACAATGTTGGAATGGATTACTTTTATGAATTTATGTAAGTTGTATCTTGTTTTAAAGAGTGAGTTATATGAAAAAATTAAGGGGAGAATTGGATATGTTATGTATGGACTATGTGCATAGAAAAATTTGGGAAGAATAACATGAACCTTTCGATATCGTGAAAATGTTTGACCCAAGAACAACGTAGGTATTCGTATGAACATACGATCTGGGTGTGATGTTATTTCGGTCTATGGGTCAAGAATTATTATAAATACTATTTATCTATGATTTATATTTGAGATAGATATGGGTTTTCAGTATGGTTTGGGTAGTTGATGATGAGATATACACGACACCCTCTAGAAGAGAGCTAGGTGTGGGTCTAATACTAGACGAGTGAGAGGATGAGGTTGTTTTACCTAAATATATAAAAATTAAAATAAATCAATTCATAATTCGAAGGTATTGTAACTTCCCGAAGTTATTAGATGAAATGATTCATGTAAGAAATATTGTATCTAATTATTATAGATCTAATCCTGTAATGTATTTATGAAAAGTTATTCTGTTTGATTTGGGAAATTCTTATAATAGATTTATGGAGTTTGAGATTCTGTCTATGATTGACCCTGATCTAAAAAGATTATAACATGTCGAAAGTATGAGAATCCATCCCTGTGTTCTAAAAAATTCATCATTCTATGTATATATATATATATATATTAATATACATTGATTATGATGTTATAATTATAAATTTGAAACTAAAATTATTGAGGAATTCAAGTTCCATAAAAAGGATTCATAAGAGTATACATATTCATTACAATACTTTGGGAAATGTGATAAAGAATTTTGAGAAATTCTTATAAGTTAATAGGGAGATTAATTTTAGTTTGAGCAATTGTGGATTAATTTTTGTTTCCATAAGAATATTTGACTATATTTGGGATGATTTTACTATGTTCTATTATCATGAGTTGGATGGGATACATTGGAAAGAGGAAAATTCCTCTGTACATAACATTTTCCGTAAACTATAGAATGGATAATTGAAATCTGAATGAAATGATTAAATGTAGTCTACGACCATTAAAATGAAAAATTGGTAGTTTCAAAAACTAATTTATTCAAAAGATTCACCCTAGAGAGATATCATTGGTAATGTAATACATAATAGTGGTCTAGAAATAGAAAACAAAAATATTGAAAAGTGTTGGGAGTTAACTATATGGGTAATAATTTCCTACTCTATGAATATAAGGAATATAAAAATTACTTAAAAAGTGACATTGTGATTCACTAAGGTGTCTCATTGAATTTCCCACTATATAAGGAAAAAGAAAAGTGAATACAAGGATACATAAGGGTTATCTCAATGAGAGCATAAAGAAACTTCTAGGGCATGAGATTTGATAGTATAAAGTCACATTATTAAAATTATAAGTGTTTTTTTGGAAAAAATGATATTTTATAATTTAAATAAGTCTTTGGAAAAAATAAGGGTGTATTTGTGTCAAAGAAAGTATGTACGGGTTGATAAGTATGTAATGTAAAGATTTATCAATGAAAATGGTAGTACAAAAGTGTTTATCTTTATGGTACATATGGTTAATCATAAAAAAATATCGTACATATTGGTGGATATTTATGTAATATAATAAATGGTTAATGGATAGGAATATTCATAAGAGCAACATATTTCCAATATAATTGTAGTCCATTAACTGTTTGATTAACTTCCTCATATCCTTGAAAACTAACTTGTGTCTCATATGGTAGAGCTACATGACTTCAAGAATATATTATTTAACTGTACAGGTTGCCTAATATAATCAAGGGTCTATCAAGTTACCATTTTAAGATTATACCCTCATATTATTGTAAAACCAAAAATTAACTAATAACTAATCCATCCATAATAATATTTCAGAGTACACAAAAACAATAAAATATAACATATTACATAAAATGTAAATTCATAACAATATAAACACACATGAAAAAAATCATAACGACATATAGAAATTGGTCATCCAACGGGACAATCACATATAAATGGTATATAAATAACTAAATAATGGAGGCTCTACCACCAAACCTAAGACACCTCACATCAATAACATGAGTCCTTCTACATTATCCATGCGATTGATCATATGCCATACCTTTTCAATACCTAAGCCTACAAATAGCAAGATCTTCTTTGCTACCTAAGGGACTTGGGTACCTAACTAGTTTGTCAGCAAATTTAAATGAGGAACCTCCAATAACCATTTAAACATTACCACTAAAGATGTTTATTCCTATATAATATGATCAGAATAGATAAATAAATTCCATAATAGTAAAGAAATAAACACCATTGATCTTTCATTTTAAGGTGACACAAAGTATTTACTATATCTACACCAGATAGTACTTGATTTTCATTGATATTGTGGAATAATAATGGTTAATAGTAACCTGAAAATGGACATATATTAATTGTTTCAAGAAATTATTCCACAGAGGTAATCCTTGGAATGATTGTAGCACCAGGCATAAGGAATATTCATAGGATCTACTCATAATAAGTCTCGTATAATTAAGAAAAAATACAATTCTTTCAGTTTATCAATGGAAATCAGGTTGCAACATGGATCAAAATATTCCAATAAATAAATCATAGGAAATCTAGTAGAATTAGTCATAAGATGATTCCTATGTATAAATCCTAGTAAATATATAATCATCATGGTTAATGACCATATTTAATGACATTTCTAAGGTATCTCATTCATAAAAATTCAATGGAAGTGCATACCTCACATCCTATATCTTGTAAAAAATATTATAGAGACACTAAGATCATTACTACATCATTTATATAAAAATTACACACCAAGATGTTAGAATATATACTCCATTATAATAATATTTATTAGGGTAAATATATCATTAGGTAACCCACTGAGGTCTCTCAATACTCATTTAAAAATAGAAAACCAATATGTGATACTTGATATTTATCTGTACTCTCAGGACAAGACTGCCACTTAGAGAGTGTAACCCCCATCAGTAATATAATGATTATATTTCAGCCTCACTGACCGCATATGATAAGACACCCCAGAACCCCTCTAGTAATATGACATAATGGACATATTCCATTCCTAGTAATACTATATCATTCAAATCACCCAAGAAATCATAAATCCGCCTTAGGTATACCCACCTAGTTTCTCACTTACTAGTGGTGTTGGAACACTCTGCCGATACTCATATCAACTCTTGAGAATGATTTATGAAATAATAATGTTTTATCATGGAATACATGGGTCAAATAGTCCCATTTTATCTCAAAATCCTAATAACAAGGTCTATGGGAACCAATAATAAGGTCATATAGGTTCATTAATTTAATTTAATTTACACCATTCATGTGGTTAATGTATCTAAAAGTTCAATTTTATAATAATGCTCAAAACTATTGGTCGTTGAGACATCAATCCAACATACCATTTTTTTAGTTTCCCTTGAATCCTTTTCCATTTACTATACTTTTTAATGAAAAAATTCATTTAAATGAAATTACATTTCCTTCATTGCTGAGACCACATTTCACATGTAACGTCTGGAAATTGAAATTACTATAGTGTTATTTTAAGAGAAAACCCACCACATTAATCGAGTCATTCTCCTTAACCTAACCCGATCTACTTTTTCTTGGGTCCAATGAAGCACATTCAAACCTCATCGATCATCACAAGGCCCCATTTAAAACCATAATGTTCAGATTAATTAATTATTTATAGAACATAAAAATTAAGATTAAATTATATTTCTTATAATAAATATTATATAAAACTCACCTATGGAAATTAACTCACAAAATCCATGAACAACATAGTGTGGTGTACTCTAGAAACACACCCATACCAAGAAGATGAAATCTGAATTAATTTATCCTAACTACTTATATTTTATTTTCCAATTTAACCCAAATATAAATAATTTCATGAAGTATAACTAAATCATGCATCACACCAAAACCAAGACAAAAATCCATGTAATGTTTGTAGTGTACAGACTACACCATCTAAAGAAAACTCCACTACATGAAAAAGACAATAAATACACCATTTAATTCAATTAAATCAATATGGAAAATAAATTCACCAGGAGAATCACCGTAATTTAAATGGAAGTAAATGATGTGTGATCGTTCTTTTTGGATATGATTTAGATAACCCTAGACATATTTCATTAACATCTATATGATTCTGCCATGTTCTATTTGAATAATAACTAAAAACCATTAACTAACAAGAAAAAATGGGAAATGAGTTATAAAATGAATAAAATGAGATAAATGAACATGGAGAGTTATATTTACCTAGAAACTTCCTTCAAAACAAATAACATTTCATTCCATTTATAAGTGGTGGAGAAATCACATTACGATGTTAAGAGGGATTTGAGGATCTATATGGATGATTTTCCTTTTTAAAGGTCATGGAACACAATAAATACTCTTAAAAAATAGCTTTTTTATCAATTATTTATTGTTTTTGATAATTCTAGTAACAATTTTTATTAGATCATTCCTTACTCTATTGAGTATAGATAAATGATCCTTACTCAAATGAGTAAAGGTATAATGACCCTACTCATAATAGCTAGGATCTAGGAAATATTAATTTTATCCAAGATAATCCATACACAAATGAGTAAGGGTAAATGATCCTTACTCAAGATACTAATAATAACATGCCCCTTACCCACAATAATAATGGCATTAAATAACTATTAATATGAGGTTATCCATGGAAAATGAGTAAGGATAAATAAAATATACTCAAATGAGAAAGGAAAAA
Organism: Viscum album; assembly: GCA_963277665.1. Taxonomy (NCBI): domain Eukaryota; kingdom Viridiplantae; phylum Streptophyta; class Magnoliopsida; order Santalales; family Viscaceae; genus Viscum; species Viscum album. The sequence continues at coordinate 1,081,019,323 of OY728138.1, forward strand.
ATGACCCTTACTCACAATAATTTAGATACGAGAAGTACTATTCATTTTAGCTAACCCTTAATCAAATGAGTAAGGATTAAATGTACCATACTGAATAGAGTAAGGATAAACGATACATACAATAATGAGTATGGATAAATTATCTTTACCCAATATAGTAATGATAAAATTATCCATACTCAAAATCTAAAACTCCATAAAACACTTGAAAAATACAAAACAAATATTGTAAAATCCATACAAATGCATTCATACCACTACATAATGGGAGATTTATATAGTGAACATGTGCAAAAATATTTCATTATAATTAATACCCCAATCCTTGGACTAGAACCCTAATAAAATTTATACCTCTCTTCAGTAAAACCATCCTTCAAGACCCAACCATAATCATTATTTGAATTAATATATCCCTTTAAGATATATCATGTTTTTTTGGTGGAATATTTAATATTTTAAAAATAACTAATCACATTTTCCAAAAAATAATCCCATCTCAGAGATTCAAATAAGTAAGACCCCAGGGTAACCACCCTATTCAATGAATAACACAATCAAAAAAATATATTTCAATGATTATTTTCAATGATAATATTTCATATTTCCTGATAAGAACATGGATCCATGAAATTAAATTTACCACATATTCCATAACCTACAAATTAATCGTATTTACAACCTCCCCGCAATAGAAATTATTTTTATCAATAAGCCCAAATGGTCCTTAAAAATAAATCTCATATTAGATATACCATCAATTAATAACAAACTATCTGGGTTCTGTATCCAACTATATAATGATATTTTTATGTACAACTCCAAAATTGAAGGAAAACATTTTTTTAATATATTTTCTATCACTCTCTATTATCACTGAATCATATAGAAGGTTCTTATACATTCCCATTTATATCGATACCATAATGTTTTAAAAAAAATCATGTCTATGATTATTAGAGACACTACTATAAGCCTCTTCTTGCAAGGGCTGACTCCAAGTCATGGTACTAAAGACAATCACAATGTCCTACTAAAAATTCGTTCTCAATATTCCAATGAAATTCTTGTTGTGGTATGCATCATTGAACACCCAATCTCATAAGAAAAAACATTTTATACATCTAATAGTTGAACTTTCAAAAAAATGATTAACCAAACTAGCCAATGTACTATTCAATCATCATACCACAATTCCATAACATCATAATAACATCTAAAAAACAACCCAACAATCCAAACACAAAAATAAATATATATTTATGGTTAGATCCCTAACTAACAAAATATATCACCATGAACTCACAAAAAAGAACCAGTAGAACATCGATCTAACACATGCTCAAATAAAAAAAGTATATAGAGTGTGATTCTAATATCAATACTCTATATAATAACATATACACATTTGGAATATGGTTTTCACAATAAACTAGATATTAATAGATATTGTCACACACTGGTATTCTAGTAACACCTCGACCATCCAATGAACCATTTTATCCCATCGATGACCCGAACACATGAGGGTCCAATCATTGAATACCCAGGCTCTATCCATTACCATCCAAATTGAGGTAACATGACTATCTTAAATGTATGTGATAAATTACATGAAATGTTAACCACTAATAATTTATTGATTAAAATGACCATTAACCTTGAAACGTTCCAAAATTCATCCACATTGATGGTGACATCCACTACGATCATTAGTGCACGTCCCATTATATGGAATTCATTATAATTACACTTGATAAAAAACATGATAAGATCTATTATCTCAAGTATATTTCTCATACCAAGCCACACTAACCTATCCCCTCAACTAATGACATCATGATCCCATTATATCATCATCATCATAGAGGAATCACATTTGATTCTTATCAAATCATAATGAGAATACTCTATCATACTACCAAATCACACAACTAAAATCATAATATTGTTAGTTTCATTTTATCTATATTATACTTGCATGCCTAACAATAGACCATTATAAATTCACATATCAATCCCTTATTCTAGAAGAACCTTGGTTCTTTCTTTCCAATAATCCTAAAATCTCACCCACTAAGTGCAATAAAAAAACCACCCACCAACTTGTGCATCATAAAAAAATAATAAGAATATACTCACAATAAAACCATCATTGATTTGAATATATAGGATCATAATCTACTATATCATCATGAAACACACACAAAAACAATAGGGTTATACATCCCACTGTTCGTTCCATCATTATCAATACATGACACCAAAACACTCCATGTGATTTGCATCGTGATTTTCAATAAATTTACATGACAAAAACACTTTCTCTAGTAGCACATCCCATTCACCATTATCAAACCCAAATCATCTACCAATATATTAATTTCATTTTCAATCACAACCCTATGACAATTGTATATCCAGTTACCCTCATATATCATAAATATACAAAAACAAGAATCTTTCATAATAATATAATAAAACACTCTTCTATCTATCATATTGAGCCCATCTCAATGAACCATACTCTCATGAATAACCCAGAAATAAAATATATCACATATTATTTAGGGAAAATGAATTATCATGGTTTCAATATCAAATTTTACAAGGAAATTCATGACCCAGAAAACCAACATTAGGGTTTCAAACCATATACATATTAGGTATCTAATTCTAATTACTATGTCCACTCAAGAAATAATAATCACTAGACATGTATATATCAGAATAAAACCCTCAAGAAAAAAACTTTATTTTTATACACATATATATAATGTATCATAACATGATTATTTGTGTTAGAAAAACTATAGTCACATGATTTGGTTAAGTATTATGTCCCCAAGAAGCAATATAGTAAAACACTATATATGTTGTTATTGACACATAAATTTACCAAACCTATTTTACCTTATATACCTAAAATCGTAATTAACATGATGTTTTTTATCACGAAATCAACCAATGATTGTATTAACCTAATATGGGTTATAATTAAACCCTTATGAGTGGAAATTTATAATCTTCCTCAAGGAACATATCTTAATAATATCCACATGACCATTAATTAGAAGAAATACACTATAGGTCTATTGACTAGGATTTCAAAAATAAGTTACGTGGGAAATATATTATAAGCTTCTACTATCAATTTAAAAACCAAACCCTCAATGTCTCAAATATCAAACAAACACATGAAAAGATAAATCATGTGATTCCAACATTCTACGAATGATGCCCGAACATTAGCCTCTTGTTAATTAAAAAATATCAAGAGACAAATAATTCATAAATCCTAAACCCATGTGTGTCACACTATGTGACATCATAAAACTATAAAATGCAAAACCAAGAATAGAAACACCATGTACTTGGAAATTAGGAGATCAAATTAGGAAATGTGTATACGATTAAACAATCTGACATCCATCAAACTCTCTAATATTTACATAATACCAATCTATATTATCCTGAAATACAATTATAGTTTCATGAAAATATGATATAACTTCTTATCATTACATTCCTAATACCACTATTTAGTATCTCAATCAATGTTTTGACATGAAATCAATTACACTTCCCCATATTCAAGAGGTCCTAAACTAACAATGAGTTTCTGGTGTGTTACTACGAAGAGTTTATGAAATTATATCTGAATAAAAGAAAGAAAAAAAAAAATAACCAAGACATCGAAAATAAATAACCCAAGTATAAAGTATGGATAAATATATTTTTCTCCATAAAATGTGATTTTGGAATCATATTTTAATACAAACATACAGATATTCATGCAGACAACAACAGATCACCCCCTAGGACAATCAAAATTTCAAGGTAAATAAAACACTAATGAATAGAGGCTATACTCATTTCCCTAAGACTAATCCCATCAATCCCCTAACTATTTCCCAGATATCTTATTGAATGATCTAATATACTCTTATTAACTATATTAACCTTGGAATAATTTGATTGGACTGGGTATATAAATTCCATGGATACTCTTGTAGTGTGTGAGAACAAATTATTAGTGAACCACCAATTGTATCCCAGACATAACCAATAATGATGTGTACGAACAAATGATTTTATTATATTAAATAAATATATTAAAAAATCATAAATAAATGAACAACGCCAATACTTACATTATAATATGTCACCCAGGATTCACTATAGATACTTTGACCCATGATGATGTGTCTCGGAACAGATGGAATAATAATAATAATAATATGTATCAGGACTACATTTTTAATAGAAGTAGGTGAAATAATCAATTATTAGGAGGAAATATTTTGTTATCCAATAACCTTATACATAGGAATGATTCATTGGTGGTTCTCTTTGTACGATTAATAGAATGAGACATAAATAAAACGCTTTTGTGGTAATACATTCTAATCCTACATGGTTAGACATAAGACAATACCTATGAAGTAATATTTGTATATCTAGAATAATTAGGTATACTATTATTCATAGGAAGTAATCCTAGAAAATATAAATGTATTAAACTCAGTGACCAAATCCTAGGATGTCTCTTAAGCATCACATTCAATAAAATTCAATGGAAGTGTATCAATAAAATATTTCTTATGTAAACATTAATATAACCATTCCCAGCTAACAAATTCAAATTTTTGTTCTAAGGTGACACTCAGAGTCAATAACACATACTCCCTTTCACTAACCCCCACAGGGGTCAACATATAACCGGGTAACCCACCATGGTCCCATAATTATCATTAATATTTGTACATTGTACTCATGATCATCGTTTAGAATCATAATTCTAAATAAAATCCCATCACTTTGTGGTAACAACACCCCTAATTGTTATCATGATCACCTTTTGGACCCAATAACCCAATAATATAATCCCCCTTCACACCACTCTTTTAAAATAGAATAATGACCAATTTTTATACACTTTTATCCTTTGTTGTTCCCCTCATGTAAACAACCATCAATCTACCCAGGGTATAAAAACCCGAGTTATCACGTGCTCATAGGGGAAGAACACTCACCATATACTTATCATATCTATAATGAAAACTTTATTGAATATCAAGGTTCTATAATGGCCTACAATGACTAATATGTACTTATCCATAACACATCACAACTCATGGGATTAAATGGATCATATGGAAATGTACTCAATGTTCATTAGTTTTTTCACATTTATACCCCTTATTGGGTTCTAGTTTCACATTATGCGAACATTTCCCATTTCCAAACCTTTTATTTTGAATAAAAATCTCTTTCAAATAATTTTTTTCTCCTTTGGTAGTGGGATCACATGTCACATACCACATATCCAAAGAAAATAACTAAAGGAATATGCTCAAGGACCACCTACCTCATTTATAGTGTTATTACATTTAAAGTAATCTTGAATCCTCTCTTGTGATCAAATCCATGAACATCCACCCAAAAATATAATTTTTAGGCCCTTTATAAGTTGATAAAATTTATCTTAATTAAATATAAAACTTTATAATCAACTTTTAAATTTAATTTAAATATACATAAGGCCTAAAAAATCACTAGGTGATATCTTCATTCCTAACCCACATGTAAGTAGGCGTTTTCTACACCCAATATATACACCCAATCCAAATCTACAATTTCAAAATTAATTAATTATAAATATTTTATAATGAATATAAAATTCAAAATTAAATTTTCCATTTAAAAAAATTGGAAAAATTTCATTAAATATCATTGAGTGATCCCATCGGATCAAATCTATGACTATCCACTGATAGATGATCCATTGTGCACTGTATAAACCTTATTGATGAAAATAATTAACACATAAAACATGATAAATACCACATTATATTTAATTTATTAAAAAACCTACATAAATTTACTAGGGTAGGTACCTTAAAGGAAATGTTGTGTGAAAAAATGTGATCATCCTCCTGGTATATACTTTCTCTTTGTTGAGAAAATTATTTTTAATATCAGGATGATTCCACCATTTTCAATTAGAATATTTCCTGAAACCCCCAACCAAACATGAAAAAATTATTGTAGAGGAATAATTTTTAGAATATGAGAAATAATCAACATAGGGTATCATACTTACATCAATATTTCATTCAAATTGAGTGTTTGTCGATTATTTTAATGAAAGAGATCACACTTTGAGATGAATAATGGAGAACATGGATCTATCTGGTTTATTTCCCCACATACAGGTCATGGAACATAGGTGAAGAACCTATTTCTGTAACACCCCGAGATTTTATGAAAAATATTTTTTTTAATTTCATTAATGTCTTGTGTTGTACGATACACCAAAAGGATCTTGTACAACACACATCCGTGACTTTCCTTTCATTACACGTAATCACAACCTTCCTTGATAGCGTTTGTAGTACGCAATACCGATTTTCACTAAACAACGATATGCTATTAAAATTTTATTAAAACTAGCCGTTATGAATAGTAATAACCACTTTTTGAAATTTTTTAAATTTTATTTTTCAAAATGGATTTCATTTTTGGATTCGGAATATCAAAATTATCTTAGGGTGAAATTTTGGTAATTTTTGGATAACTTTCATATTTTGATGAATAGTGGAAATTACTAAATTTTAATTAAAAACAACTTTTTCAATCGAAATAACTAATAGTGATAAATTATTAATTTGAGTGGTTTTAAAGTATATTTAGAATATATTTTTACAATTTAATACAATGTTTTTCATTGGATGTAATTTCACATTTAAACCAGTTATAAACAAGTGTCAATCTTTTGATAGTTATTATCTCTTAAAAACACGCCTTTTGTTTTGACGACGGGAATTAATTTTTAAATTAATTAATGAAACTGATATGTTTTGAATTTGGTAAAATAATAATAATTTTTGAGTTTATAATATCAAATATATCTTAGGCCTAATTTTTGGTATTTTTCTGAAAACGTTCAATTTTTTATGAATAGTGAAACCACTAAGTGGTAGTTAAAAAAACTGAATTTTTCATAAAACTTAATTTTACCGCTTCTGTGAGTGGAATTTCGAAAATCTGAGAGACACGGTTAATATCAAGGACTAAAATGTGGTTCAATGAGATGAAAATAATTTTTGGTGAATAGTAACTTTTTACATTTTTTACCACGGTAAAAAGTAAACATGGTAATTAAGGGTAAAGATGATATTATTATTACCCTAACACATGTCATAATTCTATTGGATAAGTTTAATTCGACCAAAAACAAACTTAGGAATAAAATATGACCATTTAGCCTCACATGGATTAGATTAGGACATTTATTATTAATTTATTTAAAGAAGGGTTAAAATAGTTAAAATCAATGTTTAATAAGTAAACCATTTTTAATATAGGGTTATACATAACAGAAATTCGACAATAAATACTCATTAGAAAGCTAAAAATCTTTCCTAGATAATTGTATTTTATTTATAATTTTTAGACTTTAAATAAATTAATTTATTTTTGACACAACGATGATGCAGTAATTACCCTTTTAAGGAAATGTTAACATAATTGATGTTATAAATGCTAAAATAAATGAAATTTGAGACTTTTTACGAATTCCACTAATTTTCTAGGTTACTATGATATATTATTTTTGATTTAATAAACTTGTTTCGAACATATAATTCTGTTATGATTTTCAAAAAAATCAATTACTAAATAGTGTCAAAATTGAAATAAAATAGTTTTTAAAACAAATAATATATTATTAATTGTTATTTTATTACTAAAAATCTAAGGTTCGGCCAAATGAATTATATAAGGATATATATATTAAAGATAAACAACTTGGGGTTCGTTTGGCATGTTATAGTAAGTGTATTAACCATATAGTGTAAGAAAACAAAAAGTCACGGTAAAAGTCAAATTATTTAACTTAGAGTTAAATCTAATTGATAAGGTTAAAATAATAACCTAAACTTGTCTAAATCCTATTGGTTGATAGTATTTCGACCCATCCCTGCTTTACCTTCTAAATAAGACCCTTTGGAACCATTATAAACCGATTTTGACTATAATATAAAATAATATTTTGAGATATTCCTAAGGTGCCCCTGTCCTCCCTTATAAAAGGGCACCTCCTCCCCTCCTCCTCACACCAATTTGAGCACTCAAGCTCGGCCAACCCCTGCCAAAATCCCTTCTCCACTTCCCTAGAATAATCCTAGAAGTCCTGGTCTTCTTCAATGTCCAATCTTAGTTCCCTATGTGGAGGATTCAAAGAGGCGTTTCAAAGACGAGGAGGTTCGGACACTTACAAAGCAAGTCGGACCTAAGGTAAGGGAAATATCACAATCTCATTTTTATCCGAGATTGTTTATACTTTGGTATTTACTGGGTTGTATTTTATCATCCACATCCATGTTTCTTCAATATGTAATATTATTTTCAGACACCTAAAATTGTTTAAATCCAATTTTACCCTTAGGTGAGTTTTTAGTAAAAGATATGAAAGGAATCTTTTGTCATTTTTCGTACGAGGTACTTTTTGACTTTTCCGGCAAAAGTACGAGAAGGATGTTTTTTTTAACTCATAGGACATGAATGTATTTTTAAAACATTATTCCCATGAAGCTTCCTTTACAAGTTTTCAAGTTTATTTTTAATCAACTTCTTTTAATTTAAAATTGTAAGACATGTTAAGAAAGGAAAGTGTTTTTGAAGTAGAAAGGATATTTTCCTCAAGAATGGAGTTCAAGTGCTTTATCAAAATTATTTTCCATCTAAGATAATAAAGGGTTCTGTTTCTATCCGTATTATTACATTGATTTGATTATGTTGTGATGGAATTATATTTTTATGAATTCCTTTATCTTATATGAATTGTTTTATGATGTCACGATGTTTAAGATTCCCATTTTTATTATATGGGTTGTGCTATGATGTATGGTTTATGATTTTGTGGCACACATAAGAATGGTATCATTATGAGATGGGTGGGACCTATATCTCTCGTCCAATGAATTGGGTAAAGATTTTATATCTCATGGGATAGACATGGCTGGAACGGTAGGTTATACCGGTTCAGTGAAACAGGACTGAAACGAGGGTGACTCGGTTCAGAAATGGACATTGTCCACTAAGATAGTCTTGGAAACGAGTCTTGACTAACATGAAATGATTCTCTATGATTATGTGTGAATGCCACAATGTTTCATGTTTTACGTTGTGATTATTGTGATTACATTTCACTGCCATGATTTACCACATGTTATGAAATTATGATCTCTTTTGTATGTTAATATTTCCAAAAGTTATGTGCTTATGTATATGATGTGATTGATATTTTTTTGTTTACCCTTATTGAGGATTTGAGCTCACCCTTTTATGTTTTCTTTTCCCCAGGATATAAAGAAAGGTTTTAGGTATAATAAAAGAAGATCTTTATGGGAGATGTTGAAGATCTTTCACCACGATTAGAAGATTACGTTCCGAGTTTTCAAAGAAACTAAACTATTACGATCCTTGCGTGTGTGTTTTTTTATGTACTAAGTATTCCGCAAATGTAATGTAATGTCAATGTGCATCAAGCTTCGGGTCTCTACAGTTGGTATCAGAGGAAAGGTTTAGTCAACCTTTGGAAACTAGGATGCGAAAACGTTAGTGATATCCTTAGAGATATTTCTAAGGTATGTCTAGGGATGTCTCTAAGGTTAAGTATACGTATAGTTTATAGTCCTAGAATTACCCTAACGATATTAGAATTTAACCTAATATGTTAGATATTGAGGGTAATCCCCCTTTATTATGTTGTTTTCCCTAGCATGATTTTTGCCTCTCACACTATTCTTTTTGGGTTTTAGACGATGGCTGGAACCCGAAGGAAGCATGTTGATAAATGCAATGGACAATGCAATAATTGTCCTCATGAACAAACAAATGTTATGGGATATGGAGTGCAAAATCTTATTGCTATACTTACACAAGCTATGAATCATTCTGGACTTCCAAATGAGTAGAGAAGGGAACAATATTCTATTGAGTCCTTCATGAGGCAACGTCCACCTTCTTTCAGTGGGTCTTCTGATCCACTTGTTGCTGAACAATGGATCAGTACCACTGAAATGATATTTTCAGTTCTTCAATGTTCTGAGCATGATAAAGTCATCTTAGCAGTATATCGTTTGGAAGGTGAAGCTGATCAATGGTGGAATCTTATCAAGAATACGAGGCCAAGAGATGAAATTGAGTCCATGGAATGGGACGAGTTCAAGAACTTGTTTTTCAGTAAGTACTTCCCTCGTATTCTTCAAAAGAAGATGGAAAAGGAGTTTCTTGAGCTGAAGCAGAAGGATGATGAATCTGTTGGTATATACGAAGCAAATTTTACAAGACTTGCAAGGTATGCATCTGGCATTATCATCCAACCTGAAAGTAAAGTTGATCGATTTTTCAGTGGCTTAAAACCAAGTCTTCGAAGGTCATTAGCTATAAGAGACTTCAGTAGCTATGAAGAAGTTGTGCGTTGTGCTATGAAGGTAGAAATGGAAGTTGGTGTTACATATCCATCTCATGGTTTTGAAAAGAAAATAAAGATGGAGTTCAAGGAGAAATCAAAGAATAATGGTGAAAAGAAGATGATTGTTTCCTTATGATCAAAGTGTGGAAAGAAGCATGGTGGAGATTGTCTTAAAGGGACTAGAAAATGTTTTAAGTGTGGAAAAGAAGGTCATCGAGCAGCTGAGTGTCGATGTAATGGAAAAAGGGTTTCTAATGATGTGAATAAAGCAAACACTGCAGAGAACACACCACCAACACATCAATGCTTCAAGTGCAAGGAAATGGGGCATTATTATAATAAATGCCTTAATCAAAGGGTTAGTGATGATCAACATGAGGCACCACTTAAGGAAAAGGAAAAAGCGATGTCACATGCGATAACTATTGGCGATGTTGAATGTGACAACGATGTGGTGGAATGATTACGTGTTTATGTAATGGGATTCCAAAATAATGTTGTATCATAATGTATTGGAATATTTATGTGTTGTTCTAATGTGGTATTCAATGTGATTGAGATTTTTATCAGTATTCATGAGCTCATGATTGATATAAGGACTAAGTGATATCATGGATTGAGTATATAGAATTTTGAGGATTTTTTTATGTGGAAAGAGTTAACTTTTAACTGCATTCATGTTTTCACTAAGGTTCAATGGGTATTAATTCATCAAGAGAATACATGATTAAGGTATTCAAATGTCTGTAATTTGACCAACAAGATATATCTTATGATATATGGGAGATAAATGATGGCATTCACGTGATTGTTCTGTGACATTTCAAGTAATCATTTTTTTATAGTATGATCTTGGGCCGAAGTATTTTAGATAAGCCTAAATATTAGAATGGATTATGTTGGAAATAAGTTCGGATAAAACGTTTTTCGATATTATTGATGGGATGTTATAGTAATATAGCTTTAGAAAAAGGACAACCTGCAGGACAGGTGATAGCCCATCGCATCGGACAAGGCTGTGGGAATCGAACCCACAACCGAAGTGTGACTGGCCTTTATCGCCTACCACTGGCCTACAGGAAGTCCCTGGTTAGTAGAAAATAGTTGTATTTTATTAAGCTGTATGATATATGAAGTATAAATTCATTTTAGGAACCATATATGATTAACCATAAGATGGACTTATAACTTTTGCTAACCTTTTGTTTGAAAGAGATGGAATGACCCGTCATTTTATCACATGATCTACTAACACTTCACGAATAAAAAAATCAACTTCATTTATTTAAGAGATGAAGTGGAAATTGTTTAAGGCACGAACAACAGTGAGATTGTACCAAAATAAAGTAAGTATTTATTCTAATTCAAATTCTTCAACTTTAGGGAAACGATCTTGAAAACCAAAAATGTTTTCCTAGTGCTCTTATATCTGATTAATCAGATGATACCTTAGATCGTCACAAATTTATGGATTTGTGATTGTTGTCTTTTCCATTGCCATGTTCTCTACCACTCTCCATCAGAACATGATGGTTAGATTTTTATTCCATATCCATATTTTCACCTATGTGGAAACCCAGTGATTAGTTTATTTGGGTAACCGTTACATTTCATACTTTTGTTTTTAAATATTGGTTTTGGTATTTCATTTTACGATGTGGGTTTCTATTAAAGAAACTTTCAAGTAGTAAACCATTTATAACACCGACAAATTTCGAGGGAGAAATTCATTTTAAGGGGGGTAGAATGTAACACCACCAGATTTTATGAAAAATATTCTTTTTAATTTCATTAATGTCTTGTGTTGTACGCTACACCAAAAGGAGCTTGCACAACACACATCTTTGACATGCCTTTCATTACACGCAATCACGACCTTCCTTGATAGCGTGTTTAGTACGCAATATAGAGTTTCACTAAACAACGATATGCTATTAAAATATTATTAAAACTAGCCATTATGAATAGTAATAACCAAATTTTGAAATTTTTTAAATTTTATTTTTCAAAATGGATTTCATTTTTGGATTCGGAATATCGAAATTATCGTAGGGTGAAATTTTGGTAATTTTCGGATAACTTTCATATTTTGATGAATAGTGGAAATTACTAAATTTTAATTAATAACAACTTTTTCAATCGAAATAATTAATAGTGTTAAGTTATTAATTTGAGTGGTTTTAAAGTATATTTAGAATATATTTTTACAATTTAATACAATGTTGGTCATTGGATGTAATTTCACCTTTAAACCAGTTATAAACAAGTGTCAATCTTTTGATAGTTATTATCTCTTAAAAACACGCCTTTTGTTTTGACGACGGGAATCAATTTTTAAATTCATTAATGCAACTGATATGTTTTGAACTTGGTAAAATAAAATAATTTTTGAGTTTATAATATCAAATATAGCTTAGGCCTAATTTTCGGTATTTTTCTGAAAACTTTCAATTTTTGATGAATAGTGAAACCACTAAGTGGTAGTTAAAAAAACTAAATTTTTCATAAAACATAATTTTACCACTTCTGTGAGTGGAATTTAGAAAATCCGAGAGACACGGTTAATATCAAGGACTAAAATGTGGTTCAATGAGATGAAAATAATTTTTGGTGAATAGTAACTTTTAACTTTTTTACCACGGTAAAAAGTAAATAGGGTAATTAAGGGTAAAGATGATATTATTATTACCCTAACACATGTCCTAATTCTATTGGATAAGTTTAATTCGACCAAAAACAAACTTGGGAATAAAATATGACCATTTAGCCCCACTTGGATTAGATTAGGACATTTATTATTAATTTATTTAAAGAAGGGTTAAAATAGTTAAAATCAATGTTTAATATGTAAATAATTTTTAATATGGGGATATACATAAGATAAATTCGAATATAATTATTCATTAGAAAGCTAAAAATATTTCATACATAATGATATTTTATTTATAATTTTTATACTTTAAATAAATTAATTTATTTATGACACAACGATGATGTAGTAATTACCCTTTTAAGGAAATGTTAACACAATTGATGTTATAAATGCTAAAATAAATGTAATTTGAAACTTTTTATAAATTACATCAATTTTCTAGGTTACTATGATATATTAGTGTTGATTTAATTAACTTGGTTTGAACATATAATTCTGTTATGATTTCTACAAAAATTAATTACTAAATAGTGTCAAAATTGACATAAAATAGTTTTTAAAACAAATATTATATTATTAACTGTTATTTTATTCCTAAAAATCTATGGTTCGGACAAATGACTTAGATAAGGATATATATATTAATAATAAACAACTTGGGGTTCTTTTGGAATGTTATAGTAAGTGTATTAACCATATAGTGTAAGAAAACAAAAAGTCACGGTAAAAGTCAAATTATTTAACTTAGAGTTAAATCTAATTGATCAGGTTAAAATAATAACCTAAACATGTATAAATCTTATTGGTTGATAGGATATCGACCCATCCCCACTTTACCTTCGAAATAAGACCCTTTGGAACCATTATAAACCGATTTTGACATTAATATAAAATAATATTTTGAGATATTCCTAAGGTGGCCCTCTCCTCCCTTATAAAAGGGCACCTCCTCCCCCTCATCCTCACACCAATTTGAGCACTCAAGCTCATCCAACCCCTGTCAAAATCCCTTATCCACTTCCCTAGAATAATCCTAGATGTCCTGGTCTTCTTCAAAGACCAATCTAAGTTCCCTAAGTGGAGGATTCAAAGAGGCTTTTCAAAGAAGAGGAGGTTCGGACACTTACAAAGCAAGTCGGACCTAAGGTCAGGGAAATATCACAATCTCATTTTTATCTGAGATTGTTTATACTTTGGTATTTACTGGGATATATTTTATCATCCACATTTATGTTTCTTCAATATGTAATATTATTTCCATCCACCTAAAATTGTTTAAATCCAATTTTACCCTTAGGTGAGTTTTTAGTAAAAGATATGAAAGGAATCTTTTGTCGTTTTTCGTACGAGGTACTTTTTGACTTTTTCCGGAAAAAGTATGAGAAGGATGTTTTTTTAACTTTTACAGCATGAATGGATTTTTAAATAATTATTTCCATGAAGCTTCCTTTACAAGTTTTCAAGTTTATTTTTAATCAACTTCTTTTAGTTTAAAATTGTATGACATGTTAAGAGAGGAAAATGTTTTTGAAGTAGAAAGGATATTTTCCTTAAGAATGGAGTTCAAGTGTTTTATAAAAATTATTTTCCATCTAATATAATAATGGGTTCTGCTTCTATCCCTATTATTACATTAATTTGATTATGTTGTGATGGAATTATATTTTTATGATTTCCTTTATCTTATATGAATTATTTTATGATGTCACGATGTTTAAGATTCCTATTTTTATTATATGGGTTATGCAATGATGTATGGTTTATGATTTTGTGGAACACATAAGAATGGTATCATTATGAGATGGGTGGGACCTATATCTCCCTCCAATGCATTGGGTAAAGATTTTATATCTCATTAGATAGACATGGCTGGAACGGTAGGTTATACCGGTTCAGTGAAACAGGACTGAAACGAGGGTGACTCGGTTCAGAAAGGGACTTTGTCCACTAATATAGTCTTGGAAATGAGTCTTTACTAACAAGAAATGATTCTCTATGATTATGTGTGAATGCCACAAAGTTTCATGTTTTATGTTATGATTTTTGTGATTACATTTTACTGCCATGATTTACCCCATGTTATGAAATTATGATCTCTTTTACAGGTTAAGATTTCCAAAAGTTATGTGCTTATGTATATGACGTGATTGATATTTCTTTTGTTTATCCTTACTGAGCATTTGAGCTCACACTTTTATGTTTTCTTTTCCCCAGTATATAAATAAAGGTTTTAGGTATAAAAAAAAGAAGATCTTTATGGGAGATGTTGAAGATCTTTCACCACGATTAGAAGATTACGTTCCGAGTTTCCAAAGACACTAAACTATTACGATCCTTGCATGTGTGTTTTTGTTATGTACTAAATATTCCGCAAATGTATTGTAATGTCAATGTACATCATGCTTCGGGTCTCTATAATTTCCATGATGTTCTTAAACAAAATTACGAACCAAATTAAATAGTTAAAATATAGGTATTGAGTTTTCCTTGTAGTGGTAGGTTTTATGGGTGTGTTTTTCTTATATTGTTTGGGATTAGTTTGCATTAAAAATAGTGATCAATAATGTTTAATAATGAAATTAGATTTTTTTTATTCAGTTTTACACGTAGTGTTATTAAATTTTATAATATCATAATCAACATGATTAAAAATAATTTGTTTTTAAATTCTATTTTATTTGTCTCTAATGAAATTACACGTCAACCAGCGACACTCCACTAGTGTTTTTTCTTGAATGGAGAAGTAAAATAATCATTTCATTCCGCACTATTTCCTAGTAATTGGGGATAAAAATATTTACACACCCATAAAAAACCTCAATTACCTTCCTCCCATGGAAAATGGAGGATTTTTAGGTTTCTTATTAGTGGGTAATAATAATAATAGGATATATATAGTTGTTATAAGGTCAAAAGACAGTTCCTATTTTCCAAAATAGATGAAAACAATCTAGATAAATATGAAAATCATAGAAATGAAAAATTAAAAATATTATTCATTAATCAAGGGTTGGGGGGGTTATCTATGGGACTTACACTTAGAGTTCAATTTTCATCATTGGAGATATTACAACAATCATTAGAAAAAAAGAAAATGCTGATAAATCTGTTCATTAATCAGAGTCGTGATTGACTATCTTTTAGTGAATAGTGGTCAAATTTATTAGAATGTTCTGGATTATTGAATTCTTCAATAGATTAATGTTCCACATGAGCAATACAGTATTTGTCTCCCTTTGTCTTGTGTGGTACTTCCTTATTACACTCATCATCCTCTCAAGTTTCATTTCCCAACACTAATTTCCTTCAATGTCTTCCATGTGTCTGGGTTGAGGGTTCAGATTCCATCAATAATCTCTTTTGATGAATATTATCTTAATTTAGAAATCAACCAATGATCTTCACATATTCCTATTATTGGATAGGTTCCATGTATATGTTATATTGATTTAATTCATTTTTATTTTTCACAATAGGAATGAACATTGATTTCAAGGTAAGCTGTTTTCATATGTTGAATATTTTAATTTAATCCCCACTGCCTAAACTTTTTCTAAGTTAATCATCACATTTGAATGATATCATTTTATATAGACACTAAAAATTCTTAAATGAAAAGTGTTTCTTGCTATAAAAAAAGACATATGTGGGATACAGAGTCATAAAAAACCTATAATGGTTTTTTAAACTGGTTTAAAGTCTAATGAGACTTTAAAACATCACTGTCACTCCACAAATACTATTACAAGATATAATAAATTCATACACATAGGAAAATTCATACAGAGGTGCTAGATTTTTACATGACCAATAAAAGTCTTACACACACATGTTTTATCTAATTCCATTAATATATTTCAGCATTAAAAAAATACAAACATTCTGAAAAGATATTTCAAGAATATATGATCATATGAGATTGCTTGTACGGACAAATGTGCTAATACATTATCATTTTTAGACCCTCAACCCATAAAAATAATTCAAAATGTAGGAATTTTTTAAATTATAATAAAAATTAATTAAATAAATAAAAAATTAAATGTTTTAATACATGATTCTCATAATTAAAAAAATATGTGTATGCATTCCCATGTGATTACAATATGAATAAATTAAGTATAAAATATGATCTTATCCATTTTTCAATTTAATTTCATATTTTCGATATTGTCAAGGATGCTATTATTTCCGAAGTATTCTAGGAATTTTGAGGTTCATTATCATTGAGGAAGGTAATAAACCATTGAAAATGATGTCACCCATCACTCCTCTAAAGAGATATTATTGTACTCCTGAGATATATAATGAATTGTAATGGAAATTAGAATATCGTACATAAATAAAAAAAGAAAATCTATGAAGGATATATATATATATAGTATAATTACCATGCTTATGCTAATAAACTAACTCACCCATCCTTTAATTTCACTCAAATTTTTAACACTTAATTCGTCTCTTGGTCACCACATAACCAATATCACATTGGAATATTACAACATCACCCTATGAACATTCAAAAATATTGTCATGACCATTCAAAGAGTTTATCTGATCCACTATATTCTATCTAAGGTTCTATATTATCTACCACTGTAATCTAGTGTGATACTCAATATGGCTTCCATCAATTCATTTTAAGGTTAAATGGTTTCTTGGATAATTTATTTTAAAATTAGGGGAACAAGTGAATTTTTAAATCTCATAAGTAAAATTCATGTTAAAATTTATAATGCTTAAAACACTAAATGTAACCTATACAACCCCTCACATGATGAATTTCTCCAAAATCAATCTCCCCTTTGTTCCTATTTTCTGGTTCAAAACCAATAAGTGAATAATAATTAGTAAAATTATTCTTTTATCCAATATTATACACAATTAATTTTTTTTCTGTTTTTAAAATTTAATGATTTTTATAAACATTTTTATTTAGGGATTAAGAGTGTAATTTTTTTTTAAAAAAATGATGAATTTTGGATTTTAACCCCATTTTGAAAATAAAATATAGTCTCCCTTTCACTCAACCTGAAAAATTATATATATCCTAAAAATTTACATGAAAAAACCATCTCCTCTACACTATCTAAAAATTCAAAATTCAATATGCATAAGAGAAGGGAATGGATAAATAATTATAAATTTTCATTTTGATTACTTAACAAGTATTCCATGATTTCAAATGATTATATTACATCTGATTTCATGGTTTCCAAAAATAGGGACTAATTTAAAAATTCATTTTCAATTAAATGATGGAATATATCATTAATGAACTACAATTTATTTTTATGGATTAAAATTGAATCATGGCAAGTTCTAGTTTCTATTCATGATCTTAAAATATAATGTATTTTTTATAATGAAGAATATTCAATAAATAACATAGAATGTATATTCTATAAGTGATTTGAACAATTTGGATAGTTATTTCATGGATCTAATAGTTATTTACATGAAATTATCCTATGTTAAAATCTATTAATATTGTAGGAATATTTATTCAACAATCATTAAAATTTAAAAGATTCAAAATTAGTGAATTTATCATAGTTAGAATTGAATTTTTTTCAATGTAGTACAACATTAAAATCAATTTCATAACCGAAAAAAGAACCAATAATTAAAATAAGAAGTAAAAAATATCCTTAAATTGGTATGGAAATTCATAAATAAATATTTATATCAAAAGATTCTTACTCCCCACCCACACATTTATTAATCCCCACTTCTAATTAATTATGAAATTCAATAGACACCAAATTAAAGATTACAGAACTGGATTGTCTATACAAGTTTTAATAAAGGATATAACCATATGAATCATTTATTCATACTCAGAAGGTAATACATTGGACTTCTCTATTGGGTCCTTAAAAAAAATATTCAGGATTATTTATTTTATGTCTATATCATTACTAGGATTCAATTCCTTTTATTTCAACTGACCCAAAAAGAAATATGTTTAGTAACATAAAATTCTCTAGAATATTTTAAATGATGTTTACCCACCACATGTAATATCGTAGATTAAAACAAGAACAATTTTTTTCAAACCTGATAGAATTATTTCTAAATTAATTACGAATGGACAGATCTAGGTTTTTCTTTAAACAATAAGGAGTTCCAAAAAAGATTCGCTTCACGGCACAACTACTCCCATCATTTGAAATGTTCATTTTTATTTACTATTAATAAATTTATAAATCACATTCTTAATATCCCAATATTATATTTTATAAAACTTTACTAGAATATAATAATATTTCTCATTAACTATTTGGTAATGGAGAGAAACTATAGGGTTTTAAGGCTATTTTGTATTCCCAATGTGAATCATCCACCATATATCTCGTGTCAATTTTGTTTGGATTCAATGTTCTCCTAATATTTGATTTTATCAAATTTTAAGACACCTCAACATTCCCAATTTTTTGTGGGTGATTGGTAATATGTATTTTTTAAAGTACTCTATAGTAACTCTTGAGGGATTCTGTATTATTGTTATCTAATTTGGTTCTATGTTAACTGATTACTACTCTAATAACTTCAATCCTAATAAAACTATATACGATATTACAATTTCTTCTATACATTTTAATCATCAGTCATCATTTCTTGTTCTTAATCTTTAAATAAAAATTGTCTAATATTAATAGGATCAATGAAAATGAATAATAATCATGAAATCTACACATGAAATATTATTTTTTTAAATTTTTTTTTAGAAATTTCATGGGTGTTTGGGATTTTCCTATCTTTGAGAAATCAGTTTGACATATTGATTGTTTTTATATATTTTTGAAATATTATATGTGTGTACAAATTATTATCCAATACAAACAAGATTTTAATATAACTATAGCTATTTTAGGAGGTTGAAAATGGGATCCACATGAATGATTATGAAAAAATGTAAGAAAAAAATGTAACAATTCCTTAAGTAAAAAACATATTATTACTATATCACAAAAAAATTTACATAGATATGAATATTTTCAAACATAGTATTTTGATTGGTATTTTATATTAGGATTTTTAGGCCTGAAAAATAATTATAGTACCGTTGGTGTCACCAAGATGTTTAATATGTCACCAATTATATTAATTTGTGTCTTTATAAATTTTCTCACTAGGGAAAGAATTATTAATTGTTTCTTTTGGAGTCATAACATCTATATTGTCTTTAAATATTATCATGTAATCTCTAACTAAGATCTCATAACCCTTCCTACCTTTGATTTTCATATTGAATTATAGTAAAAGAATCATTCGAGTAACCAATTTTATCTTCACATAATCCTTCTTTATCAAATATCAGGGTAATGTATGATTAGAGTAAATAACCACATTACATCCTAAGTAATAAGAATAAAATTTCATTAACCGATCAATAGTATCTAAAACCCACTTCTCTATTTTTGTGTAATTGATTTCGTATTTTTCAAATGATTGGGAATCATAGATATCTCATGCTAATAATCATTGAAATTGTAGGAATATACTCTATAGAATACTTGATTAGAGGAATCAAAAAAATACTTCTCAGGTTCATTAGTGTCTAGTGGAATGATAATGTCTGTTGTGTCTAAGTATAAATTCATAATATAAAATTATCACCTATATGAATCATTAAAAAAATAGTCCTTTTATTTTAAAGGATGATTAATGGAAAAGAAAATTTATCAATTAATTAATAAATCATCTATGAAATACATCATGGCCTAAAAGATAACATATATGAAAATGTTGGGGTAAGTTTGTATAGAAATGACGTCATCCATGAACTTTTCATCTTATATTTGTTCCATATAAGTGATATAACCTAAAATATATCCTTTTACCACTATAGAATAATATTTTTTAATCTATATAACTATTTAATTTTCAATGATAATTTATAAAAAAAATTCTAAATTTTCAGGAAAGATTTAAATTCTTGTTTTATAAATACTGATGTCATCTTGAAATACAGTTATGATTCTTTCAAGAAGTCATAAAAAGAATAATGAGTAGTGTTGGGAGGTACATGGTACATTTCATAGTGAAAAATGTGTCATTCATTATAAAAACATAGAATAGGTATAATTTTATATAGTTATTTCTTGGTCTTATATTTCTAAAAATACTCAAAAATAACCTAAAAATTCCTCAAATAAGAAATATTTTACCTTCCAATATAGTCTTCTAGAACATTTATCCAAAATAGGTTTGAGGAAGTATTAATTTTGGGTCACTTGGTACATTATTCTATAATCAACAGAGAAACTCCAACTAATTAGAACCATGTTAGAATATTTAATCATTCTGAACATTAAAAATGGGGAGTCCAGTTCTTTGGGAAAAAATGGAATAAACATCACCCATTGGTAGACTGAATGGGATAAATAAAACAACAAAATATTTTGATTTATTTTTTGAAAATATTTAAAAAGTGTCATGTTGAGTGCATTTTTTGGTTTCCTCTTAAGTTTTTATTGATTTTCTAGGTGAAGAAGGTGAACACAATTTGTGGAAATAATCCATAGGATATCATCTTATGAAAAATTATGGCATTATTGTTGTCCATTTATAATATATATGAAATTATTTTTATTTAATAATATCTATTTTTTATGAACTGAAATACAATATTTTATTTTCATTTAAGAAAGAATATTTTATATTAGAAAGAAATATATTTTGTTCCAATTCAGGTGGTGTTTCTTAATGATTGTTTCATATAATATTTTGTGCATAATAAAATCTGTAGTTTGAAAATTATATGTTTTATAAATATATTTATCTAAATAAAAAAAATATTCATCACTTCGTCCATCAAACTATTATGAATGGGTTGTACCAGTTCAATCCTCTTGGATTAAGATATAGAAATCAGCTCGAAGATAGAATCCCTATATACATACCAAGAAATATTTAAATACTATTAATGTATAAGATGTGCTTTGATTATTATATTATAAAACTACATGGGTTGTTTTATGTTTTCTATGTATATGTATTTGTAGTCTGAGTATTGCATATCATTAATTTAAGATCTCAATTTACATAAATTATTAGTAAAATTAATCTCTCATATGGTGTTGTAAATAGTGAAAGTACATGAGTCTTTATATGTTATAGGTAGTAACATAGTTACTATTGAAGAATCATTATTATTTAAAATAACATTTTTATATCCATTAAATTTAAATATCATGGAAATTAAATCCATTAGAAACATTTCATTCCTTTCTCTTTGTTTGATAATATCCAACAAAGTGATTTCAAATTCTAATTTTTTATATTTTTCATGATTTTCATATTGCAAAGTTTCTTTACTAGTGTTTCTCATTAGGGTTGTTATTTTACTCAAGGGATATTGGGGATTAAGTATTTATTTCATCTTGTAATTTCCTCATCTCATGTTCAAAAAATATATATTCAATGTAAAATCCTCTTATTTTTTCTTCTCTTGTAAATTTTTCTTCCTTATTAAGTTATCTAATTTTAACATGGGATTTTATAGGATATGTATAACTAAATTTCACCATCCACCCTCTTCTCAATTAAGTAAAAATTATATAACCTCATATGGAAAAAATTTATTAAACAAGTATATTACATTATCTATTATTTTCCATGACATCAAGGGTGAAAATAATCTATTTGAATTGACATATTAGATACTTTATCTATGGTCCAATAGTGGTAAGGGTGAATTTTTATTTACATTGGGGCTCCAAAATATATCCCAACATGTTATTTATTGAGGGTTATTGGTTCTTTCCATTTTTATGTCTTTTAGTGTGTTGAGAGATATTTCTTTGAAATGTAGGCGTGGTTTAGAATGTTAAAAAGGCTAATGGAATTGTTGGCTTTGAGTTGGAAGCTCTATAGTTACATATCAAGTTGTATAAATGTTTTTGAATACTTAGTTACATGATAGTTCTAGGTACCAAAATTTAACATAGACTCATAGTTCTAGGTATCATTCAGCTGGCGGAACCATAAATTAAATACAATAATTAGTAGAACAACTGGAAGACCCTAAGTTTGTAGATATTTATTATTTGTTTATTGATCAATGTCTCATAATAGGTGATAATTATTCAATTATATTTTAACATAATAGATATTTTTTACAACATTCATAATGTAATCCTATAGTAGTCTATCTGCTAACAAATTATTGTAAATTTTATGGTATCCCATATATCAGACTCTAAATTAAAGTGATTATTTTTCTATCAATTATCCTCTAGAGGAAGTATCCAGTTGGTTTTGATCACTGTCCCAATGTCCTTGGTAAGAAACACCAAGAAATGTTTTTCTTCAATTGGATGGTGTGGGGAATATTTTGTTAGGATCTTGAATCCATCAAAAAATATATAGAATGTTTCACTAATTTCTTAATTGATTCCATAAATCACATCCATTTTTTAGTTACATCATGGGGTATGGATAAATTTATATCTAAATTCCCTTTGTAGTTTATACCAGGTGGTTTCTTCCCTATGAGATAGTATGTATTTTCACTATGTAGCTAATCCATTAAGAGATAATGGAATGAACATCGATGTAATATAAACTTATGGGTGTCCTTTTTGTTTGATGTTATGTCATACATTATGAAACCATATCGAATGATTTTTAGTGTCTTCTCTTGATAATATATGGAACCTGGTTTATAGTTGGATCATTATACCTTTAACTGTAAACTAATATTTAGTATTTTGATATTTAAACTGATTATTATTGGTGATATTTATGGAATTCAGCTTAGTTAATGTTCTATTATATTTAAAGAAATTTTATTTATCGATTTCACATAAAAAGGCCACTCCAGTAGATAAATAGGAAGTGGATGAAGAGCCACATAATGAGAATGTGAAAAAATTACACACTAAAAGTCTGATGATTCTTATATTTCTAACTCTAAAAAGTAATGTACTTTCAAACATTACATCAAAACCTTCATGTTGATCCAGACATGATTCGGTCATGTATATAACATTTTTAAAATAAAAAAAAATAAAAAAACTAAAAAAAATAATGCCTCCCCAAAAAAGATTGCACTTGATGGAGGGACATTCATCAGGACCTTCTAATTTTTTATTACCACATAAGTGTTAAAATATTTGGATTTATTTTGTATCTAAATAGGGGTTATGTTGGGGTTGTTTTGTGAATATTAAAAATAATTATAAAAAATACATAAGAAGAAAATTTAATTTTTTTGAATTTACATTTTATAAATTTTAATCAAAAAATTAATAATCCCCATACCTAGATATTAAGTCATAATAAAACTTCAACACTCATAATACTTCTATCTAATCATATGTATCCTCAAATAATTAAATTATCTCGATGTGTTCATATTAAATAGTGAAGTAAAATAATAGCAACATTCACCACTATATTTTAGCCTTAGTGATTAAAAATATTTTCTCACTCAATAACACATCCTAAGTTCCATTCATGACATGGATAATGAAAGTGGCCCATGTGGCCTATTATAATACACCAAGAAGAAAATTAGTATTAAATTTTTTTGTTCAATGGAATGTTACTATTTTTAAAAATTCATTTGCTTATAAATAAATCAAAACATGATAGATATTAAT
The DNA here is from genome assembly GCA_963277665.1 of Viscum album. Classification (NCBI taxonomy): domain Eukaryota; kingdom Viridiplantae; phylum Streptophyta; class Magnoliopsida; order Santalales; family Viscaceae; genus Viscum; species Viscum album. The sequence continues at coordinate 1,081,044,071 of OY728138.1, forward strand.
AACATTCTACATAATTCATTAATTAGGGCAGGGGGACTTATCCTTGTATTTCAAAATAAGGATATTGTGTTCTATCAATTGTGATCCTAAAATAAAGGAAGGAAATAAAGATAAAATCTATTTTTAGAAATTGATCAATCAATGGATCACATGTGGCACTTTTATTGAATATCTATACTCTTTATAGGAATGATTGAGATAGTTTCACAGTTTAATAAATTCATGTCCTATGTGAGAATATTGTACTTCCTCTCCCACGATCGAGTGTCTTACATACTTAGTGAAATCAAAATAATCTATATTTTTTTACTCCCAAATCCTATTTCCTTTGATTTATTAAACATGTATCATTTGAGGGTTTATATTTCAATAACAATCTCTCAAATATTATTATGATTTGGAAATATTCACACGATATACACCTTCTTCTTTGGTTGGATGGGTTCCATGTGGATTTCTAATAAAGGTTCTTATTATTTTTTATAAAACAAAGTAATGATGATCAATTTTTCATTGATCCAAATACATTTTTACAATTTCATATTTTAATCACTCCTTCCTTAAATTTAGATTTTTCCAATATCATACATTACTGATGAAGTCATATATGGACACTAAAAATTCATATGGGAAATGTCTTATGAGAAGCTATGAAATTCATAAAAGGGATTCAAATTCATATATGACTAAAAACATTGTTCAAAATTATTAAAAGTGATAAAAGACATAAAAATATCATATTTAATCCATAAAAAGTATTAGAAGACTTTAAAAATTCATTCGTGGTAAAAGTAATATAATAGTGATAGAAAAAGCATAATTAAACACAGAAAGTCTTACGAATACATGGTTTTCTTATTAATTTTCCATATTTCATTCCTCTAAAATCCATTTTCTCTAAAAATACGATAATACAATAAAAGATCATATGGATTGTATTTGAAAGACATAGAATCAACTCTTTAATATTCGACCATATAACCCATTAAAACAAATCTTAATGATGGATTTTTCTATATAAAAAATAAAATTAATAAAATGAGAAAAATAAATAAAAAAATCCTTCAAATAGATTATACCCTGAATTTAGAAAATCATTATATGGATTAGAATTTAATTTCAAAATGAATAAAACTACAAAAAATAACAAATTTGGATTTTAATAAATTTAATTCTATACATACAATAGTTTAAAAAATGTGATGATTGAAAATGTTTTCTGAAAATTCTACTGTTTATTATCATTGTAAAAGAAAAATATATTTTGAAACCATTTGATCTCAACATAAACCATAAATATTCTTTAAAATTGTTTTTTAATTATATATATATTTTAAAAAGTCTTGAACAAATATTCAACTGATCCATCCATACTCATATGAGTAAGGGAAAAAGATCATTATTCAAATGAGTATAGTTATAATGACCCTTCCTCACAGAAATATGGATATGAAAAACCCAATTAATACAAGATAATCATTTCTAAAATGTGTAAGGATGAAATAAAACTTACTAAAAATTTGAGGAGACCTAGAACCACTTATCAATTGAGACAATTCATACTCAATTGATTGTGGATAAAATAAACCCTACTCACAATAATAGAGATCAAGGAAAAACATTTCATCAATATTTATCCTTACAAAAAATGAGTGGGGAGAAATTATCCTTACTAAAATGAGGGAGGATAAATGATTCTTACTCAATATAGTAAGGTTAAAATGATCACCGCATTTGTTTTTCAAAAACTACAAAAAATCATAATGAATCCCAAAATTTATTTTTAAGGCATTGAAAATATGTATAAACCATTATATAATGAAAATTCCATGTATGAAACACCAACAAATTCATTTAATACAAAATAATACCATTAGTATGGGATTCAAAACCCAAATAAAGTTCAAAATTTTATATGGAAAAAAGGTCCATTATGGTATCAACCCTGAATTTATCATTTCAATTCTGAAATTTATTTAAAATATGTAAATATTTTTCTACAAGAAATATTAAATATGTACAAAATAAATAATCAATATTCTAGAAAATATTAATCACTCAATATTTTAACAAATTCATTCGAAAGGGTAAACACTCCATTGAATAAATAAAAAAAGCATTTGAAAATATTTGTGATTTTTTGGATTAATATACAATTTCTCCCTTTATAAATATCCATATAAAAAAAATTTAAATTTCCCATAATTTTATTTATCATGAAAAATGTTGGTCTTTAAATTTATCAAAATAATAGTTTACTGATGAAATAAACTTAGAAATTTTATCTTGTGATTTGATAATAATGTATCAAGATTATTTAAATATAAAATATTATATTCATATATAATAGAAGTAAGAGTTGAATAAAAATAATGTGATATGATGACAGATTTCCTCTCATGAAGAGAATTATCACACCATGAGTGTTTTTTAATATTCCCATGTATAAATGATATAATTATAAATAAAATTTTATGGATAAGATGAGGATGGAATGATTATGAGAATCATGAAAGATATGTATTGTCATAGATAAATATAATATCTTTGATAATTTATATTCAATGACTATTATTAAATATTTACAGACCAAGAATTACAGAGTAGATCGTGCATCAAAAAATCACTGGTGTTTTGAATTTTTTAAATCTAGAATTGATATTCAAATGAATCTAAGAAGATAAAAATTAAGATAAGAATAAAATTAATATAGAATCCTCAGTATATGACAATACATATTTTTATTACAAAAGAAAATAATATAGAGACAGGAAACTATGGTTATTTCAATGATAATTCAGGTCTAATATATTTTGCGGAACCAACACTTAATTCCTTAAGAGAAATATTCTTATCCAAAAAATAGAAAATAGAAATAATATATAGACAATATCATTTAAATCAAGGAATAATAATAAGAGATTAATAAAAATTGTTTCAAGGGAAAATTAATATCTTATAATATATCATTATCGTAAAATCCAAATAATAAAAGTGAGGTAAAAATGATCACCTCATACTATTTTTCATCATCTTTGTCAAGGCTTGTATAACTTTATAATAATCATTTATAGGATTGCTAGTTGGGGCGAAGAAGATGATGTGAGATTTCATGTTCTCATTCACACATTGATCGTTATTAAATCTTGAAAAGAAGGTTGATGTTTATGTAATTATGTTAAATATGTTTTTCAAGTCGAGGACCTAGTATTTAGGTGTAAGATTTCAAATTTTGATAAAAATACATCTAGGAATACACTAAATATATATTTTTATTCACAATAGTTGGAGGAGGACCATTGAGGACTGAAAAAATCTAGTGTTTTCTCATATATTCATCTGTGTAGAGATAGTTTCTCTCACATACAGGATAAGGGTTTATTAATCTATTAACTTATAATCACTTATATAGCCACACCACTATTAAGGATTTATTCTTCCCTTATTCTCAAGACATCATAATAAAAAAATAAAATCGTTTATTTACACATTTATTCACTTGAGTAATATTCTAAATATATGTGTCTCATATCTGAACCAAATTCCAAAAGGTATTTATTCCAAATTTGGGACCAAGATTTTAAAAATACCATATGTTTTTATCTCTTATTTATTTACTATATTTCTTAGTGGGGTTTGTTTTGGGAGTGCACAAATAGATCGGCATATCATAAATATGATACATGTTTTAATGTCAATAAGGGATAATTAATAGGATTGAAATTAGTGAAAAGGGTCACATTGATCCATCACCTCCTATAGTTAATGCATGATATAAGGGTAACTTAAAGTGGTATAATTATAAATACATTATCCCGATGATTTGTTAATTTATTACCAATTGTTTTTATTAGTTTTATATGATGTTTATATTTGAAGAATATTTATAAATTCTTCATATAGTGAATAAAGTTTCCATCTCTGTCAAAAAATAAATTGATGCTACCACCAAAACCATTACAGAATATAGGAGAAAAAATTAAATGTATTTTGGGAATAGTTTCATGAATAAATATGGTAATATATGAATTAAAGGTATTAAATGTTGTAGTAAATCAGTTAAATATGTTTTTAATAAACCAAAAGAAGAATCATGTTCAAGTAGTGATTATTCCGAGGAGGTTGGGTCTCTTCAATTATTTGAATAACTTCACATTGAGTTTAAGGATTGTTTTAATATGTTTTGAATTTTTTTTCAATTATATATTTTAGATTATAAAGTAACTACATAATGTAAATAAAAAATTGTAATATATGAAATCTCTATAATGGAAACATAAAAAGTACAATTGCAAAAGTGAAATTCTCTCATTAATTAAGTGAACTATAAAAATAAATCATTAATGACCAGTAAATTAAACATAAATAAATATAATTAATTATTTTAATATATTATTAATATGAAATATATAGTAATTACAATATATGAAGAGGAGGTCCATTAATTGGAAGAAACCATAAGTGTTTCATTTGATGTTTATAATACTTAGTTGAAGATCAAGCGTGAAATGATAAAAGATGTTGTAAATTATTGTAAAAAAAACTTCAGTTTCACTAATATTTGTTTGAGAAGTTAAATAAAAATAAAAATATATATTTACATTATTTGAGGTTGAAAATATTTATATCAACTCAATGTGTCTTCAACTGAATGTAAGATAGGGAAATTTATACTTTAAACAAGATATAATTTCCAAAAAATATAAAAAATATATTTTTCAATGAATACTCCTAATAAGATTCATTTATATTAAAATACACAATCTAGTAAAAATATACCCTATTATAATCTAATAACTAGTCTATTGCAATCTCAAACAAAAATGAATCCATTGTTTGAAAACATTCAATTTGTTCAATTACTATTCTAATGGATATTGTTGGTTTATGAAGGAATTGTAGATGTCTATGGGAGGAGTTGAATAATAATGAAACAAAAAATATTTATGGTGGATGCGATCATGTATAGAAGTAGTAGATCTCCAATTTATACATAAAATAATGTCTTTCTTTTTTAAGAATATAAATGTATAAAATCTAGTCAGATTGCAATTAAATATAAAATTAAAAATTTCATTGGTCTCTTATAGTGTTGTGGAATATGTGTAAATAAATAAATGTACTATTTTTATAAAATTATAATCAGTAGAGTAAAAATATTCCTTATACCAAGAGGAATTAGATCAACTGTTAAGAGAAATGTTAATGAGTCATGATGTGGTAAGAAAAAAGGAAAAACCAATATATCATGAATAGTTTTGAAATAAATTGAAATTATATGGTAATTAAAATAAATATGGTCAGATTAATAAAGTTTATTTTCCTGGGTCAACCAAACAAGTATTATGGGTTTTTAATAAAATAATTCCAAAATAGTTGAAGAAATATAAGATAAGTGGATATAATCCTTCCTTGGGGTGAAAAAGTATATAATGTTATACAAACCACTGATAAGAATAATAATGAAATAAACTACAATAAAAATGTTATTCCTATACTATAGATGAATATTAACAACATGAAACAATAAAAACCATTAATGACGAAACAATTTAAAATAATAATAAGGAAATAAATAAATAATAGAAAAAACCAAAGGACTATATTAATATAATATATCCATGATGAATAAATTCCTAGGATAACGAAGAAGGGTAACTCTATAATGGAAACAATATATGTATTAGGTGAAAAATGTTTATTTTTAAAAAAATTCAAGAAATGGCGACAATAATTGGTGTAAATACATAAAAACAAAGGAGAATAACTATTGGATCTACATGTGAATAATGATTCTATAAAAAATAAATATTCCCATGAAAAGAAATCAAATAGTGTTTATGAAGAGTGTATTCTCACATGGATAATACATATGGAAGAGGCTAAAAAGATAAAATAAAAACATAATAATGAATTTTATTTTTTAGTTTATGTGAAATGTAATTTTCTATTAATTAATAATGATGGAAAAAAGTAATAATATTATGTTAACCATGAATGATCGTGTCTTTAATATCAAATTAGTATATAGTCTGATGAGTTATCACACTCTTTGAGGTGAGTGTAAATGAGTTTCTATGATGAGAATCAAATATCAGAACTATTTTTTTCATCAATGAGAATGATAAAACCAACTTTATTCATATATTTATTTCTTTGTTAATATGAGAAGTAAATTAAAGGTGATGCATTTAGCGGGAGAATTGGATAAATGATGTAATTACTATTGAATAAGAAAAAAATCTATTATATAAATATTTAAAAAATAAAAGCATTTTCCTCATTAATTTTTAATTTATTTCAAACATGTTTATGTTTGGAGGAGTGTATCTCTTTAGGGATTTTTTAGATGAGAAACTACCAAAAAATCTGGAAATTTTGACTACATTTAGTGAATATAAGTATCGATGTTGCAAATCATTTTTATCATTTTGTTTTTTATTGGATGAAATCTCATTATGATGTGGAAATTTTTTTTAAGAATAAAAATTATAGTGAAATATTATTTCGGTAATATTTTTAAGGATATTATTGATACGATTTCATGTTAAAAGTCCTTGAATATTTTCTTATAGAACCAATTATTACCGATAATTCATATATTATAAAATTTTAAATAGTTTTTGTTGAAATGATTTTTTATATATTTAATCATTTTTTTATATTAATAATTATCATGTAAATATATATTTTATTAATTTGTGGAAAATTTCTTATAGTAATGTGATTCCACCCTTATCTTCTGTGGGAAAAGTTTTTTTAAGGGTGGAAATATGTAATTTCAAATCATTGAAAAACAATGAGTTGAGTAAAACATTCCTATTTCATGTTTCCTTTTTATTTATTATAAACAAGTGGATAGTGATATTGACCTTATAATTTACATTGGAAAAATATTAATGGGATTTAAAAAGAAATCCCAAGAGGGATATTGAAAAATATAAATGGATTGTTAATAGGTTAGTTTTAAATGATGCATTTATTTTGAAAATTTCATTAAAAAAAGTAAATATATACTGATAGAGGGTGGTATAAAAAACCCCAATTAATTAAGATAAAAATATTTTGTTATTTCCCTTGAAAATGTGGAAATTCATTTCTTATTAGTGATTTTATAGAAATATTTTAATGTAAAATCAAAACATCAGTTAATTGTAGAACTAATATTGTAATGGATTAGTATAAGGTATTTTCATATGATGAGATAACTAAATAAAATGTATTTATCATGTTTGAGATAATGGTGATGAATTAAACAATTTAAAAATACCATATCTAGAGCAATGAGTAATAACCCAACATTATATTTTTTGTGAAATGATGACAATAAATATATATTGATGAACGAAGATCGATTATGGATGATGAATGTTGAAGTTTAATCATAATTTTTTTTGTGGTGAAGTTTCATTGAAAGTCTCTATAATATTAAACATATGTTTCATGATTATTTTTTAATGGAATTTATTTATTTTGAGAAGATTTTTTAAAGTACTAGAGTCATTTATATTTTCTTGAGAATATTAGGAGTGATTAGAGCTTCCTTGTGAATGTTTTAAGTGAATTTATGATTACATGATGTTGTCATTTAATTCTATGTTCGTGGTGATAATATTTCAAAGGTAGAATCATTAGTACCTATAGTTATTATAAAACCTCCAAAATATAATTTTGATAAAGGAATGGAACATGGAAGATTAGTTTAGAATTGAAAGTCTAGAATGTTAGAATAGTTCTGAAAGATACTATATATTTAAGAGTCTTTTTGGAGTGGTATCATTGATGAATACATATGTAATGGTATTCCATAAAATATTAACTATAATATTTAAAAAGAATTGGAGTATAAATAAAAACATAAGGGTTTCAAAGACCCCAAATATATTGAATTATGGAGTTCCCTATGCTGTCACACTATGATACATTAAGGGAAGCAGATGTAGTGACCACTAAAATATAAAAAATAAAACATCCTAAACAGGATTTGTAAGTGTTGTCTTAGTAGATGTATTGATGTACTCAGAGGGTATGGAATTTGGAAAATTATTGAGATACATTTTAATACCTAATGGTACTATATGTGGAAAATAAAATTTTATAAAGTACTCATGTCAGTATGACATGTATGGATTAATCTATAGTAAATAAAGTTGATATGGGTTTAAATTCATTAAATTTGATGGTTATCCTTGGTAATGGATGAATATAAGGGTTCATATGAATTTTATGTAGGTTTTATTTGTGATAAATATAACATATATGTTTTTATATTCATTCCTTATGTGATTGGATTGGAAAAAATGATGTATAAGAGTAACCATATGCTTATGGAAGAGTGTGATTTTAATAGTTAATAAAATGAGGTAGAAATGAATAAGTATATATTATGATTCCATAAAGTAATTAAAAGATAAAATATCATGATATGTTGAATATCCATGATTCCTGATGAGGATAATTGATGTAATAATTGAAGAAAATTGTTGAGCAGTGATGGATGATCCCACACCATGAATAGAAGAATCACTCTATTAGGGTTTATACATATACACATATAAAAATCCTATATTGAGAAAGAGGATTTCATGGAGAATAATTAAACATGAAAATTTTGAGAATCATGATATATGTGGAATGTAATAGAGAGAGAAAATATATTTATTAATTGATATTATATAGTTATTATTTAATATTTAAATTCAGATAATTAAAGAGAAGATCGCACTGATATAATTGAAAAAATGGATTTGAAATTATAATATGGTAATAATCGTCATAAGATTATGAAAAAATAAAAATGATAAGAATAAGAGGATAAAATATAATTCAATATTCTAAACTAAATTAACTTTTTAGTATATAATAAATAACATAAATACCCAACACTATTATTATAATCAATATCATTAATTTTGAAGAGATTGTAGAAAACCAATATTGCATTACATATGAAAACACAATGTATCAATGATAAATAAGTCAAAAAAATATATAAATTAGATCCTCTATATATATAAATATTAATAATAGAATAATATGGTGTACTATCCTTCTCTATGATATCTCTATATCATAGAAGTGAAATAATAATATGAGATAACAATGAACACCTCTTACTACTTCTCATCGTCTGTTTGAGGAATGTATAACATGGTGATGATCGTGTATTTTTTATTGGTTAGTAAAATGATTAACTATTTCTACATTTTCTTATAAAAATGTTGAAAATTATGAAATCTTGAAATAATGAATGACATAAATTATGAACTATTGAATATATTTCAGTGGTTAGAGCTTGGTATTGAGGATGAAGATAATAAATTATGATGAAAACAAATAAAAGATTGCACCAATTATATTATTCCCATATAATATTATAAGGGTAACCATTCAAAAATAGTGGTACATATTATAATATCAAATAATCATCTCTCAGGATACAAATTTTATTACATTAAGGTCAACGATGTATTCTTTCGTTCTATTATAACAACTTAGATAAATTTATAGATGTAATGGATTTATTTAACCTAATAAAATCAATAGAGTCATGGATTTAATATACTATAATATTTTATTCATTATTTAAATATAGTGGATATTTACTACATAGACTCATCTTTAATATTGCATGGAGTAGATTCTTACATTGGGGTTAATCGTTATAAAAATGATACATGGCATTTCCCCATATTTATTTAAAACAACTAATGTGGTGGTTTTTTATTCAAATAAAAAAATCTATCGTCACATAATTATTGATCCAGAGGCTAAAAATCTATAAGATTAATTAGATTATAGAAGAAATTTATTAAAAGGTCTAGAATAATTGACACATTTCTCAGATTGACAGAATTGTCTATTTAAATGTTTAGTGGATGAAATAATTATTTTCAATACAAGTTTTATTATATAGATGAATAATATTCATATTATGAGGTATATAAGGGGAACTTGGTGAGACCCTACTGTTTTTATGATCACCACCTGAATGAGTACCCTAGTGCACATGTAGACATTAAGTCTCAGTATCATTTGATAAATTGAATGGTGTTACGGCTTCAGTGGCTGGATGAATATTGCGATACTAGTCTAAGGAGGGATATGAGTTATAGTTGACTCTTCCTAAAATATTATTTGATTGTATTCAACACTATTTAGAATGTGGGTGAATCTTTATTCATTTATATTATTGGGAATGTATATGATTATTTTACAACCTATAGAAATTGACATTATATTTTTAGTAGCCTTTAACCATTAGTTCTTGTTCATTCTCTAATGATTCTATTAGATTCATATAATTCCATTATTATTTATGTTATAATATCAATATTATATTATCCACACATATGTTATTATCTCCCTCCATTAGTCGATAAGTTCTGGCATACAGGGAGATTAATCTGAGGTCTTGTGGCCCCGAATAGGGTCTCTTTGGAAATTCGAGCCACAATGTTACAAGATGGCTATATAGTAGTGTTCTTGGTGTTACATAGTAATGTAATATATATAAAATTTACAACTAACATGTTTTACAATAAATTACAGTAAACCTATGCTGTAGAGGCCCATCCCCAATAACTTAGAGTCAGTTCCTTACATTATTATATTGGTTTTATGAATAAGAGATATCATCCAAAAGGATCAAATAGTTTAGTACCTGTGGAAAACTATATACAAAAATAATATTTAGATTCCAAAATAAAATGAAACAAAACATTGATAATTATTTGGAAACATATATGTTTTTCTAGATTATATTTACATATCAAATATAATATGCATCTTCAAACAGTATGGAAAAATAAGACATAAGAATGTGGTGAGCTCAGATTATCAGTAAGCATATGAAATACATAAGAATCTATAAATTAACATAAATATTAAAGATATGTGAATTACTAAAAAAGAATTCAATTAAAACATAAACATGAGCATAATATGATAGGAATAAAAGATAATCAAATATGCTATATAAATATGAATATGATAATGATACTTATTCCAATAAATTATAGTAGTAAAACAATCACAAGTATTATCAGTAAATTATCTGATCTTGAGGTAATGCATAATATGAAACTTTACTAACATACCATGAAGGCTCATCTAATAATTCTTCATAAATGGGTAAGGCGTTAGCCAAAACATGCTATAGTTTGTCTAATAAGACAAAATTATGCATCGAGAGGATATATCAGGCCCTGAACGATAGTTATTAATACAAATTTTGTTCTCAAATGAAATTGGCTAAACATAATAAACACATACATTCGTTTTGAAACTAAATTAAAAAACTGGAACAAATTTTTTCATTCATTAAACATAATCATAAAGTACCTAGAGTAATGTGAATAATGGCATAGAGAGTGTACATCCCTAGTAAAAATTAAAACAAACCAATAAATAAATATGGTATATGGTATCATAATTAATCAACATCAATGAAGCATAAGAAATTAACATAACGATGAACCATGATAATATATGGTATTTTAATCTTTTTATAAGGCATAAAAAATTGTTGGATCACAATAGTCTCCATGAAATTATGTATTAAAATCATAAATAGAAATTTATATGGTAAAATGGGAATATATAATGATATTTTTTCCAACTAAAGTGAAAACATGTAACAATAATTCTAATGAAACTATAGAAATGATCTTCTTTAGTGTGGTTTAAGGGAAATACAAAACAATATTTAATCCAAAAAAGGGAAAAAATTCCATAAAACTAGAAAATAACAATGATAGATTTTCATTATAGAAATAATGAGTTTAAAAATATTAATATGGCGCAAAAGATATTATGTAGTGTACCTGAAAATGGGTAATAAATTGGGAAATTCCATTTAATAGAGATTTCATATATGGAGGAATTGAAAAGGGAACCATATAAAACAAGTATACCTCATAAAAGAAAGAATAATTGGGATTGGTATATATGTTTGGAACATAAAAATATAATGTAATAAAAGTAATTTTTAATAAGTAATAACTACATTGGGAAAGAGAGACAGAAAGCATAACATGAAGGAAAAATGGGGGTTCAAGGAGAATCTGTTACCTCATGTTTGAACGCATTACTCACTTGTACTTAATTTCCAGATGACTAAAATTATATTAGTCAATAGTTTAATTAATATCCTCCTAAAATTTGATATTATTTATTATAATTTTATTATGTTCATGTATATCACTTATGATGAGTTATAAGATTCTGTATTATTGAATTTTGGGTGTTCGTTTTCATGGTTTTTAATGATCAGTTTGCTGGTATACATGCATGAATGTTCATGTAAAGTGTTAGTGGTACCCTAGAATAAAAATTATATTTTATTAATGATATTATATAAGTTTAAATGATAATATATATCATTTGGTTATAATTTATGACAAAGATTTATTACATTTAATGTTAATAAAAGTGATTTAATTTATTTTTACTGTTTTTAAGACCTTGACGTACATGTATCTTTTCCTTTACTATAGTGTTTATATATTGGTTCTAGATAATTATATAACATAAAATTTATATAATAAAATATTATTTAACATAAAAATTGTTTTATGACTATCCTTAAAGGCGGTAATAGAAAATGGATACGCATCATCCATGAAGATAGAAAATCGATACATCACGGATGATGTTTTAATTTTTATAATAAAAGGGAGGGGGAATGGGTTTGAAGATGGATATTCCATTAAAATAAGAAAATTATAGTATATATGTGATACATAAGTTAACATGAATGTTTTAATAGATTATGTATGGGTATTTTATGAAAAGAAAATTAATTAAATAAATTAAATAAAAACGAAATATGATTTTACCTCTTGTATAAGGTCTCCTTGAGAACCTCCTTGTGGAACATGGGATTAGTATTTTGGGGAGACTAGAAAGACCATATCAAAAAAGTGGTTTTTTAGAGGAATTGGACATAATGTATTCAAGCAATAAAGCTACTATTTTTTCAGTAGAAGCAGTTGTATTTATAGTGGAAGAGAGGGGAGTTTTTGACTATTTTATTTCTCAATTTATTATTTTGGCCCATGTATATCATCAAAATTGATCAATGTGACAAAATTTAGTAAATAGAGAATTTGAGTTTCAATTTATTTACTATTACATCATCCATGTCTCAACTAGGACTCAAAAATTAATTAATTTATCGATAATCTTAAATACCATAAATTAATGTATTTCACTATTCACCCAATATTCAACAATTTTAGAAACTCTCAAAAAGTCACCTTAATAATTTTTAAATTTTATTATTTCAAAAATGGACATAATTTTAGTAATTTTTTCCTATGTATTCTAAATTTAATATTGAAATAAAATCATCATTTATTTATAAAACATAGATTTTAATATTAAAACCAATTTTACAACACACTAAAAAATTAATTATGGCCTCGTAAATTTTCTTATGGTTATAATGATACAAAATATTATTTAATGAAAGGAATTATTCTTTTAAATTATTATATTCATTATAAAATTGTAAATAATCATGAATTATTTATAAAACAATATGACACATAATTCTTCCTTTTGAAAATATTTATTTTATTATTCCATGATATAAATATATTACATTTTCATTTATGAGATACCTAGATTTTATTTATAAATTCATAGGTTAGGTTATTACTCTAATATATGGGGTACAATTTCTAATGGTCACATAACTATTCCAACAGTTCCTTTAATTTTTAATAGTATGTCATGGTTTGATTAAGCATAGTGTTGCGAGAAACATAAGATATCATATATGTTAAATTTAATAGATACGTACTATTAAATCTTGAGGTGTTAAAATATACCCTCTTTGAAAACTATAATTCTCAATTTTTATTTAATTTAAATTCCTAAAAATATCTGGGTAGTTCTCCAACAAAAGTTTATCTTGTTCCAACAACAACCCTTCAATTTTATGATTTTCCCAATTTCATTTACCATCTTATTTTTACAATTCCTCAAAACATTTTATCTAATGTCCAAAATCTGTATAATTTATTCATTATAAGATAAAGCCAGTTTTGATTCTATTTCTCCATATGTGAGTACATACAATGGTTCTGGAATGTACTTCTTTATTAATGATATGTGGCACACACGCTGAACATTGAAGGGACTTGGGTAGATTTATAACTAGCACACTACAACCCCAATGTTTTCTATAGTTTATAATTGTATAATGTATCTTGGACTCAATTTTAATTTTTGATTGAACATTATGATACCCTTCTATGGATATAATTCCCAAAATACATGATATCCTACTAGAAAATTTAATTCATTTCTCTAGTTGTCAGCATAACTCTTTTTCATAGTTTGACATGCTTTGATATGTGTTTGAATATTATTTAACTTTTTTGTTGTTTCCTACACAAGATATGGTTCATCATGATTACTATCCACAACTTCATACTAATAAGATAGAATATGAAATCTCTTACCATATAATTTATTATACGATATCATTTAAATACTTGAATGAAAACTTTTATTGACGGAAACCTCCACCAGAGGTAAATAATGATCCCACAAACCCTGACATTAATATGAGAATGATATCAACATTCTTACTAATGTTTATATCATCTATTCAATAATTCCATCAATTTGAATGTGATAAGAAGGACTCAAATTTAGATCAGTATCCAAATATTTTTAAGGACATCTCCAGAATTTGATGTGAATCATAGATCACAATGAGAAAAAATTGAGAGATGTGCTTCATGAATTTTTAAATATTTATTAATATAGAGTTTAATGAGGTTATCTTGTAGAAAATCCTCCCTTGTAATGAGGAATTATTCGAATTTAATCAGTTGATCAATAATTACCCATATTACATCACTCTTTATTGGGGAATTTGGTAATCTGCTGAAACAAATATATAATAATTTCATCCCATTTTCATGTTGGAATTGGTAGTGGTTTCATGACTCATCGTGGATATTTTTTTCCAACCATAAATTGTTTAAAATCTATACATCATTATATGTAATCAGAAACACATTGAATCATATTATCCCACAATAAATATTCCTTCCAATCATTATACTTCTTAGTGCTACGACAGTGTGTATAAAAATTCATGCTTTGTGATTCATCAAATTATTCAATTTTTTCTTTGGTATAGAGGGGACATAATGCATCCTCCAAAATTACCAAATTCTATTATCATATATTATGTATAAAAATTTCACATCATTAAAATCATTAACTTTCTTTAGAAAATTCTCTTCAATAGACATTGAACATTTTATCCATTCAAATAAATGTTTTTTGGAATCCATTTGAAAAAGTAGTGATGTTTCACCTTCCTTGTTAATTTTTATACTGATTTTTAATAGATCCATGTATATATGATGATTATAAGTTGTCATTTTGTTCATAACACTATGATCGTTCAAAATCAATGCATATGCTACAACATTTTCCTACTTTGAGTGGTAGTGTATTGAAAAATACTAATATTTGAGTAGATCAAGTCATTTCTTTTGCATCATGTCGTGTTCATTCAATGTGAAAAAATATTTCAAACCCTTTTGATCTTTATATACCTCACAACATTCAATATAGAGATAGTGTTTCCATATATTTAGAGAAAAGATTAAATATGTTATCTCAATATCATGTGTTGGATTGTTTTGTTCATGATTTTTAACTTCCTTGATGAATATGGAACAAATTTAACATTATGCATAAGGGAACATCCAAAAATTTTCTTCAATTCATCACAATAAATCATAAATCTACTATTTCCCAATGGTAAAAAAAATTTAATTCAATGATATCATATTAAATCCATCAAATCAATATTCTGATTCCGTCATAAAAAAAATAACCCCCTTACTAGTAATCTTGGGTTATGAGTTAGATAATCATGAAAAATTATGAACAAAATTCTGATAGTAACTTGCTAATCCAATGAAACTACATACCATGGTTATGTTCATTGTATTGGGAAATTCATGTACATAATTTATCTTTATAGGACCAACTGAGATTACATAATGGCAGATAATAATTCCATGAGAATAAACTTTTCAATGCTAGAATACACACGTACAAGGAATCCCATATAACTTATTTCTTATAAGAGTCTCTAAAAAACAACCATTAGTTCGTATGGTCCTTGTAACATTTATATTTCACCCTGATATCTTCAAAAAATAACACAAAACAAATATCATGATATTCTTGGAATACGATTTTCATTAGATCTATAAAAACAAAGGATTCTTAATTTACTCCAAAGGGAATTATAGTAATCTCATAATTTTCACACCTTGTTTAAATTATATCCCCAAAATATCATCTTTCATCATACACAATTGAAGATATCTAGATCAAAGATAAATTTTGGAAAAAAAATTTAGATCTATGAAGATGATCTAATAATTCATCAATGAGAGGTTTCATATACTTGTTCTTTATCAAAACAACATTGATATCCATATAATAAATGAAAATCCACATAGATCCATAATTATTATTAATTAAAGTAACATGATATCCCCAAGATGAAATTCTTGGATGTATAATTCCTTATCAATAAATTCTTCTAGTAGTTTCTTTAACTCTATTAACTCAACTGTTGACATTTTATAGTGAGTTATTGATATAGGTTTCACATTAGTAATTATTTTTATAGAAAACTAGATTTCAAACTCTAAATGATGTCTATGAAAATACTTTAGAAATAATTCAATGTATTCTTGTAATATAGTCAAAACATCAATTTGAATATCACATTTTTCATTAGTAGGTTTTATATTATCTTCTTCTACAAGAATTTTTTTATAAGAGCTATTGTAGGTGGATCAAGATATGACTCAGATGATGAAGTCTCCACTATAAATATGATAAATTCCTATCATCCTCACAAATCATAATATTATTCTCTTTACAATATAAAATTTCATTATATTTAAAAATAAATTATATTCCAAGGATTAAATAAAAATCAACCATAGTTATGATAATGTAGTCAGAAATTAAAGCATAATTATTTGTCATAATAAGAACTCATCATAACATCATGTTTCAACTAAATTGTCCACAAGGAGTTTCTTCTGACAACTCCAATGTTAAAGTCAATTGTAAATAGCTAATATTTATACCAAATTGGGGTTATATAAAAGAATGTGATGATCCAGAATAAAATATTTATTTATCTAAATTTGAGGAGAGGATTAAAGTACCTACTACCACATCATTAGTAACATTAACCTCAATTTTTTTAAATACATAATAATGTATTTTTTCCATGGCATCTTATGGGGAATGTTCCCTTAAAATCTAGAAAATTCATGTGATTAATTTCCCATATCATTACTGAAGAAGGATTCAACATTGATGGCTTATTTATTTATATATCATTCCCATGCCTAGTGACCTTCTTATTCACACTTGTAACTAACTCACATTCCAAATAGAAAAGTGCCATAGTGTTTCTTTCCATATTTATTGCAATTTGGAAACCATATTTTTTAGTTATTACCATTTTCCTCATTTCTTTTTACAATGTACATAGCATCCCTCTTCTTATAATTATTCCCTTTGAAGACATATGTCTTAAAAATTCATTATCTATCATTATGGAATGTGATACTATATTCACGTATGATGAGAATGATTGGGAGACTAGTAAACTTTATATAATTGGATTAATACCATTAAATAAATTCTTATTATTACTCCTGAGATTTCATATGTAGTCCACAATATTCAATTCTAACATTTTATGTTTTTCATCAAACATAGATATGTTTTTATATCCTTTCTATATCATACATAATAATTTCCTCTTGACATCCACTCTATATTTTTTTAAGGAAATATTTTTATAAGAAAATTTCCATAAAATACTTCTATTCAATATTTTAAATTTCTTCATCATCCTTTTTGTTTTGAAATAATGATTTAAATTCATCAATATATCCCATGAGATGATAAAATACCTTGAAACCTTCTCCCTTTCGTCACTTTCTAAGGTAATAAATAACACCCCTTATAAGGATATCTATTTTATAGATACAAATGGGTTTGTAGTCTTATTGAGTTAAGGAGGTTGTAGTTGTTTGGAGTGGTCAACCATTTTTACACCACATTGTAGATTAGGATACTCTATCAAAGTAAGGTTATTGCTCATAACCTGAGTCAGTTGTCTTAGTATAGTTTTATTTTTTATCTCTATTTGATTCTCCAAATCCAATATAATTAACTTTCAATGGAGATAAATCCCTACATATGACATCATCATTGATATGGCTTCAATTCCATCCACTAGGAACCATTTTCAAATAATTACATACACAATATTAGATTATAACCCTGTTAATCATAATGTATAATCTAAAACTAGTAAAAAAATTAATAAAAAATGAAAATATAGGTATAAATAATTTATAAATAACAGGCTTTGTTACTTTGGGAAAATTATCAATGTTAGGTAAAAGGTTATATTTCCCTAATCTATGTTTTCCTAAATCCAGCCTCTAATGTTTGTACTAAACATTGTCTGATACCAGCTTTAAAGAACACTATCCTAATTTCCCAGATACAGTTCTTTAATATTTTACATTGATAATATGAAAAAGTGATCAAATAATAAAGGACCGAATAATATTGTAGCTTTGAAAAATATATACAAACATAATTGTGACATTTTAATGGGGAATAAGATACAACAAATTGTATTCTATCGAAACATATATATTCTTCGAGATTAACCCTATATTTCAAACATAATATATATCTTGGAATCCTGGGGAAAATATAACATAAGAAATGGGTGATCTATAATGCTCAGTAAGTGTAAGAAGTACCACTGATGCTATAAATAAACATAAATAATAATCCATGTTAAATAATAAAAACACATTACATTAAAACACAAACATTATCATAATATAGAAGTAATAAAAGATAATATAATAAAACTGTTTAAATAATAACATGAGAAGGACACTTGATCATGAATATTCTAATAGTTAATAAATAACATGGATAATGTAACGACACAATTTTTATCAATAGAGATTCCATGCTTATAATTATGACATATAATCCAAAATGTGACCTGGAATCATAATATTTTCACCACTAGTATTTGAATTTTAAAAATATGACATGAATAGTTGTGACCTGTAAGATGTTTCTAGTCTGATAAGGAAAACACAATTTTTAGTTAATATTAAACTACCCTTATGAATAGTAATTTAACCTTATGAATATTAATATGACCGTTATGAATAGTATATCATCCAAAATAATAGTAACCTCACCCATGAATTTATTAATAAAATTTAGGAATATTATAAGTTATAATTTGGCCATAGTAAAAGTATTGGTATTTTTGTAAGCCATAAATAAATAATTACAAATAATTAATTAATTAAAATTAAAATTTATTTTCCTATAATTTGTTCATAAATTAACAATTTTATGTCTTCTTGTTTTGAGATACTTTTATAAGACCTTATGTAATTTTTTCAATAATTTTAGAATTAGTTAAACTTTTAAAATATGGATTTCTCCAGTAAATTATGATTTTAATTAAAAATTAGTTTAATCATATTCAGAATCTTTTTTGAAAAAAGGATTCCTTTTTTGAAATCTACAAGCTAAAAAACTGTTAGGGTCAATTTTTTGGATTTTTATAAAATACATAAATTTTTCTAAAGAGTAAAGAATGATAATTTATATTATACATACAATATTTGTCAAATATACTATTTATTAGGTCATTGATAATGTAAGAACCTTGGGTTTGAACTCACAATCATATATTACAGTTTTTGGTCACAAAAATATTTTCTATTGTTTTTCTTATAGAAAAATTTGAAACTACTGATGAAAATATTATGAAAACCCTCCTCCCCTCCACTATAAAAACCACCCCGACACCCCTCCTTTTTTTCACACCTCTCAAGTCATGTTTTTTTAATTCTAGCCAAATCATTCCTTAAACACCTTCCACTCATCAAAATTTTATTGGTCTCCTCAAAATACCAAATATTCTACCCTTAAAAGGATCTTGATGAAGATTAATTCAAGAGGTAAATTACTTTTCTCAATTATTTTACTTTCCTTTCATGTTCCTTTGATAACTTTTCTATCCTTACCTCTATTTATAAAAAATGGTATGAAAAATACAGTACCTTATATTCACTGGAATGTTTTTATGATAACAGAATAATTTATTATCATATATCCTTTGCACTTATTTTATACTAGTAGTCATAATACCATCTAAGATGTGTAATTTACCATAGTTAAGGAAGATGGGTTTTCAATTTCCATTATCGTCTTCAATTTTCTACATGAAACCATTTTCATGGTTTAACCAGACTACTATATATATATTATGTCTCATCTAAAGTGATGGAATATTTTTGTACACATGGTTTTTATTTATAAAACAAAATGTGTTCGTGGTGACCAAAACCACCAATTAACCCAAAATATTATCACAAATGTTATATATAACGATTCAACATCACTCTATGTAACCAAATTAAATTTACAACCACGTATCCTCATGGATTTTTAATAATAAAATATAACTCCAATTCTATAAATCAATTATAGTACCCTAGGTATCTGGTATGTGACCCTTACTTTATTATTTTCATGGTTATGATGTTAAGGGAGATGAATGGGAGTGTTGGAAGAAAATTGAATGATTTTTTGAGGCATAGAGGATGTTGCTCGGGCAACACACAGTTTTTCCAACCATACAACTAAACCATGCATAGTTGGTCCTTTTGAGGATGTGTCTCCCACATGGCTAGAGAATAGTTAGAGAGATAGTGTGATTAAACCATTTGAGTGTATGCCTAAGAAGTGGCCAACACATGGTTAGTGCATAATTGGTCTAACTATGTGAACTATCTATGATAGAACTTAAGTGAGATCCTAAAAAGTAGATCCCACATTTTTTCTCTCTAAATGGACTTTCCTTCCTCCTAAGCAGCCATACCTCTGGATTTTTCTTCTCTTAAGGCTATAGAAGGTTCACCCATCATTCCAGAGGTGATCTGAAGGATTCCCTTAGATAATCGAAGTAAGATTCTTGAGGTATGTGATCGTTATTCTTCATTCTTGTTCCGTTTCTTAAACTACATAGATCTACTTGTTCTCTTCTCTCAGTATCTTATATCTATGCGTGTTATAGGTAGATCTGTGTGTTTGTATGATATGTATGATGAGATTAGGTCTTGATCATTCTAGGTGAAGATACCTAAAGAAAATTCTTGGATAATTGACTTGTTTTTCTTATTTATTATTTGTTCGTTGTGGTTTTCATCAAAACCATTGATGTAGGAGGCTTATCTCTCAAATAATCTTGCTAGAATTTATTTTCTTAGTTTCTAATTGGTTTATTTTAATGGGATTGATTGTGAAAAGCACGGGATAACTCTTCTCGAGTGATAGTTTATGGTTCTTTTAAAATTGTGAAATCTTGGTGAATTGTTGTGCAAAGAGATTTATCCTCTTCTATTTAAAATGATGATTTAAAATGATTAATTTTCTATATTTTTTAATTGGATTGATGAAATTTGGGTTTTCAATAAAATGGATGTTTTATTGAAATGGATCAGTATTAAAATGAAAATGAAAGAATTATTTTTCAATTAAATGGTTGTTTTTATAGAAAAGGGGTTTTGGCATGATCATTTGGCATATTGGTGTGAGTTCATATTTCATTTTTAGGGATTGGATGAAATATGAATTTGTTCTTAGTTCCAGTGGTTAAATTGAACATGAGGTATAATGTTCAAATGGAATATACAAGGCTTGGTTGAAATATGAAATTGTTCTCAGTGCCAAAGTGTTAATGTAATATGGGAAACAATTACCTTGTGATGACATGGTAGATTTATAAGAAGTAGATTAGGAATATGGAATTATTATAACAAAGCCTGCATGGTTTGTTGAATAACTGTGTGTAATGGTTGGGTATGATAAATTGGGGATTTTGTGAAATGGTTTTAAAGATTTTTTATTTATTTATATAGAAAAATAACTTGTTGAAAAATTGGTTTCAATAGCACTTGTATGATTTTGGTTATGTATAGATTTGGGAAACATGAATATATCTTATTATAAAATATTTTGAGAAAATGTTTTATATAAAAAATTTATTTAAAATGTTTCTAACTCTTCTATCCTTGTTCTGTGAGTAAAAAATTCATTGGGGGAAAACCTAATGAGTATTATACTCAACCCTACTTCGGAACATTAGTGCTTTTGTAGATGATATCTTCTAAGATTGGTGAAAAGGAAATGTTTCCCAAGTTTTGAGTAGTACATCATGATGTTTGGGGTGTTTGGAGATTGTACGTCTTAGGGATTTTAGAGCATGGAGACTTTTGATCTTCTTAGAGTCTTGTTTCATTTATCTGTTGTGTACTTTTATACTTGGTTATTCTCCCACTGTTACGTAATTTGTTGGGGTTTTGAGATAAATGAAGTTGTTGAGTTTCCTTTCATTGTTCATGAATCATATAGTGAATATTTGGTTATGGTTGGTTGGTTTATTGGTTTATTTATTGAAGGTTTACTCTTCCACCACTTGTATTTAAAAACCTTTGGCATTTATTTATAGACTTTGGCATCATTAGGATGTCTCTTAAGGCCACGTAATGACTCGTTGTTCTCTCAACCCAATGAGAATGGGTGGGTCATTACAAATGGTATTAGTTTTGCCCTTCCCTTATGGTACTAATCATCAGGGTTATTGGCCTTGGATTTTGAATTCCTTATTGTCTTATCATTGGGTTGGAATCATAGATAGGAATAAGATTTTTGGATTTTGAAATTTATTGAATAAAATAATGTACCTAACTATTTTATACTGAACTTTATGTTACCCGCATGTTGGGAACATAAGTGTTTTGGATACACTTCTAGAATGTTTGAAATATCATTGTCATGGGTTTAACCAATTATATGAGTATTAAATTCATTATAGAAGAATGACTTCCCACTAGGATTCCATATCTCATTTTGAGAATGGTTTATGATTTTATGTGAAGATGTAGATTTTTGAAAAATGTAGAATTTTTTTTTCAAATGACGGATTTTGAAAAGAGGATAATTAGTGTATATTGAAAATGGTTTGATTTTCAAAACCAATAGTTTATTATCAAAAATGGTTGAAAATGGATTTTTTTGGAAAACAACATAGTGATAGTTGATGTGATGGTATTTGAAATGATAATCTATCAGTTGTTAGAGAGTGATATTGATAGAGATGTTGTTGGATTAGAATATGGGACCTGATAGGCATTGTCTAAACCAACATGAAGAAGCTGCAGAGAATGTGGTTTCACCTGAACCATAAGTGAACCAAGAGCTGGTTCAGAGTATTGTTCAGGATTTTCAAGTCATGGATACAGGGAACTCGAGGAATGTCCCACGACATCTAGAACACACCATTCAGTTCAAGATGAAATATCCACTTAATATCTTGAGGTGATTCTGAATCCAAAAAACTGGAGGTGTGGCTAAGTAGGATGAACCACATCATTGATTTTATCCACATATTAGTAGAGCTAATGGTCATGCTAGCAATGTATATGATTGAGGATCTTTCATGCTGGTGGTGGGATTTAGCAGTGCTAGCTTAATTGGATGAAGACCTTACATGGGACGATTTTGAAGAAATTTTCAACAAAAAAATTCTATCATTACACATTCAAGATTCATAAAATAATGGAATTCATCAACATGATATATTAGAGCCTCTTAGTCAGAGGGTATGTAGCTAATTTCATGAATTTACATTATTTTTCTCCAAAGGTTGGGGAAACTGCGTCTTTGAAGGCACACATCTTCTTATTGGGGATACAGAAGGAGATACTATCGAAAATTGTTGTTCTATTTATTACGTATTATACATAGAGGGTAAATAGAGAAATTGTGTATGAACATGATATCTTGAGATCAATGGGAGGAGGTATGATGATACCTACAGGTAATGGTGGGAACTCAACCTCTGGGAGAAAGCGGAAATGGGGCACCTATTTCCAAGGTGGTTGTGGAAATCAGAATTGGATGACAGTATCAGTGAACCTACCTCCACAACCCTAGAGACAGGGAGCTTTCTTTCAATGTGGTTTTCATGACTACATAAAGCAAGAGTTAATGGAACAACCTAGATCATGTCATAATTGTAACAATATGGGACAAATTCAGCGCTATTGTCGTAGTGATCTATGTTCTGGAGCTCAGGACACTTACCAGGCATCTCAAGCAACATATGTTTTGATACGGAAAGGATACTAGAATAAGTCTCGTCAGAAAAATAGAGATATACATAGTGATTCTTGAAATATCCTGACTCCTCATCCAGGGAAAGCTCGGCAAGGCAATAATGAGAACAGTGTAGTGATGAAGCAATTATATGGAGTTGAGAAGATGATTATCATTGATCAGGATGGTCCATATATATTTATAGGCATGATTCTTTGGAATTCAATGCTTGTTAAAGTCCTCTTTGATACAATTGTATCACATTCTTTCATTGCTTCTTGTGTTGTTGACTTGTTATGTTTACTGTTGGAAATGATGCCTTCTTTTGTAAAACATAAAATTTATATTGTTTAATGAGAATGTAATGACATTGTGTGTCGATCATGTGTTATAAATATTGATGAAGCTGAGTTAAAATGGATATTATCAATTTTAGACAAGGATGTATATTATGTTATCATGGTTTTCGATTGGTTGATCGCATCTAAGGCTCACATCAACTGTTATAGAAGAATGGTTAGTTTCACTACTGAGGACGACATCAAACATCTCTTTAGAGGATAGAGGATGATAAAGAAATGAGAAAAGAGATTGTTGGAACCAATGGTGGGAAAGATCTCTTATCAATTTTCATCATTGAATTTTGAATCAATCAAAGGGATCAAGGAAATTAGTTCTCATATAGTTGTGGATCAATTTCTAGACATATTTACCAAGGACATCTCAGGGTTACTACCTATAAGGTAAGTTTAGTTTACAATTGATATCCTTCTGGGGACCATTTCTATTTACCTCCCATATTATAGGATGTAACCAATAGTGTTATGAGAATTCAAATTATAGTAGGAGGAACATGAAAGAAAGAATTTCATTCGACCAAGTACATCTCCATTGGTAGCACCAGATGTGTTTTTGAAGAAAGCATATAAAACTCTTAGATTGTGTGTATATTATCATAATATTAAACAAGTTACGATAGAGAACAGATATCTGCTTCCATACACTGATGATTTATTTGATCAATTAGGGGGAGATAAGTGGTACTCCAAGATTGACTTGCAATTATTAAATCACCAATTGCGAGTTAGGGAGGAAGAAAATCCAAAGAAAACTTTTGGAAGAAGATTCAAAAACTATGAATATGTAATCACGCATTTTGGTCTAACAAATGCACCAATAGTCATCATGTATTTGATCAATCAGATATTTTAGCAATATCTGGATTCTTTTGATGCAGTTATTGTAGAATACATTAGTGTATTCAAAGAAAAGGGTTGACCATGGGGAGCACATGGAAACAGTCTTACAAAACTTGGGAGATCAACATTTGTATTCCAAATAATCAATTGTGATTTTTTGGATACATAAGTACATTTTAAAGGCTATGTCTTTTCTTAAAAGGAATTTATGTGGATCCTAAAATGATAGAATCTTTTAGCTCATGGCATCCACTAATGAATGTCTTTGAGATACATTGTTTTCATGGTATAGATGGTTACTATCGATGCTTTGTTCATGATTTCTCACAATTAGTTTCACCAATGATAGCTCCGACAATGAAGAATTCTCCATTCCAATGGGTAGAAGAATTCAAGTATACATTCCAGGAGCTGAATGTCCATCTTAAATCATCACATATCTTGATTTTTTCAAAATTATAATAGGCATATGTGGTGTACTGTGATGATTCAGGTTCAGGTTGGGATGTGTTCTTATGAAAGGAGACCATGTGGTTGCTTATGGTTTAAGGTAGTTAAGACAACATGGGATGAACTACACAACACATGATTTGGAGCTACCTGTAGTCGTCCATATATTGAAGACATGGTGACATTATCTCTTTGGTGAGAAATTTACTTTGTTCTCAAACCACAAAAGATAGAAACACATTTTCTCAAAGCGAGATATAAATCTTAGGCAAATAAGATGGATGGAGTGTCTCTAGATGTTTGACTTTGACTTGATGTATAACACAGGAAAAAGGAATTCAGTGGCAGATTAATTGAGTAGAATTCCATATTCCTAGTTGGTGAAAGATGATTTAGATAAATGTAAATTGATGTCGGACCTAGATGACGTGCACCTGGAATGTGAAGACCGAGGTGATGTTGCAGTTTTATTTTTAGCTACTCTATTTCTTGATTTGGTAAATATGGTTAAACAGGAACAATCATATGATGTAGAATGTCCAGTTACGTGTTCAAAACTCAATGATGGGGAGACTATTGAGAGCTAGAAACTTTATGAGAGTTTAGTTTTGTGATTTAGAGATCATAGAGATTTACCTATGAATTTCTAGTAAAAAATACTTCATGCTTACCACCATTCGAGATGTGATGTACATACAGGAACATAGGATATGTATAAGGCATTAAAGGCACTATTTTGGTGGGGCGGTATGAAAAGAATGGTGGCTGAGTTTGTCTCGCGGTGCTTAACTTTTCAACAGGTTAAGGAAGAGCATAATAGACCAGTAGGAATGTGGAAACCTTTACCTATCCTAATGTGAAAATGGGACCAGATAGCGATGTATTTTGTTACAGGTCTTCGAAGAACATTCTAGAAACCAAATTCCATATGGGTGATAGTGGATTGACTTACCATGTCGGACCATTTCATCCCTCTCCATGAAACTCATATGGTGGATGATCTGTAAAAAATATATATCCGAGAAATGGTAAAGAGACATGGCATACTAGTTTCAATAGTCTCTGATAGATATATGATGTTCACATCTCATTTTTGGAAATCCTTATAGCATGATCTTGGGACTCAGTTGCCTATTATCATGGCGTATCATCTTCAGAAGGATGGGAAATCTGAGCAGATGATAAAAACATTGGAATAAATTTTTCCGGCTTGTGTAATGTATTTTGGGAGCTCATGGGAGGATCATATAACCTTGGTGGTGTTCACATAAAATAACAGTTATTATTACTTGATACATATGGCTCATTTGACGCATTTTATGGGTGTCCTTGTCATTCTCTACTATTCTGTGTGGAAATAGGTGAACCATATCTTGTTGGACTGATCCTTTTACATGAATCAATATAAAAGATCTATTTAATTAGAAATAGGATGAAGATGGCTCAGAGGTATCCAAAATCATAGGCAGATCACCATTGAATACCATTGTTTTTTGTAGGGGTTATCAGTTATTCTTGAGGATATATCTATGGCATGGACATCGTCATTTCAGAAAGCAGGGAAGGTTATCTCTTAGATGAATAGTCCCATTTTAGATATTGGAATGGTTCCAAGAGGTGGAATATTTTTTGGTGTTGCCTCTATAGTTCAACTTAGTGCTTAATGTGCTCCATTTATCTCAGTTGAAAATGTATCAGCCTGATCCTAACCAACCGATCAGATGGGACCACTTTGATCAAGAGTCGAATGCTTCATTGACACATCTCCTGGTATGGATAGTGGATATGAAATGGAACATATTTCATTGAAAAGGCATTGTTATGGTGTGAGTTTATGGAGGAATGTTAAAATTCATGAAGAGACTTGGGAACATGAAATAGAAGTGAAAGAGTGGTGGCCGAAATTCTTTCAGTTGGGGGAGAGTTTTCAAACTTCCAAAAATGAAAAGACCAATGGTGGGGAGAATTTACTTCCCACAGTTTCTATTAAGTAAACCATACATGATTATTTTCGTGGTAATAAAGTTAAGGGTGATTAGTGGGAGATTTGGGATAACATTGAATGATGTTTTAAGGCAATGGGGAAGTCACACGGGCTGTGCATAGTTTTATAACCGTGATGCCAAACCGTGTGTAGTTGTTCATATTGTGGTGGTTTCACCCACATAATTAAAGAAATTTTTGAGATACCATGTGAGGAAATTGTGCGACTGTATTCCTAGGTAGTGGATATTGCACGTTTAGTACACGGTTTGTCAAATTGTGCAAACTAACCATGTTGGTACTTAAGTGAGATACTAAAAAATTGCATCTCCCATGTTTCTTCCTATAAATTAATATTTTTCCTCTTTAGCACCCATAATTCATGTTTTTTCTTCTCCTAAGGCCAAAAGATGTTCTCCCATAATTTAAGAGGTGATCCGACAGTTTCCCTTCATGAATCATTGATGGATTTTTGAGGTATGTGATCATTCTTCTTCGTTATTTTTCAGTTTTCTAAATGAACTTATTTCTACATCTTCTCTTATCTTTTTTTATAAGATCTGAAACTTTTATGGGTAGATATTGGGGTGTGGATGACATTTAGGATGATATTTGGTCATGAAATTTATAGGAGAATAGATCTAAGGTAGATTCTGGGAGAATTGACCTGGTTTTCTTGTTCATTCATTGTTCATTGTAGTTTTTGTCAAAACCATTGAGGTATGAGGATTATCTCTCAAACCGTATTTCTTGAATTCATTGTCTTAGTTTAAAATCGGTTTATTTGAATGTGATTGATTGTGAAATTCTTTGGGTAAATATTCTCTATTGATGATATATGGATTTAGTGAAATTGTAAAATCGAGGTGAATTTTTGTGCAAAGAGATTTATCCACATGAATTTAAAATGATGATTTTAAATGAATGATTTTGTGGAATAGTTAAATGGATTGAAGAAATTTTAGTTTTCAATAAAAAGGATGTTTTATTGAAATTGTTTGGAATTGAAATGACATTGATGTTTTTGCTTTTCAAAAAAGGGTGTTTTTTAATAAAAAGGTATTTTGGCCTGATCCTTCGGCATATTGATGTGAGTACATATTTCATTTATGGGGAATGGATGAAATATGAACTTGTTCTCATTGACAAAGGTAAAATGGGACAAATGATATACTGTTCATATTTCATATACAAGGATTGGTGGAAATACGACCATGTGCTTCATGCCAAATGGTTAATGGAACATGGGAAACAATTATGTTGTGATGACACGATAGATCGATGAGAAACCACTCACGAGTATGGAAAAGTCATAATGTAGAATGTATGGATGATTGAATGGGTTTGTGAAATGGTTTGGTATTCCAAATAGTGAATATTTTGAAATGGTTTTAATGCTTGTTTATTTTATTTTCTAGAAAAATAACTTGCTGAAAAATTGGTTTCAGTTGGACTGATATTCATTTGGTTATAAATGGTTTTTGGATATTTGTTTATACCTGGTTATACTATGTTTTGAGAAAATCTTTTATATATACTGTTTATTATAAATTTTACTAACTCTTTTACCCTTGTGAAGTGAGGAGTGATATCATTGGGGGAAAACCTAATGAGTTTTATACTCACCCCTTCTTTGGCATGTTGCTTCTTTTCCAGATTCTATCTTTTAGGACATGGGAAAAGGTAACGTTTCCCACGTTTTTAGAATTACCTTATGTTTTTAGGACTATTTGGAGATTGTGGAGCTTGGAGCTTGTGGAGAATGAAGTATTTTGATCTTTTTAGATTCTTGTGTTGGTTATCTACTGTATACTTTGATACTTGGTTATTCTTCTATTGTTACATACATTGATTGGTTTTGAGATACATGAATTTGTTGAGTTTTCATTCATTTCTCATGAATCATACAATGAATATTTGGTTATGGTTGGTTTGTTTATTGGTTTATTTTATAAAGGTTAAACAATTCCCCCCTTGTATTATAAACACATCAGAATTTATTTCCAGCCTTTGGCAACATGGGGATGTCGTCTAAGGCTATGAAATTACTTGTTGTGATCTTAAGAAAATGAGAATGGGTGGGTCATTACATTCATCCTCATTTTAAATGATTATTCATTCATGTATATAAGTAAACTGAACATGAAACAAAATGACATGAATAATGAAATTGAACCTCATAACCAATCCCAAAGGATATGAATGAACATAAACATGTTGTAATTAATCAATTAATTTTAAATGCGGTTTTGGAATTATTAATCAATGATCCTAATTTATTATTCAGGTCATTAATATCAAGAGGGGAATATGTAAGGGATTCTACCCAAACCTCCATCATTCCTTTGGGTTATTCTTACTATATTTTTACTAAAATGAAATATTGTACTCTATTTATGTACATATTCAAATTTATGTTTATATTTCCAAAATCATGTATCAAAATACATTAATCATTCTCTTTTGGTGATATATTTGTATTTAGGGGTTTACCTTCTCAATGATTCCTGATAAGAAAACCCCTTAATGGGTATTTCAGTAATTTCTACCCAATTTTAAGTTCATACTACAATTATTGTTATGCCAAAATTTATTATATAAGATAAGTTTTTTTCTGAAAAAATTTCTTGGATAAATTCAGGTTTTTTATAAATGATTGTTCCCTTTTATATTTTAAATGCTTCTAATTATTTTCCAAAAAATCGTGAGAGAATTTTTTAATGATAAAAATTATTAAATACCATTTTCATATGATGTCACTTCTATTTGGTATCACTTAACATGATATAACACTATTCAAACTTTTGAATTTCTATCAATGTTCTAATTACTTTTGTTCATGGACAATTTTATGATACACCCATTTATTATTCATCATGACGTTATTATGATACCCATTTCCTTCCATCAGTGGCCTTATGTCTATGATTGATTTTTTTTTTGATTCTATATTTTTCATGAATATTCATGTACTTTTAAGGATGGGTGTGGCCAAATAACTCCCCAATTCATTGAGTAAAATTTTGTCTCATTTGAAGTTATGTGGAAGGGTCTTAGTGGTTATGCTTGACTCATGCTACCATGTGAAATAGTCTTATTAGTTAACCATGACTTATACAACATTATGTGCAACAATCCTAGAATCATATTAAAGACTTGTTTTATATTGTTTACACATTACTATGAAAACATGTTTTTATAATCCCATGTTTATATGTTAAAATTCCATATGTTTCATACATTTTATTGTCATTATGTCATGCCTTCTATCCCATGTTCAAAATCTATAGTCTTATGATTATTACCTACTTGTGGTTTTTAGCACATTTAATTTTTCATGTTATCCCCAGGTTATCTTAAAAATTTTTATGCACACAGTGGATGTTAAGATATCTATATTATGATTAAATAAATAAATGTTTTATTTAGAACCACCTTTTCATTTTTATGTACCTATTTTTAAAATACACTATTCTCCACAGTCCATGGCCTATAATATGTTCTTTTATTATACATAAAATCTAGTAATTCTATGTGTAAAATTCTGAGGTCACTAGATTTTTTATTAGCAGATGGGCAAGTTATTTTCAGATATTAGGAATAGATAATATTTGTAATAACCTTAAGGATGATACTAATTATAAGGAAATATCCATAAATAATAGTATGTATAGAGTAAGTGGTGTAACAAGAAAATATTTCCATTTTTGGATACAAACTAGTAGAGGTGGATGTGGCATAGATGTATCTTGGGGTAGAACATGAAAACTCCACTTTGACCTAGACTCATATGGGAATTAGTGCACAGAAATAGGCTTATTGCACTGTTGGTTTGACACTCCTTGGGGATATTCTTGGGTAAATTGATGAGCATAGTACAAACCATTATTAAAGGAATAAAATAACCATAATAATATAAGTGAATAAATAGATAAAGGATAACCTAGAATTAAAACTATGTAATCATAAGTTAGGATATATTTCTCAATTATATTTTTAACAATTTATGGTCAAAGATTAATTTTAATGCATAATAGCTTATAATTTAAGACTTCTAATCTTATGTTTTTTTTCTCAGTAAATGGTGGGAAATAGATGAACACATGAAAACAATGAATGTGATAGGACATTTGATGATTTACCTAATGATATTCCAAATATGATCGGAATGGGTGCTCAAACCTTCTTGAGAGTACTTTCTCTACAAGCTCGTGTTTTGAATAATAACTTGAATCATGTGAAACACCCTACTACTATAAGTAAATAACATGTTACCATAGAATAATTCATGTAGAAAATTCCTCCCAAGTTCAGTGGATCAACTAATCCATTCTTTATAGAACAATAGATTAACTCCATTGAAAATATATTCTCTATCCTATAGTGCTCATAAGAAGAGACAATTCTACTAGACGTATATAATTTTGATGGGGAAGCTAATAAGTGGTGGAAACTAATAAAAAACATTATTTCTAACGAGGAAATTAATTCCATGGACTGGGGGAATTGAAGATAAAACTAATAATAAAAAAACATTCCCCGACCCCTCCAGCAGAAGATGTAAAGGGAGTTCCTCGAAATCAACCATGAGGAAGAATATTCTATTGGGGTGTACAAAGAAAACATCACAAGGATTTAAATATATTCCTTTGGGATTTTTCATGATAACTAAAAGAAAGGTGGATCCATTCTTTAGTAGTCTAATGTTGAGTCTACCAAAAGATTTTGTGGTTCGAGACTTTGACAGTTATGAGTAGATTGTCTGTTGTGCCCGCAAGATTGAAATAAAGATCAAAGACTCGAAATGGTTTCATGGGCCTAGTGATAGGATGTGGAAAAAGGATTTTAGTATGGGATTTTGGGAAAATATATTCAATGAAGAAAATAATATTGAACATCCCATGTGTTAAAATTGAGGGAATACAAATCCTGGGAACTATATAAAGGGAACTAGGAATTGCCTCATATGTGGAAAGATGAGACATCTAACAATGAATTACAGAATAGATATGAATAATCCAACTAAGGTGGAAGAATAAATAAATTTTTAGATAAACACTTAGATTGTAGTATATAGTTACAACTACATGTAGCATGGGAGTTATGTGAACAATTACCCTAAGCCACGGGTTGTCGGAGGCAATGAAAAACAACCTACCTGGAAACAAGGAAGGGATTATGCTATCACTACTCTTGAATTGGAGTCTGAAAATGATGTGGTGATAGGTATTCTAGTTATTAATTAATCAATAGATAATGTACTATTTTATTCAAGTAATATTTATTCTTTCGTATCTGACAAGTTTAGTAGAACTATTCAAAAAACACCTTAAAATTTAGAGGATAAGTTATATGTGAGAAAATAGAATTGTGAAATTATTTCATCCAAGGGTAATATATCATCCTCTATAAATGATTGTGGACTAAACCACCCCGAAAAATTATTCATAATTCCTTTAGTAGAGTTAGATGTTTTCTTGGGAATGTATTTTATATCTTTATTTAAAGCCAACATCAACTATTTGGAATGGAAGATCATTCTTTACATCCCAGAACATCATCCAATTCATTACAAGTGTAAAGAGAAAGATGAAATTCCTTTATAATCTTTTTCTCAAGTATTGATATTAATTCTGTATAACCGAGCATTACATGCTTCAATTATTTATACAATGGAGAGAATCATTTATGAAGACATTTCCATCATGAGGCATTACACCTATGTATTCCTTGAAGAGTTGGTGGGTCTTCCTCCCAATCAAGAGGTTGAGTTATCAATTGAACATTTTCTTAGAACCCCACCTATATCAAATACACCATGAATATTGGACACCATATATATAGAAGAAAAAAAGAATTAGTTATATGATAATATGGAGAAGTGATTTATATTCCCTAGTGATTCTAAACTGGGTGAGACGTTCCTTTTCATCATGAAGAGGGATGGTTAAATGTTCCTCTACATAGATTATTGTGATATCAATTACATAATGATAAAGAACAAGTATCCCTGGTCCCAAATATAAGAATTGTTTGATCATCTTTATGGGCCAATTATTTATCTAAGGTGCTTCTTCAATAAGAATATCACCCATTAAAGGTTAGGAAATGAAATATTCCCAAGAATATTATTAGAATGAGGTGTGGAAACCATGAGTTCATAGTGATGCCTATCAAAGTCACTAATGCTCCATGAATTTTCATTTATTTAATGAATAATGTATTTAGATATTACCTAGACAAATTTTTGGTAGTCTTTATTAATGATATTCTAATATACTCTAACTGCCATGAGGAACATGGTGAGAATTTGGATACTTTTCAAATGTATTTGAAAATAGAGAATATGTATGGAAAGTATAGGAGAAATGAGTTCATGATGGAGGAAGTATCATTGTTGAGGTAAATTATCACCAATAAATGGATATCTTTGGACCCTTCGAAGACAAAGGCTATTGAAGGGTGGCCATGGACAACATCTGTATGGGAGGTCCGTTGCATTCTAGGTCCATTTGGGTATTATAAACGATTTGTGAATAACATTTCATGTTTTTAAAACTTAATGAACATGATGAAATATAAGTGAGTAATGTTTTTCTGGACTCATGAATGTGGATAATTTTTTAAGGAGTTGAAAAAGAGGCTTATCACTACACCAATACTCACACTCCCAACAAGTGGAGAACACTTTGTTGTTTGTGGTGATTTATTAAAGAAGGGCATAAGATGTGTGAAGTTTTAAAATGATAAAGTGATAGATTATTCATCAAGTAAACTAAATATCCATGAAATTAACTATCTTACATAAGATCTGGAGTTAGAAGTTGTGATCTTTGCATTGAAAATATGGCCGAATTATCTCTATAGGGAGATGTGTGAGATATAAACTTATCATAAGAGTCTCAAACATATATTCACATAAAAGGTGCATAATATATGCCAAAAAATATGGTTAGAGCTCATCATGTATTATGACTTCTCAATATTCTACCATCCCTATAAGTCAAATAAGGTTGAAGATTCTATATGTAGAAAGGATCCTACATCTTTATCAATGATGGGAATTGAAAAGGATCCAATATTCTTTAATTTTTAGATGATTGTCACGGGAATCATTAAGGGAGGAACATCATTAATCATTTCTCATCTGATATTCAATCCATTCCTCGTGGATAAAATAAAGGATGGTAAGTGAAAAGATGTGGATATTCAAAAAAGAGTGGAATCCATTAGAAATGGTAAATCTTTTGCGTTCAAGACGTATGAGAATGGAGTTGTAAGATTTGGGTAATGATTATGTCTACCATCAGATCCAAAAATAAAGAAGGATTTTTTGAATGACATACATAGTTGAACCTTTTCTTTTAACCAAGGGCACACAAATATGTATCAACATCTCTGGGAGAACTTTTTGTTGCAGAATATGATGAGGGAGATTGGTGAGTACACATCAAAGTTTCTGGTATTTCAACAAGTAAAGGCTGAAAGAAATAAGTCTAAAGAGATGTGAAACCAATACCCATAACTAGATGGAAGTTGAAGACCATCACCATAGACATTGTAACTAGTCTTATAAGGACATACAGAAGAAATAATGCTATATGGGTCTTTGTAGATCATCTTACAAAGACTACATAATTTATTGAAATTCAATACGACTTCCCATTGGATCACCTTTCTTGGATACATATCAAATATTTTGTAAGTTCATATGGGGTTTCACTATCTATAATATCAGATTGAGATCTGATATTGAACTCGATGTTTTGGAAAAGTCATCATGATTCTCTAAGCACTGAACTGAACATTAGTATGACAAATCATGCTCTCATAGATGACTAATCCGAGAGAACTATTCATACCCTAGATGATATGATGAGAGCGTGTTGTAAGGACTTCAAAGGAGGACGAGACCAACATCTTTCACCGGTAGAATTCTTATACAAACAGAGTTTCCACTTGAGCATCCGAGTGGCATAATAAAAATCAATTTATTGGAAAAGGTGTAGAACACTAGTGGGTTGTGATGAAGATTGTGAGATTAAGGCATGAAATGGTCGAAGAAATGGTGGAGATAGTAAAAACCATTTATAAAAACATCATATAATCCCATAGTCAACAAAATAGTTATGCAGAAAATTGTTGGAGAGACCTTGAGTTCAAATTTGGAGACATGATATTCCTCCACATATCATTAAGCATGATGGTCACAAGGTCTGAGAAGAATTTACAAACCATATCCTTCACATGTACTCTTTTTAGAGGTGGTATAATTGGAGAATGATCTTTCTTATGAAGAGTAATCATTGAAGATCATGGATCATAGAAATAAATTTCAACGTAACAAGACTACTAAACTAGTCAATGTACTGTGGTTGAACCATATTTTTGAAGAGGCAACACGATAAATAGAGGAGGCAATTAATGAAAAGTATCCTCACCAGTTTAAGTCTTAGAATGAAAAATGGAATTTTGAGGGAGAAATTTCATAAGGGGAATAATATAACACAACAATTTTTTATCAATAAAAATTCCATTATTATAATTATTTCATATAAGTACATAAATTCACAACAAATTGAACTACTATGTACTATAGGACCTTGAAATATAATATTGTGACATCTGTGATTTGAATTTCAAAAATATGACATACATAATTGCGATAAGTATGATGTCTGGATTCCGATAAGAAAATCATAATTTTTAAATGAATAGTATCCTACCCTAATTAATAGTAATATGACCCTTATTAATATAAAATCTTTCAAAACAATAGTAACCTCGCCCATGAATGTATAAAAAAATGAGGCATCTTATAAGTGGTAATATGACCATATTTAATGTTTTTATTTTTTTTGAAGTCATGCATAATTAATTAATTAGAAAGATAATTTATTTTCCTAAAATGTGTTCATGATTTAAAAATTTTATATCCTTTCGTATTAATATACTTTTATAAGCCCTTATTAATTTTTTTAAAGAATTATAAAATCAGTTATGGTTCTAAAATTAGAAATTTTCATTTGAATTTTGATTTTATTTAATAATTAAATTAATCAATTTTAGTAATTTGTTTTTGAATAATAGAATTAATTTTATTATTATACACAAATAAAAACTATTAGGGTGATTTTTTGTGATTTTTTTGTATTACTTGATTATTTATGAATAGTAAAATATGGTAATTTACTGTATATATACATTATTCATTAAATGTGCTATTTATTGAAACATGGATGATGTAGGAACCTTTGGTTCGAGGTAAAATTCACATATTACTATTTTTGGTTACTAAAATAATTACTATTTCTTGTATAATGGAAAAATGAAAAACTAATGATTAAAATATTAAGAAAACCCTCCTCTCCTCTACTATATAAACCACCAACACTCCCCTCTTCTCTTTACTCCTCTCAAGAATTGTGACTTGACTAAATTCTACTCAAATATCCCCAAAATGTACTCCCCCACTTTTGTATTCCCTTTTCTCCTCAAAGGGCCAAATCCCCTTTTCCTTTAGAAGATCTCATGGAAGAATAATTCAAAATGTAAATTCCTCTATTCTATTATGTTAAATTCCTTTCAAGTTCCACTGTATTATTTTCTATCCGTAGCTCTCCCCATTCAAATGGCATGAATACTATAGTAACATATATTTACATTAATGTTTTTATTGTAATGTAATAATTAATTATCATATATTCTTTACCCTTATTTTATACTTGTATTAAAAAAACCACCCGAGATGTGTTTATTTATTACATTCAAGGATGACGGGTTTTCAATTTCTATTATCGTCATCAATTATTCTCATTAAACCATTTCCATGGTTAAACTATAATATAATATATGTATTATTTCTCATATATGGTTCTAGAATATTTTTTTACACTTGGTTTTTATTTATAAAACAAAATGTGTTCATTGTGATTAAAAACAACCAATTATCCCAAAAGCTTATCAGTAATGTTTTATATAATGATTAAAAATCACTCCATGAAACCAAATTAAATTTAGAAACATGTAACCTTATAAATTGTTGATAATAAAATATAACTACAATTCGGGACAACCATATTTAATTTACTTGAATTTCTATTCATGTTTCTATTTAAACCAAACACGAAACAAACAGACCCTAACAATGAAATTGAACCTCATAACGAATCAAAAAGGGTAATAATAAACATAAAAATGTTATAATGAATAATGAACATGTAAAATAGGTTTTTACTTAATAATTAATGAAAAAAAATTTATTATTCATGTTATTTAAATCAATAGGGGAACACCTTCTGACTTAAGGTAATGGATTCTTCCCGAACATCCATCATTCATTTGGGTTCTTCTTACTCTCTTTTTACCCAAATGAAATCCAATATTCAGTTTATGTAAATATTCTCATTTCTGTATATATTTACAAACTCATGTATCAAGAACCATTAATCAGTCTATTTCTGGAATATATATGTCTTTACACGGTTCCCTATTCAGTGCTTCTAGAAAAGAAAACCCCTTTAAGGGAACTTCTTGAATTCATACCCAATTTCAAGTGAACTCGACCATATGTTTTAAGCAATAATTGTTTTTATAAAACTTGTTTTTTTATTATGAAAACCTTAATGGATCACTTCTTATTTTGTAAATAATATTACTTCCTTTTTTATTTTAAATTCTTGTTATTTTTTTCCTTAAAACCACGCTAAAATGATTCTATTCTAAAAAACATTATGTACACTTTTTACATGTTGTCACTTCTATTTGAAATAAAATACCTTGATATATGACTATTCTAACTTCTGAATGTCTATTTTTGTTCTAATTCCATTCATTCATTGTCACATTATGATACACCCATTCATTAAGCTTTGTAACAATATTATGATTACCATTTTGTTCCATGGATATCTTTATGTTTTTTATTGACTATATATGATTCTATATGTGGAAATAATATTAATTAACATTTTAGGATGGGAGTTCCTAGATTAAGACCCAATTCATTGGTTAATGTTTATTTTCCTAATATATTATTTGCAATTATCCTAGAAGTTATCCCTGACTTGAGCTACCTTGTGCAATTCTCTTGGTGGTTAACCTTGATTTGTTCTATTTTATCTACAAAAATCCATAAATCAAACTAAAGTAATGTTTTATTTTTCTTCCACATTACTATGAAACCATGTTTATATGATCCCTTGTTTATATTTTATGATTCCATATGTTTCATTCCTTTAATTTTCATTATACCATGACTTCCACCCCATATGAAAATGCTCTATTACAATGCTTATTCCCTTACCCGAAATTTTATCTCATCCCTTTGTTAATGTTATCCCCATGTTATCCTATAAAGATATTTGATCACAATGGATGTTAATAAATCTTTATAAATATTAGAAAAAAAATTGTTTTATTTAGACCACAGTTTTCAGTTTAATGGACTTTGTCTTCCAAAAAACTAGACTTCACGATCCATAGCATGTAATATGTGGGTTTATTACCCTAAAAATCATGTAATTTTATCTGTAATATAATAGGGTATCTATAGATAATCAACAAATTTTCTCATAATGAGATA
The DNA here is from genome assembly GCA_963277665.1 of Viscum album. Lineage (NCBI taxonomy): Eukaryota > Viridiplantae > Streptophyta > Magnoliopsida > Santalales > Viscaceae > Viscum > Viscum album. Next base: position 1,081,083,575 of record OY728138.1, read on the forward strand.
ATGCATAATGTGGGACAACATAAACATTTCGTCAAGGCCTCAACTAATAAGTATGCATAAATGGGTACGACCTTATCCGAAACAGGGTCTGGTTTATCTCCTGAGATCTACCAATGCATCAAGGGCCTATAGAAATCCTCGACCGATAAATAATATGTAAAACTTATTCCTCATATGAATGTGGTGAAACAAAATCATCATATATGTAACACCTCGACCCTAGATAACCTAAAGCTCGTGCATTATTACAATTGATTAGAATAATTATAAGGAAACAAATCCTGAAGAACTATATAGTTTCGCATTCTTGGAAATCCATATTACATACATGATACCCATAGTACATTGGGAAGGAATTTAAGGCATGATAATCCATAACGAAAACAAACTGCATCTTTGAAAGCTTAATCAATGTTATTTTCTTCATATCCTAGGGAAAGAAACATAATAACTGTAAGCTCAAATTCTCAGTAAGGTAAAGTACAAAAGAAGAAATAATCAATCTTTATGGAAAGGTAAATTCATGAGAACAATTTTAAATTTTAAAATTAGATAAGTAATAAATAATATGGAAAATATGAAACTGAAACATATTCCATAAATGAATAAAATGATAATGAACTACTTCCACAGATATGCGGATGCAAAATCTAATGGATAAATGAAAACTAAAATTAAATAAGGGAAATACATTATTTAAGGATATCATATCTCAGAAAAAAGAAATACTATTATCATTAAGACATTTTATGAGACAATTTAAAATTAAGGTTAGAAACCCATTTTTCCAACTTATTCTTCTCATTAGAACATGTCGATACATCGAAGATCTATATAATGATCGTGCTCTAACCATCATTTTGAGTGCAAAGTATTTATCATATTGAATAACCAGAAAAATTATAATATGCCTTATCAAATAACCATAATGAATGAGATATAAAGATATTTAAACAATTCCCATGAAATAAATAATATAAAATCATTAAAATAATGATATTCATGATATAAAAAGTCAAAATGTAGAATATACCACATATAAATAGAACTAGGGGCATAACATTACAATATGCTTCAATGAAATGAAATTGGGATTATATCCATTACCTTAAGTCAAATACTGCCTTTATTTAAAACCTAAATTATGATGGTATTATTAACTTCTATTAGAATCATAATAATATTTATGATATCTTATATGATTCTTTTATGACTTTATATTACTCGTTTATTAACAATTCTATGTTGATACAACATTTCGGGTATTAATATCATCGTTTATCGTACATGTTTTAACATGTTGATCTTGATAATATAACATAGATCATGGTATAAATATATATTCATAATATAAATATATATAACAGATAGGAATACACCATTCATGGAGATGATAGCCCATACATACACATGAACATTGTTTCTATTTTCTTACCATTTTGAATGGAAGTAAGTGAATGAAATATATGTACATATATATATATACATTATTACAATATAATTATTACTTCTTATATTTCATAATTATTTATAATATATATCATTATAATCATTCATGGATGGTGAACGTGGAAGATTAGTCTTAGTGTGGTGTGGAGACGGTAAGCCGTACATAAAACAACTGACGATATCACTTACTTATTCTTTTAATGGTATGTATGTGAATTGAATATGAATTTTAATGAAATAATATCATGTTATATTTATTATTTATTCCATTTATATTTGTCATTATACCCCTAAAATAAGGTATAGATGAAAAACAGTTTACACCACGATGTGGATATGGTAAGTCGTAGGTACGTGCGCTTGGTGATATTGTTTTTCATAGGATGGGTGAAAAAAGAATATGGTCTTCCCATTATCATGAAAATTTATCAAAATATATTGGATACTATAGTTATTATTTTAGTATGGTAATTACATAGAAAGAGGAAGTATAATAAGAAATGAACATTGAAAGAATGGATAAACCGATTAACACTTCCTCGGGTGTCTCCTTTTGATTTGTAGAAAAGGATTCCATAAATTGGTTTTATAAGAAAAGGGTGGTCTCTATGATGAATTTAAAGAATTTTGGAGTATATTGGGCTAGGTTTGGGAAGAGAAAAAGGTATTTGGAGGTGTGAATAAGTCGGTAGATGTGGTTCCCTTTTATAAGAGGGAGAATGGGAACATTAGGAATGTCTTAAAATATTATTTTATTATAGAATGATTTTAGAATTTTAATAGTTACAAAAAGTGATATGTTTTTAGGATATGATGATAATGGGTCAAATCCTCTCAAATAATAGGTTTTACAAAAGTTTAGGTCAAAAAACATAACATTATCATTAAGATTTAACCCTTAGTTAAAAACATTAACTCTTACAATGTCTTCTTGTATTTTCATATTATATGGTTACTACAGTTACAATACAATTCCAAGAGAACCACATGTTTATATTTAATGAAGTTTCTATCATTATATAATACATTTGGCCGAATCATATATTTTTTAGGACTATTATATCATTTAATTAAATAGAATATGTTTTAAAAACACATTTATGTATATTTGTTCACAATTTAAAAATTTATTTTTGTTAATGTCCTAACAACATGATTACATTGAAACAAAGGAATTATCTCAAATAAAATATTTAATTATCATCCCTTACACTGTAATATGGAATAAAAATTTTCAAATTATACTTATTTTATTTTTTATAATATAATTTTTTTAATAATTAATTAATAAGGTAATCACTACATAATCATTGTGTCATAAATAAATTTTAAATTTTAATGTCAAAAAATTATAAACAAAATATCATGATATATGAAATTTTTCTATATTTTTATTGAATATTTAAAGATAACGATAATAGTAATATAACAATTTAATTAATTTTTTATAAAAAGATACATGTTTATATTCTTTTTGTCATTACTTTAAATGATTTCTTATAACATGTAATTATCACACCCATGTTGCTCCATAAGGTCACAAAATCTAACCAACGATTACCATAGTCAGACATATATCATCCAATAGGATTTTCATATGTGTTAGGCTAGTTTAATATTATTATAATATTATTTTTACACTTATTTTCCATTTTTTTCATTTTCTAATGGTAAATAAAAATAATTACTGATGTTACTATTTATAATGTCCAAAAAATAAAGGTACAATTAACAAAATTTGGACATTATGATTCCAAAGTAGAATATATTTTATAAAATTAAAAACAAAGAAGTTGTAGAAATTAACATAAAATTAATTCATGTTGTCAAAACTAGAAAGCAGGTTTTTAAGAAGAAAAAACTATCATAATACTGAAATATGTTTATGTAGCATTTAAATTTAAAATTACATAAAATGACCACAATTGTATTAAATTATAAAATATTAGTCTAATTAAACTTTAAAACCAATTAAAAATGCAATCTAACAATATAAATAAAGAAGATGATAAAGCGATTTTAAACTAAAATGCATTATTTTTCACTATTCATCAAAAACTGAAACTTCTCAGAAAATTATTAAAATATAACCCTATATTATTTTTGATATTACAAATACAAAAGTGTTTTCTTTTTTGAATAATAAATTTTATAACATCTTAAAATGAGGTTAATAATATAAAGGAATGTTTTTTAAATGGCTACTTTGATAGGTCATGGTGTTCTTGAAATCGGGGTTGCATACAACAGAAGGCATTAAATTATTTTAAAATAAATGTATGGTGAAAATTTTTACTGTTATAATATATGATAGTATTGAAACTATCATATGAAATGTAAATAGTTTCCCTAATTAGTAAACATAATCATAAACTATGTAGAGTAATATGATGAATGGAACAATGATAATACATCCCTAGTAAAAATGATTATAAACCATAAATAAAATATGCTAGATGAAATCATTGTAAATCAACCTCAATTAAGAATAATAAATTAACTTAATGGTTACCGATTGAATAGAAATTGAAATCATAATCTTACCATGGAGCATAAAAAATTTTCTTCTCATAATGGTTTGCATGATAGAGTGGATTGAAATCATAAATAAAAATTTATAAGGTAAAATTATTTTATATCTTGATAAATTATTAAAAAATTAATTGAAAACACATAATAATAGAGTTTAATAAACATTAAAAATTAGCAACCTTTGTGTGGTTTGAGTGAAAAAAATAAACTAGCCTCTAATGTTGAGAAATGGACAATTTTTATCATAAAAAAGAAGTGAAATAAGGCATTTTTTCATGATAAAAAATATTTATTTTTTAAAACTATTGGTGGATTAAAATATATTATGGAGTGTACTTCAAAATGGGTACAAAATTGAGAATTTTCCTCTATCTAGAAATGCTTATGTGGAGGTATTGAATATGGAACCATATAAAACAACTATTTTCCATCAATAAAAGAAGGATTAAGATACATAAATAAGTTTGGAAGATTAAAATAGAATTTAGGAGGATAAAATAATAAAAAATAATAACTAAATTAGGGTTAAGGGATAAAAATCCTAATTTCAAGGAAAAATGATTGTTCTAGGAGAATCCAATACCTTATATACGAAACCATTCGTCACTTGTGCTTAATATCTTGGTAATAAAATTAGATTCATTAAGTAACTAATTCAGAATCTATTAAATATACATTTATTTTTTATAATTTTTTTAAGTGCATGTATCTAATTTTTTAAGAGTTATAAGATTCAATATCATAATTTTAGGGGTGTTCATTTTGTTGGTTTTTCAGGACCTATTCGCTAGTATACAAGTAGTAAAGTTCATGTAAAATGTGAATAGTTCTATATAATTGAAATTATATTCTATTAATGGAAATATATTATTCTAAATTATCTTATATATAATTTGGTTATATGGCATGAAAACATTTCATTAGATAAAACTACAATGAAAATGGAACAGTTTATTGAGGTGTTTTCTATAATAATCACGAACATAAATGATTTTATATAATATAGTGTTTATATATTGGTTCGAGAGAATTATATAACTTATTATATGTATAATAAAACCTTATTTGACCATATTAATTATTTTATGACCATCATTGAATGGTTCAATGGAGAATGAAAACATATAGTCTACGATGGTGGTAAACCGAGACAATACTGACGAAGTTTTCATTTTTAGAAAAAAGGTAGAGAAGAATAGGTTGGATGATGGATATCAAAATAACATAATAAAATTAAAGCATAAATATAATACTGAATTTTTCATTCATGATTTCACATACGGTTAATGTAATAAGAGAAATGAAAATAAATTAAATAAATGTAAATATTTCAATGGTGTGTTTACCTATTGTGTAGTGTATCCTTGAGAACCTCTTTAATAAACATTAAATTGGTATTTTTCTGTGACCTGTAAGACAAGAATGTGGGGAAGAGTATTTGTACACTAATTGGTTAGAATACATGTAGTATCAAAATATTAAAAGGTATCAAGAGAATGGGTGGTATTTATAGTGGAGGAGAGGAGTGTTTCTTGATTATTTTATTCATTATTTTATTATTTTGGTACTAGAATATAAATAGTATTTATTTTTGTGCATAAATACCATTACTAGCGAATTGGTGTTCTATATAATGTCCACTTAAATCATCCATGAGTTAAAAATGACAAAAAAATTCATTCTTTTACTTGTAATGCTAAATACCATAAATTACCTTATACCACTATTCACAAAATTTCAACTATTTTAGAATAATACAAAAAAAGAACCATATGGTTTTTCAATCTACATATTTAAAAAATGGAATAAAATTTTTTAAAGACTATTTGTAAATAAATTTAATTTAATTTTTTTTACAAAAATCATCATTTATACAAAAATTATAGATTTTAATTTTATAGCTGATTTTACAACACATTAAAAAGTTAATTATAGTCACGTCAAATTGTCATATAATTAAAATTCAAAAAGATATTAATTTATGAATCTATTTAATGAAAATATTTTTTATGTCATTAAATTACTTATATTATTGTAAATAAACATTTACGCATCATAAAAAATACTAACACTTAATTTAATTTTTTTGAAACATTTATTTATATATTCAGTGATATAAAAAACACTATATTCATTTATGTGATACCTAATTTGAATTTATTCTTTCATATGTGATTTTATTATTCTAATGTTCAAATTATAATTTATGAAAGTTACATCACTATTAAAATGGTTGGGTTTGTAATCAATAGTATATCATGGTTCATTTAAGCACAGTGTTTCATGCAACATAAGACATTGATGTTGATAAATTTAAAAGAGACATAACATAAAATATTTGGGGAGTTACATATGTTATTTTGGTTTTTTATATTATATTCAATGAATATTATCATTTAGATGTGTCTTCTATTATTCTTAATGAAGTTTAAAATATTATTACTATATTAAGATTTACAAATAGAATCCACGATTTATAATTCATTGATGTGGGTGTTATATTACATGTACTTAAATTAAAATTATCCCCTAAAAAATATGACATTGAGTTAACCAAAAGGAATGGTCATCCTGAATAATTATGGGTTGTATTTAATATTGAATATTACTGTGTTTTTTATTGGGTTCAAGATTCTAATTTTCACTCATGAGATAAAATTTTATTTTTCCCTAGATAACCAACTTCATATAATATATATAATATTGTCGACTATGGATTGATTATAATATGTGTGCATGTTTTACATTAATCAATATTTATTAAAGTTAATATTTTTCTCACATGGGAACTTTATTACAATGATACCTTACAAACACCTACTTTATGGATGATCTAATTAGATGGTAGTTGTGTATGTTATTGATCGTTTGATAAGATATAGTTAATAAAATTGAAATTTTTTACTCTTGTATAATTATTATGTCACATGTGAACCCAATTCAATAACAATTAAGGAAATATATTCCCATTCATAGATAAGTAATATGTTATTCCCTTATCCATTTAGGTGGGTGACATGAGATGTTATCATTATCTTGGATTAATGAAATGAGATATCTTTATCCGTATTATTTATCATTTACTTTATAAATTGAGGCTATTTGAGTTGAAAAATATGATATTGAAATATATATTATCTCTTGGACACTCAATTCCTAGTAAAAAATCATTATATGATTATACATGATAAATGAATTAATTTTGGTGGAAATTGGTATATAGATAAATGTGTTTCTTATAGGCCCCTTCATATCCCTTAGTATCTTGTGTTGTATTGATTCATTACATGATCTGAATCATTTCAATAAATTATTTAACAAATTTTTTTAATTGTTATTATTAATACAATGGACAATGGGGATAGAAAAAATGGATGCATAAATGATGATAAGTTTTGATACAATGTTTCTGTAAAAAAAATCGAGGGAACTGTAATGGCCTAGGCATTTCCAGTCCATTCCTTTGCTGAAATCAGGTATTTGAGGTGTTTCTGGAGGTCAATGTGACTTATACCCAACAATTTTCCAAATTTACATACTATTTCATGAAATAGTGTCACAGATTCGGTGTCACAAAAACTATGTCACATAACAAGTTTCATAGAAACTGTGTCATAGAAATGGTTTCATAGAAACTATATCACATAAACTGTCTCAAGAACAATGTTTCTAGAACTGTTTCATATTTTCTTTACCAAATTTATATATTTTTCTACTTTCATATATTTAACATTTTCATTGACATAAAATTCATTCAATGACTTCTTTTATTGTATTTAAGGGCGATTCAAATACCATAACTCTAATATTAATTTAATTAATGATTGGGTATCATTTAATTGGTCAAACTGTGTGGTTTGATGTGATCTTAATTTAATGGGAAATCAAGCATATCATAAACCACTACACCATTAAATCTTTTTAAGGGGAAAGATATCATCCTACCATGTTCATCATTATTTTTCCCTGGTACGAGATATCGAGCATTTCCTTCCTTCCCGTAGGAGTCGTGAGGTCAAAAATTCCTCCTTGGATTGGTACCCCTTGAAGTTCTTCTTACTGTAAACGCTCCACCTATTTTTTAGCAACCAAGTAGTATCAAACAATCATCGATAAAAGGTATGATCTATCATCATTATTTTGGGTTCATCGCCTTCTGTTTCTCCTTTCCCTATTAAAGAATTCTATCTACATGTTCCAAATAAAAATATATTGGGTGTTGGGTGGTGTGGTGGTGTCTCTACATCCTCAAGTGGATGAAATCCTCCAATAGTGGTGGTCGTGATATGTTTTGTTAGTCTCTTCCAAATACATCTGAAATATTTTGAGGCAGGGGATTCAATTATTCTCAATTATTTTATGAGAATTCATAGAGCTAGCATGATTTATCCTTTAGAAAACAACGTAATTAACATAATAAATATTTATAATAGATAAATAAATTAGTATAGATCGTATGTTATTTCATCTAGTTTTTTCTACATAGTTTTATATATATTATTTCATTTTTATTATGTCAATATTGACAGAAATTGGTAAATAATGTAAACTGAGATTGATTTTAATTCATTGTCAAAGATTAATAGGCATGTAAATGAATTTGGTTACTATTGTGGTAATTTTTTTTAAATCAAATTGACATAGTGAGAATGTTTAATCAATTTTTGATTACGATGATAGCTTTCTATTTAGGGTTCCCATATTTGGAACCTACAATTAATGATCATGTTATTTCATGATGGGTTAAATAAATGTTTTTTATATAAAAGATAATCCATTTTAGGGTTCTGATTTTCTCTCTTCCTTGTAAGGCTGACTTCCTTGTGCTTTGGATATTTGAGAGATCATTATGTTTGATAGATGGATGCCTTGTTTAAGGGAACAAAGCCTAGTTGTAATGATGTTTGTTTCCCTACTGCTTGTGTTGTGATGTCATCCTGGATGGATGTTGTGATATGTGGTGGTAGGGAGGCCCATTGCATATGGTATTTGTTGATGCCTAGAGAGGTGACATGCATCGTTTTATGCATGTGGGTCACGAGGAGGACACCATAGATGATGAAACATGTTAGATGTGAATGACTGGATGATTGATGAATCATGTTGGTTGTTTATCTAATTTACTTTACTCACTACTCAATGTAGCTGGTCCTTCTTAACCTCCTTCCAAAAAGGGTGACGACACGCTGGGTACACAACTAGATTTCCATGTTTTTCATCTCTAGAGAGAATGGGTCTACGCTCATTACATACATGGAAAAGACTCAACAAGTAGTTTTTGTAGAGACCAGAATCTTGACATACATGGATATTAAATTACTTTCACAGAATACTTAGTACATAACAAAAACACACACACAAGGACCATACTAGTTTAGTGTCTTTGGAAAATAGGAATATAATCTTATAATCGTGGTGAAAGATTTTCAACATCTCCCATAAAGATCATCCTTTTTTTTACCTAAAACCATTTTTTATATCTTGGGGAAAAGAAATCATAAAAGGCTGAGCTCAAATTCTCAGTAAGGGTAAACAAAAGAAATATCAATCACATCATATTGATAAGAACATATCTTTTGGAAATCTTAACCTGAAAAAGAGACCATAATTTCATAACATGGGATAAATCATAGTAGTGAAATGTAATCTCAATAATCATAACATAAAACATGAAACTTTGTGGCATACACACATAATCATAGATAATCATTTCTTATTAGTCAAGACACATTTCCAAGACTATCTTAGTGGACAAAGTCCATTTCTGAACTGTGTTCATTCCTCGTTTCAGTCCTGTTTCACTGAACCGGTTTAACCAGCCATTACAGCCATGTCTATCTCATGAGATATAAAATATTTACCCAATTCATTGGAGGGAGATATAGGTCCCACCCATCTCATAATGATACCATTCATATGTGTTCCAAAAAATCATCAATCATACATCATTGCATAACCCATGTAATAAAAATGGGATTCTTAAACAACATGACATAATAAAACAAATCATATAAGATAAAGGAATTAATAAATTTTTTTCCATCACAACATAATCAAATCAATGTAATAATAGGGATAGAAACAGAACCCTATATTATCTTAGATAGAAAATAATTTTGATAAAACACTTTAACTCCATTCTTGAGGAAAATATCCTTTCTACTTCAAAAACATTTTACTTTCTTAACATGTCATACAATTTTAAACTAAAAGAAGATGATAAAAAATAATCTTGAAAACTTCTAAAGGAAGCTTCTTGGAAATAATTTTTTAAAAATCCATTCATGCAGTATATGTTAAAAAAACATTCTTCTCGTACTTTTGTCGGAAAAGTCAAAAAGTACCTCGTACGAAAAACTACAAAAGATTCCTTTCATTTATTTTACTATAAACTCACAAAATGGTATAAATGGATTTAAAAAATATTAGGTGGATGGAAATAATATTACATATTGAGGAAACATGGATGTGGATGATAAAATACACCCCAGTAAATACCAAAGTATAAACAATCTCGGATAAAAATGAGATTGTGATATTTCCCTTACCTTAGGTCTGATTAACTTCGTAAGTGTCCTAACCTCCTGTATAATGATATAAATATTGTCATTGACTTATTCCAGAATCATACTCATTGTTATTATATCATATATGGTTCACTTATGACTTTATATTACCCGTTCGTTTGTAAATTCCATGTTAAAGAGCGTTTTGGGTAAAATCGTTTCATTTGTCGTCCGTTTTTTGAATTGTAATTATTCATATGATTACTTAGATCATGATTACTTAATTCCAGAATATTAAAAATGATTTATATATAATATATATACAGAATATGCAGATATATAATAAATCAGTAAATGGAATGAAATACACCGTTCATGGAGACGGTAGGCTGTACGTACGCATTAACGTTGTTTTCGTTTCCTTATTGAGTTGAATGGAATTAAGTAGATGACATAAATATATATAAAAATAAATACAGTATCATTATTATGTCATATATTTCATGATTAATTATTATATATACTTTATAATCATTCATGAATGGTTAACGTGGAGAATGAATCTCATCACGTCGTGGAGACGGTAGTCCGTACGTACGCACAAGCGATGATATCGTTCTCATGATCCTGTTATTTTATTGGAGTGTATTTATACTATTTTAGTATCAATATCACTTTACAATAATCATATATAGTTATTATGTACACCATTATACCCACCCAAGTAAGGTGGTTGTGGAAAATAGATTACACCACGGCGTGCAGACTGTATTCCTTACGTACGCACGCGTGGTGATTTCATTTTCCGTAGGATGGATAGATGGTGAAATAGGGTTGTTTCATACTTATAATAAAATATCAGTATATGAGTGACACTGATGTTATTACTTCATAATGAAACAACCTAATAAGAATAAGTGTAAGAAGAAATAATGTTGAAAGAATCGGTAATGGACATTACCTCTTCTTTGAAGCGCCTCTTTCAGTCCTCCTCTTAGGGCACAAAAATGGGTCTTTGAAGAAGACCAGGACCTCTGGGATGTTGCGAGGGTAGTGGAGAAGAGAATTTGGCAGGGTTTGGTAGAGCATGAAGGCTCAAATTGGTGTGAGGAAAAGAGGGAGGATGTTCCCTTTTATAAGGGAGGAGAGGGGCACCTTTGGAAAAACTAAAAATATTATTTTATTATAAAGCCAAATTAGGGTTTAAATAGCTCCAAATTGATTTATTTAGAAGCTAAGGTGGTTATGGGTATAAATACTCTCATAAAATATAATTTAGACAAGTTTAGGTTCCTATTGTAACCATATCATTTAGATTTAACATTAAGTTAGATAATTTTACTTTTACTCTGTATTTTTGTGTTCTTACACTATAAGGTTAATAAACATACTATAATAAGGAAAACGATCACAAAGTTGTTTTTTATTAATATATATAACCTTATCTAAGTCATTTGGTCGATCCTTAGATTTTTAGGAAAAAAATAACAATTAATAATATAATATTTGTTTCAGAAACTATTTTATCTCAATTTTGACACTATTTAGTAACTGAATTTTGTAAAAATCATAACAGAATGATTAGTTCGGAAAAAGTTACTTAAATCAATATAAACATGTCATATTAACCTATAAAATTAGTTTAATTCATAAAAAGTCTCATATTACATTTATTTGGGTATTTATAACATCAATTATGTCAATTTTTCATTAATAAGATAATTACTGCTTCATTGTTGTGTCATAAATAAATTAAACTATTTAATGGAAAAAAATTAAAAATAAAATACCATTATGTAGGAAATCTTTTTAGATTTCTAATGAATATTTATAGTCGAATTTATCTTATGTATAACTCTATATTAAAAATTATCTACTTATTAAACATTGATTTTAACTATTTTAACCATTCTTTAAATAAATTAATAATAAATGTCCTAATCAAATCCATGTAGGCCTAAATGGTCATATTTTATTCCTAAGTTTTTTTGTCTAATTTCACTAATCCAATAGGATTAGTAAATCTGTTAGGGTAATAATAATATCATGTTTTACCCTTAATTACCCTATTTACTTTTAACCGTGGTAAAAAAAGTAAAAAATTACTATTCACCAAAAATTATTTTCATCTCATTGAAACACATTTTATTCCTTGATATTAACTACGTCTCTCGGATTTTCGAAATTCTCTCACAGTAGCGGTAAAATTAAATTTTATGAAAAAATCAGTTTTTTATCTACCACTTAGTGGTTTCACTATTCATCAAAAAATGAAAGTTTCCAGAAAAATACCAAAAAATTAGGCCTATGTTATATTTGATATTATGAATTCAAAAATGATGTCTATTCTAAAAAATTCAAAACATATCAGTTACATTAACTAATTTAAAAATTAATTTTCAATGTCCAAACCAATAGCGTGTTTTTAAGAGATAATAACTATCAAAAGATTGACACCTGTTTATGTCTGGTTTAAATGTGAAATTACATCCAATGACCAACATTGTATTAAATTGTAAAAATATATTCTAAATATACTTTAAAACCACTCAAATTAATAATTTATCACTTTTAATTATTTCTATTAGAAAAGTTGTTTTTAAATAAAATTTAGTAATTTTCACTATTCATCAGAATATGAAAGTTATCCGAAAAGTACCAAAATTTCACCCTAAGCTAATTTCGATATTCCGAATCCAAAATTGAAGTCCATTTTGAGAAATATATTTTAAAAAATTTCAAAAAGTGGTTATTACTATTCATATCGGCTAATTTTAATAATATTTTAAAAGCATATCGTTGTTTAATAAAACTCAGTATTGTGTACTACACACGCTATCGAGGAAGGTCGCGATTGCGAGTAATGAAAGGCAAGTCAAGGATGTGTGTTGTGTAAGCTCCTTTTGGTGTAGCGTACAACACAAGACATTAATGAAATTAAAAAGAATATTTTTCATAAAATCTCGGGGTGTTACATTCTACCCCCCTTAAAATGAATTTCGCCCTCGAAATTCATCAGGGTTATAAATGGTTTACTACTCGAATGTTTCTTTAATAGAAACCCAAATCGTAAAAAGTAATACCAAAACCAATCTTTAAAAACAAAAGTATGAAATGTAACGGTTACCCAAATAAACTAATCACTCGGTTTCCATATAGGTGAAAATATGGATATAGAAGAGAAATCGAACCATTATGTTCTGATGAAGAGTGGTAGAGAACATGGCTATGGAAGAGCCAGCAATCACAAAGCCATAAATTTGTGATGATATAAGGTACCATTGGATTCATCAGATATAAGAGTACTAGGACAACATTTTTGGTTTTCAAGATCATTTTCCTAAAGTTGATGAAATTGGAATTAGAAGAAATACTTTCGTGATTTTGGTATAGTATCACTATTGGTCGTTCTTTGGACAATTTCCACTTCATATCTTAAAGAAATGAAGTTGAATTTGTCATTTGTGATGTGTTAGCAGATCATGTGACAGAATGATGGGTCATTCCATCTATCTCAAACAAAAGGTTAGAAAAGTTATCAAAAAATAAATAAGTCCATCTATAGTGAGATTAATCATAAATGGTTCCTAAAATGGACTTATAATTCATATATCATACTTCTTAATATAATAAAACTAGTTTCTACGAAACAGGGACTTTCTGTAGGCCAGTGGTAGGTGATAAAGGCCAGTCGAACTTCGGTTGTGGGTTCGATTCCCATAGCCATGTCCGACGCGATGGGTTGTCGCCCATCCTACAGGTTTTCCTTTTTCTAAAACTACATTACTATAACATCCCATAAATAATATCGAAAAAACTTCTATCCTTAAACAATACTAACTTATGTCTAATATAATATATTCCAATCATTAGGCTTATCCAAAATACTGTTGTCCAATCTCATATTATAGTGAAAACAATTACCAAAGAGTTCATACAAGTAGCATGTGAATACCATCGTTGATCCCCATATATCATGAGATATGTCTTGTTGGTCACATTCCAAACATTCGAAGGCCTTAATCAAGTATTCTCTTGAAAACAAATGAATACCCATTGAATATTCGTTAATCCATGAGTGTTGTCAAAAGTTAACTCTTTTCACATACCAAAACCTCGATCCATGATATAACTATATCCTTATATCAGTCATGAGCTCATGAATACTGTCAAACATTTCATTTTCTCATTTTCCCTTCATTATTCACATATCATCTTTTTTCCAAAAATATTTCAATCACTTTCCATGCTTACCGGTACCGTTGAAAACCACAATAGACCAATAAATAAATATTCTAATATTCCAAAATACTATATACAACATTATTTTGGAATCCCATTACATAAACACTTAATCATTCCACCACATCGTTGTCATATTCAACATTGCCAATAGTGATCGCATGTGACTTCCCTTTGTCCTTTGGCTTAAGTTGTTGCTCATGTCGATCATCACTAACCCTTGGATTAGGGAATTTATTAGCATAATGCCCCATTTCCTTGGACTTGAAGTAATGAAGTGTTGGCGGTGAATTCTCTGCAGTCTTTTCTTTATTCACATCATTAGAAACCCTTTTTCCATTACTTCGACACTCAGCTACTCGATGACCTTATTTTCCACACTTAAAACATTTTCTAGTCCCATTAAGACAATCTGCACCATGATTCTTTCCACACTTTGAGCATAAGGAAACATTAATCTTCTTTTCACCATTATTATGAGATTTCTCCTTGAACTCAATCATTCGTTTCTTGTCAAAACTATGAGATGGATAAATAACACCAACTTCCATTTCTACATTGGTAGCACAACACACAATTTTCTTCATAGCTACTGAAGTCTCTTATAACTAATGCCCTTCGAAGATTTGGTTTTAAGCCACTAAATAATCGATCAAATTTACTTTCAGGTTGGATGATAAATCCAGATGCATACATTGCAATCCTTGTAAAATTCGATTCGTATATACCAACAGATTCATCATCCTTTTTCATTAGTTCAAGAAACTCCTTCTCCATCTTTATTCGAAGAATACGAGGGAAGTACTTATTGAAAAATAAGTTCTTGAACTCCTCCCATTCCATGGACTCAATTTCATCTCTTTGCCTCGTATTCTTGATAAGATTACACCATTGACCAGCTTCACCATCCAAACGGTATACTTCTAAGATGACTATATCATGTTCAGAACATTGAGGAACTGAAAATATCTTTTTAGTGGTACTGATCCATTGTTCAGCAACAAGTGGATCAGAAGACCCACTGAAAGAATGTGGGAATTGCCTCATGAAGGACTCAATAGAATATTGTTCCCTTCTCTACTCATTTGGAAGTCCAAAATGTTTCATATCATTTGTAAGTACAACAATAAGATTTTTCACTCCATCACCTATACCATTTGTCTTTTCAGGAGGAAAATCATTGCATTTCCCATTACATTGATCAACATGGTTCCTTCGGGTTCCTCCCATCGTCTAAAACCCAAAAATAATAGTGTGAGACGTAAAAATCATGCTAGGGAAAACAACATAGTAAAGGGGGAGTACCCTCAATATCTAACATCTTAGATTAAATTCTAATATTGTTAGCGCAATTCTAGGACTATAACCTATACATATACTTAACCTTAGGGACATCCCTAGACATACCTTAGAAATATCTCTAGGGATCTCCCTAAAGTTCTCGCATCCTAGTTTCCAAAGGTTGATTAACCATTCCTCTGATACCAACTGTAGAGACCCGATGCTTGACATACATGTATATTACATTAATTTTTTGGAATACATAGTACATAACAAAAACACACACACAAGGACCGTAATAGTTTAGTGTCTTTGGAAACACAGTACATAATCTTCTAATCGTGGTGAAAGATTTTCAACATCTCCCATAATGATCTTCCTTTTTTTACCTAAAACCTTTCTTTATATCCTGGGGAAAAGAAAACATAAAAGAAATATCAATCACATCATATTCATAAGAACATATCTTTTGGAAATCTTAACCTGCAAAAGAGATCATAATTTCATTACATGGGATAAATCATAGTAGTGAAATGTAATCCCAATAATCATAACATAAACCATGAAAATTTGTGGCATAAACACATAATCATAGATAATCATTTCTTATTAGTCAAGACTCATTGCCAAGACTATCTTAGTGGACAAAGTCCATTTTTGAACCTAGTTCAATCCTTGTTTCAGTCCTGTTTCACTGAACTAGTTTAACCTGCGGTTCCAGCCATGTCTATCTCATGAGATATAAAATCTTTACCCAATGCATTGGAGGGAGTTATAGGTCCCACCCATCTCATAATGATACCATTCATATGTGTGCCACAAAATCATAAATCATACATCATTGCAAAACCCATGTAATAAAAATGGGATTCTTAAACAACATGAAATAATAAATCAATTAATATAAGATAAAGGAATTCATAAAAATAATTCAATCACAACATAATCAAATCAATGTAATAATAGGGATAGAAACAGAACCCTATATTATCTTAGATGGAAAATAATTTTGATAAAACACTTGAACTCTATTCTTGAGGAAAATATCCTTTCTATTTCAAAAACATTTTCCTTTCATAACATGTCATAAAATTTTAAACTAAAAGAAGTTGATAAAAAATAAACATCAAAACATGTAAAGGAAGCTTCTTGGAAATAATGTTTTAAATATCCATTCATGCCGTATAATTTAAAAAACACTCTTCTTGTACTTTTGTCGGAAATGTCAAAAAGTAACTCAAACGAAAAATGACAAAAGATTCCTTTCATATATTTTACTATAAACTCACCAAAGGGTAAAAATGGATTTAAACAATTGTATGTGGATGTAAATAATATTAAATATTGAGGAAACATGGATGTGGATGATAAAATACACCCCAGTAAATACCAAAGTATAAACAATCTTGGATAAAAATGAGATTGTGATATTTCCCTTACCATAGGTCTGATTTGCTTCGTAAGTGTCCGAAACTACTGTATAATGATTCATATAATGTCATTTAGTTATTCCGGAATCATACTCATTGTTATGATATCATATATGGTTCACTTATGACTTTATATTACCCGTTCTTTTGTAAATTCCATGTTAAAGAGCGTTTTGGGTAAAATCGTTTCATTTGTCATCTGTGTTTTGACTTGAAATTATTCATATGATTACTTAGATCATGATTACTTAATTCCAGAATATAAACCATTATTTATATATAATATATATTCTGAATATACATATATATTATAAATCAGTAAACGGAAAAAAAAACATCGTTCATGGAGACGGTAGGCCGTACGTACGCATGAACACAGTTTTCGTTTCCTTATCGAGTTGAATGGAATTAAGTAGATGAAATACATATATATACACATAAATCCAGTATAATTATTATGTCATATATTTCATGATTACTTGTTATATATACTTTATAATCATTCATGAATGGTTAACGTGGAGAATGAATCTCATCGCGTCGTGGATACGGTAGTCCGTACGTACGCACGAGTGATGATATCGTTCTCATGTAAGTGGAATCGTATTGGAGTGTATGAATACTATTTTAGAATATATTTCACATTATCATAATCATATATAGATATTATGTACACCATTATACCCATCCAAGTAAGGTGGTGGTGGAAAATAGATTACACCACGGCTTGGAGACGGTATTTCGTACATACGTGCGCGTGGTGATTTCATTTTCCGTAGGATGGATAGATGGTGAAATAGGGCCGTTTTATAATTATAATAACATATCAGTATATGAGTGATACTGATGTTATTACTTCATAATGAAACAACCTAAGAAGAAGAAGTGGAAGAAGAAATAATGTTGAAAGAATCGGTAACGGACATTACCTCTTCTTTGAAGCGCCTCTTTGAGTCCACCTCTTAGGGCACTAAAATTGGGATTTGAAGAATAGCAGGACCACTAAGATGTTATGAGGGAAGTGTAGAAGATAATTTGGCAGATTTTGGCAGAGCTTGAAGGCTCAAAGTGGTGTGAGGAAGAGAGGGAGGAGGTGCCCTTTTATAAGGGAGGAGAGGGGCACCTTTGGAAAAACTAAAAATATTATTTTATTATGAAGCCAAATTCGATTTTAAATAGCTCCAAATTAATTTATTTCGAAGCTAAGGTGGGGATGGGTCTAAATAATCTCATCCAATAGAATTTAGACAAGTTTAGATTCCTATTTTAACCTTATCATTTAGATTTAACCTTAAGTTAGATAATTTTACTTTTACCGTGTCTTTTTTTGTTCTTACACTATAAGGTTAACAAACATACTATAAAAAGCCAAACGAATCCAAAGTTGTTTATTAATAAAATATATAACCTTATATAAGTCATTTGGAAGAACCTTATATTTTCAGGAATAAAATAACAATAAATAATATAATATTTGTTTGAAAAACTATTTTATGTCAATTTTGACACTATTTAGTAATTGATTTTTGTGAAAATCATAACAGAATGATTAGTTCGAAAACAGTTACTTAAATCAATAATAACATGTAATATTAACCTATAAAATTAGTGTAATTCATAAAAAGTCTCAAATTACATTTATTTGGGTATTTATAACATCAATTATGTCAATATTTCATTAATATGATAATTACTGCATCATCGTTGTGTCATAAATAAATTAAATTATTTAATGTCTAAAAATTACAAATGAAATACCATTATGTAGGAAATATTTTTATATTTCTAATTAATATTTATAGTCGAATTTATCTTATGTATAACCCCATATTAAAAATTATCTACTTATTAAAAATTGATTTTAACTATTTTAACCCTTTTTTTAATAAATGAATAATAAATGTACTAATCTAATCCATGTGGGCCTAAATGGTCATATTTTTTCCTAAGGATGTTTTTGGTCGAATTTCACTTATCCAATAGAATTTGTACATTTGTTAGGTTAATAATAATATCATTTTTACCCTTAATTACCCTATTTACTTTTAACCGTGGTAAAAAAAGTAAAAAGTTATTATTCACCAAAAAATATTTTCATCTCATTGAACCAGATTTTAGTACTTGATATTAACCGTGTCTCTCAGAGTTTCAAAATTACACTCACATAAGCGGCAAACTTATGTTTTATCAAAACTTTAGTTTTTTAACTACCACTTAGTGGATTCACTATTCATCAAAAAATGAATGTTTCCAAGAAAATACCAAAAATTAGGCCTAAGATATATTTGATATTATTAATTAAAAAATTGTTTATATTTTACCAAATTCAAAACATATCATTTACATTAACTAATTTAAAAATTAATTCTCATCATCAAAACAAAAAGCATGTTTTTAAGAGATAATAACTATCAAAAGATTGACACTTGTTTATGTTTGGTTTAAATGTGAAATTACATACAATGACCAAAATTGTATTAAATTGTAAAAATATATTCTAAATATGCTTTAAAACCACTCAAAATAATAATTTATCACTTTTATTTATTTAGATAAAAAAAGTTTTTTTTAATTAATATTTAGTAATTTTCACTATTCATCAGAATATGAAAGTTATCCGAAAAGTACCAAAATTTCACCCTAAGCTAATTTCGATATTCCAAATCCAAAAATGAAGTCCATTTTGAAAAATAAAATTTACAAAATTTTAAAAAGCGGTTATTACTATTCATAACGGCTTGTTTTAATAATATTTTAATAGAATATCGTTTGTTTAGTGAAACTCAGTATTGCGTACTACACACGCTATCGAGGAAGGTCGCGATTGCGTGTAATGCAAGGGAAGTCAAGGATGTGTGTTGTGCAAGCTCTTTTTGGTGTAGCGTACAACACAAGACATTAATGAAATTAAAAATAATATTTTTCATAAAATCTCAGGGTGTTACAGTTTACCTACTCAGCGTGTTCAGCCCCTAGTGTTTAGAATCCTAGAATATTTCTCTTGAATACATTGAAATATGGGAATGTAATAATGATATTAATGAATTCTTGAATGAATTATTATTAACCCATGGAGTTAGAGTTTTATGGTTCACATTGTTGAGGTTAAATTTTAAAGGAACATCGGACTTTTGGTGTGACGTTAGTGAAATATAATGTGGAATTGTTAATGGTTAATTAATTTCAAAACATTTAATTAACATAAAGGGAAATTTATAAAAATGGAGTGAATTAATGTTATAAGTCTATTTTAATGTTTTTGTTCTTATAGGATACATAGTCCATGAATTGGAATCTAGGAGTCCGAGAGATGATAGCTGCAGTTGAGTCTAAGACTTGGTTATTTACATAGTGCAGTTACAAGAAATTTTATATTTTCTAGTTTTTGGGTTTCTAAATGATACTCCACCCCTTAATCTAGGGAAACTGAAACCCTAGGTATTCTGAGCCTTGGGGGGGGGGGGGGGTTCCCCAAAATTCAAGTTGGAGGATGGATGGCTGACTACCCCCTTTGGCCCCACTCTCTTCTCTTGGTAGTTACTTGTGTTGTACGAAAATTGGTTAGTTATATACATATATTTGTGTAGATGGATGTATTGGATTGTGTTCATTCACACACATATATTCTGTATTAAGTTTTCTATGTACTACTATAGGTGTAATGTGTATCGGCTGCAATGGCATAATGATTCTTACTCGGTGTATGTGCTAAAATGGATAGTGGTTTAATACCCGACATATGATACATGTTATGTGAGAGATGATCACTCCAATAACTACATGGTTACTTTACATATGTGGATGTGGTGGTTTTTTACGGCATGTGGTGCATGTTGTGGTAGTTCACCCAAGTGGCTGCGGGAAATCCTTTTTGGAGAGATATGCATGGGATGTGCGATCTTTGGGTAAAGCAGAAAATCACAGGGGAAGTGGTAGTGGGGTACCATTGATATGGTTTATTATATTATATAATCTTTTATGTGATACTAGACGAGAGTAGACATGGTGAGTCTGGGAACATAGTATACTAGTTTAAGGGATAACCTAGTTTCACTTGTTGTTCACTATGCTTTAAGTTGATTTATTTACTTTTGACTTAGAGGATCTAGGGAGGATCCTACTGAGTATAATGTTATACTACACCTATGTTTATATAAAATATTTTTCATGTCACTTAGAGCAGGTTTCAGATCAGGCCGGTTACTACTATCTTGGATTTGTAGTAGTTGTTCGAGCATCATGGTTTCTTCTGTTTTTACTTACCTTTGGTACTTGTCATTTTCCACTTGTTTTTAGTTGTTCGGAATGAAATTACGTATGTGTACATTTGATATATGTTATATTGTAGTCTGATTTGGATTTGGATGGTGTTTGCCTCATTTCCCTCTTTTTCATGTGTTCTCTTAGAGGGTAATGCATACCATTTATGTGTTTATGATACCCTCAGTGCTAGTCGCCAACCCGGGGTCTACTGGAGGTCGTACCCAGGGGTTACTATCTCCCTTTTCACATTGACGGCCCTGGAGGGGTACACATTGTGGGGAGGGGGTCATGATATGAAAAAAGAAAACTTTTCAATAAATATTTATAAGGAAAATAAAATTGTTTGGTTGGATATGGTTTCAAAAGTAGATGCATCTGATGCACCCTAAGGTGAAGGTGTACAACGTATATGAGGGTTCTTTACATGTGGGTGATGGAGTGGAAGAATCACTAAAGAAAAACAATGTCATAGATGTATTTACCATATAATTGTTGCTAAGAAAAAGAACTACTGCATGGTAAAGGTTAATTTATTATTGTTCTTTGTATGATAGTAGATGTGTTCAAAAATAATTTATGTCAATATTTATTATACATTCTGAAATATATTATGCCCAATAATAATATCATTAGACGATTTTCATTTTAGTAATTATTATTTTTATGAAATTTTTTTATTGTGAAACAATTTATTACGGCCAAAGAAATGTTATAAACTATTTGTAACATATTTGGTTGTTCTAACATTTGTGAATTAAATTCAAACGGAGAAACATTGAATGTTTGTGGAAATTTTTATGATATAGAGTCAGAAAAAAGTAACCCTAAATACTATAAAATTATTCCTTTATCATGAGATAATTATTCTATATTAAGATATAAAAAACTCCCCAAGCCACAAATCCCTATTATCTCAACTATTTAACTCAATACTTCTTATAAGTATTGAATGTGAGAAAAACCATGAAAATAATTTCTATATTTTTACAATATGTGAACAATATAAATAATAATGAGTATATTTTTTTACTTTTAATAGATCACCCCTAATCTCAAGTAGAGGATTTTGGAATTATTGACTTCACTAGTAGGGTATTTTATTCATTTTATTCATTTAATTCAAAAAATGGTGGTTGGATGTTATGGAAACTCATATTACAGAATATTTATATTTTATTTAGATATTTGTTTCACCCACATGATCGAAAAAATAAGAATCAGTATATATGTGCGGTGATTTTTCAATGTAATCACTTAAATGTAAAATAAATTAAGAAACATCAATCACCGCTCATGTGCTTTATATTATTGGGTATACTGGTGACATAGAGTAGTTGTGACCACCATTAATGTTGGATCATGCTAAAAAATTAATTCTAAAATATATTTTTAAAAGGTTGTGAAAAATTATTATTAACTATAATATCATATATTTAAATATAGTTTGTCTTATTTACTCAATAAGATTATGATTTTTGACTATGACATGGAAAGTCCAAGCACTGGTGTAGAAAAAAAGAATAAAATGGGTAAAATTTTAATTACATTTGGAAAAAAAACTATTGAGTAATCTGATAGTCACACAAGAAAATTGAAACCTAAAAGGCGTGTTAGGAATCGAAATGTAACAACTTGAGCATTCATATACTTTGGATATGGAATATCTCAATTAATGTGTTTTCTGTTAATCAAGGGAGATCCCACGTAAGGAATTTATGTTATTGAAATCAATTATTCTATTTTTGAGGGTATATGATACCAAATTTATAAAAAAATATAATAAATATCAATATTATGTAAAAAATAATTCAAAAATTGATAAATCATAAAATGTTATCCAGATATAATGTAAATTGTTTTTTATAGGTTAGTAAAATGTTATAGGATTATTTCAAGATTGAGCGAATTAAAATTTATAAAATATGTGTATTTATGATCATATAATTCCCATATGAGATAATAAAAATTAAAAATTTTAAATGAATATTAACAATAATTCCATTTGGGATAAATCTCTAAAGGTACTATTTAAGTGTTTTTGGTTTAAATGTGTTTGTTCAAAAATTAGGTTGACAATGTTAGTTGGGGAGTTATTGTTTGATTGATGAATAATTATTTTGATAAAGTATTATGAAGGAGGTATGGATTTTCTGTTTGTGCTATAATCATTTCCACATACATGGTTTTGTTGAATCCAAATATTTAGAGGGAGGTTAAAGTCGTTCGAAAGATCGATTTTTAAGGATTCCTGATAAGTGTATACAAAGTCATCGAATTCAAGAATGTTTTTTATTTTTTAAATTTTGATATCATGATGTTTTGTATATTCATAGAATAATGTTTCAAAAAATATGGATAAGGTTAAAAGTAAAGACATTATCTTATGTATTTATGAGTAGTTTTTAGAAATGGAAAACTTCCCATATGTTTCATGAGGAAAGGGAGTTTCACAAAACTGAATAAAGAGTATCATTAAATGGTATTGTAAAGATTTAATGATTCAAGATGTGAATGAAAAATCTAAAAATAGGTGGCCACCCCCTCCTTTTTAGATAGTAAGACTTAATGAAATTCCAATATCATTGAATTTATGATGTCATTTTGTGAAATAATTCCATGTGCAAAGGATTCATGAAAATATCATTCTTTGTGATGGAAGGATGTTTTGTAAAATAATAAGTATCAATTTTTTTTGATTTGCGAGTGATTAAAATGTGTTATGAAATTTTTTCGGTTTCATTAAATAAAATGTTTCATGAAGAATTAATATGTTTTAAAAATTAGTGGTTAGTTTCATAAAAGTTAATAAAATTATTTTACCAAAGTACATCTTATGGTAATCATAAGGTATTGCCTAATAATTCTATAGTGAGGTGATATTCATCAAGTGAATGAAATTTGAATTTAATGATGCACTAAATGAGATAAAAAAATATTTATCTATGTGGCTAAAAAAATCGTTTGAAGAATTAGTGATCACATGTAAGACGAGAGAGAAGTGAGATTTTCAAATATGATTGGTTATAAACTAGGAAGGATAGTGAGTCCAATTTAAACATTGGAGTGTTTGTTCTCGTTAATGGATTTGTTATATTGGATCTTTTCCATTATATTATCCTTATTTGTATCCTAATGAGGTTGAACCATGTAAAACCAATGCGTCACATTAATGATTTTCACTCATTCGATACAGTACTAGTTGAATGGGGGTGAAAATTGTCATTCTTATTGGTGAAAAAATATCTAAACAGTTAGTTGTTTTAATCTTTAATACACTGATTTTCCCCCACTATGAGTGTGTTTAACCTAGTTGGGATAACAATATTAGAACATGGTTTTGTTAGAAATGCTTTATAATTTGATAAATTTAGTAAAATAATTTTAATTTAAGGTTAACAAGAATTCTATCTAGGAGAAATTATTTTATCCATATTATTTGTTAAAAACTAAGAGAAAGTGTTTTGACTGCCCATTAATGATAAAATTTAACAAATAATTTTTTTTACATGTATTTTTTTCAAAATACTTAAAATTGAAAATTAGTTATGATAATGAATTGTTTATATGTTAATATTACAATTAAATAAAATAATTATCATTTTCATTTGATAAAGTGTTTTTTATATTATAAATATTTTTTTTAGTGAAATATAATATCCAAGAGGATATTGTGATTATGTTTAAACTTGGATAAGTGTAATATCAAACACCAAAATGATGATAATGATCTAATACCAAGTGAATGTCACATTACAATGTAAATGTGTTTT
Organism: Viscum album; assembly: GCA_963277665.1. Taxonomy (NCBI): domain Eukaryota; kingdom Viridiplantae; phylum Streptophyta; class Magnoliopsida; order Santalales; family Viscaceae; genus Viscum; species Viscum album. Next base: position 1,081,109,048 of record OY728138.1, read on the forward strand.
GGATTTAATGGTAAAAAATATTAATGTATACAATAATGTTTATATTTATTTCCAAATAAGCTCTATATTGTTTAATTGATATATAATATTCCAATATAATGATGTAAAAAAATAAAAAGGGTTTTTATTTTTTTTAAATAATATAATTTATTGGAACTAACATTATATTTTGTGATGAAATAAATATTAAACATATTGTTCATGTATTGAATAAAATTATTATGAATCCTAAACTAACATATTATCGATAATAATTTTTTCACAGATATTATCACAGTAAAATATTTTAATGGGAAATTTTTATTCAATGGCTATATTGTGACGTAGTAAGTGTCCCATTGTGATTTTAAAAGGATATATAGAGTTGTAAATGATTAAAAGAAAAAAAACGATGAAAATATAATTATTTTCAATATTTTAATTTTTTATACTATAATTATTTATGATATTGAATTTTTTTTACTATATAATAAAATAACGAATATATATAATGTTATTAATGTTATATAAAAATAATAGATGATTAATAATTCATTTATATTAGTTGGAATTTTTTATAGTGAGACTATAATTATCCCCAAAAAGCATGACTATGATTTACCCTTTATAAATGGAATTCATTAATAATTATCCTTTGTGAATACATATGAATATTAATTTGAGTTGGATCCAATACTGAGATATACGGTTTTAGTCATTCGGAAGAACAATGAGATGTGGTTTTGGATATCCACTATATATACAACATGAAATTTGATTTTTTTTTCACTTATTATATAAGGTGTGTGTGATTTATATTATTCCATATTATCATAGGTTAATAAGTAATCCCGAAGGTTGAACCTTCATATTATTATTTGGTACCTAAAATTTCTTTTGTTTGTATGATAATAAATGAATGGTTTGGTATGTCAATAATCAGGTGGAAGGTTTTTATTAATCAACATATTATTTTTAATCATATATGAGAAATATGACATTAGGTACCTAGATCATGGAAGATTGAGAATGTGTATTTCCATGCCTAAATAAGTGTAGTGAAATATTCTTATTTAGTTAGGTTACTATCATGCGATATATTCTTATAATTTAATTAATTTTAATGTATGTGTTCAAAACAAATTTGTAGTATTTACATAGAGAATCTATAATATATCAAAATACCTATAAAATATTGACATATTTATTTTATTTGAGTCACTTTGATTCTTATACTAATTATTATAATCATATGGATGATGTATATTGAGAATAATGTAGACAAATGTATACAGATATATGTGATTGATATAGATCATTAAAAATATCTTTATACCTTCAGAAAAATGGATTTTCTAATGTTATGTGATTATTACAATTATGGATTATATAATTCATAAATGTTGTTAATACTATAATTTATAATGGGGTTATAACTAGATATTTTAGGAAGGATGATCATTTTTTATTCAATGATTTTGTAAAAAATGTTGTGAGAATAATGATATGTTGTCTAACTAGGATATTTCTATATTGTTTCAAAAGTTATTAAATATTTTATATCAAAAAGTGAATGTATACAAAGTATATAATGATTTGGTCAATGTGATAGATTGAATGAAAATTGAACAAAATGTAAAACACAATGCAATGGTATTTATTATTTCATGATTTTTATAATTAAAACCATGGTGTGGAGATAACCATGTTATAGGGAAGTTACAATGAAATGTTTTTATTATTAGTCATATACAATTTATATGATAATTCATTTCCATAATAGTTCCTCCCACTAAAATGTTTCCAAATTATTTTTCACAAATTTGGATTTTGATTATAAAATTTTTGATGAATTATTATGAAATTATTAATAATATATATTGTTCATCATGGTTTGATTAATTGAAGAAATAATTTATAACTTTTATAATGGTTATAATTTATTAGAATATTTTAAATGATATATTTTTCATCATTTATAATATTTTTAATGAAATTATTGGGTAATGAAATATCCTTGAATTCCATAAATGGTGGACAAGAAAAATAGATGGTTATAAAATATTACTTCAAAAAATATTCTTAAACCATGGATGTCATTTTTCATAACATTATAACTCAAATGTTCTAGAAGGCCATGAATGTATGATAAATATTTCCTAAGAGTTATAAGATTCATAAACAAATGTATTATCTTAGGAGGAAGGAGTCTTATTATAAAGCCCCAGCCTTAAACATTACTTAATCTTGAGTTATTATAAGAATACACGTTGAAGATCTTTTCTGGTTTATAGTTTTAGAGAATTAGAACATAAATCATGAATTACATTCAACATTTAAACAATGTGGTTACATAAATGATAGTACTCATTTTTCCCATCATCGGAAACATATTTAAAATAAAACATAGAGTCTATCTTGACACTTCCTTGACACTATCATCACATCATGTACCTTTCACTTGACCTGTGAAAAACATTTCAAAAACGTGGGATGATCATAAAAAGCTCAGAAATGGATATAAAATTACGAAATGAAAACATTAGTCCATGTATAAAATCATACTTTATTCGTAAAACATAATCAATTTAACATTCCTCATCAAATCATGAATAAATCATTGAAATCATAAGACATAAAGGTAACTTGAGGCATTCATAACATTCTTATGTAGGGAGTAACCCTTATGGTTATGTTTGGAATACCCATCACAGTATATTCCCTAAATCTCTTCAGAGAAGCCTTAACGGTTAACCCCCTCGAGTTACCCAATGAATTGGAGAGATATATTGGTCTCACCCACCCTTAGTTTATCACGGAACAACCCGTCTTCATAAACAATGCCCAAGAACAATAACATAATCATATCACATAAAAAATGAATAAAAGAAACATAACATTTCCACATTTCAATCACAAGATATCAATACAACACATTAATATTATAAAAAAAATATCAAAAACATTTTCAATACCAAAATAAAAGAGAAGTAAAACATGGTATTTATTTTTCATTTAAAAAAAGGTTATGGCTTGTAGAGGAAGCCGAAACTCAAATAATGGTCACGTCAGCGGAGAAGTCGTTGTTTCCACATACATACGACAAAAAAAAAACATTCCCTTTTTTTGTTTATTAAACACTTCGTATAAAAAATATTCCTTTTGAATAAATTTAATAGTCAATGTTGTTTATACACCGTATAAAATAATGTTGTGTATAAAACATAATATGCCTCAATGAAAGGCGATTGAGACGAAGTCCCTTACCTCAGGTCTGAATTGACTCGATCGTTCTTTAGCGTCCTGAATAATAAACGTGAGTTAATTTCTACTTGCATAAGAACCTTTTTCAAGTTCCTTATTCCTTTTATATCACTTATTACCATGTTATCAACACTATGTAATTATTTAAAAGTTGTTCATGTGGTAAAATAATCATTATATACAAAATTATATTCATGATTTATATATCATATATTTCATATATATCCAATATATACATGCATTTACAATATTACATAACACTTAGAGGTAAGAAATGAAATGCACCGTTCATGGAGACGGTAAGCCGTACGTATGCATGAATGCTACTTTAATTTCTATTTCGTATTTTCTGGAATGGAATCACAATTATACAAAGGTATATTATAATTACAGTATAATATCATATATAATATCATTAATTCCATCCTTTATATGTCCCACATATGTCATTAATGAATCAAATCACTTTGAGGGGGCGGTAGTCTGCATTTCCTAAAATGAAGATATCACGTATACCCATAATGGAAGCCATAAAGGTATGCCATAAATGAAAAATACAGAAGCTTAATAAAACAATAAAAATATAATTTATCATATATAAATATAGTTTCATCTTAATGGCCACCTTTTAAGGTGTTAGAATAATACTGAACTATAATCATTTCCTGAGGTAGAAATTCGCCTTCCACGGAAACAATATACTCTTTAACCGTTAGATGAAGGTGTTTTGAAGTTTAGCTCGAATAATTCTTATAAAAAAATCCTAGTATATTGAAAATACTGGTGTTGTTACAAAATAAATGAATAAAAATAGTATAGGGGGTTGGAGAAGCAAAATAAAACAAAAGAACATTAGAGAAGTCTTTACCTTTAAATCGGTTAACTCCTCTTGGTTAGAACCAAAACAGTTTCATGAAGAGCTTTATGCCTAAGGTAAGGATTATAGGATGAATAGAGGGATGTGGAGAGATAAAATGAGTAGAGATTGGCTGAGCCAGTGGCTTGAGAAGTGTGGATAAGGAGGTAGAGGTGAGGGCCTTTTATAAGAGGAGAGGAGGCGCACTCTTGGAAAGGTATAAAATGTTACATTATTTTCAAATGAGTTTCAGATTTTAAAGGTCCCACATTGATCTATTTCGAGGATAAGGTTATAAGGGTTCTAAATATACTCATAAAATAGGTATTTTACAAGTGTAACTCTTAGATTTTACATTATCTTTTCATTTAATTTAAATAGTTCATTAATGAGGTAATCACTGCATCATCATGATGTCAGAAATAATTTAATTTATTTAATGTATAACAATTATAAAAAAATACTATGATGTAGGGAATCTTTTTATTTTTCTAGTTACTATTTATAGTCTAATATATCATTTATGTAGACAAAATTAATTTTTTTTTACTCAGGTGACACATTCTTTGTTATATTTAACTTTCTTTAAAAATAAGAAGATAAAAAGTCATTATCAAACAAAAGTTATTCCATGGGGTCCCAAAGTTTGGCACAAGGCATACCATGGTTGGAAATGACAAAACCAGTAGCATTAGGACACATTTTGGGGTCATTTGTTATTATTATTATATTATTTTATTATCATTAACTACCTGATTACTAATTAATCAAGATAATTAAAGATAATTACCGTCATTAATATTTATAATGTTCATGAACCTAAAGAGTCTTGATTACATAATTTGTACCTTCTAATTCCAAATATGTAAGCCATTTTACCAAATTCAAATAACATAATTTGAAATAATTAATTTAAAAATAATTCTCGTTGTCAAAACAAATAGCGGGTTTTTTTAGAAACAATATCTATGAAAACTTTGGCACCTGTATATGCCCAATTCCAAAGTGAAATTAATCCTAATAACCACCATTGGATTAAATGGTAAAATTATATTCTATTTACACTTTAAAACCAATTAAAAAGATAATCTATCCATATAATTAAATTAGATGAAAAAGAAGTTTTGATGTAAAATGCAATATTTTTCACTATTCATCAAAAATGAACATTGTCAAAAAATACCAATAAATTATCCAATGTAAATTTCAATGTCCCAATCATAAATAATATGATTATTTTGAAAAATAGAGCTTATAAAATTGTAAAATGTCTGATTTAAAAATGGTTTTCCATCAAAAGGCAGTAAAACAATCTTTTAAAAATATTAGGGTATTCCATGCTTAAGATTGGATTTATTCTCATTTTAAGACTATAAAACACTATATAATTCATAAATATACATAGGTATAAATATATATTATTAATTACTTACTTGGGATGTTACATCCTTCCCCCCTTTAGAAAATTGCATCATCTCAATTTATTTTCTTATTCAATAATTGGTGGTATTTATCCCTCATTTCATTTTTAGATTCTCATGTTGCCTCTTCAATCATGTGGTTTTCCCAAAAAACATTTACTTGGTGAATCACCTTATTCTGTAACACCTGCTCCCTGTGGTTAAGAATCTGGGCTGGTTGTTCCTCATAAGATAGATTCTCTACCAACTGAACTACCCCTAGACTCAAAACATGAGATGGATATGGCATGTACTTTTTAACATTGAAACATGAAAAACATTGTGTACCTGAGATAAACACGGAGGTAAAGCCACTAGGTATGCAACTGATCCAACTCTCTCCAGAATTTCATATGGTCTAATGAACCTTGGACTCAGCTTTACTTTCTTACCAAATCACATCACACTTTTTCATGGTGAAACTTTGAGAAAAACAAGATCACCTACCCCAAAAGAGATATCCTTCCTCCTGTTGTCCGCATAACTCTTCTTCCTGCTCTGAGCTGTTGTCATGTGTTTCTGTATCAGCTGAACTTTTTCATCCAACTCTTCTACCCATTCTGGTCCCATCAACTTCCTTTCACATACTTTATCCCAAAAAGCTGGAGTTCGACACCACTTCACATATAATGCCTCAAATGGTGCCATCTGTATACTGGAAGGAAAACTATTATTATAAGAATACTAAACCAATGAAAGATTTTGGTCCCAACATCCCTGATAATCCATCGAAAAAGCACGTAGCATATCCTCCAATGTCTGAATCGTTCTTTCTGACAGCCCATCTGATTGAGGATGAAAAGTCGTACTAAAATTTAATTCAGTACCCAACGACTTTTGAAGGCCTTTCCAAAAGTTATAAGTGAACATGGGATCACTGTCAGATAAAATGGAGAGAAGAACTCCATGTAACCTGACTATCTATTTAAGATACAAATAGGAAAGTTGATCTAGGGAAAACGTATCTCATATAGTAAGGAAATGAGAATATTTAGTCAAGCGATCAACAATAACCCATATTGCATTTATACCTCGAGTTTTCATCGGCAATCCCACAACGAAGTCCATTGATATATTCTCCCATTTCCACTCTGGAACTAGTAAAGGCCGAAGCATCCCTTTCAGTAATTGTCACTCTACTTTAACCAGTTGATAAGTCAAACACTTCACAGTAAAATCAACAATATCCCTTTTCATTCCGTCCCAACAGTAATACTCCTGAAGATCTCTATACATCTTAGTACTTCCTGGATGAACTGAAAACAGAGAACTATGAGCTTCACATAATAAAACTCTCTTCAACTGTAAATCACACGGAACAGACAATCTCTTCCCAAATCACAAATCAAAATCATTATCTATGTTGAATTCAGGAAAATTACCTTTCTGAACCAGCTCTTCCCTTTTCTGAAACTCACTGTCTTGCTTCTGTGCTTCCTTAATTCTTTCTCATATAGAAGATTTCAATGATACCTACTAAAAACAGAAGAACATCCTGCACCAACAACTTCTCTTCCAAAGTTCTCAAATCTTTAACCAAAGGATCACATTTCAAACACAAAATTGTTAATGAAGCATTGCTTTTTTGACTCAAATCATCAGCCACTTTATATTCTTTTCCCTGATGGTAATGAATTCTACAATCATAATCCTTGATTAATTCCAGCCATCTCGTCTGTCTCATGTTCAGTTCTTTCTGAGTGAATATATACTTTAAACTTTTGTGATCGGTATATATTTCACACTTTACTCCATACAAATGATGCCACCAAATTTTTAAAACAAAAACAACAACAGCTAATTCCAAATCATGTGTAGGGTAATTTACCTCCGGAGTTTTCAACTGACGTGAAGCATAAGAAATTACCTGATCATAATGCATTAGGAAGTAACCAAGTCCTTTTAATGAAGCATCATTGTAGATAACAAACTCACCATTCCTGGAAGGTAGTGCCTAAACTGTAGAATTCACCAATCTTTTTTTCAATTCCTAAATTCAATCATCACATTCTTTTGTCCAGATAAACATAACACCCTTCAGAGTTAGCTTAGTCATTGGACTAGATAACCGTGAAAAATTTCTAACAAACCTTAGGTAATAGCCTGCAAAACCAAGGAAGCTACGAATCTTAGTTACATTTTTGGGCATTGGCCATTCTTCAACAACCTTTTTTTTGCAGGATCAATAGTTATCCCATCTTTAGAAACAATGTGACCAAGGAAAGAAATTTGTTGCAACCAAAACTCACACTCGCTGATTTTCCCATACAATTTTTTTCTTTTATGGTTTGTAAAATTAACCTTAAATGACTTTCATGCTCCTATTTACTTTTAGAAAACACCAAAATATCATTAATACAAACAACCTCAAACTTATCCAAGAACTCATGGAAAATTATATTCATAAGGTCCATGAATATAGTAGGTGTATTGGTTATCCCAGAAGGCATTAATAAAAATTCATAATGGCCATATCTTGTATGAAACACAGTCTTCAGAATATCTGCTTCCTTTACCTTCAACCGATGGTACCCCGATCTCAGGTCAATATTTGAAAAAAACTGAGTTCCCTAGAGCTGATCAAACAAATCATTGATATGAGGCAAATGATATTTGTTAATAATAGTGATGTTATTCAAGGATCTATAATAAATGTAAAGTCCCATTGAACAATATTTATTTTTAACAAATAAAACAGGAACACCATATGTTGATGTGCTAGGTCGAATGAAACATTTCTCTAATAAATCATGCAATTGCTCCTTCAAGTCTAAAAGATCAGTTTGAGCAATTCGATAAGGGGGTTTTGAAATTGGCTTAAAATCAGGAACTAAGTCAACTGTAAATTCAACTTTTTGATCAAGTATTATTCCAGGAAACTCATCATGAAAAACATCAGGATATTCATTTACCACTGGCACATCATTAATCTGAACAATTCATTTGTTTTCATCAATATCTTCAGTATAACATTCATTTCCATCTTCTACACGTTTATCAGACACTTGATATGTTATCAACAGTAAGGGTTCATTCTTTTACACAAACTGAAAGTCTTTCTAAAAAGATACTTCTTTAGCTCTATAGTCAATCTTATCATGGTAAATAGAGAGCTAATCCATACCCAGGATAACATCAAATTCTACTAGAGGTAAAACATTAAGGTTTGCAAGTAGGTTCTTTCTACGGATAATGATAGGAATATTCTTATAAATTATTTTTTCCTCAACATTTCCACCAGGTGTTTTTACCACAAGGTCATGAGTCATTTCTTGAGATGGTATTCCCATTTTACTAGAAAAGTTTTTAGAGATGAAAGAATGTGTAGGCCCCGAATCAAACAACAGACTGACATAATCTGAAGAAACAAACAAAGTACCTGATACCACTTCATTTGATCTCCAAAAATCTACTGAAGTAGTTGCAAAGGAATTAACCACCCCCTTCTACTTGTATTCTAACTGCTTCCCGTCACTCGAGCTCTTTGTTGGACACTCATTTTCATAGTGACACATCTCATTGCACTTAAAACATTTCACTAACTGTAAATCAAATTTGGTCTTACCATCACCCTGATCATTCTCCGTGCAATCAAGAACCTTATGTCCTATCTTACCACATTGGTAGAACTTTACATAATTCAGAAGACATTCCCTAGAATGCATTTTAACACATTTATCACAAACAGAAAACATAGTTTTCTTACCATCATAACTTTTGGAAGAATTCTTCCCTTTATCCTGCCACCTCGGTCTCTTCTTCTGTTGGTTGTTATAGGACACTTGATCATCGTAAAACTCTATTTCACCCGTCTCAGCACATCAATCTGGCATTTCATAACATTTGAACTCACGAGAAGATAATTCCCTTCGATAGATTGGCTTTAATCCTGAGTAAAAACGATTGATTTTACTATCAAGGTCTCGGATAAAATTTGAAGGATACCTTGCCACTCGAGTGAACCTCTCTTCATAAGCAACCACTGAGTCGTCCTCTTGCCTCAATTCCAAGAATTTGTTTTCCATCCTAAGTCTAACCGCCTTAGGAATATACTTCTCAAGAAACATACCTTTGAATTCATCCCAGTGAAGAACATCAATCTCATCAGCGTCCCAGATATTTTTTTCCATTGACCACCACTGATCTGCTTCACCCTCCAAACGGTATATAAGAAGACTAAAATTTTGATTGTCTGAACACCCCATGAAATCAAAAATCTTCTCCAGTGCTTTAATCCACTCTTCAGTTAGCACAGGGTAAGATGATCCTCTGAATGATGGGGGATGTTGCCTCATGAAATGTTCCACCACTGACATGTTCCTCTGCGGTTGATCTGGCTGATCTCGTGCATGGATACCACCACCATTTATCTCTTGAGTCAACTGTGCTATCACTGCAGCCAACTATTCAGTTCCAATTCTGACCATCTCAGGATGCTGATTCGGAAGGATATTTCCTTCTGTATGGCTTCTTAGCACTGTTTCCCTGTTTCCTCAGTTGGAAACCATTCTGAACAAACATGTCATAGATGAAGCAACATGGTAATCTTCAAATGCTATATCATTTCAATTTGACCATAAAAAAATATTTTTTGATAATCATTTAATAGAATATTAAATCCTAAAGTTATCTAAACCGACCTCTGATACCAACTATAAGTCCACAGCCTTAAACTTTACTTAATCTTGAGTTATTACAAGAATACACATTGAGGATCTTTTTTGGTTTAGAGTTTTAGAGAATTAGAACATAAATCATGCATTATATTCCACATTTAAACAAAGTGGATACATAATAGATAGTACTCATTTTTCCGATCATCAGAAACATATTTAAAATAAAACATATATTCCTTCTTGACACTTCCTTGACACTATCATCACATCATATACCTTTCCCTTGACCTGTGAAAAACATTTCAAAAACATGGGATGATCATAAAAAGCTCAATAAGGGATATAAAAGTATGAAATGAAAACATTAGTCCATGAATTGAATCATTCTTTACTCATAAAACATAAGCATTTTAACATACCTCATCAAATCATGAATAAATCATTGAAATCAAAAGACATAAAGGTAACTTGAGGCATTCATAACATTCTTACGTAGGGAGTAACCCTCATGGTTACATTTGGAATACGCATCACAGTATATTTCCTAAATCTCTTTGGAGAAACCTTATCGTTTAACCCCTTCGTGTTACCCAATGCATTGGAGAGCTATATCGGGCTCACCTGCCCTTAGTTTTTCACGGAACCAACCGTCTTCAAAAACAATTCCCAAGAACCATAACATAATCATATCACAAAAAACATCCATAAAGGAAACATAAAATTTCCACATTTCAGTCACAAGATATCAATAAAAAACATTGATATAATAATTTTTTTTATCAAAACCATTTTCAGTACCAAAATAAAAGAGAAGTAAAACATGGTATTTATTTTTCATTAAAAAAAGGTTATGTCTTGTAGAGGAAGCCGAAACTCAATTAATGGTCACGGTGGCGGAAAAGTCACTGTCGCCGCATACATAAGACAAAAAAACATTCCCTTTTGTCGTTTCGTAAATGATCTGTATAAAAATATTCCTTTTGAATAAACTTAACACTAAAATGGATTTATACACCATATAGAATAATGTTATGTATAAAACATAATATGCCTCAATGAAAAGAGATTGAGACGAAGTCCCTTACCTCGGGTCTGACTTGACTCGATCGTTCTTTAACGTCTTGAATAATAAACTTGTGTTAATTTATAAATTTTTAATAACCTTTTTAAAGTTAATTATTCATTTTATATCACTTGTTACTATGTTATGAACACTTTCAATTATTTAAGTTAACAATGGTTGTTTGTCGATCATTGGTACTTGAGTCAAAAAAAAACTCTTTATAATTACAAGTTGTTCATGTGGTAAAATATCCATTATATCCAGAATTATATTCATGATTTAGATATCATATATGTCATATATATCCAGTATATACATTCATTTAAAATATTACATAACATTTAGAGGTAAGAAATGAAATGCACCGTTCATGGAGAAAGTTAGTTGTACGTACGCCTGAAAGCTAATTTCATTTTTATTTCGTATTTTATGGAATGTAATCATAATGATACAAAGGTATATTATAATTTCAATTTAATATAATATATAATATCATTAATTTCATCCTTTATATGTCCCACATATGGAATTAGTGAATCAAATCACTTTGAGGGGGCGTTAGTCCACACTTCAAAAAATGAAGATATCGCGTATACCCATAATGGAAGCCATAATGATATGCCATAAATGAAAAATACAGAAGCTTAAAGAAGACATAAAAATATTATATATCATATATAAATATAGTGTCAACTTAATGGCCACCATTGAAGGTGTTAGAAGAATATTGAACTATAATGGTTTCTTAAGGTAGAAATTCCCCATCCACGGAAACAATATCTTTTTTAACAATTAGATGAAGGTGTGTGTATGCGTAGCTTGAATAATTTTTATAAAAACATCCTAGAATATTTAACATTATGTTTTTGTCACAATAGAAATGAATAAAAATATTTTATGGGGTTGGAGAAGCAAAAGAAAACAAAAGAACATTAGAGAAGTCTTTACCTTTAAATCGGGTAACTCCTCTTGGTTAGAACCAAAAGTGTTTCTTGAAGAGATTTATGCCTATGGTAAGGCTATTAGGATGAAGAGAGGGATGTGGAGAGATAAAATGATCAGATCCTGGCTGAGCCAGTGGCTTGATAAGTTTTGGTAAGGAGGTAGAGGTGAGGGCCTTTTATAAGAGGAGAGGAGGGGCACTCTTTGAAAGGTATAAAATGTTTCTTTATTTTCAAATGAGTTTCGGATTTTAAAGGTCCAAAATTGATGTATTTAGAGGATAAGGTGATAAGGGTTCGAAATATACTCATCCAATAGGACTTTTACACGTTTATGTCTTAGATTTTACGTTATCTTTTCATTTTATTTAAATCGTTCATTAATGAGGTAATCGCTGCATCATCATGATGTCAAAAATAATTTAATTTATTTAATGTCTAAAAATTATAAAACAAATACTATGATGTAGGAAATCATTTTATATTTCCAATTACAATTTAGAGTCAAATATATCATTTCTGTAGAAAAAATTAATAATGTGTTACTCAGGTGATATATTCATTGTTATATTTAACTTTCTTTACAAATAAAAAGATAAAAAGTCATCATCACACAAATGTGATTCCATGGGGTCCCCAAGTTTGGAACAAGGAATCCCATGGTCGTACATGACACAAACAGTAGCATTAGGACACATGTTGGGGTCATTTGTTATTATTATGATATTATTTTATTTTCCTTAACTAACTGATTACTAATTAATCAAGATAATTAAAGATAATTACCGTCGTTACTATTCATAATGTCCAAAAACAAAAGAGTACTGATTACATAATTTAGACCTTCTGATTCCAAATATGTAATCCATTATACCAAATTCCAAACACTGAAATTTCAATAATTAATTTAAAAACAATTCCCGTTGTCAAAACAAATATCGGGTTTTTTTAGAAACAATTTCTATGAAAAGTTTGGCACTTGTTTATGCCCAATTTCAAAGGAAAATTAATCCTAACGACCACTATTGGATTAAATGGTAAAAATATATTCTAATTAAACTTTAAAACCAATTAAAAAGATAATCTAACCATATAATTAAATTAGATGAAAATGTAGTTTTGATGTAAAATGCATTATTTTTCACTATTCATTAAAAAATGAACATTGTCCGAAAAATATCAAAAAAATTATCAAATGTAAATTTCAATGTCCCAATCATAAATAATATGTTTATTTTGAAAAATAAGTCTTATAAAACTGCTAAAAGTTTTATTTAAAAATGGTTTGCCATCAAAGGGCAGTAAAATAATCTTTTAAAAATATTAGTGTATTCCATGATTATGATTGGATTTATTCTCATTTTAAGCCTATAAAACACTATCCAATTCATAAATAGACATAGGTAAAAATATCTATTATTCATTAAATACATGTAATGTTTCACTTATATATTCTTTTAAAGGAACCATATAATGATCATATTGGATATACATAAACTATTAACATGAACCATGAGTTATGCTATCCATTTTATATTTTCAATTATAATTACTTTTGGATAGATAATTTTGAATTGGGTTTTAATGGTTAATTTTTAAATGTTTTTTCCCCTATAAAACATAAAATTTATATTATTTATTCTACTTTGATAATCACAATAAATTCTAAAAGGTGAATTGAAGTTATCATTTAATCTTTTATATTTATATTTTGTTGAAATCATCAAAAGGTATTTTATATCTATAATATAATTTTCATATGTTGAACATAATATTATTAAATTTTATTTCATGTAATATAGTCTCACATACTTTATTTTAAATTTAGAAAATTCTTCAATAAGCTAAAATTATATGTTAAATGTTTCCTCCTCTATTAATGTTAGTATGGAAAATCTATTTCATCATTTAATATATTATATAAAATATTAAATAATAATTTTTTTGATATACATGATAATATATTAACAGATTTAATTTCCATATCCTTTTCATAACATTTAAATAAAGTATAAAGTGACTAAACATAAACAATATAAGTCCATGATATTATAATATATAAAATACATTCAATAAGGTTTTTTAAATCCATATGATTTAAACATGGGATAGTATTTTCCTTAAAATGTTTTACACCAATATTTATAGGTGTAATTTTTTAGATTTTTATATACCAAACATCTTTAGTAGTTCTCTGATATATTTCCTAATGATAAAAAACATTATCATTTGCCTACATTATTTACAATCCCATGATAAATTTCATCATACCAAGAATATATATTTAACAAAAAATTTCATTTCATATATAAATTTCATGAATTAATGATGATTTCCACATACATAAATTACTTTATAAAAACTATGACAATTAGTTTACCTGACCATATCATAATATCTTTTAATTTTATACTCCATTATTCCCCATTTATAATTCACATGTTTTAGATAAATCATCATCTTTGAGTACCATGCTTGTGGTGGTCTCCTTAAAATATATAAGGAACAATTCAATTTTTACACTTTATATCCATCTATATATAAGATATAACATTATGGTTAGTCAATATACACTTTATCCTATAACTATCCACCAAATTATAATGATTTTATATCCATTTCAAAAATTTTGAATTTTATTTGAAATATGAGGGATAAAAATATCATGATGCCTTATAACCATGAAATTATATAAATTATCCTTCAAAATAATTATCTCCAAATGGGAATATCATTTTAAATTAAAAAACTCTTTATTTATTAATTTTTTTATTTTTGATTAATATTTTTTTAAATACTCACATGGTTCCTATGATTTTTATACTTTTTCACAAAGAAATGATTTCAATTTATTAGTATAATGGTCTAGTTTTTCGCAATTTTATTTAGGTATAATTTATATAAATAAAATATTTTATAACCAATAGTTATTTATTAACTCAACCTGGTTCGATAATTTTCCCAACCTAGCACACTACAATACTTCACTCGCACTTCCCAATTACCAGTGGTAGGTATAAATATTGATGGATATGGAATTAAATGGGTGGATATGATTTATCTTCTTTGAAAGAAGTGGTATAAACCATCCACAAAACATAAGAAACCATACAAATTATACACAACAGTAAATTGACATAATAACACCAAAAAAGAATAAATGTGAGGTTATTTTTAGGGGACATCCAAAAAAATAGCTAAATATTACCTATATTAACCTCACTGAAATCAACCACAAAACGAGCTAAAAATATTAATTATAAATATGTATACCCACTCCTTGTATCCCTTATTAAATAATGATTTTCCATTATCATTTTCAATAACAAGAAGATTAATATACGTTTAAAGGAAACACATGTAGCATATGAGTAGATCATAAAATATAAGATGTTATAACATAAATCCAACATTTCTCCAATAAAATAATGTTAATTCATTAATTGTGAAAATGTAAAGATTAAAATAATAAAAAAATCAATATACTTATTACCCAAATTATATATATAAATAAATAACCTCTTATCATGGTTATGGTTACCACATTCAAATTGATTTATAGTGGTACTATCCATACATTCCTTAGGTATGGATTGTAATATGAGGTAAATACACCTAAAATATATGAAAACATTTTTCTCAAATAATGGGAATGTAAAATTTTCAATGAAAGTAAGGGAACCACTTTCCCATCATATTAGGAATGAAAATTTTTAAATAAATTCCAGAAATCTAATACTCATCCAAAATTTTCCATTGGGTGACTTATCCATAATCAACTCATTAGAATCCTTTGATACAACTAAATTATCATATAATTATAAAAGTTCTATTGTTACTGCATGGAATAAATAGATAATAGAAAAATAGAAATGTTTATAAAAAACACTTTTAATCTCGTATGACATATCTGAAATGTTAATAGAAAAAGTATATGAAATAATCTAGTTAAATATATACACATGGAATTGAGATTATTCATGTTATATAAGAATAATTTCATGAAAATATATCCCACATCAGAATTATGACTGAAATTAAATTTAAATAAAAAATTTATTACACGAAAATGGTAATTATTGGTGAATCTAAATCTTCATCATTTTGTTTCTAACCAATATATTATGAAAATATGAAATATATAAGTGTTTTATTATTAAATACTACATTGAATGAATTTATTAACACCAAATGTAAGAAGTGAAAAACCCAATTTATTGTTTATATAATAATAGAAAATGATAAATAATCTATTTTTAGGTTCCATTAGAAATATAGTAAATCATGAATAAAAGTCCCAACCATTAAGGATTTCTATAATACCACAAGTATTTATATAAATAAATTATTCATAAAATAATATCCTACATTTTACATGGCCATGATTAAATTATATAGTATCTTGACAATGATTTTTATCAATATAAAAGGGAAGAATTATTTAGAAAAGAAGAAGGTAGAGGGAGATTTTTATGCGAGATATATGATGACTAAATGAACCTAAAATCGTGATTTATTGCATTTTAAATAGGAAAGTATTAATTTTATATGACTATTTTTTCATATAATAACTTCATTTACCTATGTGGTACTATGTAGAAGGCCACCAGGTACCCCAAGGATACACCAGTTGAAACCATTTCCACCTCTGACCATGATTTACTAGATTTAATTACTATTACAATTTATTCAAAATAATCCATTTATCAAAAACATTCCTATATAATTGTTAAAAAAAATTCATTAGTTTAATGGTTGAAATTATAAACATAAAAGTGGAATGATGTTCAGAATGATGTGGGTCATTAGAAGACTCATCTACTGAATGTATTTCTATTTGATATATTATTGATTTTTTATTATATAATTCCTTTCTTATTGTTCATCATTTCATTCAATATTATTTTTATTCAAATAAAATTAATTTTATAAACTAAAGGTTTTTCCCTTTTTAAATAAATTATGAACTTTCAATAAATAGTTCCTCATCATCACATGTGTCATCAAAATCAATAACAGTAACAGATATCTCATATGTAGATTTTTTTATATTTACTCAAAAAATTTAATATATCCTTATAGAATGTATTCTCCATGTTCTAATATTATAAGAAATTTCACATAGATTATTCAATAATGTTTACAATATATTAGTGTACCATTCTAAGTGAGCATTTATTCTCACATGTATACCTTATTCTATTTGATAAATAACCCTTAAATGATCCTTTATAAGAATTATCATTAATGTTTTAGTTTTTTATAATTTTTTTGTAAAACATGGAATTTAATTTTTTTAAATTATTACATATATGGAATACTCTTATAACATAAAATAAATATTTTTTAATGGAATAATTCCGTAAAAAAATTTAATTTTATTATGAGCTAATATTGTCACAACCTCCATTCTGAATATTTTTATGATAGTAAACTCTACAAGCATAATTATTCCCATTACAAAAAATTTTATATTCCCCTATTGAATTTGTATAATATTTTGTGGAATTTATGGAGTTATAAGATCTTATTTTATTCTTTTAATTATCTAACATAAATAAAATTAATTTTTCAAAAGCTACACATCCAATATTTGTTTATATATTTACGATATAAAAACAAAGATATCTCTAATAATATATTTTTATTGCTTCAATTTATTAAAAACATTGGATTTTAATTTTACAATAATACTATTATTTAACCTTGTATAATCAAGAATGTTTTTGATAAATTATGAACCACCCATAGTATATTTTTTCCTAATATACACAAAAAATATACAATTATTTAATTTTTTTTACCATTCAGAATAGAAATAATTTGTTTTTTGATTCCTTGAATAGTTCTTGATTTTTGATATGTTTTTACCAATACTAAATAAATCTCTATTTATTATAAGTATATGTCTCACATCTTATGTGGAATATTTTTGTAATAATTTTTAAATGATTCTTTTAGGTTAAGTGGTAACCACACATTCATCCCGTGTAAAATAAAACACAACAACCACCATAAAAAGAATAGTGCGGGATTTAAAAAATCAAAATTTAAATAACATGATGATCTTAGATGTTGAACTAGATAGTTTCTAGAGTTTTCTTATCATCCAAAATCCACTAACGCCAACTAAAATCCCATTTTAACTTCACAACTAATATTATATCCTGTAAGAAAACTATACCTGGCAAAGCCACTTGAATGATAACATTTGAAAAAACCATTAATAGATCATCAAGGAACTTCATATTCAATGAAGAACTCCAATAATATTACCACCAAACAAATGATCAAAATAATGAATCAACCAGAATCACCATCTTCATCAATCTATACCAACCACTAATACAACATGAAAACAATAAATTCCATCATAAGACTAATGAAAAAATTGAATCCACCCTAGTTTTATTTCATGGAACCCCTTGAATAATTAACCAGCACATATAAAAACATTTTGTATTCTAAAAAATTATAAGGAAAAGGTTGATTATTATAGTAATGAAGCTAGATTAAAGATTATGGCAGATAATGGATTCAACAACGATCCATGATAGGAAAAAACTCCAAATTTAAAAACACATATGAGAGAAAACATCCTCGATCCCACTTACATGATATATGACACGATCTCCATCATTGATGAAAGAAAGGTGAGTAGCGAAAATCCCCATTAATTACCAATGGTTCCATAATAGATAATGAACAAAAAACAAAAAATGAGGGGAAATAATGTTGGATTTATTGTTGTATCCAATGTCACAAACCGAAAAACATATTGGACACTGTCTTATCAACTAAAATGTAGTCTTATATATTTTGATACAAAAAAGTGTAATGTATAGGATATAAAATATCATTCCAGAACATTAATAATGAGAAATATACCATTTCGAAAAAAACATAAAACCAATGTAGTCGAGACATCCAATATTCTCCACCAACACAAACCAAAGAAACAATGATGTTTAATAGACCCGAATAGTTTTCATGTCTAGAATAATTTTTTATGTTGAAATAGAGAATGTGGAGATAAGAAAATTACATAAAATTTTGGTCTTTTATTTATGTTGTGGTAACTCTTTTTTTTTTAAAGCTCTATCATTTACAAAATTTATTACTCCACTACTATAACATTAAATGTTCAATATGGAATTTTTTTATCAATACATTTATAATGAGTATCCATTATCTAATATCTAAATAAATTTAAACCTATTAGAATTCAATGAAACCAAAAAATATAAGAATTTTCAAATCTTCTTCATCTTTTTTAATTATTTAAATTAAATTTTTCGTTAAAATAATTAGGTATTATTTTAAAGGACTCTATATAATAATGTTCAAGATAATCATATATTACACTAAATACCTGATGGTAATCCAAACTACTATATGTGAATAATTAATATTCTACAATAGTGGTATTTTGTTTTGAATTAACAGACCCCACATAGTTATGTACATAATTATCCTTTATAAATTGAAATATTATGACATTACTCATATGCTTTTTTCCAACATGAAATAAAAAACAAAAAATATATTGAATATATTCTTTCTACTCCATAATGTTTTTCCAATTCCTTAAACTGGGTTCCACCAAACATGTTCCCTTATCTGATGGGTCACATGGACCCAAGCACAGCTCCTCATACACCAGAGGCTACTAACTTGTAGCAAGGGTGTATTTGAGATAATACGGGGAGAATTTAATCTCATATAATAGTGGAACAACAAATATGATAATTAAATGAAACCCACAAGAAGAATAATATAATAAGAAATAATGGATGCTAAACCAGTAACCCATTGTAGAGGAATATATTATATAAAGGAAATAACAATAAAGCATGGAAGCTAAAATAACTAATACAACAATTAATAATTTTAAAAAAAAATAATACTTATAAAAGATTATTTCATGGAATACTAACATATAAAAGGTAAACTTGGGTCATGAATATAAAACAATCTATACAAAACTACATAATGGTCAAAAGAATAAACCACTAGAATCTCAATCATTTTCATGGTCCTATGATCCCTTGATCAAAATATAAGTAAATAATATCAAATATTTTTAGTAGTTTTCATTAACTTATATAATTTTAGAGACATGTAATCTAATTGGGTACTAAAGGTGGCCCATGTACTATTTCATATTAAATCATCTGATGTAAAAACCAATTGTTTCAAGATGAATTCAAATTATTACACACAACTAAAATGGTCACACGTATATAGAATATTAAGAAACACTAAATAAATAATCACCAGACTTCTAAGGTCTATATAAGACAACTGATTTCTCTACCTTCTTTAGCTCAGGTCGTTATTATAGTCTATTCATTAACTATATATATATATTTATAATATATTGTTGTTTTATATTGTATCTACCTATATGCACTAAGTACGTGAGTACTTAGCATCCATGTACATTAAAACTAGGTACCGGATAGACCAACGCATAACTCAGTCATCCATAACCAGTGTAAAGAAGCTTATATGCATACATGAGGGTAAAATACCTCTATCTCATGATGAATTAGAGACATCATACTTGTCACTAAAGATTGTGTGTGAGACGTTATGTCAACAACATAATACAAGGGGTGTGGAGCGTCATGACCACCATCGAAATTGTGTCAATGGTGTGTGATGTCCTACACAACACCTCCTCTAAGGAAGAGTGAAAATTCATGCCCATCATGTACCATAAATTACATTCCATGACCTAAGTCAAAGACGGAATCTTAATAATAATAATATCCATAGGAAATCACCTCTTATGTATTATACTCATCGAGACCAAACATAACCAAGGTAATTACAATTCATATAATCCATGTAGACATGGATGAATCAATGGTCATGGACTTAAAACTTATTTACATTTTATCCATTAGTAAAATAATTGTTTTTAAGCATGGGAAACCATCATGATGTAAGAAATTAAATTAATATGATCCACTGAATAAATTAAATAATGGTAATTCAATTTCTTGGTTCAATGAAGAATTGAAAATGTTTATCTTTTAATTAAGAAACTACTTAAGATGGAAATCCAATTTATAAGTGAATTCAAGGGTATATAATGTTCTTTGGTCATTTAATGAATGAAATATGGAAGGGTAAATTATGATTAAACACTAAAGGGTTGTGTATGATCGAGGTCTACATCATTTAACTACAACAAATGATCCTATTTATTATAAGAACATGAAAAACATTTATTCCTAGTTAAATAACTGATTTTTCAGAAACACCTGAAATGTCTGTCATGTGAAAAAAATTGTATTCATATACCCTTAATGATATTGATGGAAAACAGAAGGACACATACTTTAGGTCCTTTTAAAACTCCTTATTCTATAATGACCTCAGATTCAAATTACATTAGAAGAAATCAGTGAAATGGATAAACACCCTAAAAATAGGGAATATGATCTTGCAACGAAATAGCCAAATATATCTGAAGATAAAATTAGAACTGCAGTAAGAGAGTTGGATATCTTAGGACTTTCTATCCAATGCCTATGAAATTTCTTGATTTGTTGTTGGGATCTAGGAGTTGTCATGGAACCTAAATGGGGGAAGAAAAGTGATCATGAAAGAAGAAATGACTGCTCATTTTCATTAAATGGGAGAGGAAAATAAGGGTTTATGGTTATCACATATTTAAATAAAATTTTATAAATTTCACCCTAAAATATAGAGGCACACATTTTGGTTCCATGGTTTGGAAGAACTATGCAAAAACATGCTCTATTCATTTCATAAAGAAGGGACTAAGCTCGATTAATTCTCACAGTTCCCTAAACATGCAAGAATAATGAAATAAGACTATTAATAATGTATGAAATATTTCATGACCATACACCTTTTTTTATATGGTTCTTGAAAAAATGTGTGTCCCCTATTTCTTCAAAATGTGTCCCATATGGTTTTCCCAAATGGTTAGTATGAACCCTATACTGAGCATAAGTTATACACTTTTTTTTCAAATCGCAATGTTCAGGCCTTTAAAAGATACCTAGATGCCCCTGGTTATTTCATTAGGCCATATTTCAAATTGAACAATGAAAAATTAATCATATAAGCAAATAAACATTTAATTCTTAAATCTATGAAATGATGGGTCATTATAATCTTCCACCCTAAATGTAACTCATCCCCAAGTTTGACTTATGTAGGTAAATAGGTATCCTGACGGAATTGATCCAGCTAATGATCATGTTTATTAGCTTCACATTTCTAGGTGGTGTCCTATACACGGTCGTGCTACCATATAATCCATTATAATTTAACTGAACTTTCTAGTACTATCATCACAGTCCAATCATCAATACACACTCAATACTACTCAAAGGAATAACTTGTCTCTTACTCAACCTCATTAGGTTGGAAGACATGCGATGGGCCAAGATAATACCATTGAAGCTGAGATAAATGTAATAAATCATGTATATACTCATATCGATGAGATGTGATATCTATAATTCCACTAGTCCAGTACATTTTACAACCTTAATGTGTCCAAGAAATCAAGTAAAAAACATACCATTCCTTAAAAACATCAATCTACAATCCTGGGTGAGACTCACAAGAATCCCCAACCTCCAACTTCATAATAAAGAGTTTTTTAGTGTCTACTAGAAAATGATTGATGTGTGGACTGAGATTTCAAAATGTTATTTCTGATCAACTTGACCTACTCTTTACTTTCAATGATGAGACATGGTCTGAGAAAAGATACCTCCCTTACAATTGGCCATCACAATTTTTACTAGAAATATCATCTATATAAGGATTTATAATAATCCATCTAAATAGTATCTAGAATTATTTTATTGTAAGTAAAATATACAAGAGGTATATGAATCATACTAGAACACACAATTCCATGGACACATCCATGAATCATGTAAATAAATATCCAAATCACATGATCCGTTTATCATCCAGTTTGAGGCTGATAGGAAATTCTCCAAAGAACCCCTGTACCAAATTCCTTTTACCACCAATTTATATACTATGACATCAAGGGATAATATTTTTCATAAATTATAGAATGATGGGATATATGAAGATGTATAACCTCTCAGACATATATAATTCCCAGATCATTACCAAGAATTTATCTCACAGTGGTAATAAGTGTGCATACTTCATCAAACTGTCAATGGAAACCCATACAATATAACTTCCATAAGGAGATCTAGGTTACCAAATCAAAAAATCTATAGAAACATCATCCCATTTCTACTCAGAAATCAAAATATGTTTGTAAATGTCATCCTCGTCATGAATGTTCCACCTTCACCTTCTTGCTTATGGAACATAAAGTGATAATGCCAAAAATCTCACTTTTTATACATGGTCATATAAAATAGAGATAAAAAACATAATTACTCTTTATGACACTAGGATGTGCTATGAGGAAGGAGAATAAAATTCCTAAATTAGCTCTACTTTGACGTCAGCTAGGACCCATACATGCCCAATAAAGAAAAAATTATAATCCCCATCTACATTCCCAAAATAAGAAGATTCATCACTTTAGATAATTTCCCTTAGGACTATTACTTATGTATCATATAGTTTCCTTAATATCACTCATTCCAAACATGATGATTTTAATGATAAGTATATTATTATAATCTACCAATGATCCTCTAAAAAATCAACATGCATTACTGATAAACAAGGTGCTTCCACTCACAACTTGCTCCTGAATATCCAGTGTCTGAATATTTTGGATCTATGCATCAACTACTTCATTAATAATCTCGGCTTGAATATAAGCTCAAAATAAAATTATTTCAGGTAATCTACCCATATGTTGTACTTGAGATTCATTTATCACTGGGTAATGTCGTAGTTGAGGATTTTGAGAGTAGTGATTTCCAAAAAAATCCCTCCATGTAAATAGTGTATCCAATTCTATAGAGCATAAACAAAAATATATATCTTAGGTTCATCCATTGGGTAATTTATCTATTGATAAATCAATTGATGTGACACATAAACAATGAAACACTAATTATAAATCAAAAAAAATTCACATATCGATACCTGATGTGTCATGGAAAACTGTATATGAAATTGATAGAATAAGAATAATCAGGGTTAATGAAAAATTCATTCATCCCTTCACTTCTTGAAAGACTGCTTCACAAGCTTCAGATAATATGGATTTCACACCCTCTATTTTAATTCCTAAAATAGGGACAAATATTCTCGTTGAATCATGGATGATGTGTCTACAATATATTTACGGTACCAAATAACTGTACATTCCAAAGATATTCTTGGAATGTTCCTAAAAATCTATTACTCCCACAATCATTGGGTGCTCTGTAACTCCTATCCTTGAGACGATATGACCCAGGAAGTATAATTTTTCAATCCAAAAGTGGGATTTAGGGACCATGGTAAAAAAATTTGTCTCTTAGTGTATTCAACATGATATAAAGATGGTAGACATGGAATTTTCAGAAATTAGAATACACAATTATTTCATCCACAAATACCACCACCAGAGAATAGAAATACATGAGGAAATTCAGATTCATATGATCCATTAAAACTACATGTGTGTTCGTGAGAATCAACAACCTGACTGGGTAATCATAAAGACCATACAAACAAATAAAATTTGTGTGAGGTATGTCTGAACACCCAACAATAACTTGATGATATAATGACCAAAAATAAATTTCTGAAAGCATACTCGATCCATAGAGCTGATTATTGATCTTTTCTATTCTAGGACATGGATAATGGTTCTTAAACTTAAGGTGGTTCAATTTACTGAAATCCATGAAAATCATGATAGTACAATATAACTTCTTGAAATAGAGGATTGGTGATCCCTTGGAGCAGTACATGGGAGTATAAAGAAATTCGACTCCAAGTCCTCCAACTACTAATTGATATCTAGAAGCTCTAAAAGTGACATCCTGTAAAAGGGAATGGTCACTGGTGCTGATCCTGAAACTATGTCAATGGTAAAATCTAAATATCACAGAGGATATAGAAAAGAAAAGAATCCATTGAATACTTCCATTATATGTTCTACTACATGAGCGAAAATAGTGAGTCATAACATTCTATCATCTATGAAGTTGCTTCTAATATGATCTGTCCCACAATCTAGCCTTTTCCACATAGTTATTACTCTAGGTTCATGACCATATCATTCACTATCTACACATGTATACAATCCTATGGTAATTTAAGAATCACAATACAATGATAGAAGTCAATACGGGGTCAATAGATAACTCACTAGTCCTTCCAAATTATTACATCAAATCCTATCATGTTGAGTGAAAATTTATTCTTTACAAAATGTTATCTTCCTATGGCATGGGGATAAAGTACACCAATTTACTCCCTCTGATTGGATATATAATGGGGTATTAAGCATCATCACTCCAATGAAGTGATTAATCCCGATTCCATGAATCTTAGTGATTGGATCAGATATAAATGAATGAGCTTTGCCTATGTCAAGTAAAGGAGACACTAAAGTGGGGGCCACTGTAGTAGTTCCTTAAACTGTAGAAGTCTCAAAACCCAATTATTATGTATAGGTTTTACAATATATAATTTTCATATAACGCAACCTTGAGTCACAACCTGACTTCCCAGAGAATTCCCTCTCTTCTGTAGATGAGAGTCATGAGTCTTACTTCCTCTTCCATGACCACCACCTTAAAATGTATGACTAAAGGTGTTACATCATCATTTCTCATAATATACAATAGTACCCTCCCCAAAACATGGTGTAGTTTATTTCCCATATCATAATGAACTGATGTAATAGTCCTTTAGATGTTTTGGATAATCCCCATACTACCACTACATCATTCTTCCAAAAGATCCTGTAAACACTCAGTGTTTTGTACGCCCAAAAATCCTTCACTAGTGAAATAGGATGAAAATTTAAGTATAGTGATCATGACTACTGCTATCTCTACAAGTAGATTGAAAACATCACCTTTTTTACAACCAGAATAAACATTATTAGATCTCGGTGCCAAACAACCCTAACTCACACCACCAACTTCCTTCAAATTATACTCTATACAAATGGTTATGTTGACTATCACATATATGGTTGTCAATCTAATGAAAATGTCTTGATACTAGATGGATTACACTATCCCATCCAAAAATCACATATAGGTCATAAGATGATCACCCACAATAGAAGGAGAATAACTCTATAAAACCATAAAGCATGCATAGTATTCCATAAAAGACAAGACTCTTAATTGAAGGTTCATAAACACTATAGACTGGTCATACCACAGAGTCTATGGAATGAAATAGTCATAGAAGATAGTATGAAGATTATATATCATTGATGATCATACTAAGTAATAACATCCCACAAACCACGGGAAGAATTATGTGACATATAAGATGATATCATGACCCTCCCATCTGGTTTCATTTCCATATGGTCAAATAACGAAATAATCGATTTCAACCAAGACTGAACAACATGATGTCCACCATCCAAAAAAAGTTGGTGGATTCTACTGATGTACTTCTCAAGCCAAATTTTCTAGACTCATGGATGGTCACATAAAAAATTTCATAGGTTGCATCATATGCAGATATTACACTTGGAAAAAGGTGTCAGCGCTCATATAAAGAATATGAATCGGCTTCATAGTTCACATTGCAGGAAGGATCATATGCATATGAATTCTCACCACCTATGGAACATGGGTGTTAGAAACGTTAGAGAGTACAACATCAAAAGTAATTATAGGCTTGATACTACAATTCTAAATGCATGTAAAATAATATATCTTAATATATGATAGAATTATAAATTGATTACTATAATAGGTACCTATCTTTCATAGGAACATATTAGACTTCTCAACCTATTCCAGAAGATAGGTCTTGGTGATAGAGATAGAGCCCAACAATCCTAGGAACATAATAAACACCACATTACCCTCTATAAAAGTTGGGTTTGGGTATAGGGCTGGTGTTATATGTATAAAATGACCACATCAATTTAAAAGAGATATTCCATTTTAGATTCATACAGATTTATGTAGGTAAGTAACATAAATGGTTCAATAAGATTTATTACTATTACCAAGTTAAAAGGTACCATACTCCTTATAAATTGGAAGGTGACATCCACATATTACATATCATAACACATTCTAGCCCATTACACTAAGGTTTCACATCTCAATGTTACAAAATATAATTGTAAAGGTGTCTCCTTTAACCAATTTAAGAAAAAAAAATTGGTTGAAGGCAAAAATGTTTGATGTCAATTATGTTTTTTCAGTCCTACATGGAATGTTAGCATAGTTTTATATATAAATACGTTAGAGAAAATAATATCTATCAGGAAAATTCATGGTGATAATTAACAAGGCATGGAAAAATTAGAAGCATAACAACCATTTTTCTCCTTTCATGATGAATGTAATGAAATAACATCATTTCATTGGGCTAAGATAAAATAAATATCATTTCAATAACAGAAAGAATAATGACATCACAAAAATTTAACATAACCCTACTATGAAGTCATATCTACATTAGGAGGCATAATCAATAACTATAACAACTCATCCTGGGTAATCATTGTTTCCCCTATATGTGGGTTAGATATAACGAGGCATTGCCTCATTTTAGAATCTAATTAAATCATGTTATGCTATGTAAAATCCAAATAGTAAGAAAAAAAATTCATTAATCCATCTTTCTTACATCCTGGAATGAATTCCACATAGCCTGTTCCCAGAGACATCGATTTACATGGCCTCAATTATGCCTCACTGTATTATAGAGGCTTAAAACTAGTTTGGAGACTATCAATCCAATACAATGGAAAGACTATACACTCATATCTGAGCAGAATAAGTGATACGATAAATAAATCAAAACAGTGGTAGTGTTATATAAATTGACACCATGACCACTAAACCAATAACCGTAAAAATCCGAAAGTGGTATATAATAGATATAATAATAAATTAAAAAACATAAATAACTAAAAAAATCAAAAGAAATTAGCTTCTTTCATATACAAGACAATTTTTTATAATGATGATATACAAAAATTGAAATAGGCGATGGAAATATACAACATTATTTTTAAAAAAAATACAAAAAGGTCAATAGACTTCCCTACTTGTATCTTGAGGAGATACTCAGTCCACTTCTTCCATGATCCATTTATAAGTTAAACCTTTCAAATACCTAGTGTGTGGATATTTAAATTATCTACATCTATAGACAAGTAATATACTTGGGTACCAAAGGCAGCTTAATTAGGGTGTGATATAAAATCCCAGGATAGCACTACTAAAGGCTTGTAAATGTAATCTTATAAGTGTACATAAATAATTAGTTTTCTTGCATATGGAATATTAAAAAATGGTGAATATATAAGAAACCACCATCATAGGTTCTTACAGGACACCTGGCGGCTCTACCTTCTTCGGGTTTACCAAAATTATTGTCTCCTCCGTATATTGTTAATATACAATATCTTCACTAGGTACATGGGGATTTAATTAGAAATATACCAAAATATTAGGTGGTCACTGGACTTATGCTAACTCTGTCATCTATAATGAACCTAAATGAACTTATAATCTCAAGAAATGGTACAATTGCTACATCTCATGATGAATGAGAGATTCCATGATCATAAATTGATATGGAGGGTGAGTGATCATTTAAAAACCCAAATCAAGGGATATGGTATCCCATTCCCTCCATACATATAGTTTCAATGGTTTGTTAAATATTTTTCAAGATAGGATGTAAGTTCGAGTGAAACATCATACCCAAGAAGCCCCTTTAACATTCTTCAAGGACTTGTTTAAATGAAATAATAATATATAATAGTATAAAGGAGGCATCAACTTCCACATGTTATATTAATAAATCACAAACATAACCATGAAAATTACAATTCTGTTCTTTCACACACACTATCTTGAATAAATTAGAATGTCCTTACAAAACATTTACATTTAATCAATTAGTCTATTTAATTCATTTAGGTATGGGTAATCATTATGAATACATCCATCCTATTCATATTATCCATTTGATAAATAAAAACATCGAAATTTAATTTCATGGATTTTGAAGCACTTAATAGGATCCATTATTCAATAGGAAACTACCTATAATTGAAATGCCATTAATATGTCTACCTAGGCACTTACAAGGCACTTTTTCCATTTAATCAATTAATGTTGGAGGGTCAAATTCCAGCTGGAACACCCAAGGGGTGTCTCTGAATGAGTTCAACATCCTCTAACTATTGTACAATAGACCTAAAGAGTATAAAAATATGGGAAACATTTGTTTAGTGTTTAATAAAAAATTTATATCCACCACAAAAAAATGGTCAATATGTATATTGGTGGCATAGATATGAAAAAATCATAACTTTAATGGGATTAACTAGACCACCTACCGAAGGGTATTTTAAAACACCTCATCCAATAATGGACTAAGAGTTGATGTAGATATGAAAAAAATTTAAGTAATAGAATAATTACCCAAAAATATGGAATATGATCTTGTACCTAAATAGTGGAATAGATATTTTTATAAACCTATAATTGAAAGAAGAGGACTCAAGATCATACCTCATGTTATCCAACACATTTAATACATTGTTATTCTATGTCAAGATCTAAGAGTTTTCAAGGAACCTAGATGGGGAAATAAAAGTACCATGAGTGATGAACGAGCTGTTCAACATCTAGAAATTTAAGTGGAAAATAAGGTTTTAGGATTATAACATTTGTAAGGGTATATTATAAAATTAACCATAAAAAATTGGGGCACACAGTTTGGACAAAATATGTGCAAACCAAGCTTCCTTCACTATCTAAAAAGGATCCCTAAATGGTTAAGGTACATAGTTTTCAAACTATGTTTAAACCACACAAAAATACACTATTAATAAAGTTTTAAATATTCCTCAACTATTCTCCTCAGATATAACTATTAAATACAAACCATGTGACCCATGATTATTTAAAAAATTTCCCAAATGGTTTCCCGGTATGGTTTGTACTAACCATGTGGTATCTATACGACTTGATCATTTTTATGAAATCCAAGTGATCTAGGATATGAATAAGAAACAGATTCTATTAAAAAACTCATTAGTGTATATCTCACACTCACTAAGACAAAGATATAATTAATTTGAAAAAAAATATTTCATACCTTCGTAAATAGATAGTTCAATACAACTTTCTGCCACGAAAAACTTTTATTCAATAATTATCTACTTTGAACGTGTTTTTAGGTAAAAGATTCAACATGTTTACACAGATTTTTAGATATAATATCATCAAAATAATTTAAATACACATTTTAGTAGGTGTTTTTTGTGTAATATCGTTCATGAAAATATATCTTCATTGAATTGATTTTGTTGCTAACACTGTTAGATAAAATACATTAGTGGAATTTTTGATATATAAAATATCTCATTAATTTTTGATATAGGTGATGTCATATCTTCACTGAATCAATGGACCATCTTTCCATTAGGGTGATGAATTTTATAATTAGTATAATAAAATTTACTTATTATTTTAATTTTTTTATTAGTACCCTTATAGGGTTCATCTTGATCCTTTTTGGCATTGTTTAAACCATTACTCATGTTCTTATTATTATTTCTGTTTTTTAAATTTACTTTAACAATGTATGAAAAAAATAACTATGTATGGAGTTTACCCCATCAAATATATCACTATTAACAACATGAAGTTGAGATATGTGATATTTAAAAATTACCACTTATTTAATTTAATAACCCTATATAAGTTGAAATCCAAATTCATGATGATGTGATTGGGTGGTGGAGGGAATAAATGCCACATGAAAATTATATCCTAAAAAATAATAATAATTTGGGTAAAATTATAAACAATAATATTTAATCAATCGACTATTAATTGATGAAATGAGATAGTGAGAAATATGGTCTAACATACAAATGGATGATATTTTTATAACAAAACATCAAAATTTGTAGTTGTTATACAACATCCCACCATTTTTATTTAAAATAATGAATTATGGATGTATTATAAAGATAAAACAAATCATTATAAATGTTTCAAATATGAAATACATAGTATAAGATATCAATTATGAGTAAAAATAATTACAATTTATGTCTCAAATCACCCTCAAGTGACTTCAGTTAAATAATTATTTTTGAAATTTTTTCTACTTATTAAATAACAACTTTTTTGTCATAGAATTCTATCATGATTTTATGGTTATATATATATATATTTCATTTAAATACTCTAATGTATAAATTATTTTTAAAATCTTATAGAACCATGGAATGGTTATCATTAATATGTCATTGTTTCATCTAGTAAATGTTTTATCTAAAACCTGTGAGTGATATATGGATATATCAATATTTTGAATTCATTTCAATATATTAATTCAGATGTTTTGATGAAACCTTGACATTATTTAGTGTAATCTATGACATGGTTTTTTATCCATGTCTATATTTATTAAACATTACTAATACCTACATCGCATGAAAAAAATCAAATAATCCGTGTTGTAATATTACAACACCATTGACCATTGAATATAGAAGTGTATCATGTTTCATAAATGAAATTAAATCCTCAAAATAATAATTTTATCACCATAATAAGACACATTTTTTTAAAACCATGACATGGTTTTTATATATAATGAATAATGTATTTATATAATGTCACCATAAAACCCCATCCGGACATGATAACCCAAAAGTATCATTTTTTCATGAAATTATTATTTAGTGATAAAAACATATCATGTATTAACTACCCATTAAAAGTACTGAAATATACACTTATTCATTATAAACAACGAAAAAAACAATGGAAAATTTTCCTAAATTTGTCATGTGCATTTCTCACACTAGAAAACCACAATGTTCTTTCCAACATACCAAACCTTTGTTTTATATTTCTCTAAATTACTTTATTAAATTATAAAAAACAAAAATCTAATCAAACATAATGAAATTATTTATCATGAGTTCGGTAAATAGAATACTAAATAAACTTAAGTATTTTCAATTAAAAACTCAAAAAAACAAAGACACAATATTTTCTAAAATAATAGTAATATAAATGCCACATTACTAAAGAGAGTAATGATTTTGATAACACTATAACTATTTGCATAATTATCATTAAATTGTTAAAATAGATTCATCCCTAATTTATTAATATCTCTTACTGTATAATCACTTCAATAGGGATCTATAGTCTTGCAATAATGTTTTGTTTTAAAAATGAAATATGATTTAAAAAAATTCAACAAAACAATATATTACAATATATCTCTATTTGGGAAAGTTCACTTTATGACTATTCTTCAACTTTGTCATTATCTAATGTAGATTATAATCCTTCAAAAATTTTACCAACTATCCAAATATATTCTCTGTATTATTCAAAAATAAAATGGAAAGAAAGTGATAAAATGTTAAAAAAGTAATCAATATAATTTTTAGAGAGAGTACAATGCTAAATTAAATCATTACTACAAGTTATTAATTATTAGAGGAAATGATAAAAATTTATGCGAGTTATATTTATTATTAATGAATAATTAAAAGGCATGCCAATATGTTAATAAAAAAAATGTATTATGGTTGAAGATGAATCTAATATTGTTTTTGAGGAATTCACCAATCTATGTGTGACTTGATTTTATGTGATTACATATGAAAAAAATCTTGAAATATTGGTTGATGTTTTGTATACATCTAATATAACACATGAGAATTATTTTTTTGGATGATTTTGAGAATGAAAAAGTAATGGTGGATGTTTTAAGGAGTTTCATCTATGAGTGGGATAAAGGTAGATGAATATGCTTCTGTGGAAAGGTCATTTTGTGGAATAGAGATTATGTGGAACAATGTTTTTTTGTAATGGAGTGTTTCTAACATGGTTATTATGAATAAATTTTTTATATACCTTCCATGGGGATGAGGATATTCTCTAAGTCAATTATAGATTGTTTTTGGGTGATGAAGGAGTCGAGAACATACCTTATGTGAGTGTAAATGGATTTATCACGAGTCATAATGTTGGTGGATCTCCTATGGGCAGATTTATCCATATTTTTTAGCCATACAAACCATGGTAATATATTATGACCTGAATAAATAATATTTAATTCTCGAGGATGAAGATGATATATGCGATCATTAAAGGATTTTATAAAGATAATGATAAAACAGATGCAATTAAGAAATATAACGATGATTGATAAACAAAATTTAACTTTCAAATAATAATATATCTAAATATTTTTTAAATAAAACCATGTTATATACTATTTACCACACCCAAAAATAAGATTAATATAATGTTGATATATTGTTATAATATTATTATTATGTAAATATAAAAATTATAACCTAAACATTAGTTTAGAGAGTATGGAATAGAATAAACACATTATGATGTATGTGTACCATATTTTTACCTAATTAAATAGCACTAATTAATTTATAAGAAATAATAACTCAATTTTAAATTAGATCCTAAAATATCAAAGGAAATATTTTTCCAAAATATTTTCTTTATTGGAAATGGATTTTTAACAAAATATATTATGATAATAAATATTAATTATTTTTTAGTTAAATAAGTCAATATTAATAAAATGGGGGATGATATATATTAAATGAGTATTAATTCATTTTATTAATCTAATATACATTTTTAGGAAAATTGATTTGTATTTGGTTTTTTGTGAGAATATCATGATTAATTTTTGAATCATTTAGAAACATTATTTTATAAAATGGTTTTTTGTTTTCAAATCAACAGTTAAAAGTAATTTTCATATATATATTTTTATTTTTTTGGAAAGGTTATCTTTCTGGAAACATAGCGAAAAATTGAAATTTTTCAAAAAATATCATTTATTAAAATTAATAAAATTCATTTTAATGTTACAATTTCTATTGTATTTTTTAAAAGACACATAAGATTAATTTAACATAATATAATCTAATTAAATCCATGGGAATAAATATTTTATATTATTTTGGTAAAAAATATATTTATGCTTAATAGAGGTATTTTATGAACTGTTTTAATTTTGCATTTTGAAATTATATTTAAAACAACTACCTTTTTATGAAATTAAATAATATAAATTAAATTCAATATTTAGAATAAAAATATACTAATGCTTTAATATGGACAATTTAAATTTATTCATAATGGATATTAACCATGGTAAAAGTTTATCACCATGATAAAAGGGTAAATAGGTTAAATGTTTTTTATATGGATTGAAAATACATTAAAAACGCACCCCATACTAATATAGTTGTTTATTTCTTCTAAATTTAACATAAATAGGAAAATATGGTAATTTTTTTCAACATTAGTGTGGTTATAAAATTTATATTATATAATTTAATGCGTAATAACAAAATGTCATTCTATTTCATCTATAAGGTTGTATTGATTTAGATATATATAAAATATTATATTAAAGAACATATAATTTGACATTGATTAATATCAAACTATATTTAAGATAGTAAATTAATTTTCTTTTTTATATATTGTATGATTAACATTAACACTGATGCAATGTCAACACAACTCTTGTGAAATAATTAAAAAATGGCTTGGTTTTCACTACAAACTACATTGATGTGGATTGTGTTACATAAAAAACATAGTTAAAATGAAATATCATTTTAGTTTTATTATAATTTAAATTATATATTCATCCAAAATTTATAAAAATTAGTAATATGAATATTAATAACTACTTTTGAAATATTTTTTATAATGGTTTTAAATGAAAATGTCATATAGATAATGAAGAATACAATTTATGGTAACATCTTTATATATATTTAAAAATATTATTTTATCATATGAATTTATTTTCATGTCCTTCAACGAAAAAAATAAAATTAATTCCATAAACAATTATAAAATTATCATGATAAAATGAATATCAAATTTTAACTTAGAAAGTTTAAAATATCATAGGGAGATGTTTTAGGGTTTTTCATAGAAACATCATTTTTGGATGAATAACCAAAAAAACTGAATTTTAATTCAAAATAGTTTTTTCATCTAATATATATATATAGTTAAATTTTATTCTAAGGTGGTTTTAAAATAATATTATATATATTAAAAATATATTAACAAAACATAGGTCATTGGAATATTTTTACATTGAATTTAGATATAACATCTAAATGAAATTTTGAATATTCTCACATTAAAAACACACTTTATGGCCATGTCTTTGTGATTGGCATTAAAGATAATTTTACACCTTGTTTAAATTTAATTTAAAAAAACAGACATAAAATTGTGTAACAGGTATAAAATTTTTAGTCTAACAAGATCGATATAATTTCTGACCAAAAATATGTGTCAATTTTACTATGATTAATTACAATGATTATGGTCAAATTATGCTAAACATGGGAATAAACCATTAACCTAAGGAACCAAATGACCTATAACATTTTTTCAAAACCCTTTTGATGGATATATTTTGGATATAAAATTTCTATTAGTGAGTGATTTTTGGATTCTGATGACTTTTATCTGGTTAAAATGTGGGCACACATAACCTATTTTCAAAAATCCCATGCGTGTCCTCTCTTGTCCCAACAAATTGCCAACCCCAATTCCCCCTCTTCACAACCCTAAAACCACATATTCTAGGACAATAAAATCCCAATACAATTCCCAATATCCCTACTTTACTCCATAAATCATTACTTTTGGAATTAATCCCTCTAATTAAGCCCTTTTTTTGCAAATCAAAAAAATTTACCCAAAGAGGAGGTAACATCTGTCACTCAATATCGTTTATTCTATTTTAATTCTACACCACTAAATTATTCTTATTAGATGAAAAATTAATAGCCTAAGTGTCCTTAATTTAATTTTATGTTTTTTAAGGGTATTACCTTCACATAAACACACATATATCTAATGTGTTGCGAACATGTTATCCTTGTGAATTATGAACTACTGCCTGATGAAACGATGTTTTTTATTTTTCCTTCACCACTTCCTATAATTGGAAATTACAATGGAAAATATATTTATATTTGATAAATATCACATTTATTATGTATTTATAATTATGTATTTATTATATAAATTTTACCTACATGACTTCCATTTTCTGTAAATACGACACCTTTAATTTGTGAAGTGTGGACTACCGCCTCCTCCAAGAAATGTGAATGATTCAGACATTCCGTGGAATTTATTAATTATGGGTTTAGTAAACATATATGATATATATAATAATAAAATTATAATATAATGATATTATATATGTATATACATATATGTCATTTACCCTCTTTCTTTCAAAACATTATGAAAATGGAAACAACGTTCATGCGTATGTACGACCTACTATATCCTTGAATATTGTATTTCATTCCATATATCTATATTTAATAGATTTGTAATGTCTTGAGTTTTCCATATATTATTTTTAAATATTATATTGAATTATTTTGAGAACATACCTTTAAACGACGAGAAATTTCGAGGCCCTAAGTGACCAGAATAAATGATTGAATTAATTTATACATTAAACAACACGCGCGAGCCGTTTTCCAGAAAAAGTGGATTAACATTTGAATGGGTTATTGGATCATAAATCTATGGGAACTTTTGAATTAATAGGAATGATAATAGATTAGGTGGGGCCTAACATTAACTAGCATGGGTCAGCTGTGACAGTTAGTTTTGGTTCGCATTAATGGAAATAAATTAAAGTAGTAATTTATTTTCTTAAAAAGATTCCTTTTTGCGCAAGGACCTAACTCCTACCATTTAAATAACATCTTATAGAGATTTCATAAGGGTATCCTCGTAACCCTGTGAATTGAGAGAGAGAGAGAACCTCTTGGATCCTTGGTGGAGTTTTGAAGGATGCCGAAGAAAGACGACACATGGATCATTGCGCAGGGAGATCGAATAACGACCGATGAACAATATCCATCTTCATCGACGGAAAATGTACGGGTTTGTTATTGAAATTATCACTATACCTATTTTTGATATAAAATGACAAATGCGTATCAACCCACAAATTGGTTGACTCGTGCATCATGCGTTTTTGTAGGGGGGGTTTTATTTGGTTGTTTTTGGGGATTAATCCACAATGTTAGAATCCATGTTTTGATTCACTCTGTTTAATCCTTCTAAAGGGAGCATATCAACACCATGAAGAATGATGGTGGAGGTTCGTTCCTCATTTCTTTGATGGTTTGGATTCACCCCCCCCCCCCACTTTTTACCCCACGTTATTCATGTTCTTCATTGGGAATCGAACAACAGATCGTTGCACTTGCAATAATGCATACAATGGTAATAATTTAGAGATATGATGTCGAGATGACTCAACGGTGGATGAAAAATCGGCTCAGATCAAGGGAGACTGTTCTTCGAGCGTTCTTCGCATGGGTGTATCGATATGCATTTTTAAAACCGATCAGAGGTCCGAAAACAACTAAGAAGACATTGGGACATTGGGGTGACTTTAATCATAATGTTTCATGAAAAACATATAGCTAGATTGAAGATTAGAGCTTCACCCAAGGCACGATAGTGGAGGATTTCGATTCTGGAGACTTCCAGAACACATGACATGTATCCTGAAGAAAATGGCATGTATGTTCGGCTAAGGGAAAGATAGGGTTATGCGGTGCATGCATCGATGACACGACATATTATCCAATGAACACGACATGTGGGTCCTTACACAGGACTCAACGTGTATCTAAGGGATACATAGAAATCGGGTGGATTACAAAACCATTTACTCCACCACACGGCTAGACCAGGCCGACTGCATGGGTTACCCCGTGTTCTTGAAACACGATTTGTAACACATGGGTTGAAGCTATGTAAAGGCACATGGACAACATACATGGAGTCCTCCCTAGATCAGGGAACACTACATGTAACTCAATAACATGCCATGTATACCTTCTTCTACATGACTAGCCATACAACACGGGCTGTTGTACACATGCAGTACACAGAGTCAGAAGACACGGTGTGTGACACTTCTACATGTTGTGTACTTCTCTGTACATTGCCTGATCATCTTGTCCACCATATCATGGGCATGTTTTTTTGGGGTTAGTGCCCCTTTTTTATTATTCCCCTATAGTTCAAGTATCAATTCCTTTTTTAGGAGTAAGATACCTTTAACATAACTTTCTGGGATAGAGTCTGGTATCCCTCTGAGGGGAAAAGAGCATGCTCCTCTATCTATTATTGACCCTCGGTAGAGACAGGAATCGACATGACTACCCCCATAGGGCACTGATCCTATAACTAGTAGGTGAATCCATATGAGACGTGGTATCCGCCAAGGCCCTGAAAGTTATCCTCATCTATGTATTATAATATTTCTCCACTCAGGAGTGTGTTCACCCGAAATGAGTGTATCAATCTCTTGTGAATTTTACTGGAAAACAATACTTGTCGGACGAACATCATCATAGCTATCAGTCTTGTGGAGTGAGTTCTCCAAGATGAGTGTTTCATGGAACCTTCAAACTAAATACCTAGTGGGGGAATGTGGTTGTGTGACATGTATCAAGACTACATGTTTGTATTTTGAGTATAACTATAGTGGGTTCAAATTTTATATGTTCAGTAGACATATAATATGTGAAGATGATTTTAGCTTTACATTGGGAATTTATTTTTGGTTTTTGGGGTCATCTACTGAGTAATATTATACTCACCATAGCAATGACTTTTCCCGCACGTGTCATGTCTAGAGCAGATGAGAAGCCCTTTGACAGAGTGTAGGGTGGACAATGATAGGACCAAGATTTCTGAGTTCCTAATATTCAAGGTGTTACTATGGATACGAGCAGTAGTCCCAGAACCTCTTTTTTTGTACTTGTCAGACTTTGTGGTTTTCAGAATATTATTTTTTTGGTTGGATTGTATTCTGGCCCAGTTTACATTCATTATTTTACTTACTATCGTACTCTTTTGGTTGGGTTTAGATGTATTCATGAATTTGGTTCCTCAGTGGTCTTTTTTACACTTCAGCATTTTTTGGATTGGAGATGTGTGTGTGTTTGTATAGGTACTTAGGAAACGCCTCCCATGTTAGTATTATTCCTACTCAGTGCTAGTCACCATCCCCTGGCCTATTAGTGGCTGACTTGGGGAATAACGGTGTAGGTCCTGATGGGAAAAGTCGTGAAATAGTGGTATCAAAGGCTGGTCGGTTCTTTCTTTGAACCTAGAGTCTGTGAGTTTGGGTTGGGTAAATAATGTTAAGTGTTTTCAGCTCGGCTTTCATGGCAGAGACACCAGTGTTGGTGGGGGCGGCCGATATATCCATACACTAGGACACTAATAACCTTATTTTCAACTCGATACATCAAATCACTAATTGCGTGGAAATAAGTGATTTGAACATTCATCATATAGAAATTGGTTGTGTTTTCCAAGTCCTTTGTGTCAGCCATCGAGATATTATCATTGAACATGTTACATCTTGTTCCTTATAGGATGCTTCTACAACACATACTTTATATGATTCATTAGTGTGATCATTATGATGACCCCCTCAGTGAATAGGCTTCGATACAGGGACCGGTTCCCCATGTGTTACCTCCAGGTTGTGTACCTATTATACCATCACTAGTGGAGCAGCCTGTGGTACCTTTAGTACTGACTGAAATGGGGCGCATGCTGAGTGATCCCCATGAGTTCTAGATAGAGAGACCCCTCAGGTTCTGAGGTGAGCCCGACCCTCTGGCGGTTGAGGACTGGCTTGAGGCGGTGACTAGAGTTTTCTATCCCAGGAGAACACCAGCAGACCAGATTGTGATCCTAGTAGTGTGCCTTCATCATGGTTTGGCAGGGAGATAGTGCAGTATGACCACATAGTATCAAGACGAGGAGGATATTTCATGGAATAATATTGAGAGACTCTTTAGAGAGGATTTCTCACTAGTTACACTGAGATCAGTTCATATCCAAGAGCTTCTTCAGCTCTATTTGGGCAGTTTGATGGTGACTTACTATTCATCAATGTTCACTAACCTCACCAGGTACTCGATGGATATAGCCAGGGATTAGTACTTAAAAGATAAGTCCTTTTGGAGAGGACTATGAAAGGACATCTTAGCTAGTGTCATGCCTCTTTTCATTCCAACTTATGCAGGAGTGGTCGAGCGGGCCTTTGTGATCGATAGATTTTTGGAAGAGCAGAGACAGCTGATGACAATCAGTAATAGGAAAATAGGTGAAGAGACCTCGGAAGTTGGAAGCTGACATCAGGCATATGGATCATGATGTGGGAGATGTCACAGGAGGACCCAAGACAAGGGTTTGAAAGTCCAGGGCTCTCAGGATGGATCCAGTCAGCCTAGGGAGAGGCGATGCTACTCCTGCGACTGTAGGGGACATCTCGCTAGAGATTTTCTAGCCCGTTGAGCAGCTGAAAAAGAGTTAGTTGATGGACCACCGAGGAAAATATAAGAAGTGGAGCAGACAGACCCACCAGGTGACAGACGTGGCAGAGAATCTAGGAGAGATATCGGTGGTGTCTGATGCTTGGATCTACATCCACAACCACCCCAAGGAGGTCCGCACCAGGCTCAGGGAGCTGGGGGACAAGGGCAGGGACAACTACATGCAGTCGAGGTGTATGACTCCAGGACTCCAGGGATGACTTGAGGTACAATATACGTCTTCTCTACCTTAGCTACCATACTTATGGAAACATGTTCTTGTCATTCATTCCTCTCCACATGTCTAGTGAAAAACCTTCTGATTCTAGTAGAGTCATTGAATCGATCCATACACTTGGAGAAAACAATGGAAGGAGACTTGATGATCATGTACCTCTATAGTTAGTATTATATTACACTTGGAGGCATGAGTTTCAGTTATAAACTCTTAGCGGAACAGTCATGGCCTTACAATGTAATTATCGGTATGGATTGGTTATCCTCAGTCAATGACCATATTGACTTTTTTAGGTGATGAGGGTAGTGTGTCTGCAATGATGGGACAAAGTTTTCCTTTGCCGGTGAAAGGTAGACTCAGGCATCACAAAATGGGCTCATGAATAGGTGGTTATAGCGGATCACTCATGTGATTTCTAGCCTTAGCCATGAATAAGTAGATTTTGCAAGCTTACAGTTCCCATAAGTAGTGGCGGAGTACGGGGAAATCTACCCTGAAGATGTTTTAGGACTACCTCCCATCCGAAAAATCTAATTTTTCATAGAATTACATCCTGGGATGGAAACAATTTCCTCATCAGCAAATCAGATGGTTCTCACTGAGCATCGCGAGCTAAGGGTGATGTTGGTGGATTTGCAAAAAAAAAGGTTTCATGAGACCAAGTGTTTCACCCTGGGCGGCCCCAGTATTTTTGGCCGCGACAAAGGATGGGAGAATGAGGTTGTGTGTGGATTACTGGCTCTTGAACTAGGTAATGGTAAAGAATAAGTATCCATTACCGTGGATTGGTGACCTCTTCATCCAGCTAAGAGGAGCACAATGTTTCTCGAAGGATGATCTTCAGTTATGTTACCACCAGTTACGAGTACGGGACGTGGATATACTGACGGTGAATTTCAGATGCCGCAAAGGTCACCATGAGTACATGGAGGTGCCTTTCATAATGAAGAGAACCCCCAAAGTGTTCATGGGACTTATAAACCAGATATTCCATCCACACATGGACCTATTCATAGTGGTCATCATAGATGACAACCTTGTGGACTAGACATCAAAGGAGGACCAGACGAGACACTTGAAGATCGTTCTGGATGTACTCTGAGAGAACCAAATTTAGGGGAAGCTCTCTAAGTGCTAGTTTTGAAATTGAGGGGTCCACATTATTTGTTATGTCATTTAAGTATATAGAGTAGCTATGGACAAATCCATAGTGGAGGAAGTGTTAGCATGAGAGCCACCTTAGAGCATGATGGAGGTGTGAAGCTTCCTTGGGTTGGCAGGATATTATCAGAGATTCATTCCTGATTTCCCATGAATATCAACACCGATGAAAACCTAATAATGGAAGGGGAAACCATTCATGTGGATGGTGAAGTGCCAGCAGGATATCATGCAGCTAAGGCAGAGTTTGATGAGCACCCCGATCTTGATATTACCAATGGAGGGTGTCGAGTAAGTAGTTATCTATGACACATCATGTACCAGGATTGGCTGTGTCCTGATGCAGAGTTAGCTAGTCATGGAATATGGTTCGCACCAGCTCCGGAAACTTGTAAATAATTATGCGACCCATGATCTTGAGTTGGAAGCAGTAGTCTTTTTGTTCAAGATATGGAGACACTACCTAATGGGTGAGCATTTCATCGTCTACTCTTACCACAAGATCCTCAAGCAATTATTCTTGTAGAAGGATCTAAATCTGAGAATGAGGTGATGGATAGATTTCTTCTAGGAATATGATTTAGAGATCATCTATACTTCTGGGAAGGGGGAAAATGTGGCGGATGATCTTAGAATATGGTCAAACGTGAAACTGTTGAGTGAGGCGATAGAGTAGTTAGCCACACTACAGTTATCCTTCATAGACAGAGAAGATGAAACTTACATTTAGTCGAAGGTTTTTACCCCTCCAATCTTACAATGAGTTATGTAGTCACAACATTGGGATGTTGACTGTGAGGATTTACGTGCTCAATTATCCACATGACATACTCTTGATGCATATTCACAAGGTGGGGAGAACATACTTTGTTTATAGGATGTACTATTGTTCCAATGGTGTCCCGAGAGGAGTTCATAAGGGAGTTTCAAAAATTCCCCTTGGTGGTACATCCTATAGTGATGAAGATTTACCAGGATCTCTGATGGTAAATCTTCTGTTCAGACATAAACTAGGTAGTACCAGAGTTTGTTTCTCGATGTCGTACATTCATGTTGTTGAAGGATGACCACGAGGTTCCAGTGGTATTAGATGACCCCTTGAAGTTACAAAGTGGATGTGGGATGTTATATCAATGGACTTCATGATGGGATTACCAGAGACATCCATGGGGAAAAAATTCCAACTGGGGGATCGTTGATCGACTCACCAAGTTGGCCCACATGCTAGATATCAGAGAGTAGAGTTCTGTAGAGAGATTGGGACACCTCTACGTGAAAAAGATAGATCAGATTCATGGATCCCCTTTGGAAATAGTCTTGGATCGAGACCCCCACATCACATCTCAGTTGTGTAAGGTACTGTAGGAAGCTTTTGGAACTCAGATACGCTTGAGGACAAAATTCCATCCCCAGAAAGATGGTTAGATGAAGATGACCATTTAGGTTTAGAAGGATATGTTGTGGGCATGTATCGTGGATTTATGTCACAGTTGGGAGAACCACATACCGCTGGTGTAGTTTGTGTATAATAATAGCTACCACTACACCATAGATATGGAACCATATAAGGATTTATATGGAAAACCCTGACGGTCACTGCTTCGCTGGACCTACCCCGGAGAGTCAGCACTCGTGGGTCCAGAGTTGGTGCGAGCTACCACTGAGAGGATGAAGATCTTCTAGGAGTGGATGAAGAATACAAAAAGCTGGCAGAAGTCTTATGCAGACAAACGATGGAGACCTTAGGGGTTCAAGGAGGGAGACCATTTCTTCCACAAGGTCTCACCTCGACCAGGGTTGTAGAGATTTGCCCAGGGAGGAAAGCTATATATGAGATTAATCATACCATTCCAAATACTATGAAAAGTTTGAGAGGTGGTGTACTTATCAGCTCTACCACCATGGTTGCATCAGATACAATATGTCTTCCACATGTCGCAACTGAGTAGTTACGTGCATGACCCATCCCACTTCATCAACTGGGGAAAGCTGGACATCAAGGATGGAGTGAACATTGCTGAGTAACTAGTGGAGATTGAGGATCGATAAGAGAGGATCCATCATGGATGATCGATTCCCATGGTGCGAGTTCAGTGGCAGCATGTGAATCATCCGGAGAGAACGTGGGAGTGGGAGGCATAGATTCATTCCCAGTAGCCAAATCTTTTTGAGTAGCTTGTTTTTGAATTTTGGAGGACACAAAGTCCCATGGTGGGGAGATTGTAATTTTTTAGGATTTTATTTTATTATTTTGAAATA
Organism: Viscum album; assembly: GCA_963277665.1. Lineage (NCBI taxonomy): Eukaryota > Viridiplantae > Streptophyta > Magnoliopsida > Santalales > Viscaceae > Viscum > Viscum album. The sequence goes on from OY728138.1 coordinate 1,081,153,464, forward strand.
TTATATGGAATTATTTCACGATGAGACCTTTTGATGACGCGTGATTCTGAGGCCCAGAGTGCCCTGAATAAATGATTGAATTAGTTTAAACATTAAAAAGAGGTAAATAGGTTTTCCTGAAAAGGAGGAATAACATTTTAATGTGTGCTCGGATCCGAAATATGAGGGAACAATTGTGTTCAGAGCAGCTACTTAACCTTAGGAGGGGTCTAACATCAACCATTGCATGTCAGATTTGAGATTCAGTTTATGGATGCATTAATGAAAATAAAATAAAGTAATAATATAATTTTTTAAATGATTATTTATTGGGCAGTGACCTACTTCCTCCATTTTAAATTACAACTTATGGAATGTTCATGGAGTTATGATCATAACCCAAAAAATTGAGAGAGAGATAGACAGATACTCTTAAAGCTTTGGAGGATTTTTGATGGACGTCGATGAACAACGACGCATGGATCATTGCACAAAAAGATCAAATCCCGGTTGATGAACGATATCTCACTTCATCGATGATAGAGGTAGGGGTTTGTAATTTCAAATCATTCATTCCCTGTTTTTGAAATAAAACAACTGACAAGGATCAAAAAACAAATAGGTTGACTAGTGGATCATTCATTTTTGTGAAGGGTTTTTATTGGGTTGTTTTTGGGGATAAATCCATGATGTTGAAATACAAGTTTCAATTCACACTCTTTAATACATCTAATGGGAGTGGATCAACGCCGTGACAAATTACGATGGATGTTTTTTCCTCTTTTATTTTGTGATATAGATTTATCCCCCCTCTTTTTAACCCATGTTCTTTGCATTTATTATAACATCCCAGGTAAATAAAAAATATTACTTTTTCATATTTATTAATATTTGTGAAATAAAATATTAATATTACTTTAACGGGAACGATATGGTTGATGGCGTACCCAATATGCAATAACGAGTTTTGTTGAAATATTAACTTTCACTATAATAATAAAATAATATTATTTTAAATTATAGTTAACACCTAGCCGTTGTAATGGTGGGAATGAACAGAAATAACTACAAATTGATAATATATGTTTATCAAATATTTTTACTTTTATCCAATAAATTCTAGAGGCTTAAAATGCGAATGAATCCAATTTTAAGCGTAAATATTCAAATATTCTTTAAAAGGTCGATTAAACACCTTTTGATGGGGAACCGTTTTTAAATCCAAATTTTGACAATTTTATATGTTATATTGGAAAAAATAAAATCCTTATTTAGAATCTGGACATCAAAATTTACTTTTTGTACATTTTTGTTATTTTTCCGATAAAGATCATTTTTAGTGAAAATGTTGTATTTTAATTCAAAACCTCCTTTTACTCTGATTTATTTATATGGATATATTATATTTTTGATTGGGTTTAAGAATATTTTTTTACCATTTAATTCAACGGTGGTCATTAGAAATAATTTCACTTTGAAAATGGACTTAAACTAGTGTCAATCTTTTGATATATTTTGTTTCTTAAAAACACGCTATTTGATTCGACAACGAGAATTAATTATTAAATTGATTAATGAAACTTATATGTTTTGAATTTTGTAAAATATACATCATTTTTGAATTTGGAATATCAAATATAGCTTAGGGGGATTTTTTGGTATTTTTCTAAAAAACATCAATTTGTAATGAATAGTGAAACCACTATGTGGTAGTTAAAAAACTAATTTTTCATTTAAATGGAATTTTACCATCTATGTGATCTAAATTTAAAAAATCCGACATAAATGGTTATAATTAGGATGTAAAATTTGGTTCAATGGGATGAAAATAATTTTCGGTGAGTAGTAACTTTTATGTTTTATTAAAAGCGGTTAAAAGTAATTAGTGTAATTTAATGTAAAGATAATGTTATAATAATATTAAATGACCTTGATTCATGTCCTACCCTTATTTTATGAGTCATGGACGACCAAGAAAATCCATGGGTCAACATTGGGACCCCATGGAGCCACTTGGGTAAGAAAATGAAATTAATAACATTTTATTTAAAGTTAAAATAAAAATGTCACAAACATGAATTGGTTTACTAAAACAATTTTTACATGAGGTTATAAAAGTCATATTTTTTAATATAAGTATTAATTGGAAAGAGAAAAATATTTCCTACATCATAGTATTTGTTTTATAATATTTATACATTATATAAATTAATTTATTTATGAAACCATAATGATGCAGCGATTACCTCATTAATGAACGATTTAAATAAAATGAAGATGATAAGGTAAAATCTAAGATGTACAATTGTATAAAACCTATTTTATTGGTTTATTTCTAACCCTTATCACCTTTTCCTAGAAATACATAATTTTGGGATCATTAATATCCGAAAATCATTTTATAAGAACGTAACTTTTCAAGACATTCCAAGAGTGCCCCTCCTCTCTCTTATAAAAGGCCCCAACCTCTAACCCTCACCTACACATCCCAAGCCATTGACTCAACCAAACTCTACTCAAATCGTCTCTACACATCCCTCTATTACTCCTAGATGCCTCACATTGGTCAGAAGTCTTTCCAAAGAAGCCTTTGAGCTCAAATCAAAAAGAGTAATCCGATTTGAAGGTAATGTCTTCTCTTATGTTCTTTTGTTTTATTTTTCTTCTCCAACCCCCTAAAATCTTTTTATTACTTTATTTATTAAGATCACCAGTATCTTAATTATATTAGGATTATTTTATGAGGATTATTCAAGCTACACTCATACAAACCTCCATCTAATGGTTAATGAACATACTATTTCTGTGGGTGGCGAATTACTGCCTCACGAAACGATGATTGTTCAATATTCTTTTGACACCTCTCATGGTGTCCATTAAGATATAAATGTATTTATATATGATTTATAATTTTTTTTTATTTATTCCTTATGCTTTTGTATTTTTCATTTACACCAAACCTTTATGGTTTCCATAATGGGTAAACACGATAATTTCATTTTGGGATGTGCAGACTACTGCCCCTCAATGTGATTTGAATCCTTATTACCATATTTGGGATGTATAAAGGATGGATTTACTGATGTTATATATTATATTATTCTGTAATTATAATATACCTATTTATAATTTTTTTTTCATTCCATTAAAGTATTAAATAGAAATGAATGTAGTGTTCATGTGTACGCATGGCTTACCATCTCCATGAATGGTACATTTCATTTATTATCTCCAAATGTTATGTTCTATTAAAAGTACATATATATAAGGGATATATATGTCTTATATTACATCTAAATAATGGATATAATTATGTAATTATAATATATATCTCATTTAGCTTTTTTCCATTAATATGACAAAGAAATGAAAGTAGCGTTTATGCGTACGTATGGCCTACCATCTCCATGAACGGTGCATTTCATTTTTTATCTAGAAATGTTATGGAATAGTATAAAATGAATATATACTGGATATATATGATATTTAAATAATTAATACTATTATTTAGATGATGTACCTATAACTACATGTAAAATTATTTTCCAAAAAGTTCAATTTTGACTCATGTACCGAACATTGAAAAAAACGTCTTATATGAAGTAACATTATTAAAAAATTATTATAACATTATAAAATGTGATATGAACTATATAATAATCATTAAAGGAGGTCCTTAGGCTATTATAAATTGACCAAAGTTTATTATTCAGGAATATAAAGAAACGAAGAAGATAGGTTGGACATGGGGTAAGGGATCCTACCTCTCTTTTTCTTTTTATGTACACTATTTTATGCCATTAATTTTAATCTCATCTTTATTATGTTAGGGGATGTTAATTTATATCCATATTAGTTTAATTTTTATTTTAATATGATTATAGAACCTATTTGATCTCATCAAACAATTTTTGGAAGTTTTATGTGTCGTCGTTAGGATGTCGAATTTTTATAAGTGATTTCTAATCTCACTTTTAATTCTGTGAGATTTCCATTGTTCCCAAATTATTTATTGCATGTGGTGTATTGTGTACTGCCCTTTAATGTATATTATAATTATTATATTTATATTCATTGTATTATGTGATTCTTTTGGTGTTTATTATCTTTTGGTCATGCGACTCGATTGATCACAACGAGGTAAGGGGTTTTTATCTCACTTTTCGTTCCCGTGAGATTCATGCTACATTTCCCACTATTTCTTTTTGTGTGGTATATTTACTACCAATAATAGTATGATTTGTGTAATATAATTTAAATAATGGTTATTTACATATTCATTTTATGACCCTTCTTTAATGGGGTGTACGTTTCGAAAGTTACGCAAATCGGTAAGGGAACCTTTCACAATCCTCTTTTTAAAAGACTTATTTTTGTTAGGTATTTTAATTTTCATCTTTATATGTTTGGATATGTTATTATATATCCTTTTTTTCTGTAAATGATATGTCCAAGTGATGAGATACCCTTTTTATCTCTCATCGTCTCATTTTCGGAATTCTAAAATGATGTTGTTAGGCTATCGAATTTCTGTAAGGGAACTTCTTAACCCAATTTCAATTCATTGGGTTAAACGTCTACTTCTTGATTATGTCATAATATGAATATGTGTGGATGACCTCTGATTGTTTAACACTTAATATCCTCTTATATTTGGTGTTTTTATAATTTTCACACATAATTATGTAATTGACTTATCCTTAATCTAAGGATACTGACTTTGTATGGGACTTCATCTCAATATCCTTTCATTGAGGCATATTTTGTTCTAAGACAAGACTTTCTTTTAAATGATGTATAAACCCCTTTGACATATACTTTTATTCAAATGGAATCTTTTATATACAAAGAGTTTTATTAAACGACAAAAAGTATGTTTCTTTTTAACGTACGCGGTGACAACGACCTTTCTGCCACTGCAGTTATTATTTGATCTTTGGTTTCCTCACCATGCCGTAATATTTTAAAATGTAAATAAATACCATATACTCCTTTATTTATTTTGGTATTGAAAATCGTTTTGATAATGGATTTGTTATGTCAATATATTTAAGTGATATATTGTGCTTGAAATGTGTAAATGTTTTCTTTCCTTTATAATTGTTTTATATGTTATGATTTAATTATGTTACTTGGACATTTGGAATGTGGTTACGTGATAAACAAAATGACGGGTGGTGCCGTGAATACCAGGATGGGTGGTTACATTATAACCTCCAATGCATTTGGTATGGAAGTCGGCTGTATGACCATTCCAGGTAGTGATATGTGTGGAAGTCGACCGTATGGTTATTCCATTTATGTATGTTTATGTCCCAAGTTACCTTTATATGATATGTGTTCATTATATGGGTTTATGGTAATCTATTGGTTACAAAGGATAAGTAGTGATATTTTATTCAGTGAAGAGTATTTACTACTTCATAATGGTAAAAAGTATTACTTTGATAAAGTATTCATGGTTTACTTGTTATTTTGGAAAACTGACAGTTTTCCTTCATTGTGTATCCTTTACAGAGTTTTTTATGGTCATCCAAAGTTTTTAAATGTTCTCCATAGGACTTAAAGATGAATATGGTCAAAGATGGGATCAAGGAAAGACATGCTATCTAAACATGGAAGTAGACATGTTTATTTTTAAGAGTTTTTATTTTATGGAAACTTAGTAGAAGTGTCTACTTTGTAATCTTTTGAGATGTAATAGTTATGTCCTAATTCTCTAAAACTCTAAACCTGAAAAGATCCTCTTTGTGTATTATTCATTTAATTCGTGATTATGTAATTTTTTAAGGCCGGGTCCTTACAGTTGGTATCAAAGGTCATTTTAGATAACTTTAGAGGTTTGGGTATCCATTAAGCACAAGTGACATTACTGTAATGGTTAGGATTTCTTTAAGGGTCATAGTTTTAGATAAAGTGAATGAGTTTAAGATAACATGAATAATTATATCATAGTATTATATGATTATTCTAATGATATACTCACACTGACCTTTTTGGTTTAGTAAATGGATGGATCTAGCAGGCACCAAAGTGAAAACAGGTTTGAAGGAAACTGTGGTGGTTCTCTGATTAAGAGAATTGATGAAATGGGGGATTCAATGAGAAATCTCGTTGTTATTCTAAAACAACTATCAAGAGGAATGATTAACAACTTGAAACTTGTGGAGTTCTCTAATGTATCATGTACGAGATGACCAACTCGATGTGTATGTTCAGGTAATAATTATAAAGGTAACCATTAGGGTTTATATAATCATTAATCTTGAGTTAATTATGGGTTAATATATGTTATGATGGAAATTAAAAGTCATGAGGTAAAATTGAGGTTAAATTATGTTATGGTTATTTTTTATAATTTTATCTCTCTTTGGGGAATGTTTTTAGAATTATATAGTTTTGGAAAATGGACAACACATAGACTATGTGACAACCCATCACGTCGGACAAAGCTGTGGGAATCGAACCCACAACCAAAGTGCGACTGGTATTTATCGCCTACCACTGGACTACGTGAAGTCCCTGGTTAGTATGAAAAATTATTTTTAGTTATATAATTTTATGAATCCAGAATTAGTTGATTTTGGGTTATCTAGGAAAATATTGACCTATCATGGAGGATATATGATTAGGTTAATTACTTTTCAACATGAGCCTTTAAGAGCAACTGATGTTATTTGGAGATAAATATTAATTTTTACCATGAAAGACTATGTGATTAAATCCTTAAAATTTTTGCGATTCAATCTTAGTTTGGTTTACCTTGAATAATTTTATGGACAAATTGTTTATCAAATGGTCTTTGTTGAACATTGGGTTTTGTTGGACAAATATTGGAGATTAAGAATAGATTTTCTTCTTATAAAGGATTATTCTTCTGCAGATTATCCGATCTTGTTCTAAGAATTTTGGTTTTGGAAAAGGTCTAAAGACATGAGAAATATATAGTTCTATTTTTTGGATTAGGATATTCTCTAGAAGTTGATTATATCTCTATTAATGTGAACAATTCAACCTAAATACTCATCTTTTGGAGAAACAAATGAGTTTGTGTATGAAATCTAGTAAGAGATGAAAGTCTAAACAACAAGAAAGTATGTTTCATTTTGATTTAGTTAATCTCATATATAAATTCCTCAATTAAAAGTAACTTAAAACTAAAATGTTGTCTATTAACTTTTACTACTGAGGAATCAAATACCTTTTAACCAATCACATGTTTGGGATTTTCTAGTGGTTAAATTTCTACTAAACATGTTTCTAACTCTCTCCATCAGAACATAACACTTTGTTTTTATTCTTCCATATCCATGTTTTCATGGAATCCTAATACTTGTTAACTTAGGTGACCCTTTTACTTCACTTTTTTTCTTTTAAAGTGATAGTTTAATTGACCACTTTTCCGATGTGGGGCTTTCAATGAAGTTTCAAAGCCCAATTTAAAAATTGTGAGGACGCAATTCCCAAAAGGGGGGAAGGATGTAACATCCCAGGTAAATAAAAAGTATTAATTTTTTATATTTATTAATATTTTTGAAATAAAATATTAATATTACTTTAAAGGGAACATTATCCTCGATGGCGTACCTAATATGCAACAACGAGTTTCTTTGAAATCTTATGTTGCACTCTAATAATAAAATAATATTATTTTAAATGGTAGTTAATGACTATCCATTGTAATGGTGGGAATGAAAATGAACTAACTAAAAAATTATTATATATGTTTGACAAATATTTTTACTTTTATCTAATATATTCTAGAGCCTTAAAATGCGAATGAATCCAATTTTAACCGTAAATATTCGAATATTCTTTAAATGTTCGATTAATCTCCTTTTGATGGAGAAATTTTTTTAAATACTCATTTTGACAATTTTATATGTTATATTGGACCAAATATAATCCTTCTTTAGAATCTGGACATCAAAATTTACATTGTGTAAATTTTTTTTCCGATAAAGATCATTTTTAGTGAAAATGTTGTATTTTAATTAAAAACCTCCTTTTAATCTGATTTATTTATATGGATACATTATAATTTTAATTGGGTTTAATGTGTAGTTATAATATATTTTTAACAATTAATTCAATGGTGGTCATTGTAATTAATTTCAATTTGAAATTGGACTTAAAATAGTGTCAATCTTTTGATATATTTTGTTTCTTAAAAACACGCTATTTGTTTTGACAACGGGACTTAATTATTAAATTTATTAATGAAACTTATATTTTTTCAATTTTGTAAAATAGACATCTTTTTTGAATTCGGAATATCAAATATAGATTAGGAGGAATTTTTGATATTTTTCTGAAAAACTTCAATTTTTAATGAATTGTGAAACCACTAAGTGGTAGTTAAAAGCTGATTTTTCATTTAAATGGAATTTTACCACCTATGTGATTTGAATTTCTAAAATCTGACCTACATTGTATTCATTAGGATGTAAAATGTGGTTTAATGGGATGAAAATAAGTTTTAGTGAATTGTATCTTTTAAGATTTATTAATCGCGATTAAAGGTAATTAGTGTCATTTAAGGTAAAGATAATGTTATAATAATATCAAATGACCCTGACACATGTCATTCCCTTATTGGATGAGTCATGACCGACCAAGAAAATCCATGGGTCAACTTGGGGACCCCATGGAGCAACTTGGGTAAGAAAATGACATTAATAAATTTTTATTTATAGTTAAAATAAAAATGTCACAGACATGTATTGTTTTACTAAAACAATCTTTACACGAGGATATACAAGTCATATTTTGGACTATAAATATTCATTGGAAATATCAAACGATTTCCGGAATCATAGTATTTTTTGTATAATTTTTAAACATTAAATAAATTTATTTATTTATGACACCATAATGATGCAGTGATTACCTCACTAACGAACGATTTAAATAAAATGAAAAAGATAATGTAAAATATAAGACATAAACTTTTCTAAAACATGTTGTATGGGTTGATTTCGAACCTTTATCACCTTATTCTATAAATATATAATTTTGGGACCTTTAATATCTGAAAATCATTTTATAATAAAGAAACTATTCAGGACCTTCCAAGAGTGCCCATCCTCCCTCTTATAAAAGGCCCCCACCTCTACCCCTCACCCCCACCTCTCAATCCCTTGGATCATCAAACCTCTACTCAAATTGACTCTCCACAACCCTATATTACTCCAAGAAGCCTCACATTGGGCATAATTCTTTCCAAGGAAGCCTTTGATATCAAATCAAAAAAGAGTTATCCGATTTAAAGGTAATGTATTCTGTTATGTTCTTTTGTTTTATTTTTCTTCTCCAACCCCATAAAATCGTTTTATTCCGTTAATTTGTTAAAAAAAATGTATCTTAAATATTCTTGGATTATGTTATGAGGAGTATTTGAGCTACACTCATACACACCTCCATCTCAGGGTTAAAGAACATACTGTTTCTGTGGATGACGAATTACTGCCTCACAAAACGATGATTGTTCAATCTTCTTTTAACACCCATAATGGTGGCCATTAAGATGTCAATGTATTTATAAATGATATATAAATTATTTTTATGTATTACTTATTCTTTTTTATTTTTTATTTATTCCATACCTTTAAGGTTTTGATAATGGGTAAACACGATAATTTCAATTTTGGAAGTGCGGACTACTACCCCCTCAAAGTGATTTGAATCGTTAATACCATATGTGGGATGTATAAAGGATGGATTTAATGAATATATGTATACTATATTATACTGTAATTATAATATACTTATGTATCATTTTTTTTTTGATTCCATTAAAGTATGAAATAGAAATGCAAGTAGCGTTCATGTGTACGTACGACTTACCGTCTCCATGAGCGGTACATTTCATTTCTTATCTCCAAATTTTATGTTCCATTAAAAGTAGATATATATAATGGATATATATGTCATATATTACATCTAAATGATGAATATAATTCTTTTATTATAATATATATATCGATCATTTAGTTTTAATTCAATTAATATGACAAAGAAATGAAAGTAGCATTCATGCGTACGTACAACCTACCGTCTCCATGAACAGTGCATTTCAATTTTTATCTCCAAATTTTATGGAATAGTTTAAAATGAATATATACTGGATATATATGATATTTAAATCATTAATACTATTTGGGAGATGATGTACCTATAACTACATGGAAAATTATTTTCCAACAAGTTCAATTTTGACAAATGTACCGAACATCGACAAAAACGTCAGATATGAACTCATATTATTAACAAATTATTATAACATTATAATTTGTGATATGAACTGAATAATAATATTTAAAGGAGTTACTTAAGAAATTATAAATTGACCAATTTTTATTATTAAGGAATATAAAGAAACGAACAAGACATGTCGGACATGGGGTAAGGTATCCAACCTCTCCATTTCTTTTTAAGTACACTCTTTTATTCCATTACTTTTAAGCTCATATTTATTATGTTAGGGGATGTTATTTTATATCCATCGTACTTTAATTTTTATTTTAATATGATGATAGACCATATTTTATCTCATCAAACCATTTTTAGATGTTTTAAGTGCCGCTGTTAGGCTGTACAATTTTCATAAGGGATTTATTATCTCACTTTTAATTCTGTGAGATTTCCATTGATCGCCACCTATTTATTTCATGTGGTGTATTGTGTACTTCCCTTTAATATATATTATAATTAGTATATTTGTATTCATTTTATTATGTGATTCATTTGGTTTCCATTATCTTTTGGTCATATGACTCGATTGATCACAACGAGGTAAGGGGTTTTTATCTCACTTTTTGTTCCCATGAGATTCATGCTACATTTTCCACTATTTATTTTTGTGTGGTGTATGTACTACACATGATTGTATTATTTGTGTAATATAATTTAATTTATGGGTATTTACATCTTAATATTATGACCCTTCTTTCATGGGGTGTACATTTTGAAAGCTACCCAAATCGATAAGGGAACCTTTCACCCTCCACTTTTTAAAAGTCTTATTTTTGTTAGGTATTTTAATTTACATCTTCTTATGTTGGGATATGTTATTATATATCATTATTTCTGTAAATGATATGTCCAAGTGATGAGATAACCTTTTTATCTATCATCATCTCGTTTTTGGAATTTTAAAATGATGACGTTAGACTGTCAAATTTCAGTAAGGGAATTTCTTAACCCAATTTCAATTCTTTGGGTTAAACCTCTACTTCTTGATTATGAAATAATTTCAATATGTGTGGATGAACTCTGATTTTTTTACACTTAATATCCTCTTATATTGAATGTATTTATATTTGTGACACATAATTATGTAATTGATTTATCCTTAATCTAAGTATACCGACTTTGTATAGGACTTCGTCTCATTCTCCATTCATTGAGGAATATTTTGCCATAATACAAGACTTTATTTTATATGATGTATAAAACTCTTTGACTTTTAATTTTATTCAAAATTATGATTTTCTATATGAAGTAGTTTTACGAAACAACGAAAAGTATGTTTCCTTTTAACGTACGCGGTGACAATGACCTTTCCGCCGCCGCGAGTATTATTTGATCTTTGGCTTCCTCACCATGCCGTATTATATTAAAAGTAAATAAATACCATATACTCTTTTATGTATTTTGTTATTGAAAATGGTTTTGATGTTGGATTTTTTATGTCAATATATTTAAGTGATATATTGTGCTTTAAATGTATAAATGTTTTCTTTATTTTATAATTTTTTTATGTGTTATGATTTTATAATGGTACTTGGACATTTGACGAGTGGTTATGTGATAAACCAAATGATGGGTGGTGCCATGAATACTAGGACGGGTGGTTACGTTATAACCTCCAATGAATTGGTTTTGGAAGTCGGCCATATGGCTATTCCATGTAGTGATATGTGTGGAAGTCGACCGTATGGTAATTCCATTTAAGTATGTTTAAGTCCCAAGTTACCTTTATATGTTATGTAATATTTATATGGGTTTATGGTAATATTTTGGTTACAAAGGATATGTAGTGATCTTTTATTCAGTGAAGAATATTTACTACTTCATAAATGTAAAAATCATTACTTTGATAAATTATTAATGGTTTACTTGTTGTTTTGAAAAACTACCAATTTTCCTTCTTTGTGTATCTTTTACTAGGATTTTAATGCACATCCCAAGTTTTTGAAATGTTCTCCACATGAATTAATGTTGAATAAGGTCATGGATGGGATCAATGAAAGACATGCTATCTAAAACATGGAAGTAGACATGTTTATTTTTAAGAGTTTTTATTTTATGGAAACTTATTAGAAGTTTCTACTTTGTAATATTTTGAGATGTAATAGTTATGTCCTAATTCTCTAAAACTCTAAAACTAAAAAGATCCTCTATGTTTATTATTAATTTAATTCATTATTATGCAATGTTTTAATGCTGGGTCCTTATATTCATCATGGGGCGACGAAAAAAAAATCATTACACATCCATTCTATAATGAAACGATCCAAATTTGGACAGATGACATTGCGACGCATCGAAGGAGGTGTGACAACAATGGAGGACAACAAATTGACTCAGATCAGGGGAGACCATTCATCATGTATTATTTGTACGGGTGGATCAGTACACATTTTTTGGACCAAGCAGAGGCCTGAAAACAAAGGAGAAGAATTCGGGACACCGGGGCGACATTAATCATCATGTTTCATGGAAACGGAGGGACGAGTAAAAAATCAGTGCTCCAATTGCAGTGAAATGGTAGAGGTTTATGATTCTGGAAATTTCCAGATCCTACAATGAGTATCCTAAAGAACACAAAAAATAGGTCTGGCTAAGTGGAAGATGGGGTTCCGCGGTATGTAAAGCGATGAAAAGGTGTGTTCTCCAAAGAACATGGTGTGTGGGTCCTTACATGGGACTCAGTATGTATCTAGGGGATACACAGACTCAGGGTGGAGTACACAGCCATGTACTCTACCACACGACCAACTAGGCTGACTGCATGGGTTACCTCATGTACTTGATACACGAGTTGTAACACACGGGTTGAAGCCATGTACGGGCATATGGCTGGCGTACACTGAGTCCTCCTCTGATAGAGGAACACGACATGTCACTATCTTACCTTCCATGTATACCTTCCTCTACATGACCAACTTTATGATATTAGCCATTGTACATGGGCCATACCTGACTCAGAAGACACGACGTGTGACGCTTCTACACACCTTGTACTTCTCAGTACATGGCTGGATCTTCATTTCCACCATATCTTGGTGATGTTTCGTTTGGGTTAGTTCCCCTTTAATCACATTCCCCTAATGGCCAGGCATTGTTTCCACTTTGTAGAGTATGTTCCCTTCAGCAAGAAATTCTGGGATTGAGTCAAGTATCCCTCTGAGAGGCCTGGAGAGAGATCATCTATCCATTCATGACCCATGGTAGTATGAGGTATCGACGTGACAATCCCCACATGTCACCAATACTATACTTAGAATGTTAATCTAGATGAGTTTTGGTATCATCCAAGACCCTGGTAGTGATCCTCCTCTATGTATCATGATCTTTCCACACTCAAGAGTGTGTTCTCCCAGAATTAGTTCATCTATCTCATGTAACTTTTCCCGATGAACAGTACTTCTCATACTGATGTCATCAGAGCTATCAGACTCCTGGGGTGAGTTCTCCCGGATGAGTGCTTCATGGAATCATCAAACTGAATCACTAGTGTGGTAATGCAGTTGTGTGACTGGTCTCTAGACTATGGGTTTGGGTTTGGAGTATATATGGATTGGGTTCACCTATTAATTTTTCAGTTGAAATATACTCTGTTGAGATGACTGAACATTTTATTAGTGTATTTGTTTTTGGTTTTAGGGTCCTCTACTGAGTATTGTTATACTCAACACTGTAAGGGATTTTTCTACATGTGTCATATCCGGTGTAGACGAGCATCATTTTCATAGAGTCCAAGGAGTACTAGGATATGACTGAGAATTCTGAGTTCTCTACTGCCCGAGGTATTCCTACGACTTCAAGAAATAGTTCTAGTACGTTTTTTTTTCATATTGGACATTGTAGTTTTCATAAACTTTTTTAGTGGGATTGTATTCTGGCCCAGTTTACATTCATTCCTTTACTTCCTGTCATACTCTATGGGATAGGTTTAGATATATGCATGCATTTTATTCTCTAGAGGTTTTTTTTACATTTCATAATTTGTGGGCTTGGAGATGTCTGTGTGTACTAGTACATAGGCAATGCCTCCCATGTTAGTATTATGCATACTTGTTGCTAATCACTAACCCCTGGCCTATTGGAGGTGGGAATGGGGAGTTGCGGCGTGAGCCATACTAGGAAGGGTCATGAAAAGATTGTTATTTTTTTCATACTGAATAAATATGATATATAATTCATATTTTAAATTATTTAATTAAAGAAATCACAGTTTAATCAATAGGATAATTAATTACTAATAAAAAACACATACGATAAAAAAGTAGTTATTACCTAGAATAATACATTTACTTGGAATGATTAATTAATAGGTAATAGAATCTCATAAAGAAATATTATATGGTATCAAATATATGAATATTTTTTTCTATAAATGTATAATAATCTTATACAGACAATATATATGGATTATACGTGCACATCAAAAGTCATGTCACAAAGTAAGGGAATTTATCTCACATTTTATTTTTGTGAGATACAATCCTTATTCACCACTTGTTTATTTTGAGTGATGTATATAACTACAATGAATTTATTAGATTATAATTATAATTAAATTTATTAATATTTACATATCCATTTCATGATCATTTTATCATGGGTTTTATGGTTAAAAAGTTACCAAAATTTAAAAATAATATTTTTCTCAAATTATTTTATTTGAGGCATATGATTGGTTGTTCCCCAATGTTCCCCTATGAGGTGTATATGATTCTAATTGACATGTTATATCATTGAATATCCTTAATAATTATGATATTTAGGCTCCATTTAATTTATTTTTCTTACATTGTGAGTGTGATTAATTTTTACCATGTTGTAAGAGTTTAATGAAATAATCTTATGGTTTATTGAGATTGTTTACAATTATAGTTTAGTTGGTGAAATCACATGATACATCATTCAAGAACACTCATTAATTTTCTTTCTAATTTGGTTATTTACGATGTTATAATTTATTAGTAAACATTTTCATGCATTTTGGTAATTATGGGAATTCATATATTGTTTTTATGTTAATTCAATCTCATTTCTGTCATTAGTCAGAAATCTGATTTTTTTCAACAAACCATGTTTTCAATTTTTTTATAAAATTGTATATAATGATTATATAATATCAGTTTCGAGATAAACATATTTTAAATTTTTTTATGGTTTTAAAAATATTCCCTTATATGATTTCATTTCACATCCAATGAAATTTCAATCAAAACATTTTCAATATTTCATAATATGTTTTCAAATTATTGTCAAATAAATGGATTACAAAATGTTTTCACAATTATGTTGTATATTTTTGAATTAATTTAAAACAAACGGTTTTCAATACTTTTTCATGCTTTCATTATTGGATTTCAGTGGATTTTCAAATAAATGGGTTTCAAAACATTATCATTATACATTTATATGTATTCAAGGAGAATTGTTTTCAAAAATGTTTTAATTCATAAATTATATTATTTCATAGAAAAAGGGTTTCAAATTGATTTCAGGTCTTATTTCTATGTTTTTAAAGTATTATTTGATAAAATGTGTTTCAATTTGTTTAATGTTAAAAAAATAATTTTTGATAGAATAATGGATACATTCCTCAATAAATGAATTAAAATATATTTCAAAATTATTTTCCATATATGTTGAGATTATTAGATATTGCTCAAATGATTTTAGAAAATCATATAAATTATCCATTCATATAATTTCTCAATATGGTTTATTATTTAATGGAATGATATTTAGGAAACCCATTTTTTCATGGGTTATATAAATTTGTATCAAACAATACATTATATGTTATTTTTTATGAAATGATTATGAAACAAGTGTCGTCTTCTATAGGTTGTGGTATGATTATAATTTAATGATACCCATTTCCTCTCTTATTAATGATATGACATTTTATGATCTTGTAGAACATGTATGGTGTGTAAACACATTATACTAATATGGCTATGGGAGTGAACCATGACTGCCATGATAGTAGGGGGTGTAAAACCATACAACTATGATGACCTTGACAGTGATTCCTTGACTACAATAGATATCATATTAAATTCAATTTTCTGTACAACAATTACATGTTTTATTCCTATGATATAATTTAATTTCTTATGTTCTTTATTTCCTTCGGGTTCATTTTTTTGAACTTCCAATGTTTAATCCAAGATTCATGTTTATGATCTTCTGATATTTAGTGTGAGATCTTCTAATGTTATGATCTCTTTCTTAAACCCCTATGCTCGATTTTATAATTAAATGTCTCCCTTATTTTTCATTACCGAGCATCTTATCAAACTACTTTTATTGTTTCCATTCATAGTGTATATTGATATGCACTTTCATTATGTGTATTAAAAGGATTATAGTCCATAAGAACCTATTAAATGATCATGTATCTCTCTTTGGTACCATTGTTAATTTTTCCAGGATTCCAAAGGAAATGGACTAAAACGGTCCTTGGGCATCTATTTTTATAATGTTTTATACATTCTGAAAAACATATGTAATGTTAATTGATAAAAAAAGAGGCTCAATTTTTTTTGGTATCAGAGATAATGTCTAATTAACCATTGGTAGGATGGATGAGAAAACTATAGGGAGAACCCTAAGGACATGTCCATTGAAATGTATAAGGATTAAAAAAGTGTAAAAAATGTCTGGGAATCTTGGAAAATCATAGAGAGATTGGTTTACTAGAAATAAATATATTTCATGATACTATAAGTGGATTCTGGTTTGAAAAATATGTGGCTTGGAGTAAAGACTCTATCAAGGAGTGTTGGGCTTGAATTGATGTATCTTGGTATATGAAAATGGGCCTTGCTCTAAACTTAGTTTGACACTCTTGAGGGATATGATTTTTGAATGCATAAATCATTTGGAAACATCATTATGGATTTAAATAGTATATAGCTATGAATAACATCTGATAAAACTATGTTATCATATATCATACAAGTAATTCTCATTATTTAGATATCTGATAACTAATTTTTCATTATTATGTTTCGTTCTTCTAGGATAAGTGTTCCACACATTAAGATTTTTGGTTTTATTCAACTGGAGGAACTTGAATGAATTCGGATAAAAATGAATGACATGGATAATTTACAGATGAGATGTCAAATGGGATTATCACTATATAGAAAGATATTATGATTATTTAGATTCAACTATCACAATATATGATTAACAATGTTATCTTTGGTGATATTCAAAACACACCAAGTAATAGGAAAATAGATTTTTATAAATATTTACATGTTAAGAAACATAGTGGAAAGAATATTTTTCATCATTAATTTCCCTAATAGGGGGTGAAGAACATTGATGAGTACCTTAAATGGAAGGGAAGACATTATTTGTGCAATAAAAATGGTCATAGAGTGATTAATTTCCATGAAGATCAATGTATTATGTATAGAGGACACGATCATTACTAGAATTGATGCCCATACATAAGAATTTACATCTAAATCAAGGAAGGTAATATTCCACATTAATCATTAATGTGGATGGATTATTGTATTTATGTATTTGGATTCTAGAATTATGAATGATGAACTATATAATAATTTTTCAGTTTATGTTTTTATTATGGATTTATTGAAATATGTTGATTGGATCTGATGGATGAGAAATGATATTTCATTATTGGTGACATTTTGATTAATGTAAGGGAACTTTTAATTTATTCATCATGTTGATATAATGTTGTTGGGATATGTTTATGATCAATATGAATAAGTAAATTGTATGATATTAATTACCTCATAACTGATAAATGTTTTATTTCACAATTTAGTTTATAGAGTTTAAAACAAATTGGATTTAAGGAATATATTTTGTAATAATTTCAATATGGAAGCATGATTGTTTCCCAAATTTTTTTTATTGAAATTCATCATATTAACATATTTTAATAGAACAACCAGTGTGGGTATTCACATATTTGTTATGTGATAACCAATAGAATCATTGTGATAAATGGGTGATCAATGTTATGATTATTTCATGACTTTCTTTATATATTTTTAAGTAATTATATTTTAGAATAGTTAAATGGTTAAATATTTATTAAATATTAATTTTAAACTTCAGAGGATGTATTTATGTATTAAGGATTTATTGAAAACCTTAGCTAAAAGTATCATTATTAATATACCTTATTTGAAGTACATCTATCACATTTAGTTTTTAAATTACAACGATGTGTTTTTAGAAAAGTTCATATTGTATGTTTGGTGAAAACTCGTCAAATTTGGAAAGAAATCAGTTCTGGAACCCATGAGCAAAAGATGATAATGGCTTCACACATATCACTGGCCTACGTGATATCCTGGTTAATCTATAATTTTTTTATTTAATCATTTGGAATAATAAATATTCATGATGAACAAATAGTGTTACATTTTATGTGTTGAGATAAATGTATTAAATATAATGAATATAATGAATTGTTAGATAGATATTGTTAGAATTATCATTATTTATGGTCCTCAAGATCTATTAAAAGTGTATTTTAGTGCTCTTGGAATCAAAGTTATTTTTTGGTTATACATTTCTTGATGTAATAGATGAATTATAAATTGATCGAAGGACAACTAATGAACGAAATTGTGTTTTTATAATTATATCTACTAAATATTTTTCATTAGATTATTTTTCAATAAAAGAAGTACTCAATACTAATAAAATGAACAAAAAATATGTCTTGATAAATATTTTATTTGGAACTGATGGCCTTTAAATCATTATAGATGTATGACATTGAGTCCATCAACTTTTCAATGATTATTAACTTGTTGGTGATTGATGAACTAAATTACTCCCTATAAATATGTATTCTTTTCCTCTAAGTCCATGCTTTCACATCCCACATACATTCTCCAATGTGGTAAGCTAGTTTTGAGTTAAAATTTGTGGCCATTATGTTTTTCTCCTTTTAAAGGAATTTTTATTATTCATTTTTACGATGTGGGTTTCAAAGATTGGTAATTTCAGCTATTATAGATTTGAAAACCCCATAGAATGAGGGTTTTATTAATTCTAGGGGGGGTTTAATGTTTCACCCCTATATTTTGTGAAATATATTTTTTGATTTAATTAAGGTATTTTTATCATTAATTTTATAAAAACTGAATATTTCTTGTGTTATATGAAACTATCATGTTATAATTGAATTGTATGATAAAATATGTAAACATTTCATTATATGATATCCCATGTTATGATGGTTCCACACACAACCCCAAATCTCCTTGTGATAATTGAAACACTTACATTCCTTATGCTACATGCAACATCGACATAGAGCGCATTTAATGAAAAACTATGTTTCAATGAAAAACACATTTATCATTATAATTATTTAAAAAAATAGTTGTGACATAGTCATTGAACTTAGTAAAATGGGTTGTAATAAAAAAATTTAAAATTGTTTTTATAGTTGTTTTATATAAATAGAATATATTGATAATATAAAATATAATTTTTTGTAATGTCTTAATATGCATACAAACACTATTTCCACAAATGAACTGCTTTTCATGACATTATGTGAAAAACAAAAACAAATACTTTTATAGATATTTAAAAAATTAATTTGTTAAAATTAACATAATTTTTTAATTTACAATGTTGAAAATATATTAGGTTGATTTTTTGGGAATTTTCTATGAATAATAATTTCTCGATTAATATTTTAATATTACGAAATTTAAATTAAGAAAATATTTTTCATCTAATTTAGTTATTTAAATAAAATATATTTTAATTTGGGTTTAAATTCAAATTATAAGAAACATAAAAATATTAACCAAATTTAGGTAATTTCTGTTTTTTATATAAAATTTAGATATAAATTTATAAACAACATTTGAACATTCTATTGCTAAAAACCTTTTTTCTCACAACATTTCTGAAATTAGTGTTAAAATTAATTTTTCCACTTTATGAATTGATTTTTAAGAAGTGAAATAAATGATTTAAATGGTATTATTTTTTTCTAATAATATCCACTTAAATATTTACACAAAATATTAATGAAGT
The DNA here is from genome assembly GCA_963277665.1 of Viscum album. Lineage (NCBI taxonomy): Eukaryota > Viridiplantae > Streptophyta > Magnoliopsida > Santalales > Viscaceae > Viscum > Viscum album. The sequence continues at coordinate 1,081,173,744 of OY728138.1, forward strand.
TGATTAAGATTAATTACAACGATTACAGTAATATTAATCTTAAAAAAAATCAAAAGCCTTAAACATAAAGGCCCCCATAGAAAATAAACTGGTCGAAAACCCATTTTATGAAAATATTTATCCCATAAAATATACATTATTGAGTTATTTTTGGTTTTTATGATATTGTTTAGGTAAAAACTTCTGAATACCTAACTTGTTTTCAATGATTCCATGTGTGTCCCCTCTCATCCCTATAAAAGGACACCACCTCCCCCCCTTCATCACGCCATTAAAACAAAATATTTTGGAAAAATATCTTCCAATTACACATAATAATAACAATAAATTCCTCATTTGGCCATCCCGTTGGTAGAAAATCTATCCAAATAAGCCATTTGGTGCAACCCAAAAAGAGTTACCCATTGAAGAGGTGGCATAATTCTTTATGCTCATTTCTTATACTTTATTTTTACACCACCTAAATTCTAGTCATTGTATGAAAAGATAATATACTAAATACTCTTATTGTACTGATATGTTTTTATTTTTTTCTACCTTCACATACACACACTTCCATCTAATGGGTTACAAACATATAAATCTTATATACGGTGAACTACCAACTTACGAAACGATGTTGTTCGTTTTACCTTTAACACCTATTATGATTAGAATTATGTTTTAATATATATTTTAATAAGATAAAAAATACATTTATGATTTATTTATACTAATTTATTTAATATATAAATGATAAATTCATTATTTTCATTTTGTGTAAATATAATATCTTCATTTGTGGAAGTGTGCACTGTCGCCTCCCAAAGCGATGTGATTCATTCACACTTTACATGGAATGTATTATCGATTTATTTAGTAAACATATATGATATATATGTCATAAAAATTATACATATAATGATATTATATCCACAAATACAATATTTTAATTTAATTTCTTTCATTCAATACTTCATAAAAATGGAATCAACGTCCAAGCATATAGATGGCCCACTGCCTCCTTGAAAGTGGTATTCCATTTTATATATCAATATTTTATATATTGTTAAAAATTCTTATATAATAAAAATATTCGATATATATGTCATGTTTTAAATTCTATAAATAATTAAATCATGATTTAAGTAATAGGATACAGAATTAATAATCACAACACATATGATAAACAAAGCGATTGTTACCCGAAATGTTACTTTAAAATGGAGTTTCTACAAAATGGGTAACATAAAGTCATAAATAAATATTATATGGTCTAATATATATTAATATATTTATTATATAAATTTATAACAATCTAATACATATTATATATGAGGATTTTACATATAAGTTCAATGTAAATACACAAGGTATGTGCATTTTATCTCAATTTTTATTTCCGTGAGATTCAAGCCTTATTCACCACTCATTTCCTTTTTGTGGTGTATATAATTCCTATTAAAGTATTACATAGTTATTATAATTTAGTTTATAAATATTTAAATATCCATTTTATGATCTATATATCATTGGTTGTATGGTTCAAAAGATTCCAAATCTATAATGTAATTTTTTCTCAACATTTCTTATTAGAGACACATGTTTTTTACAAAGCTATTTCCTTTTCAAGGTATATATGATTAAAATTTAAATTTTATCTCATGAATATCCATAAATTTTATGATCTATTTTTCTCCATGTAATATTATTTTCTTACATAGGGTGTATTATTCAAAGTTACTAAGCAGTAAGAGTTTACTGAAACAATATCATCATTTATGGAGATTTTTTATGATTATTATTTAATTGAGAAATACTATGATCCATATCATAGTAAAGAACCTATTTTTTTTGTTCTTTGGTTATTAATTATTTTTTCATCTATTAGTACCATTTTATATGATTTTTTATTTAAGGTAATCAAAAAAATGCTTTTAATAATATTCAATCTCATTTATATCTTCATTCAAAAATAGGTTTCATATAAAAAAACCATTATTCCAAGAATGTATTAAAATAATCTTAAAATATCAATTTCAAGGAAAAAGGGTTGTAAATTTTTTAAGGATGTTCAATGCATCATTTTATTTTTTCGAATTAATTTTAATGATGTGGTTTACAAAATGTTTTCATTATTTATTTATAAGTTTTCATAGTAATTTTAAATAATTTATTTTCAGAACCTTTCAATTCCTTATTTATAATTTTTCAAAACATTTTCAATGAAATGAAATACAAATATTTTTCAATTTTATTTTATATGTTATCAAGGAAAAAGTTTTTCAAATTATTTTAAATATTATTTTATAATACATCAACGTAAGAGGCATTAAAAATGATTTCATGCCTTATTGATAAATTATTAATATATTTTTCCAATTAAAAAATATTCAAAACGTTTGTATGTTTTAAAAATACTTTTCAATGATGAATGTATACACTCCCTAATAAATGTTATTGAAATATATTAAAAAATTATCTTCTATCGAAGATGAAATCTATTTATTTTAATCCTCCCTTTTATGAGAATGAACAAAATATTCCATTATTATATAATCTCTTAATGGTTTATGCTTTGAAGAAATGATGCTTATGAGACCCATTTCCATTTCAAATATTAAAAATGTTTGAAACCCACGTCTCTTTACTATGCATGATTTGGATGAAATGATTACAAAACCATTATCTTTTTTCACATGTTATGATATGATTACATGTTTATGATACCAATTTCATTTCATGAGTTATTATATGAATGTTTTTGTTATTTTGAAACATGTATGTATGATTTCCTTATGAGATTGATGTGACCTATATCTCTCTATAATGCATTATGAAAGTATTTATATCTCATGAGATGTACTATGATGGAATTGGGAGTCAGACTTGACTACTAATATGGTCATGGGAGTAAACTAGGACTGCCAAGATGCTATGGTTAGTTAAATCATACAACTTATATGTCCATGTGAGTGATCCATGACCACCACAATGGTTTAGGGAGTTAACCTATATTAATAACAAGGACATGGTAGTGATTACATGACTAAAATGGAAAGAATATTATATGATTATGCGTCTTCCACAATTCGATATCTTTTTACAGTGTTATGATTTCATGGATTATTCTGTTTATTTACATCTGATTTATGTCTTATTAACTAACCAATGCCATTCCATGATTCATGTTTGTAATCTTACAATATACTTGAATGATCTTGTAATGTTATGATCACATTCTCGTACCCCTATCCTCATGTTTATGATTACATGACTACCTTGCTTTCCCATACTGAGCATATTAGATCATCCCTTTCTGGGATTCTTTCCCTATTTTGTAGTGTTATGTATTATTTTTTTTTCATATATGATTGTTTCCGGACAAGAAGAAACTAGTAAGAGATAATGAAACTCACTAGTGTAATTGTGTTTATATTTTCTTTTTCCAAAGGCACAAGACTAATAACTTATTTTGGTGTTTTTCAGTGTATTGTTTTCTGTATTCCAAAAATGTAATGTAATATAAATGTTTCAAAATATAGAATCCCTATATTAGAATTTTATAATATATTAGTATTTCAGGTATTAAATATATTTCCACCTACCGTACTTATCATAGGGAACATCCTCTTCATAGTTTCCCACACATCCTAAGGCATTTAGTTTAGAAAATATATATTAAAATACATTATCATCCTTAATATCCACTTTATATAGTTTTTTATATGTTAGAAGGGATCATATATTTCTTGAATAAGATTTATTCTTCCATATGAAGAATCATAAATATAATATACCACTCCCACAATGACGCTTTCTGACTATTCTTTTAAGCTCCCATGATCTTATTTCATCCTTTACTATATATGGAAGTAACCACTCCCTATTTATATGATAATAAAATATTATTTCTTCTAATGGTTAGTTTCTGAATATTATATAAATTTTACAGCATTTAAGTCTTTTTGAATGGATATACAATATGAGATTTTTATTATGATTATCCATCAATGGCTAATTGGTGGTATTTTAATTTTAAATTATAGGAATCCTCACATGAACAATATACATAGATATATACATATAGAAATAGAAAATGGATTGTATGAGAATAAAATTTATAATACTACTCATAATACATTGTGTTTTTTTAAATTATTTACATATATGAGAAGAATATTTTGAAGACCATTTGTTCTTATTTTAAGGACATATCTCAAAAAAATTATTCAAATAAATCTTTTTAAATATTGATCTATATAAAAAATCATAATTCATAATTTGTTCTTTGCATGTCCATTATTAATATTGTGTTAATATTATGGTTCTTTTTTATCATTGAGAAAATATCTTGTACATTAAATATGAGTACTCATATACTCTTTAATTATTATCTTTATTACTATATCCCCTTGAATAATTTTAGATGCGGATAGTATTAAATGTGACTACATTGTGTTCTATTAAAACTTGTAAAACTGGATCAAAATTGTCGATCTGTATAATTATAATAATAATAAATATTGGATATGGGTTGTAATGCTCTGAAGAAGAGTTGATTGTAGCCTGGAAATGAACCAATGGATATATTAATTTCCACCAGAAGCTAATTTATTTTAATTACATGATCAAATATTTATATATAATCAAAAAAATAATTTTCAATTTACATTTATAGCATATTGCATGTCTGCATTTCAAAACATTCATCTTCAAATTCATCTTACGTAATTACTGTGATTGTTAAATTATATCAATAATATATATATATATATATAGTTTTTAGTGTGTGTAAAATTGTCTATATAGTCATAGTGATTTAAATAAAATTTTAATCGGTTTTGATGATAAACACAATAAACTATTTAAAAATATAACGTTATAAATACAATCTATATTATTTAATAGGGATATTTCATAAGTTTGGATATTTTTAGAAACATATTTATATATTGGATAGTTAATTAACTCCCCCACTTGTGTACTTCAATCTGACCAACTTTTTATATCAAAGTGACTTTATATCTATGTTTCTATTTTTTAGTCCTAGATCATGTTTGGAGAATTTTATTTCCATTTTTTAATAAAGTTATCTACTATTAAGGATACTAAAAGACATGAAGGAATTATAACTAGTATTCCTATCTCCTATAATGTCTATAACAATACTCAATAGATAATAAAGTGAGGAAACATATTGAGAGTATGTGTTTTGAAATTTTTACTATTACAAAATATACATTTTAAAAATATGAATCATTTATATATGATGGGATTGATGATACTATGGTTGAATATGATTATAACTGTATATCCATGAATTAGTTGTAATTTGAATTAGAAAAAAGATGAAATTAAAAGAATATTTACGCCTGAACCTACTTATCAATTTTTAGATACTAATATGTCATGAAGTCCCATAAAATGTTAAATAAATTTACATAAATATATGTACTATAAAATTTAATAATTTACTTAGAAATAATGATTAATACGTTTCTTTAATTTATATTAGGTTTAATGAAATATTAAATAGTATTCATCTACTTTGAAATACCATTGATGATGAAGTACAAGTGTCGAGGGCCTTAATATATATATATGATTATTAGAGAGGAATTTCTATGTCCATTAAATAGTATTATGATGATTGTTAGATACTATTGAAATAAATATTTGGAAAAATAATGATATAGTAGTATGATATCTATGTTAATGATGAGGCTTCGAAGCAGATAATGTATGTTTACTTTAAAGAATCCAAGACAAAAGTAATAGAAGTTATCAATGAAAACAACACTAGATTAAGTGAAGATTATAGTGATTTTGTTTAATATATGGATGATATTTTTTGAAGGATTCATAAAAACTATTTGAAGAAGTTGTTCATTCTAAAATCTATTTTCTAGGGATTGTATGATAAGAAGGGAAACGAGAAAATTGATGAATTGCTTTAGGAAGTAACATATTACGAGTGAAAAAAGATAATGGAACCTCATTGCATAATTTCATATGTTAAAATATAAAATACTATAAGATTGGAAATATATTAAATAAGGTAATTAAGGCCACATAGAGTACATCCAATGAAAGATCCAGTGACCCAGACACAAGAATTAATGTTTCGTGTGAAAACCCAATTTTTTTTATATTCTATATTTGAGATAGAATGTACCACTTGTTTCTTCCCTAATAATGACTATCTGAAGGATTATAATATATAAAAATAATAATTATTTGAACTATTCTTTATATTTTAAAACAATCTGATTGGGATGAATGAAAAATATAGAAATACGAAGAATAAATATTATTTTTATACTACATTAATATAAAATTTGTATGTTGGAAAAGAAAATAATGCAATAATGTTAATGTAAAATAATGATTGATATTATTTAATAATAAAAGAAAGAATGATATCAAATGGTACATTAATGGTACTAAAATTATAAATTAAATGTTAGGTGATCAATGAAAACCTAAATAGAAAACATGTTTAGGATTTTAATTTGGACAATAAATAATGTTTTAAAAAATCAATTTTTTCTCAACACTAAGAGTTAAAATAAAAAAAGAGGTAATAGGAAAACATATTTTTCACCTAAAACCGAATATTTTTCATGTTAATTTAAATATTCTAATAAAAATAAAAAAATTAATTAAAAATATTTATTACCAAATAATGATTTCATAACTTCTATAAATCCAAGAATATATGGGAACCAATATCCTTTCATTTATAATGAAATTTATGTTTCCTTCTTAAATATATCTAATAATGTCTAATAGTATTTAAATAGATGATGTTCAAGAGACAATATTTGATACATTTCAATTTGGAATACATTAATCAAATTTTATTGTGGTTTTGTCACTTTTTGTGATAATTATAATGAAATATTTATTGGCCTTGGCCATGTTGATAAATCTGAAACTATTATTATTTCCAAAAAAAATTTCTATGGTGACATAAATGAAATATACTATTTTTCATTCCGCTATTTGGATATTTAGTTATTCTTTTGTTTTAAATAATTCTCATAAGAATTATGGATCGAAAATTAATTTTTTTGTCTACTAAATCATCTGGGAACCTTAGTGGAGATACATTTAGAAATTTGAGAAGTGATCATGCACATGAGTTTGAATGTGAAAATTTTTAGTCATTTCAATCAAAACAAGGTGATAATCAAAATATATTTTCTCTTAGAACTCAGAAATACAACAATGTTTCAAAGAAAAAATAGGATGCATCTCTGATTTTTTCAAACCCAGTTTACTGAATAAGAACATCTAGTATATTTTATTTATTGACTCTATAAATAAATAATTCTTGGGTGATGTATTGAGAATTTATAAAAACTCTTTCAATGAATACTCTATATGAGTAATGGAATGGTAGAAATCCATTAGTGAATAATTTTAAATTTTTTCTTGTAAAGTATTCATTAATAGATAGAAATTAAATTATTAAAAGAATTTATATTAGAATAATGATGAAAATTCTCATTATTATTCACCATTCAATAAAAAGATAGAGTAATAATTATAAGAACATAAGTGATGGAATAATCTGTTCAAGTAAAATATGAATAAATATATCCATGCAAACCTAATGTTTCTATAGGAAATATAGAGAATTATCTGTCTAATATGATTATTTATAATAGATCTGATGCCAGGAATGGTAATATTGATTTAGTAATGCCTAAATATTGTAAAATAGGAACATCATTTCTATATATTTTATGAAATAGAATATAAATCTTTCTAGGGAGTTTAACATTACAATAATTCACAATACATTTCGTTTTTTAGATAAATTATATCTATTTGATATCTTGTGATGCACACCATACATTATTTAAACGAATCACGTTACTCTATAAAAATGTTATTATTTAAATATGACCATTATAACATAAACCATTAAAAGGTGTTTTCAAATAGTAATAATCAAATTGTGAAAATCATATGGATTAAATTTATATAAAATAAATATAATTTTTATTAATTGAATATATATGAAATTAAAAATCATTTGAAAGAGAATGAAATGTTTTCCGAAAAACAGTATAGTTTAAAAAGGCGGCTTAGTAAAGATTTGCATATATAATAATAATTTTCTTACCAAATTATTAATAATGATTTTAAAAATAAATCTCAATTTATTATATCTCCCTTTCAAAACTTTCATTGAGTGATGTTTATAAAATTAGCATTAATGATTATTTTTTTATTTATCGTGAAAAGAGTAAATTTTAACAAATAATGCATTTTCAATTAATTAATTTACAACATTAATTTATATGATAAATTATTTTTAAACTAAAATTTGATCGATTATGTGGAAATTTAACTAATTTAGGTAATTTTAATAAATTTTATAATGTATTATTATATAAAAATGTTTTAATATTTTGGAAGATAATATTTGGAAAAACATCTTTTTGACCTGCCTCAAAGTTTTATTTTAAATTAAATTCTACCACTACTTTGAATTGAATTTTGAAAAATGGATTAAATATTTTTATAAATAATTATTTATATTATATAGTATTTTCAACTTTATTTTTACAGAAATTAATCATTAAAATAGTAAAAATTAATTACTATGGTTAAGGGAAAAATTGTTTTATAAACTAGTTAGTATAAGAAGATAAGGTTTAAAAATGACTTATAAACTTGTCCAATTAAATTTTTTTATCATGATATTAACCTTATAACATGAAAGGATCTATAATGACCCATTTTAATCTTTTTTTGTGATAAAAATGATAGTGTAATTCATTATTTAAAAAAATTATAAATGTTCCCACTCCCCCACAAATAATTTACCAACACTTTTTCAGACCTCTTCACTCTTACAAACGATTTATTTCATCAAAATAAATTTTTTAATTATCTCCCCACATAACATATTCTTTTTTATATCATAAATACAATGTTGGAATGATCAAGGTTAACCCTAAATTTGTTTCCTAAAGAAGAAGTAATGCTTTTAACTACATGTTTTAATTTTACATATTCTTATAAGTCCTTATAATATTATCCTAATATCATAATATAATAAAACTAGTATGTATTATATAATTATGATTTTTTATGTTTTTATAGTATATATCAATTTCCATATCCATCAAAAGAAAATTAAACTTTCGATTATGTGGATGACTAACTACCGCCTCATGAAATGAGATAAATTTTTTCCATCACCGCCTTTTAGGTATAGATATAATGTTGTATTTCTTATATTACTTTATTATTTTGTAGTTTATTCTAAATATTTATTTATTGTGACACATATGACTTCTTAATTTCTGTTCTATGTAGGATATGATAACATCCATCTGGTTTAAAATCAACTACCACATCGTAAAATGATGCTATTTATTTTTATATTAGGAATAAATGGTAGGGAGTAAGGTTAAAATTAATTAATCTGTGTGATAATTAATCCGAAAAACATGTATTTATAAATAATATAAAATATAATTTATTATCTTTTAATCTGTTTGAAAATAATAACATTACTCATGAATAAGTCTGGACTCCCATATCTACATTGTGATGTGAAATTTTTGTAATTACATTTTTATATGTACGATAATGAGGATGTATTTGATTAATATAAATTATATATATGAAATAATAATGAATCTATAAATGATACATAATATTTATTTTATTTTTATTCTATCTATCAAGAAACATATAAATACTATTTAAGAGTGCATACGTTCTAGAATCTCAATGAATGATGTACTCCAATTTACCTTTATATGTTTTAAATCTAAAAATAAGTACCTATATAAAGTATATATATGATTATAATATGATGTTTAAAATTATTGAGACGATTTTACTATTTTAAGGATAAAACTACTAAAACATTTAAACCAAAACATACATGAAAAATGAAGTAATTATCATATCGAATAGTGATTTAAACAAAGAATCGTTATTAAATGGTTCATAAAATTCAATAAGTAAATAATATATAGGATTAAATATACATGTAAGGTGAAATAAAAATTCTACCATAAATATTTATTTATTATACCGAAGTTATGATAATATATGAATGAAATAAAATATGAGAAAATGGTTTATTGTCTCACATTTACTTCTGTGAGAAATATGTCAAATTCACAATGTACTCCTTCATGTGGTATATATACATCAACATTTGATTAGTGATATCATGATTCTATTTTCCATAATTGTATTTAATGATTCATTGCATGTTATTTTTTTCATGGATCTTATGACTCAAACATAACCAAGGTTAGAAGGGTATATTTCACAATCTCATCATTATCAGGGAATGTTCATGAATAAGTATTCCTTAGGGAAATCATTTCCTATTTATTAAATATTTTATATTTAGTAATAATATAGTTATAATTGAAAATTTAGTATAAATCGATCTATTTTCGCTGTACTTGGTAGGTAAAATGAATGATAAAATGTTTTTAGAAAATTTTTACTATATTTCTCTATTCGGTAAAAAATTACTTTTAATAAAAATATATTTTTAAAAAAAATATTTAAAATTAACCAATTTAATTATTCAATTTTTTTTACTGATATTTTACTTTTTAATTTTTTTTAATGTAATCTTCATGTAATTTATGAAACAATTCTCATTTGTATTTTACTAAAAATATGAATGTAATATTGGTTTTAACATGTTTGAATTAAATGTAATTTTCCACTTTCATTAAAAATCAATGTTTAAAAAATTATTTAACGTGTTTAAACTATTATTTTCATAGATAATTTTTTTTTTGAATTTTTTGACTACTTTTTTTTAAAAAAATTATTTTAAAAATGAAAATGATATTTTATTGAAGTATGTTTGTAATTGAATTTTAATGGTATTTATATTTATAAAAAATGGACACTTTATTATACATATGATCTAATAGGGATATGTTATATTTATTCCATATTTATTAATTAAATAAATGGTTTATGATTATTGTGAAAGGGGATGAAGCATTATATTTCCATTAACCATATTAATCAAGATTTTGTATTATTTTGTTTATATATTAGGTTAATTATTAACATTTAATATGTTAATTTTCCAATAAATTTTTTTATATTGATCATGTTTCACATATTTCATTTGAGTAATGAATTAGACTTATTACGTGGTTAGTGGCGATATGATTTCATATCCCCTAAATGCATCGATAGATCTCATAAGACAAATAACTTGGCCAAATTCATTTGTTTTTACCCATATATTTAAAATGAATAAAAATATTTTATGAAACTTTGTTTCAGATGTATACAAATATTTATTCCATTATAATAATATTATTGACTAATATGTATGCTATTTTTTTATTAGTAGAAATATTCATGGAATCTTTTCATGCTTATGTGATTATGTATATGTCATTATTCAATCCTAAATTATTCATGCCATATTATTAACAATAAAATGAATAAATATAATATCTATTATTAATTCACACTTACATATTTATTTTGATTTATTTTTCCACCATTACAACTATGCACATAACTTTAATGATCACTTTAGCTCACCCATTTCTTATGTTTTTTTCTATAGAATTCCACGATGTGTATTATGATTGATATATTAAGTTACGCTAGTGGAAATACTTATGCTTTCAAAAAAACAATATTTTTTTTATGTTTTAGTTGTAATGTGATATGAAAGTATCTATTTAGTTTAGTAATACTTATAAACTATAAGTAAATTTAGTATAGAATTACATATATAGTAGAGTATTGTAACAATTTAACCACCATATTTGGGATAACATAGTGATGGTCTTTATATTGGGCATCATAAAAAGATTTATAGAAACCTTGATAACAAGATTTTGGAGAAAATATATTAGATAATAAAATAAAGTGATTTAATTTGAGGATATGAATAAAATTAAATCCTAATGTTTTGAAATGAAAAAGATTACATGGGTTTACATAGAGATTCATCCTTGTCAGGATCCTAGATGTGGATAGGGTCCAGGAACAAATGTACCTATGGGTTAAAAATATGGAAATGGAATGTTTGTATTAATTCAGAAGTTACATAGTACACGAAAATGATCCTTACCACACACATGGGTTGAAAATCCAGGGGAATAATATTTGGTTATTTTAAATTTTATTTTAAAACCATTATGATATATTGGAAGATATTTTATGATTTGAAAAACTTATTAACGAATCCATTTTTTTGATTACAAGATTATCGATAAATATATTCTCCAATTAATTCAAAATATATGACTAATTTTGACAGTATACATTGTGTTTCAAAATTTTATAATATAGTGGAGTCAATTATGTAGTTTAGAAATGTATAATAGAACAAATAACTTGAAGCATAGAAAATCTCATCCCCCCTGTATGGATTTCTATTCTGGTAATGATAATGAAGCTAGTACTAGAGATACCACTAGAAATGATTCTATTATAACCATATTGGGGTAGATAACTTAGGATTTGAGAAATAACCTTTCCTTCTTTGACCATACATCCAATCTACCATATGGTGTATAAATGTTATACTATTTCATGATTAAGAATCATACCTATTATAATAACTTTACAAAAACATTTACATCGGATTAATGGATAATATCCTTAGATATGATTTTCAATACATTGGAATGAAATGAAATGGGAATGTATAAATGATATTTTATCATCACTTATGCTATTTGGGTCAATGGTGGTCATTTATTCAAAATTCAAATGATGTAGAATAATATAAACATTGAATGTATGTATTTTAAGGTATTTTTTTGGATAAATAATACCCTCACAGGAAATGAGAAAATATAGAGTGAATATTATTGAGTGCAAAATTAAAAGATGATTAAAATTATGCAATACATTAATACAAAAATACGACATTAGAAATGAATTTTGTGAACTCCACATGTAATCCGAATATAATGAAAAATAATTTATTTTATGGTCTTTATGAAATCTTTTTAGGATTACTCTTATACCTAACCATCTAATCCCATAAAGATAATGTGTCATATTCTATTAGGATAAAGAAATAATTTTCCAAGGATTATTAATTTTAAGGGAATCAAAAGAAGAAGAGGATGGAAAAGAATAATAAGGATAATAGGAAGAAGGGAACAATGCATTTTGTAATATATGATAATGGGGGGAAGAAACATACTAGTAATTTTTGGAAGGCAATGTGAGTTTTTTACACGTATTGAGATATATACCACCATTATTAATGTTTTAATAAAATAAAATAAATTTCCAATGGTATGTGCTTATACGGTAAGTATATGGAGAACTAGTTAAACTAATTCCCCAATCATCTAGGAAATTTACATCAAATGAATATAAAGAGTCATGATAAAGATTATTCAATTAATAAAGATGATGTGGAATGATTAAATTACATCCTTCTAGAATCTGGAATCATGTTAGACAATTATTGTTTTCAATGATATTATAGTTTTAAGATTCATGAATTGTATGAGGATTGTGCAATAATTGTATTTCACTATGTTTTTTAAATAATATGTTATGTTCCATTGATGTCCATGAAAAGTGATTCAGTGGAATTTTGTTCTTTTTGGAAAGAACATGACTAAGTAATGATGAATCGTAATACATTTCTAATGTTTTTGTAATAATAATAAAGAGATGTTTATATGATAGTATCAGAAACATTGAAATTTATCAGTGATTTTGTGGATTTTCTTATCTCTGATAGAGTTTAATACATTATTGGTATTATCAAATAAATTTTATAATTATACAATTATTTATTGAATAAGAAGATAGATAATTTATGGGAGACTAATTTTTTTATTTATGGTTTTATAGTAATCATACTATTCTCATATTTATAATGTGACATTAAAATACATATTAGTTTTTATAAGTAATATCATGTTTTGTTGATTAGTGACCACCCTTATTAATTTTGGGACATTGAATTTTCTGAAAAATAACTTGTAAAGGACTTATGTTTAACAATTTTTGAATTCATGATGTTGAAATGTGGTCTTAGTTGGATAGCTCATTCAAACCATTTTGGTTTTCTAAAATATTGGTGGTGGAAATGTTTACTATAATATGGATATTACAATTTAATAAATACAAATTTTAGTGCTTAGGGAATAAAAATAATTATTTTTGGGTATTGATTTCATTGTGTAAGAAATTAATCCTAAATTGAATAATGAAAATCAAAAGGAATAAATTTTACTCTTGAAATACAAATATAACAAATAATTATATTTACATTCATTTTTGATTGAAGTATATTTGAAATAAAATTATCATATTACTTACATATCCAATGAATCAAATGGTATATAAAATCATCCTAGACTTATATTTTTAGGTCCTTAAAATTCATATATATTATTCAATATATTATGATCAATTTTATATATCACCCACTATAATTATTTTCTTTTTTATTTCATGTCCATTTTTATACTTACCACCAATGTTTTCATCCATGAAAACCTAGTTACGTCTTATTCATGATTACCTTTGTATTTACCTTTATATATTATCAAGAGAAGTTTTTATTATCCCTCTAATAATGTTGTTTCTTCCAAAAATATATCTTTAAATTTCACACCCTTGATTTCGGAGATGAAGTTAAAATTTTTTGGACACAATTTATTGATGGTTGAGAGAATGTGACACCCCATGATTATAAAATAGGTACATCATCTTTGATATCATATGTGGAATTTAAAAACAATATTAGAAGAGAATGTAACATATTAATAATTTTCAATATATTTATTTATTAAATAAATTCAATATATTTGATAGATTGTGATACAAAAAACGCAATGTTTAAACCAAAAACATTATAATAAATTAAAATATTAATATCTATGTATAACATATAAAACATAGGATTAAAATTGTATAATAGAAATATTAACAACTATATTATGAAAATTATATTTTTTCTACACACATATAAACCATACACATTTGTAATCAATTTACTTGTAATGAAAATTCAATATCATTTAAAAGATAAAAAATATTTCAAAAAAAATGTAATTTTATAAAATTCTTTTTAGTCATGCATTGGGAATAAAAGTTAAAATCAAATTTTAACAAATTTCATTAAATTTATATTAAAAAAATGAATTTTATTTCTGAAATCTAAATAAAGACATTACATATTACTGTTTTTTTAATATTCTTAAATTACTATTTTTATGAATAGTAAAATATAATGATTCATTTATTAAAAAATAAATTTCATTTAAAATATATTACAAGATAATTTAGATTTTAAATTTCTTTTAATGTAAAATTACATAAGTAAATTTTTATATATAACTTATTTTGGTCTTTGGAATAAATTTAATATTGAATAAAAATATAATTTTTAAAAACATTTAGATGTTTTTCTTTTTAAATCCCTTTTTATCCATCTTTGGGTTTTATTTTAAATTAAAATTTCACTGTTATTGTAATATAACTTTTGGAAATATATTCCATATTTGGAATCATAATAATTTATATTACATATTAAGGTGATTTTCCATAAGCTACATTGTTTCTTTATTTTATATAATGTTTTTTTATCCTTCATATTTATTCATAACTTTTCAAAAACATTAAATCATTGGAAGGCCCAGATGGTGAAAACATTATAGAGTAACTACAATGATGATATTTTAGATTATTCCTCATTTAATATTTGAAATACCTTCTCTCATATTATTGTTTATAAATGTGATCCTAGTGATCCTTAAAACATACATTTTCATAACTCTATATATCTATTCTCTATCTTAAACTTACTCGACATTGATGTTAGATTTTTTCCTCATGTACACACATTTGAATTGTTCTAGATATCCCCAATTACAGGATGGAACAAATTAAATATCAATTATCCATCAAATGGAAACTCCTGGAAATATACATTTTGAGAATATTCAAGGACCACAACGGTGAAATCATGGGGTTTATATTTGGGCCTTTTGATATTTATTCATCCTTTGAATCTATGATTCTTAGCATAATAAATTTAGTGTAATGTGAAAAGCTATGCTGATAGAATAAAATATTATTAGAGTGTGTATTCCCAACAATTTTCCAGTCTGTTAGAAATTGTGCATTTATCTCTCATAAAATTTGACAACTAGGTGGATCTAATGATTAGTTGTGATTTAATCATTTGAATTCATCACCACTCCTAATATATCGACTGGAGAATATTCTTTTAGATGACATTAATAATAATGGTGGAAATAATAGTGATCATATCTTGGATAATTTTCTAGTTAACTACTTTGGCACCAATTTTCAATGATAATGATGTAAATACAATTGTTTTATTATATTTAAATGGATTTCATTAAGAAAAGATCCCTACCCTTTTTTAAAAGGAATCACCTCTTTACATTATAAGTAAAAAATTATATTTTTTCACTAATTATATTAAAATATTATATTTTTGTTTTCTAGACTGAATTTGACATTGAATTTAATGTTATTTTTTTGTAATTTTAATTTAATAAAAGTGTCGGTTTTCTTAAAATTAGAATTTTTCATCACTCACTAGAAGAAGAAACTAATTCAAAAAATTAATTAAATAATTCCCCCTAATCTTATTTTGACATACTAAATTCAAAAATGAAATTAATTTTATCAACATATATTTTTCAAAAGGATTATCAATTTTTATCACATTATTGAATTAGGTAATATAATCCTTATAATTGAAATATAACTTATTATAAATAATAATTGGGTGTTATATTCATCCCTCAAAAAATTTAATCCTAAAAAATTTCTAAAATTCTACATATCGAACAGATGTGGCCTTTTCTTCCTCATATATTATTTTATTTCTTATATTTCCAATTTTATTTTAATATTTATTCAAAGTATATTTAACAATAGAGTGGTCCTATTCCACAAAACTTTTTCACTAGTGTCATGATTTTTGATAATCTATTTAGGGGGAGATTAATTGGGTTCTAATTATTTTTCCTCAAAGGTGAAAATATATTACAGGTTTGCAACGTACATTCCTAAAGAAGGGATTTAGAACAAATAATCGAAATTATAGAGGCTTGGTGGAATATTCAAATTGCAATCCAAAACTATAATTATATATATAATTACACAAGTATCGATGTTCCAAGGACATAGTGTCCATGTATTCCCTACTGTCACCGCGTTTTCATCAATGATATAGGGTCGTATAACCTTACTTTCACAAAATCTAAACCAGAATGATGATGTGTATACAATATTTCAATAAATTGATTCATATTATTATATTTTAATTCTTGAAAAAAAAATATTATTCTATGATAATTATACCAAATGTTAGAAACTATCCCTCATACCATGAATATCATTTGAGCATGACCACATTATGTATCTAATTTCTAAATGGTCATTTGATACCACCCATCAGTTTGTGGATGATATGAATTTAATAAATGTTTTCTATTTTCATAAGGGTTATGAAGACTCTTCTTGAATATTTATGTAAACCTTAGGTCACGATTAGATATAATCAAATGTGGTTCATTGTGAAGACTCATAACTTCCTCATTATAGTGATACATTTGAAAATTAAAGGGAAGATCATAATTTATAGGTAGAAAATGTGTTGAATTATTATGCAACTAAATAAATCAAATAACATCATTTTGAAAGTTTATTTTGGAAATATAGTGAAAAAAATCATAGTAATATCATCCCACTTACACATATGAAAGGTAGAGGTTTTATGGCCCATTTTGTTTCTATTAGCCTTGATTTTTTGACCAAAAAAAATTCTTGATACATTGAATTAAATTTTAAATTTCATATTATTTTACAAAAACTATTCCTGAATACCATGAAAAATATTTCTTCTACTAGGTTATATAAGGAAATTTGAGCTATACAGTACATCTAATAATTGTTTTTTAGATCAGGAACATAAATAACATATAACCTCCATACAAATTTCAATATTAATTTTCATCAATGTTTTCATCAAACATCCCAAAATACATTAATTTTTTATGTTTTTAATATTCTTATCATCAATATGGGATCTTTTTATTTTCACCACTAATTGTGTTTTTGAGACAATTTAAAATAGAAGTGATTTCTCCGCTTCATAAATGATTCTCTTATCTATCTTTACTAAATACATGAATTTGGTTTCTTTCAAAATTATCATTTTAGTTAACATTTAATTATAATTCAGGCATAAATCATCTCCCACCATATGTTTCATCCATGGTTGGTAGTGTATTGAGAAAGGATAATATTTGAGTATTTATAACCATACCTTTTTCTCCTAATTTCATTTTTCATGAAGAATATGTATATTAAACTTTATATATATATATATATATATCAGTTATATCCCCATAAAGGTACTATTTCCATATAATAAATTTAAATATTATGGATTGAATCTCAAAACATAGGTTGGATAATTCTTATTATTAATTATTAACAACCTTGAACTATCTTAAAGTACTCTATAATTCTATTTCACAACACATCAAATTCCTTTCATTGATGTATCACTATATTTGAAAACTCAATACATTCCATATTTTATTGTAAATATAATTGAATAGACCTATATCCTCATTAATTATTTAAAAATAATTACATTTTTATGACTCCATATTGAGAACAACATTATGTTTAAACATAGTTAACATGTTTTATATTCAATAAATCTTTTAAAAAAATCATCAATATTATCATGATAGTGTAATGTAACTACATAACATAGTAATATGTTTCATTTTTTCGTCTTCCATCACTAATTTTGTATTATGATGATGAATTAATATTCAGTGATTAAAGATAAAAAGGATGTGAAAGGAAACATCCCAAATCCCAAATTCAAATTTTATAATCATTCCATATAACAAATTTATTTATTAGTCTTTCGAATGATTCATAAATGAACCTTATACTCATCATAACATTTAGATTATATGATTATATAAAAAAATACCATATAAAATATAATAATAACCCATGAATACTCTATTCCAAAGATATAAACAAACAATGGGTACAAAATGAGTTACTAAAAATTAACAATGTCAATACATCTTATACAATGTTCACATTTAAATAGAATATTTTTTATTTGAAGTTAATTTTACGAAGAATATATATTACAAATTTAAAAATATCTAGCTCGTTAAATTTGATCAATCAACTCATTAATGTATGGTAGTTAATAATTATTATTAATTAAAATAGAATTTATATCTATATAATCAATTCACAACATCAAAATCTAATCATTCTTCTTAATAAATTGATTTGGGGATCCCCATTTTGGTCATATTATTAATATATATTCCCTATCAAAAATCTAATGCAATTGTTTCCTTGTTAGTTCAAATTTCAGTATGGACATTTTGTAGGAAATGTTAGACATATGTTATTAATTAGGTATGATATTAATAGAAAACCCAACGTCATAATCATGTGGATGACTAGGTGGTTCATAGGGTAATACAATAATGTATTACGACATAATAATTATATCTTGTAATCTAAGGGATCCATTCTCATTCATAGGTTATTTCTTCCACTATCCTCTAATAATATCATCAAAGAGAGACACTAGATATGGATCCAACCATGTTTCACATGGTATTTTATCCCCTCATAAGAAAAAGTAATCCACATATCCACAATGAATCCTAATATCATCCTATTGGAAATAAATTTATTCATTATAATTTTAAAGGAAATATATACCACATATTATACCATGTAGACCATATGTCAAATAATTGAAATTTAAAATTATGTATTTCAATGTTTCATAATGGGAACTTATATATATATTCCAATTTCAAGATTGTTTCCTCTAGGAGCCTAGATTAAAAACTCATATCATAAGGTTCTATGGAAATACGTAATTTTATGGGAAAAATAGAAAGGATATATGAATGTGTAGAGGAGAACAATAAAATAAATAATTTCTTGAATTTCTGGTTATATCCATTATAACTACCACTACATCTTCTAGAAATTCATTCCCATATTCAGGGATCATATAATATTTTACCTTCTCCCTCAACGTTTACTATGTTAAATTTTATATATTCATTAGGAATTTATTCAAATAGGTCCCCATATGCTTATAATGAATTATTTCATATAATTGTTAATTTTAGATCGTTTTGTAAAATATTAATTTTTTTGTGATAGATAACATAAATTGAAAACGTTTTCATAACTAATACAAATGTCACACTCTTATTATATTTTGGAATATATTTTAATATTAACAATATTTTGAAATCATTTAAAAAATTTTATAAATTGATTTTTAATCAACCAAATAATATCTCCTATGAGTGTATATCCATATGTGTTGCCTTTGGCCCACTCATATTACACCATGGGAAGATCTAGTAGAAACATAAATATCATTTTAGGGTGTTTAACTCAAGTTTCATTTGTTACATATTCACATTCACTATATAATATCAAAATAGGTATTTAATTGGTAGGAAATAATAAAGTATTTACCTTACAATAACATCATGAAATTATACGTTGTTTAGAGTTATCACTAAAATATTTCAAAGGGTTATGTTCTTTAATATATGTTTCCTAAAATCATGTTCTTCAGTATCATACTAAACATTCTTTGATACCATCTATGACACTGTGACTACCATAACCTGAAGTATGTTTATATCCTACTGTTTTGACACAAGTTAAAAGTAATTGCATCCATAAGGATCAAACAGATTAATTTTCATGGGAGACTTGATACATATATTATTATCACATTACATTTAAAAATTAATAATATAACATAAACATCATCTGATAAAGTTATTATTATTTCTAATATATATCAAAAATGACATAGAGTTACCCTTTCAGTTTCCTTGGGAAAAGTAAACAAAATAAATGGAGAGCTCAGATTCCCTATTATGAAAAGTGTACCCAATAATTTATCCTATACCAAATAAAAATTTAATAATATTAGATATAGAAGAAAAATAAATATTAAATATAATGAATTTTGAAAAATCGTAATATATCCATGGATGAAATACCAACATAAATAATCCAATGGATACTAATTACTAGTTTCATAATTATATAATGTATATTTCTATTCATCAATTTCTTATCATCAAGGAGTTGTTCCTGGACATCATGCAAAAATTGATATGATATAGGAAAAATAATCAAACAAGTTAGTCTCAGGAGACCTAAAGAATCATCTTGTGGGTATAAATGCCCCAAATAGTTACGTACTATGTCCTATTAATTCAACATATGAAAAAAATGCTTAATAACCATAATTTGATTATTTAAATCCATCTAAAAAATTATCAATATTTTACCTAGATAATAAATAGAAAAAATGAACATAATCCATATAGATAAATAAGATGGATGATATCATTAAATGATATCTTTGAATAAGCATATGAATCATTAAAACATGTATAGACATATAAAAATACCTTTAAATAATATTTTTTCATTTAATTGAGAACAAAATGAAATGTTAAATATTTTAATAAAATATGGAATATGAATTTATAGATAATTGGGAAAATTACTTTTTTTGATTATATGGATGGATGAATATAAATATATCCTCAATTTATATAATAGTTTTGAAAAAATGAAATCCACTATATCATTAAACATCACAGTAATGAATCCTTTCAATCTTTTGGTAAAAATACATAATTATATTTTTCAAAAAATTGATGATTCATTATAAAAAAACTCTTAGGATGTAAAATATAGTTTAAATTTTATTTAATAAATATTTTTTCTTATAATACAACATACCTGAAATATTTCTATGAAATATGGATATAGTTGATGATTTTCATTAAAAGAAAAGGAAATAAGGACATATTTTCTTAGAAAAACATTTCATGATTATATAATTTACCAAAGAGATTAAAATGAAATAAAACATTAAAAATACACTGATAACCAAGGGATAATAAAGTATATGTTTTATAATTGAGAAATAACATATAATTTTATTCAATGGATATTAAAATATAAAGAATCCAAAATAAAAATGATATTATAAAAAAACCATTATCCCAGACTTCTACATGATTGTATGCATTATATCCTCAATAATAATCTATTTCAATTTATTAAATACATTATAAATATATTTTTTAAATGTGTTTATTTATATAGAAACAATTTATAATTCTTTTGACTCAATTCATTAAATAATTCTTGTTTACATTGATCATTTATGTTTGTTTTGTAAATTTATCCAAAATTAATTTGCTATAATGAAAATGTTTATTGGTGTTATGAAATGGTTACATCACATTTAAAATTTTTAATGTCCCATTAACAAAATAATTATCAATTTTAGAATTTTTCATGCTTAGAGATAATAGAAAAATTAATCACATTAATTTGTAGAGGTGTTAGTAAACACATTCACATGAATGATGTTATCATTATCCAAATGATGGATGGAGAAAAGATATATAATATATTATACATATAGATTTATAATAATATTATAAATATAATTGATATTAATTAATTATATTTTTATAACTGTTATGTAATGTGTTGATGAAAACAAAGTTACACCGCTATGTGGAGATGGTTGGACTTACGTATTCATGAGTGATGTTTCCATTTTTCATTGGATGTAAAGGAAATCGAAAATGTATTGAAAATTTCTATAAATAATTATATGAAGAGTGAATAAAACTATGTAATAATTTAAACTTTTTTATTAAATATTATAATGTTTTTTAATTATAAGGAAATTCATAAAAAATAAAGGAACGTATACCTTTTCTTTTGGTAACCTCCTTTGAATTACACATTATGCCTTCTCGAAGGGGTATTTTTGGTCAGGCTTGGACCTATATGAAATTGGTATAGATGTTTGTAATGTATTTTTGTAGGTCATAGAAATTCTATGTGGCTCATATATTTCCCATAACAAATGATAGTGTGTTCACTTTTATATGTGAGGTTGTTGAAAAACTTTTAAATATATAAAACCTTCTAATATAATATAAGTTTTACTCATGTAAAGTAGATCCAAATATTCATATATTCAAATATGATATGGTCATCGTAAAATTTATAAAAAACGCAGAGATTGAGAATGTTTTTTTTGTTATATTGATGTGTTGTCGTATTATTTTAATAATTTTAACACATCTGATCCATTCCCAATGTGATAAATATTTTCCATGATTACTATTCATAATGGCCAAAAATCAAGTTTAAATTATTTACCATTTTTAATTATTTTCACTCAAAATACATAATCCATTTTACTAGTTTCAATTTATATAATAGGTTGAAATTTATTTTTATAATCCTTATAAAATTAGAATAAAAAAATTTAAAGTAAAATGTTTGTTTTTTAAATCAAAATAAATTTACCAAAGAATCATGTTTATTCTTATGAAATTAATGGTATTAAGTGAAATAAAATTAATTTTATTTTACTTTCTAACAATAATTAATCTAAATGTAACATTATAAATAATTAACATATATGGAGTACAATAAAACTATTTCTATTTAAACAAAAATATTAATTAACCTTCTAAAATATTAAGAATATATTTCTATGTTCAAAATTTTATATTTATGTGAATTATATAATTAGTTATGTATATATGTTCTATATATTTTTTTTATAAATATTAATGACATTTTTGTAAAATTATATATTATTTAATGGAATTATTTTTTAAAATCATTTGTTTTGAATTTTCACCCAAAAAATCAACTATTTATGAAAATTGACAACAGTACACGTGAAGATTGTTTTGAATCCAAAAATTTGAAATTTTATTTCATATAGTAAAATTAAATTTATAAATTTTTTCTATTTTTAGTTTTATTCACATTCATAAATTGGGTATTATTTTATTATAAATAAAATATTACTTACTATAATTGATTATAATGTGTTACGAAATTATTTTATTTGATAGAACTGGATCTCTCTATGTTATTTTTTTTATATTGACTATAAATCCTCTAGGGATTCATTGTCATCTTTTTGTAACTCACATAATAAATAATATTCAAATTTTTCTTTAATTTTTAAGTTTCCTTATTTAAATCCCTCATCCAATTTTCACGTTTAACATTTTAAAAAGAAAGGGATTTGATTCAAATTTCAGAATATATTTCCTCTAACATCATTGTTACTCTTCGTTTACTTATTTACCCAATGTTTGAAATTCCACTATAAAATTATACATGTTTTATTATTTTTTATTTTATAAATAACTTTTTTATGAACTCTAATATATATATATATACATATATATATATATATATTGTTTTATCATCCCATCCTTACTCAAGTGAATTATTTTATACTTATAAGATATCAACCTAAATCTAGTGGATTTTTTGAGTCTTTTTTAGTTAAATAATTTATTAGTTTTATATTAGTATGCACTATATCCTAACTTCCATATTCCACTTCAAAATTATTAATCATCGAATAATTAAAAATAAAAACATTAATAACAATACATTGTAATCATGTCAATGTCAGTTTATTCTATAACATCTTTATTTTTTATATAATAGAAAATATAACATATAATATTCCTATCATTTTATCCCAATTATTATTCACCATTATAAATAATGAATAGATCCAACTCATTCCACATGACATTAAGATTCATTATGTTTATTAAATTAGTATTTTTTCATCAATGAAGTTATTTTTAACTGTATTAGAAGTTCCTAATTTATAATCAATTATTATGATGTATAAATGATCAGTAGTGAGTATATTTCGAATCACTATATTATAATAAATAGTTATAATAATCAGATCATTCTAGGAGAAGCATAAAATTATTTACAAGGCCAAGGGATAGAAACTAGAATTAATCAATCAATAAACACTATTAGAGGAATTACCTTCATATAAAACCTATAAAATACCAATAGTTAAAACTCATTAATAATATATTAAATAATACATAAAATTTTTGAGTTAAAAACTTACATTAATACTATACATCTTCATAATTTCACATAGAATAAAAATAATCACAAAAAATTAAAAAACAAGTATACAATCCTTATTAAATAATTGAAAATTTAAAATAAAAAAAAGTGATACCAAGGGTATGATTTAAAATAAGCATGAACTAGGGGAAACAAGGATCCTATAATTTTACATCATATTTTTCCCACACTTACTATTTATTATCAATTTAATAGTAAAACAATTAATGTTTATTTATAGGTGTGAGAAATAATATTTATTATGGTAGTCCATGGGGAAGATCCAAACCCTATGAAATACACATGACTATTTGTATATACATTATTGAATGTAAACTGAACCAAAAAACTAATCCATCAAGATAATACCCTTTTATTGAATATTAACATTCACTATTATGGGGATTATTTTTGAAACCCATCTCCAACCCCAATCAATATCCCCAAATAACTATATATATTTTTATTTATATATAAAATATACCTCTTAATAAATAAACCATAGGGGCATTCATATAATATAAAATATTATATGCCACCTGAGAAAACAAAATCAATAATCAGGATCCACCTGACCCATAGTAACCTTCAGATGGTAATAGGTTATTATAATCTATTTATTCATAGACCCTATAATGATCTTTGAAGTCGTATTCCATGTGTGTTGATTGTAGTAACATGACATGAAGAAAACACTATTTTTTCGACATAACATAATTCTGTACATAATTTTGTTGATATAACATAAAAAATATTAAATAATAATATAAAACCATATATCATGTATTTCACATATTCATAAGAAAACCAAAAGTCAAAAATCATTCCAAATGTCGATGAAACATATTTATTTAAAATCTAACTTAAACCAATATCCAGGGATGTGATATATGGGTATGCGATGATACCCAAATCATTAATGGGTCATATCATGTAAAAATACATTAATGTCAATATACCATTGATGATAAATTTAATGTTCTACCATATGTTGAGACATCTCATAAGGTATGGAAACCATTGACAAATACTCTTGTCAATCAAGAAAATAAACACCATTTTAAAATGGTTTCATTTAAAAATCATAACATCCCATGAAAACATAACCCTATAAATGGTTCATTAAGCATTTATATTAAAATTTAATCTATCCAAGACAATATTCTGCATTAATCAATGTCACGTTACTTTTAAACATATTTAAAGTATACATCTTCTTTAATAATTTTTAATTATTATACAATTTTCCAATATAATCAAAAAAAATTTATTGATAAAATTCTACGTCTAAAATATTATTTTCTACAATACATTGTATTAGGATCATTAAATAACATGGATAAATATAATTGTATGTTTTAATTCATTTAATGAACAAAATTAAATTATGTGTACTTTTACAAACTACGTCATCATCAAATTCGATAGTAAAATAATTTAAATTCCATATGTAACCCTTAAATGATCTTAAATGGCCACAAAATCCTAACCTTGTGAGTCTATGTAAAAATGACTAACATGGCCTGTAAAGACCTGGAAATTTCAAGGAACTTTTTTTTCTTAATTTTATTTAGAATTTTACAAGAACTCTGTTTCTAACGGTGCCTGATTCCGAGGCCCGGTGTGCCCAAAATCATTTTCCGAAGTTTGGCTCGGGTACGTTCAGTGAATGGACGAGCGGGTTTTTCTAACTTTTGAACTGGTGCTCGGAATCAAATTCTGAGGGCACCGATAGAACCGTAGCGCTGGTAATTGCTTTGGAACTCCATTTTCAGAGTTGCGTTTTCATGAGAGGAGATGATAAAAATTGTGGAAGTTTAATTTATAAATTAACTATAATTTTTATTTTTTTATTGGTTTAAGGATTTGGGTGGATGTTGGGTAACTACCCAACTTCCCAAGAGAGGTTATGAGGGTGGAGGGGCCCATAAGAACCCCACCCCTACATATTATTCAACCCCCTCAACTCACCATTACCTCCTAATAACTTAAAAATTAATAACATATGTTATCAATTAAGTGAGTTAAGTGTGGATTTTTAAATTTCAAACTCTTGAAATTGAAAAGTTGTGTTATGTTAATAAAATAAGAGGTGAGCTTATTTTAATTTGGGTTAGATTCTTGTGGTGGAGTATTGGGGAGAAAAAGGCTAAGGATTGAAGAGTTTCTTCATCTCCTTCTTCGAAGAACACGAAGAACATGAAGAACTTGAAGAATGCTGGATTCCTCGGTGGTCGACGTGTCCTACCAAGACGTCTCCTTCTGTGACGCCTCTTACCGAGACACCGACGACGTCTTCTTTCGCGATGTCTCTTTCTGTGACGAATCCTCGTTCGACGAACCTCCGTTCAAGCAACGTCGAGGTAGGGAATTGTTTTGTGAATATTAATGAACCCCATGTTACTTCCTTCTAAATCAACTAACCCAGATCAACTAAACATCAAGTTGATCCGCGAAGAATATGTTGCGGGTTGGGAATTCTTGTTTGCGGGAAAACTGTAGGGGTTTATTTATTTATTTTGTTTGTGATTATTACTTTGACGTTCTTCTTGAAATATGACCATTTGCTATCAATTAACGAGAGGGGTCCGGACCGCACAAACATGGCCAACCCTCCTCTTTATCATTGTGGGTTTCTTTTGTGGATTGAAACGGGAATAGTGTGGTGCAGTCGCATCACGCGGAATAATGCGGCAAGGAATGGGCAGTGTCTGCGCGTCGCTCCGTGAAAACGAATAAGGAAACGACGCCGTCGTGCCGCATCGGAGAAACCCAAATACATCCACGGAGGGATTCGGGCCACTGCGAAGGGGCGCAGCACCATTGCGGCGCACCGGAGAACCACGAGTATGGACGATTTGTTGATTGAAGTGCAGATTGACGGGCGACGACAAACGGGGCCCAAAGGTTATTTTGAAGCATCCTCAGTAAATTTTGAGACCCGAGATGAATGCCGGCATAGACAGTTTTGAAAACAGACCACCGGAGCAACTCTGGTGGCTCGTGGAAATCCAGGAGGCGCGGGTCGCTGACGCGGCGTCGCCGGTGACCGGGGGCGGCGGCCGCAGCCATCCGACCGCAAGGAGGCGGCGGCGCCCGAGATCCCGGACGATTGGCGGTGGCGCAGACTGCCACCGGCTTCAATCAACGGAGAGCCCCCCCCCCCCCCCCCCCCGCTCCGCAGCTTCCACTCGGCCACGTTGGCCGAGCTGCGGCTGGCCGGACCGAGGGCGGGATTGGGCCGGGCTGGGCCGGGCCCAGATCCCCCTTTTCGGTTTGTTTCCGATCGAACACCCATAACATGGGCTACAGACCTCCGATCGACGCACCGTCAGCGTCGATGCGATCCTTGAACCGATATGGTCGTTTTGAAATATCGCACTCAAGGTTTCGAAATACTTAGGGTTTGGCCGAGTTGGTTCGTGCACGGAACCAACCGGGCCCTCGGACCGGAAATGCTCATAACTTGAACTCCGGACGTCTGATTGACATACCGTCGACTTTGATGGATTCCTATAAGTGAGACTGATCTTTTGGCTTACTCCTCTTGGGTTTTGGATGCCGTCGGAGTGCGGTCGGGTTGGTTCGCTCAAGAAACCAACCGGGCCCCTAGAACGAAAAAGCCAATAACTCACAGACCGGGCGTCCGATTGATGCACCGTATGCCTCGTTGAATTCCTCTTGATGAGACGGAACTTTTGGCATACTTAGCCCGAGTTTGGGTTGCCGTTGGATAGTGGCCAGGTTGGATTGTACCCAAAATCCAACCTGGCCTTTGGAACGGAAAAGCTGTTATCTTTCAGACCAGACGTCCGTTTGACGAACCGTCAGTGGCGTTGGTGATCACGTTGAGAAACGGTCCCAATGAGTATACCCTATGAGAGTTCGGGGTACAGTTGAGATTCAGCCGGTTTGGTTCGCACACGAAACCAAACGGGCTCCGGGGACGAAAAGGCTAATAACTCACAGACCGGGCGTCCGATTGACGCGCCATATATTGCGTTGAGGCCCCTATGACAAGGCGATACGTTGATTTACTTCTTCGTGGGACTTTTAGATATTTGGAGTATCGACCTATAGCTCGTGGAGCAGAACCTCCTAGAGACGAGCATGCCGAGTACGGAGACTGTGTAACCGACTGAGACATGACGACTGCTAGACCGACTCGACTTGGAGTGAGTCGACTAGCCTAGTGGACGGAGCAGTACTTTGTTTGGGTGCAGACCCATGGCGGACGGAGCACTACCTCTGTGACAGTTCAGACCCACGGTACTCGTCTAGAGAGTACCTCAGCAGGCTACTAGGGGGTGTGCACTACTGTGTTTGGGTGACATACCCCAGCGGGAAGCACTACTGTGTTTGGGTGGCTGACCTGCGGTACTCGACAGGAGGAGTACCTCAGCAGTCTTAGGTTAGTGAGTAGTATCTCGTAGTCATGACATGACCACTGTACACTCCAGATACGGGGCTCTTCAGCAGTTACGGGTTCGATAATGAATATCCCAGTTTGAGGTGAGACTTTTCACCTTTGTGTTACCTCATGATTGAGATGGGTCACTTGATAACTTAGGTATATGTATGGGCATATACCTGGGTAGTGGTTATCCATTGATTGCATGATCTTGGTGTTTTTCTCATGATTGAGATGGGATACTTGATAACTTAGGTATATGCATGGGAATCTACCTAAGTAAAGGTTATCTATTGAGATCTTGTTTGTGGTTATCCATGTTGGTTTTAGTGAGACCTTGACGGTCTCGGGGTTCCTACTGAGTATCGTTATACTCACCCCTACACGGGCTATGCCAGCACCTTGTTGTGTTGGTTGCAGATGACTAACAGTGCTGATGGAGGACGAGTGTTCGAGACTGGACGGTACCCGGAGGTGGACCACACGACGAGTCAGTATCCGGAGGTGGACTTCGCGACGAGATGACACACGGAGGAGGTTGACGGGCGAAAGAATAGTGGAGTCTATCTGTACCTACCCTTCAGGTAGGATCCGTGGTGGACGATCCAGGAGCTACGCCATCTGTACCTACCCTTCAAGTAGGATCCGAGGAGGATGACCCAGGATCCGCATCCGTTTTTCCAGCTATTGTCTTTTTCTATTTTACTTTTTTCAGTTGTAGTTGTACTTTCTTTTGGGTTTGTATTCTGGCCCATTTACCCTTCAGCACTTCTCTTTGTACTTAGTGTTTTACTTCCACTTGTACTCTATGGTGTTTTGTTTACTTTTATAAAGGCAATGCCTTCCCAGTTATCGGGATTTACGCCTTTGGTGCTAGTCTCCAGCCCCTGGCCTATGGAAGTCGGGCTTGGGGTAGTCACAGCACAGGTCCCGAGGACGGGTCATGACATGGCCCATTCATTTTTATCAGTCACATGTTAGCATAAAATAATGAATTCAACTAAATCTTTATTGAAAAGGACACAATCAAATTTGGAGACTACACTATTTGTCAGCATCACCTACTATATACTATTATTTAATTATTTTTATATGTGAAATAATAAAATTTCTAATGGTGAATCCTGAATTTATTTCATTAAAATAATGTATATTTTTTAAATTGATTTTTGAATGTTATAGAATTAAATAGTATTTAATTATTCACACGCAAACACGTATTCAAGGGTTATAAACCTCCCATATATTTAAATATATTTTATTTTAAAATATTATTTTATTTATTTTATTTATTTTTCCCATGTTATATTATATTTCACACACAAACACTCACAAATTTATATTCTTCCTGTAAAGGATACTCGCTGAAGCCTATATATGAAACCCCAAATTTTTAATCCACTTTTGATATATTTATATATACCTATATATATATATAACATAAACTAATAATAACTAAAATTAAAAACATTCATTATCTATTTTCTTATAATAATAATTAAAAAAAAGTATTAATATCACAATTATAAATAAATAGATAGAGAATTAATTTTATTAAACTCTATAATTAATGAAAAACGAAATTGTAATGAATAATATATTTTTCTGTTTTGAGTAAATATGACAAATGACCACCATACCAATATTTTTTAATATCATTGATCAATATGCCACAACTTGTGTATGTCATTGATTAATGTTGACCACTTCTGACAAGCTCCCTGATTCATTGAAATGTTCATCTATACTCATGAATTTAAAATCCATAGATTGTTCATCTTGAATCCTATATTAAGTAATTTGAAATGTAGTGATAAGTAAAATTTGTTATGAAATTAATTAATATTTTTTAATAATAAATAAATTAAATAATTGTTATTTCCCCATCAATTGATTCTGATAGAATCAT
This sequence comes from Viscum album, assembly GCA_963277665.1. NCBI lineage: Eukaryota > Viridiplantae > Streptophyta > Magnoliopsida > Santalales > Viscaceae > Viscum > Viscum album. Next base: position 1,081,205,081 of record OY728138.1, read on the forward strand.
GTATTAAAAATATATAGTCATATTCTAGTCTATAAGGAGTTCATTCATGAAAAACCGTAAAAGAATTTTTCACTTATAATAAATTTTCATAAATATATTTAAATCCATAATTATAATTTTATGATCACGAGATCATTAGATTATTCTTCTTAATACCTATTATTTTTAATATGGAAAAAACCATTATTGAACACATTTATATGTTTCTTATAATATACCAGAAATCAATATAGAACCATATCTTTAAAATATCTCTAGAACCAAATTCCGAATAAACAAAATTATTATTACCACACATTTTTCATGTTCATACATTTTGGTGAAATATTATAGTTTTATTCTTTCATAAAATATAAATTTTTCTAAATTTAACTATTAATTAAAAAATTATCATCTAATTATATTAGGTCAAAGAACAATACCTTATAATTGACTATTGATGTTCTACTTGATACTAGAAGTTTTTATCCTAGTTATATTAATTCAATTTTAATGATAAGAAACATTTAAAAAACCATTTTTCATATGTTAGAGTAATGATTTAAACAATAACGTGTTCTACATATCAATAACTATATTTATTTTTTAGATTTTTTATTTATACTCAATTTTACCATGAAGGGACACCCTTAAATAACTTTTCCTATTAATGAATCCAGTATAATCAAAACCTATTTCAAATTATGAGTAATAACTATTTAATTCTACCAATGAATAGACATTACACATCCTCCACACCTAAAAAACATTTCACCCTCAAAAAGAAAAAAAAATCATTCCTTAATCACTACATCATCCCCACAATAAAATTAAATATTCCAAAAAAAGAAATAAAAAAAACTACAATTAGAAGAATAATATTAATATGGATAATATATTGATAATAATTATACTAACCATGTAAATTATCTTCTTATATAAATATTATTTGATAACACTACAACCATAACATGTTTCAATCTTTTTACAATCATCAAAAAAATCCCATGAAGATTTTATTATAAATTATTGGGAGAAAAGAATACCATATTTACTTCTCAATAACAAATTAAAAGGAATGAAAATAATTCTATTGATCTTCTATTAGGCATAGTTAATTTTGATTGGGATACCTAAATTTACAAAATTATTAAGACTACAATGAAAAAAAAATTCAAGATGAAATTGGTATAAATATATTTAGAGGTTGAATTAATTACAAAGGTTTTATAGAATTTACATAAAATATGCAAAAAGAGTGTGATTGAGAAAATAAAAATTATTTAAAATGAATTTGATAAAATACTTTATTCTCTATAATTATGTTCTTTTTTTAGTCTTATGTAGTGATATTATTTATAATAATTTTATTTGTTAGTGTCGATACTAGAAATGTACTTAAACTTGGAAATTTTGCCCTAACCATAAAATAACCCTTTTTTATGATCATATTCTTGGGTTTATTATTGAGTGATGTGTCTTGATATCATGTTTATAAATAATCATCCCAAACTATTTTATGGTCATTCATAATTCATTGTGATTATTACTGAGAATAAAATATCTTAAAAAATTCATATTTCAATGTTAATGAGATATGCATAAAGAATTTACTAGAAGTTAAAAAATATTGCACAAGCAAAAATAATATACTAGATTGGAAATAAATTCCACAAACACAATTCCCCAAACACACATTACATAGTAATAGATATTATAAAACTTATATTGGTTCTGAGGAGGTGTAAAATAAAAGGTGACCCTATTTTCGCATCAAGAAAATTTTTAATGACTAACTGTTCCTTTTGTATAGGTGAATGATTGGGGTTATAATCATGGAAATCAGTAAAATGCACATAATATTTTATAAAAAATTAATCCCCTAAAGGGTCTACTAATAAATCCAATATATCCCATTAAGTTCATCCAAACCCTTCATAATGATCCCCCAAAACCATTATAAATATCCTTTGACATTTAGAAAAATCACAACAATATATTCTATGACTAACTTATGTTCATTGTAGGACCTGAAGTGTTGAAGCCAATAATTGTGGCCTATTCTATAAAATTCCTTCACCCAGTCTTCATAGAGTGTGATAAATCATTTTATAGTGTAATTAGTCAACTTCAATTTTACAATATGTATGAATTGACATATTCTTGATATGATCAATTCTTTTTACTTATTTGTTAGTTTATTCTTATATTAATCATCCAATGTCATATCAAAATACAATGTTCCAATGCATGAAGTGTCTATGGATTTATAAACTCAAGATTTTAATTTTTTTAATTCTATATTTGATTACATTAAATCAAATAAATTAAATTAATAAAATAATAATCAGTATAGTTTTTTACTATATTAACAATATCTATGAATTATAATTATTAAAAATAAATGAATGAGATATAAGAATAATTTATTAATAGTAAAATTTTCCATTAAATTTTCATTATAACTCCTAACCTGCATAAAATGTTGAAATGTTTTGACTCATAATACCTATGAAATATCATATCACAATATTCACATATTAATAGGTATGAAATTTCATGGACACCACCCCAATACCTCACATATATTATCAACTATATAATAAATTTTATATATGGTACACACTCACATAACTCATTGTCATTTCCAAAATAATGGTATAAAAATCATTTGATACATTTTGACATTATCTAAATTACCTAAAAATTCATATTTTGGGGAGAACGTCACACAACCTAACTTTTTAGGTGAGTACTTATGAAATGTATGATGTGTCATATTATCATTTATATTTCCACCATAAATATCTATTAATTTTCCATTCCAATAATATTGAATAAATGGAAATCAAAAAGATCAATTTTGAAAATGTGTAATTCTTTATTACAAATGAAATTATGGAATAAAACCCATTAAAATGTATAACTGTTTCAATTGTCCATATATAATAACAAAAATTGTATGTGATCATTCATAACCCAAAAATGAATATAAACCAATTATACCACATAATATTAAATAATTTACTTTCAGGGATCATTTCAGTAACATTTAATTCATATTTTAGGACATCATAAACATAATGAAACAGGGAAATATGAACTCCCTCTATTTACCCAATACCATCTCACAAAACAATAAGAAATTTTTAATCAAATATATAAGATCCAAATGTATATTGTTGCATTTATCAATAATATAATTGTTTATAACTTCATACTTGACCTAGCTACTAAAATAATCTATATCATTATGGATGTCACTAAACATATATGATATAAATTTAAAATACCACATTTCATTCATATCTCTGAGGAATATTTTACTAAAATGGGAAATAGTGTGTTTGGGACCTATTCCACTATGTTCGGAGTTAAAAAATGGGGTTATAACTAGGTGGGCACATTATTTATACTATATCCTAGGATAAAACCTATAGATTAATTTTATTTGGAAAAAAAATAAAGGGATTACCTATCAAAAATCATATTTTTTATAATAAATCATGATAATGCATTTCATTAATCAGAGAAATATATTGCACGAATCTTCAATCAGAACCTTCATTCTCATAATTCAAAAATTAATCAAATTTATCTATGATTGAAAATTACAAAAAAATATCAACAATTATCTTCAATTGATGGGTTTTTATAATTTCATTTCATTATAATGTTAGTAGAGGGTCCCGATTAGATACTCCAACTCTGATGATGATTACACCGCAAAATAATAATTAATTATTTTCATAGTTTAGCTATTATATCTTCCTTGGTGGTACTAAGAAGATATTAATCCCAATCACTAATTCTATCACCTCATGGTATGTCAAGGTCCTTAAAAAACATTTATTTTAATATATTACAAAAATTTGGACATATACTAATGATTTATATAAACCCTATGATTATTAATCTTGTGAAAATAAAATAATCATTCATATCGATAAACATGATGAAAAATATCCACCTAATTATTTACAAATTAATATACTATTAAATTACATCATCCATAAAACCAAAACCTATATCATATAAATTAAATAAAAACATGCCTTTAGACAATTTTACTCACCCCATTCCAAAATGATCAATGTCCACCATATTCCAAACAACCATAAGACAACATCATAATGAAGTAAATAACACCTTGCAAAACATAAAAGATATAAAAAACAATCATTGTATTGTCTCAACATATTCTAGTTTAAATCCTTTACATCATGTTAAACCCAAGTCGTAGAATATATTTCATAATATTATGTATTTTTTAAAATATAATTCAATGAGGGTAGCCAAATATAGTAAAATTTTGAAAAGAAATATGATGATATGAGTCATCAATCTAGCATTTGCTCTTAAACTCATATTGGTTCATTCGAAAACAGACCCCTCTAATGAAGTTCTTTGAGACACTAAAAATTATAATATACAATTTCATATTTTATACAATGTATCTATAATATAAACTATTGGATTCTATATAGTATACTAAAAACCCAAACTATTATCTCTAAAAAGATTCAATCTTTCTTAAAATTAACTATTGTTGGAACAAAACGATGAATACACAATCACTGAATATTCCACATGATAATATATTAATTTAAATATGGTTTTTAAATCCATGATATCTTCCAAATAATAATATCAAATTATGAAATATATATAATATTATAGAAATTTTTTTCTATCCATTCTTGAATTTTTAATAATCATAAGTAAAAATGCACATGTATCATGATCTAGCTACTATGTTAATCACATACCTACCAAATTGTTCCATGTAACTAATTTTTTATGAATTCATGTATGTTTTTATATAACCCTCCTTTCATCTGATTGTTTTGTTATCTCTACCTTATACATTCTTATCTATCATAATAGGTTGATCTCTAATATCTTTAACACTATTTTCGTATTTTTACGAAAAAAATATTATATAATCAAAACTCTGAAATATAACTAAATTCTATATAAATATATATAATTTCATTAAATATTAGTATCTGAGCTCCCCTATATAGATTTAAAGTGTCTAAAGTCAGGAAATTAGTGCTAAAATGTCTATATATAAGATTGGTATCAATACCTATATATAATAACAATCACCTTATAATATTTCAAACCCACCCAATATAATATAAATTACAGTGAATTTATTCCTACAATATTTTTATACATATATATATATATTATAACATGAAATAATATATCCTAAAATGAATTATTATAAATGAATATCCATTTACAAACTAAATTATTGAATATAAAACTTAACCCAAGAAAAATTTAGTTACCTATCAAGAATAAAATAATATTATCTCCCACTAATCACATGACATACAACAACATCCCCGTGTTTCACATGTTTATTTTTATGGGAACAAGAGTGAAAACAAGAATATTCTCAAGAAGAGATGAGGAATAATGCTCATTTTGGTCCTCTAATTAAGTGATTCAACACTAACATGACACTTCAAACAATTTACTATAATAATATCATATTTAAATCAAAACAACAGCCTAATTAATGAAATAACAATCCTTATTTAAAGATATTTTTTATGTTGACCATATATTACCATAATAGCACTCACCAAAACATATGGGCCCCTATTTACAATGTTTTTATAGTGACCAATTGAATAACACAAAACAATACACAACTCCTAAAAACATCATAGATACATAATGAGGGTAACATGTTTTAATAATTAATATATTATATGGCCCTTATATGGATGTTGGACCTCACTAAATATAAATGATTTTGGAAATCATGCAATGATTCACATGAAAATGATTCCCCAGCCTCATCTATCAAAAAATAGTTGTCATCAAAATTCAATAAACCATAAATAACTATATAATACAACACATCCCATATTTATAACCTTTTTTTGGAAAAACCTAAAATGAAATAACATCTCTTATGAGATAAATTACTTTATAAGTGACCTACCATTAACCCAATGTTGTTAATGACAAAACTATATTATTGAAAAATATAATCACAAGTCTATTAAATATGATACTATTAAAAAATATTAAGATTATTGAAATAAAAAAAGTAAAAATCTATCCAACTTTATTGGAACCTCATAATAAATGATAAATATATGTTATAAGTTTATGTCTTTTGTTTTGGTTTATTTACAACAAGGGTTAGAGATATTTTGGGGATAAATATTTTGTTGCATGTTATATTTAAAATATAATTCTTATTATAACTTTTCGAAAAAATACCTTCAGCACTCATAGAATTAAATTAATCAAAATTATCCATTTAATTTAAAATAAAAACATACTTCCTCATAAAATAATTAAATGAATATAAATCTCATATCTATCCAAGAATCACATAAATCTATACAGTATATTATCATAAATCATCAAAATACAGAATGGGTTTTAAAAAAAATTACATATAATCAAACATGTATTAAGAAAAATAAAAAATGAACATGAAAAAAAATCTCCCCCTTTTTTTTGTTTACAAAACCCAATATTTTAAACATATTAAACCCATTTAAGAACATTTTAATCCAATTTAGTTATCCCCATTTAATTCTCCCCACTTTCTCCTAAAATATCTCTCAACAAAATATCTCTCCCCAAAATATCACTCCCCCTTTTGTAAATAAAACTATTTAAAAACAAACTCCCCCTAAACCAATGAAGTATTAAAAAATTAAAATTATACAATACCATGTTCCATTTTAATTTTCTCAAATTAATAAATGGGTGATAGATTTGTAAATATATTTTCTATCTGATTTTCCGAAGGTATAATTTCTAAAACAATATCACCATTGTTCACATGATCTCTAATAAAATGTAATATAAGTTCAAAATGATTTGTTCTTGAATTATGTAAGTGGGTTTTATAAATAGAAACCACAGAATCATTATGAAAACATATAGATATTTTATCAAGAAAACCCCCAAAATCACATATTGTTTTACTAATCCATAAAAATTGATCACATCAACAAGTAGAAGAGATATACTAAGTTTCTACAATATATAAAGTTACCAATAGGTGTATTTTTTAAGCCTTGGAAATTATACCATTCCCCGAAAAATGATTTATTCCTAATGTGATATTTTCAATTAATTCTACAGCCTCCAAAATAAGAGTCAGAATAAGATGCTAAATCAAAATAGTTATATTTTGGATAAAATAATCTAGAATCAATAGTTCCTTTAACATAGCTAATTATTCCTTTTACATATTTGATATTAATTTTTTATGATATTATTTAAATATATCACATAAACAAACACTAAAATAGATATTGGGTCTTGATGTTGTGAAATGCAGAATGATACCTATCATGCCTCCATAAAATTTAAAATAAATTGACCAGACAAATGATTCAATATCTAATTTACTATTTTTATTTGTAGTATTGTTCATAGATATAGAAAAATAATGAACAAATATTTTATCTAACTCATTAACATACTAATATTCAATAAGAAAAATTCAATATTTTCACTGAAAAATTTGATTCCTGGAATGAATTATAATTCTCCCATTAAACTCATGTCAAAGTCTATAGACATAAGATAATAAAATTCATTACATATAATTTCAATAGATAATAAAAAACTATATCATCAACAAAAACATTACCTACTAAAATATTATAAATAGTTCTTCTAATAATAATATTCGTATAAACATTTCCATTATTGAATCCAATATTTAATAAAAACAATAAAAGTATTTCATACCAAGGACAAGGTTCACATTTTATATAGTAAAAATCTTTATATAATTTAATGAAATGGTTTGAAAAATTAATTCTTTCATAACAAGGGGGTTGAGAAACATAAACAACGTTTTTTATAAAACAATTAAATAAATCAATTTTTATATCTATTTGATATAAATTAAAACCTAGAAAAAAGAAAAATCCAATATAATTATAATTTCCCCTTAGCTAGAAACTCATGAAAAATAATATTTATTGTCTACACCTTCTTCTAAAGAGTATCCATGAGCTAGAGGTCTAGCATTGTTTTTTACAATCTGCCTAGATTTATCCAGCTTCTGTCAAAATATCCCCATAGTTCCAATTATCTACATATCCAAAAGAAGTTCAACTAAAGGCAAAAAATTATATCTTACAAAAAAAATTAATTCATTTGGCATATAAGTAATCTATTTTTTATTTTTCCAGTAATCATTATCATTAAAAAAACATAATCAGAAATAAAAGAAGAATTGACCAAAAAATTTAGAAGAGAATTTATAGTTTTTACACTAGAATTAGCATCAACGATTACATTTAAAAAAGGCTGATATTTTTGAATATTACAATATTTTTTTTATCATGATTAGAATTAGTATTGTACCCCTTAAATTACCCATTAATATCATTAGGAATTTCTTCAGTAAAATTAAAATCTATAAATGTGTCATCTATAACATTAGAAACAAAAATTATTTTAATATTATTTACATCAAACAGAACATGAAAAAATTATTCAATATTCATTTTTATGCTCTTGTAAAATCTAGATGATTTAATATTCTTAGAATATAAATTAAAAATACCTTCATCATTCTTATTATTAAATCAATATAAATTATACTTTGAATTTAAAATAAAAACATTACAACCAAAAACACTAATGTAACCAACATTAGACATTTTATTTTTGAATATTTTATAATTATTTTTCTTTAAAAATTGTCTAATAAGAATTCTATCTAAAATATTACAAGATAAAAAATAGCCTCATCCCAAAAATATATAGCAATAATAAATTCACTCAATATAGTTTGATCCATTTCAATGAGAGTTATATTTATTTATTCTACAACACCATTTTTCCGTACTGTTTTTAGAGAAACAAATATATGAAAATAACCATTTTTTACAAAATTATTTAAAATATAAATTATGAGATTCACCTACATTATCACTAAAAATAGAAATAATCATAAAATTGTTTTAAATTTTCACTAATTTACGAAAATACTAAAATCTAGAAAAAGTAATAATTTTATGAGAAAAATGTATACCCATTTAAATCTATGGCAATTATCAATAATAACATAGGTATATTTCTTTCCATCGAGGTTGGAAATTTTAGTTGGTCCAAATAAATCATGATGTAGTAACCACAATGTTCTATTAGTATTTATCTAATGAATATATCTAAAATGAATTTTCATTTTCTTCCTATTCATGAAGGAGTCACAAACCTGATGTAGAACTTTCTTCAAGGTAGGTTGTTGTAACATATTCTCATGTTTTGAGAGCATAGGAAACATTATGAAATAAACCTAACCTAAATGTCTATGAAAAAGGATTTTATCATTTAGTACAACATTAAAACACTTTACTTGTGGAGTAGTTAGTTCATAAAAATAAATAGTATAAATATTATCTTTTCGACTAAAATTAATTAATAAATAATTAACTTTGAAAACCAAACATTTATCATTTTTAAATTTACCTTCTATTACATCGTCTCATAATTGTGATATAATAATTAAATTAATTTTGAAACCTTGAAAATATAAAAATTCAGAAATAAAAGTGGAATTTGTGATACCAACATTACCAAAACATTTTTATTATGCCATTGGAATTGACTCCAAAAGTAAGAGGTCATCCATTCCATATGTTGTAAGTGGTAAAAATTGATGGGTCTCAAATAATAAGCCTAGAGCGTACACTTTCCATGTACCATATGCCATTCTCAAGACATCTATGCAATTTTTCTTATGAAAATAAATTACTTGACAATTTTGGTATCCAAGCTAGTTTGAGTCCAATATGATTAGTTATAAAAATTTTATTTACTTGTCCAGAATCTAAAAATATATTTTAATGTACTCTAGATAAAAATGATTTATAAATATTTTTTTTAAATCCCGAGGATTGTGTAAATATTAGATAACTATCATTTTTATAGTGACATTTCATTCCATATTTAGAATAAGTAATAGTCAATTTAAAACCAATTTTTCTTTTATCAAAATAGTTTTTCTAAATTTGAGGTAATATCATGTCATAACCAAAACAATCATTTTTTTTTCAGTTTTGTTCAAAGGTATCATGTCATGATATTTTTGATGGCATTGAATAAAATGTGAAAATATTTATTTAAGACATTAAATTCCAATTTCAATATATCATTCAAATGTTTAGCAAATTTTAAATTTTCATAAACATTCGAATGCGATGTTGAAGCATTATCACATAGTTTTTCATTCAGATGCAAAAGTGTTTTATTTTTAGAAAATGTTTTATCATTTTTTTCATTACTATTATTATATAAATTATCATATTGGAATATATATTTACATAATAATTTAATTTAATTATTTAATTTAGAAACAATGGGGTTTATAGAATCACAATCAAAGTCAAAATCTTCAAAATAAAAACAAAAAAATACCTTATCCATTGATTCCATGAAGAATATGTTATCACTTTAATTTTTTATTTTCTGTATTGTTTAATAAAATAATATTCTTCGGTACAATTCTAGTTTGTGGTCAATGACTTTTTTCCAAATCTTTGTATTTATTTTTATTCGTTATTTCAGGGAAATTAGGTTTGATATTTCCTTTTTTCTCTTACACACAAAATAAGTTAAATCTGAAGCATTATAATTTATATAATCGTTCTTTTCTCCCTTATATTTTTTATTTTAATTGTTTCTTATAAGCTGATTTATACATCCTATATTTTTTATTATTTTGAAAAATCCAATCACAATATGATGGGTATCTTCTTTTTCAAAATCTTATATATCATAAATAGAATTTTTAGTAGCGACAACATTTAAAAAATTAAAAGCTACACTTTTTATTTTGGTTGTCTCTTTAACATCTGTGTTAATAATTTCATGTTTTTATTATGGTAGTGATCCACTTAATTAATCTAGGGTTTATTCATTTAAATTCTTGTATTCATCAATAGAAACTTACTTGGAATTTCATTTCATTGGTAAGGATCATAGGAATCTTTCAACTAGTACTGGGGTTTTCAGAGCACCTCCAGGTTAATTCTATCCACTTAAAACTTTCAATAAAGAGAACATTTGGTTAACTGTTTCATCTTCAACCATATTGATGTCTTAGTAATAAGCATGGATTATTCCTTGTTTTTATGGATATGTTCTTTAGAGACATGGTTATTATCTTTTATAATCATTCATATTTCACGAGCTGTCTTAAAACTAGACACATGGATAAAAACCCTTTTGTTTATAGAAAAATATTTAATACTAACCATCTTTTAATTTAAAACATATATAGTAGCATTTATTATGGTAAGATTATATGGGTCAGCTTTAGGAAGTGTGTACTATTTTTACATGATAGTATGGTGCTCAATGCTCAATTGTTTGAGTTAAGACTCTATTCAATATTGAAAATATCCAAAATCATTTCAATTAATGTGAAGGGTTGTTTTGGGAATCAAAGTATCATTGGGGTTTAATCATGCCATCATATAAGATATTTCCCTTAGACCATGTTATTTAGGAATATGTTATCATTAAAAAAATCAATGTATAATCTATAGTGGTATCTGATAATTCCAAAAGAAACAATTATTTGATAAAAATTTAATGGTATCTCAAATAGAATAACAGTGATAATCAATTCTAAAATTGATTCCTTATGATACCAATTGTTAAGTCCGTGAGGGTAATTACAGATGGAATAAACAGGATTTAATAAAAAAGATTAATTTTTTAATCAAATAAATATGTTTATAAAATTAATAATCAATTTTAATTATTAAGGATAATCAAAAGTATATAAATTAAAAAACACCATGATATTTCTTATAGTAGTTCAGTCTAATGTGGGGCTACATATACTATTATAACTCTCTACTTGGTGAGATATAGATGTGAACTAAAAAATTATATTTTAGGGGGAATCATTAACAATTTATAGAAAACTTTTCTTGTCTAGGGAAAACCATCACACTAACATTTGTATAGGGAGTCCAATCCTTATAACCTGACTCTTGTCAATGGGAGTCACAATCTGAAGAGTCCTGACATTAGATACATGAAGTCAAACACCATAGATCCTCACATTAGAATTAGTGAGTCAATAATTGAATATAACAACAAATAATACTTTTTTGAGTAAATTCATAAACATAAAAATTGTTAGTGTGTGTATGAGATGGGAAAAAGTGTTACAAACTAAAAACTAGTCGAAAGAATAAAAAATAAGAGCACAAGTACTTGTTTTTGATGTATATATCCACTCACCTTGTCAGGTATATATTATTCAAATAAGAAGTAATTAGGACCATTAGAGATAATGTAGATGGTGAGATAGAGTGCCACAGGATGTTTCAAATTCACAATAAATTCAATGTTCACATAACTTTCTCTTTGAAAAAATAGAGTATAAAAAATATCAATGTATGTCTTACAATTTGTGTCCTCTATATAATTTTAACCTGATAAAAAGAAAAATATATATCGATACAATATTCATCTTTTAAATAAGTTCTAATTACTTATGATATTGAAAATAAATTTGGTCATGTTGGTTCATAAATATCTCCATGAAAAAACGCGGTATTGTGGCCTCTTTATTCATTGAAAATAAATCATAAAAAGAAATTTTATATAATTTGGACTAACTCTACCAAAAATTAATCTATAAATATAAAAGAACTGAATGATTTAAATAACTAACTAAAATCTATTCAATCCATTTCACATTTATTCACAACAGTTCTTGGAATGTCTTTGAAAAAAATCGAAAGTAAATTCAAAAATATTACTTTAAATAATTCTGAAACCACCAAATTTATTGAAAAAATAGGTTGAAATAAATTATTTATTCTTACCTATAAATATATCACCAATCCATTAATATATCATTTATTAAAATAAATGTATTTAATGAGATTTTTTCCAGTAGATAATCCTCTGAAAATAGACCATATAAATGCTGAAAATCAATTTTTTCAAAAATGCATGGAATGAATATTAACTTTGGAAAAAATAAATAAAATAATGTAGGGATGATGAAAATAATGTAATTTTGGTATGATTAAAATAACACAGTTTTCATGACCCATTATTTTCATTATTCGTAAACAGTAACGTAGGGTTAATGAACTATACTTTTCACTATTAAAGAACAACAATGTAGCGTAGGGATGGCCAATATTATCATAGTGTTGATGAACCATACATTGCACTATTAATGAATAGTTATGTAGCGTATAGATGATTAATAATAATTTAGGGTTGATGTTCTATTATTTCCACTATTTTAATGTATTTTTGTCCATTCATTTGAAAAATCGGACAATATACTTCAACAAACCACAACGAATTTTTAAGGGCTCCAAACAATAGATTCAAACTTTGGTCAGGCAGAATATTTTGTATAAAAACTAATTATATATCCAATGAATCAAAAATAATATAAATGTGAACCATAAAATCCGTAATATTATCAAAAAATAGAGGAAAAACATTCGAGAAAAAAAACAGTCCTGAAAAATAAAAGCATAACTTCAAACAATTTAATCACAAATCAAATGGCCTTTTATGTTATATATTTAACCTAATAAAATCTATACAAACAAGTCTTATTTATAAAAATTCATGTTTCATTCAAATCTAATATTTTTATATGTTTGAGTAAAAGAAATATAAAAACGTTTTAAAACACTTAACTATAGTGTTTCTAAACCAACATCAAAATATTCATTGATTTTTTTATTTAATGAAATGAATTTTTAGAATTACTTATAAAATATTGAAATGAAGATATATATTTTCCATATAAAATGTGATAACTATCACAAAAATCTCTACATTGTAGTTTTTTTTAAATTATCAAAATAATAATGTTTTTAATTAAAAAATCATATGTAATCAATCATCTAATCAAAAATAAGAAATGATGCACCTGAAAAAAAATTAGTTAATGAATATAATAATTGTCATGTTAAAATACTATCATAAATAATTTAGTTATCCTATAGAAGTGTATTCATATCAATATATCATGAACTATTTTTTCTAATATACACACTACCCCGGATGAATTTCCACATTATTATACACCATATGAAAATTTGAAATCATAAATATTAAATGTACCCCTCAAAACCATAAATAGTTTACATCATTATTCGCTTATAGTAGTGATTTTTTCGCAAACATCTATGGAAAATATATTAATTTATCAAAATATTTGTATTAGGATCTCTAAATAACACAATGTAAGGCAATGGAATTTTATAACATATGAAATAAAATAAATTGAGTTCTAAAAATTATCCCATTACTATTCATTAGATAATTCTTTGTGTAAATATATATTGTCACTAAAAAATACCCTTAAATGATCCTGAAGGGCATTAAAAAATAAAAAATTCGGATATACTAGAAAAATCGAGTTGGAAATGTTATTCATTTATCACAAAAGGATGTTAAGTGATTATATATAATTTTATCATATCTAAATAAAATGTAACAATGTGATATTATTAAGATATATTCATTGGGTTAAAATTACATATAATTTATTAGTGTTGAATTACTGATGTCAATATCAGGATTATAATATCGATGAAATATCATAAATATGTTTTCATTGGAAGAAAATATTTATTCCAAATAGATTATGAATATTTATGAATTATAAAATAATATAATTAACCCACAACACATTTTCACCTATATGTTAGAGGTTCTGCAACTCCCCAATCCAAATAAATAATTTTTTTAAAATAAATTTTCGAATTAATTAATTTCCAAACCACCAAAATGATTTTATATTATAAATATAGTAACCCTACTGAGGTCTCATGCACAAACATAAATGGATGACCATAGTTTTTTTAAATAATTATATTAAAAATTTATAATATATTAGAATATTAATTAAAAAACCCCTTTTACGGGGCTTCACATAATTATGAAAATTTTATTAATTTTATAATTTAAATTAAATTGATAATAAATTATTTTATTGAATTACTTGATAAATTATATTAATAATTAATTAATCAATCAATTTATTTATATTTTATAAAATCTAGTCATTTATCACCACCCCCATAATTATGAATTTTCAACTTGTCTAATCACCACTAAATTTTTTGCATAGGTTCATCACAACCTACAAATTCTAAATAAAATCCTAATTCTCAGGGAAATATATATTATAGTATAAAATTTTTAGATATAATTACAAAATTTTACAAAAAATAATGAAATATTTCTCTTAATACATAACCAGGATCACTAATATATCTATGCCTCATTATTCTAACCGAATCAAGGATTCAGAAAATTATAATTTTTTTATGGACGAATCATTTTTTAATGTATCAAAAATTTATAGTGATGTTGGAATTTTTAAAAACATTTCTTTATGATTTCTCTAAATATTTTTTTATTATTTCCATGTTAAGTTTATTATATTATTCATTCAAATAAATTTTATTTTATATACTATAATTTAAGACTAAAATAGTAGTTATAATTTTATATTCTTTACTAAAATCAACATAAGAAATTCTCCATAATATTTTAATATAACAACATGTCATATCAACAAAATTCTTATTCTGGAATGTTCTTCACAGTAATGATTTCTCATTAAAATATATTAGAGTACACTAATCATATAATATAATGTATTTATATTAATAAAGAGGAATGAGTCAAATGTTTCATAAAATAAGGTCAAATCCACGAACTATTCCTCTTAATTAGTTATCGGCATGATCCTCTACCATTGAATATCTCTAAGAAATCCGATATATTTATATATATTATTTAATTTTTTATTACATAACGATAATGAAAATAACATCCCTAAATTTAAAGGGTATTAATTTTGAATTAGATACATATCCTAATAACATGACATATGGATATAGTGAAATTATTTAAATATCCATATTATGCCTTCAAAACTTGTTCATTTTCTAATAATGTATGTAACAAACTTGGGGCACACATAAGAAATGGTTGATCTATAATTTAAACACATTTAACAATTAAATCATAAAATGTTGAATTTAGTACATGAGAGCTATAAAGAACATCAAGGCTATATAAAAAGGAATGAAAATCATAAAAATAAAAATTTAATCAAGAAATATGATGAAAAAATCAATGGAATATATGAATAGGGAAATAAATAAGAACATTACATCAGTAGAATAATTCAAGGATACTAACTAACACATCCAGACATTGTTCTTATGATGACTACCCATGAACCATACAAAAAATATCATGAGGAAAAATCATAAAAAATCAATTATAGGGTTATATAATTTTGAGAACACCCATCAAATTAATATCATGTTCTTATATTTATGTTACATGTTGTTCCTAAAGCATAATGATGTCTTTCAGAAATTGGGTTGTGTATTCATGATAAAAAATATTATCTTAGAAAATAATATAATAATTTGGGTAGCTTTATGGGTGCAAATACGGGTTAAAATATGTTGTTAATGAGAGTTAAATGTTTGTTTTTGGTACTATGAAATCATAATAAAATAAAGGGTTGTATAAAAACACAATATAATATTTAATTTTAGAAATCCAAATTCTTAGTAAATATAAATTACTTAAAATAAAAATAAATTAGAGTGAATACATTTCTTTGAGTGGGAGATTAAAAATTATTGTTAGGATCTTCTAAGGATTTGGGGAATAACATGAGATGGGAATATAGTTGACTAAGAAGAGTAACATCTTCATCAATGGGTTTTTATTGAGGATTATTTCGAGAATGTTTTTTATTTATAGCAGAATCGAGGGAAAATTTTAATTAATTCCTCAACATAGGTTTTGGACTCTATTTGATAATGTAATTAAAAACTATAATTTTTTTATTTATAATGGTTTCTACCAAATATGAGTGATTTTAAATATTTCATATGTCTATTAATAGATCATATTAAAATAAAAACATTTGTGACGTAGAAGTGAGGTGTGTTGATAGTGAATTAAAATAAAAAACATAAAATATAATATTATTTTTGTTGTAATCATTATGGGTTCAAAAAATTAATAAAATAAATTAATAAAAATTATTTTAGAGGTATGATCTATATATGTACATAGATATTGTTTAAGGAATTATTTACACCACTTCTGTGATAATTTGATTTCATAATACTAAGTGTATATTTATATCATATTTATATTTTATACAAAAATTTTATTATCTTAAAAAATGAAAAATAAAATTTTTTATAAAATTGACTTTTTGATTTCGAAAATAATATTTATTTTATCAAAATAAATATTGAAACATTAGAATTTGTACATTGAAATAAAATCAATATTTACGAGCGAATACATTCTTTTAATATACTTACACGTTTCTGTCTTGCATAAAAATAATTTTGAACTATAATAAAATATATTATTATTTATATATAAATATGTGAATATTTTTTAATAATAATATTTATTTCTAGTGTTTTATAATTTATGAAATTTTTTGTTTTAATAAAACTCTCTATCTCCCAAAAATGTTATATTGATTTCATTATATATAAAAAATTTAAAAGATCATTATATAATATTTTATAATTTAATAATAAAAAATAATAAATGAATAAAATATAAAATTAAAAAAAGAATTAAAAAATTCATATTATTCGGTTTTGGATACATAACCTCTTATTTCACTGACATATTATGTAAGGGTAAGGTGTGTGATTATGGTACATTTTATGGTTCTTCGAACATGGTATTGGATGTGATTTAAAAAATATTGAACTTCTCCCATAAACGATTTTACTCAATATTTATTGTTGAATATATGTTGGGGAATGGCCAGTAGAAAATCCCAATGATTCTATCTCCCATAGAAACATTGTTATGTGAAATACATAGGGTGTGATTCTACTGGAATATGCCATCCCTTCTTAATTCAAATCAATTAGTACTTATGATAACATGGAATATATACTAATACTATTATCCACTATACAATATCTACAATAGAAATTGTTATAATTCTTATTATTATTTCAAATCTGACATGATATATTTTGGAATGGGCTAATAAAAAAACGTAGTTAATGTTTTCTATATTATTTTAATACTTTATAAATAATTTATTCATTCGAAAGGGAGTTTCATCTGTAAATATTTTATTCTTTTTATCCTTTCCTCATTTATATTTTTTTTCATAAGAAGTAATTTTTTTGTACTAGGATAGGAAATGATACATCAAATTCATCTCCTATTCTAATTTCAATGATTCCTCATCAATTATTTGGTTCCACAACCATACTTGGTCCATATGTTTTGCATTATTCTATATAAATTTGTCTCTATGATCTAATATAATTACCAGATGGTCCCTATAAGAAATATTATTCTCCAAAGTTACCATTTCTAGATTTTGTATAGGTGAGGGGTATGGTGGGTCCTCCTTTAAGAGGTATACATAGTACATGGCATGTAATATGGAATGGTTTGAAAGACTTCTGGTCATTTTGACACATCTATTATATGATCAATGATATCCAACAGGATAATGTTACAAGGACTACAGTTTCCCGTGTTCATAAACCTCATAAATTACTTCCATAGTTATATATGAATGAATAAAATACCTTTGATGTCAAAAACACGATCTCATTGTGGATTTTGTTCATATATTTTCAGTCATATTTGTGTAATTTTTATATAACATTGTAAGATTTGAGAGTTATTTTTCATATCTTAGATAATATCATTTCCCAAAATATTCTTCTCACAAACTTCATCCCATCAAGTTATATTCTCAATACTCTTCCTAGGATATGCCTTATAATGATCCAATTATATACTGGAATGAAAATTGTTGTCATATGTGATCCCCTGATGGGGAAGGTGTGGATCCCCACATCCTTGGAACCCCATTTAACATATTCATAGAATATTATCTATTGTATCAATGGTTATATAAGACTAAACATCAATTAGTTGGTGATAAATATTATTGAGACATGGCCTTATATTTGACACATATTTAATGCTTATACATAACCTTGAGTAAAACCATAAATATCAATCAGATATATTATATAATGGTTCTCGATGATTTCATTCCACTTCCCTTCAGTTTATCTTATCGTGTTATCTAATAAAAAATCTCCCATGACTGCAAAAAATTCACAATCTTTATAATGTGACATATTACCACCATAATGGAGTTAATTTTTATATTTTCTAGGGATTCATATATTAAAATACATCATTATTTTTTTTATTTCCATATTGGGATTGTTATTGGTCTCAATATGACCATAAAATTTCATTATTTATTCTTGACTTGATTTCATACCAGGAAATAGGATTTAAATTCTGTAATCTTCCCCTTTAGGTTATCTCATGATTTTTTTCATGAAAAATCATTATATTTTAATTATTTTGAGATAAATATTGAACTATAACATATGTAGATCATTTTTAATTTACCACATAAAATGTGATTTTTATTGGACACATATATGGGTTCAAATAATTAAAACACTAAATTTTGAAATGTTTAACTATAAAGTATTTTTTTCTTTTCCATATAGGTCCTCATCTTTGTTTTGGGAATCCTCGATCCACTGAAGAATAGATGGTTGAGTAGTTATTTGATCAAGAAATTATTAATATAATTTTATTATTTCCATATCTATAATCATCATGTCTATGAAAATTTTAACCCTTTGAATCTGAATCGTCTATATTTTCATAATATCTTTAATACTAAGAGTAATTTTTACAATTATCACCTTCCCATGATGATCTTGGATTGAATAATCATAATCTTTGACCTGTTATAACAACTTTCATTAGAACATACTGGGATCTTTTTGTAGAAATATATAATGGAGGATAAAATGTGATATTAACCATCTAAAACATATATATAGTATGACTAATAAATAATATCTCTATTATATATGCCTTTAGAACAACTTTAAAATTATTCGCATGTTTCTCCTAGTATTTTCAGTAGTTAAAAATTTATTCTATAAATAAAACCATATATTTTTCAATGTAATAACAAAAGAATATTTTCTTTAATTAAATGAATATAATTATAGAAATATAAATCCCAAAGGGAATCAAATTAATCTCATAATTCACATACATTGTAAAAAAGTAGTCTTGCAAATATCCTATGTTTTCACTTTTTTAAGATAATATCTAGTCTGAATATTCACATAGGAGACGTACTAGGATTGACATAGTTGACTAAATAATTCACAAATCAATGATATATGATTCTTTTTTTATCCAGATCTTTTTAATCCCATGATAATCAAATATATAGTAGCCTTGACCCATCCTTCTTATTTGGAGAGTGGAACAACATACCACATGGTGAGGCAAACAGTCATATAAACCATTAATCCAAATTCACCAATTATTTCCTATTCCAATCTTCATGTTAAACAGTGTACATTCTATAGAGTCATGGATATTAGAAAAGCTATTGGTAGATGATTAATATTGAAATAATCCCTTAATTTGGAAGGAAGTATAGGAAATTAATTTGGAAACATATCATAATATTCCTAGACAATGGGGGGGTCTCCAAGGACGACCTTTTCCTCAGTCTCAATCATTTATTCCATATATGAATACTCATAAGGTACTAGTATATATTTTTGAGAATATTATTATCTAATATATTCATTCCCATCCTTGTAGTTGTATAGAATCACAGGGTGGTTCATGAAATAGAGAATGATTTCATTCTATCAACAATTTATGTAGGATATATATAAGGAATGTAAATCCATAGCTATAACTACATATAATTATTCTAAAGGGAGTATCACATGGTCTGCTATAAATTTTATCAATAAATATGGATATGGGAGAAGTTTTATAATTTGTATGCAATAATTGACCCATTTTAAATTTTAATAGATAGATCAACTACTATAATTTAATTTTGTATTTGAATAGTGAAACAAATGTCATGTGATATGAAAGAATGTGTTGAAACATAGTCATATATGATGGTCTATATTCCTTAATAGAAGATAATCATAAATTTTAATATTTCATTATAGTTCTAATCATTCACATTACCCAATATAAACTTAGGGATTAGAATTTTCAATCTATTAATCATATAAATGGGAATATATAAAAAATGATGCTACAACTAATAAATGATATATATTCCCTAACCATTGAATTTATTGGAACAAAAATAATTTATCCATGTTCTATTTTCTAACAAAAAATTCAGAGTCATTTTTTGTTCCCATCATAACAGGGTTTTAAATAGATTTTAAATTTACAAAAGCAAATCCCTCAAGAGAGTCAAATAGTGGGTGCAATAATGACTCTTTTTTTAAACATGGTGATGATCCAGTAAATATCCAATTCACTCATTTCAAAGTTATTACCCATAGGTACAACAATTTCAGAGCAAAATCCACTTTTAGTTTCTATACAGGGAAATTATTTCATAGAAACAACAATCATTATCAATTAAAAATTAATTAGTGATGTTTAACTTGTTTAGAAAAATCTATGTTAATTTCAGTAAACTTATCCAATAATAAAAAGGAAAAATAACATTACAACACTTCTAAAACAATAATTACAACCAATATTTTCTATTTATCTTATCTCTTGATTTACATTATAAATATACATAAAATACAAGCCTAGAAGATTTAGGGGCCCAATGTCTTTGAGAAATTATAAAAATAGTAATATAACATAAAACATTGATTCAAAATAATTATTTTAAACTCAATAAAATTCCATTATAATCAATTGAAATTATCATAAAACATGAGATTACCAAGTTAAATACATAATAAAGTGGTGATATATAAAATCAGGTCATCGAATTATCAAATCGTAACATCATGAAAGTAATACATGCGAGTCAAGTAGATTTTAAAGGTGACATGAACTGGGTGAGAATCATAAACATGAATATTAAATAATGATATAATATGATAACATCAATGAAAAAATGAATATGAAAAATAATTAAAATCATTACATCAAAATCAAAAGACAAGGATAACTACTGAGGCATTATGATAAAGTGTGTTTATCATAAATGCACATGCACTATACATGGTTTCCCAAAATATAAAAACAATATCCAATGAATTGGTGGGAAATATACTTTTCATTCCACCAATTATATTCATATCATGTAAATGAATTTCTTTTCCATGAAAATCATTCAATATAATGAAATAATCCATTTTTTCATCCCACTATTAATTTTTGAGGGTTATATACTCATTATAACCTAATTTGAAACCTAATTCTACTAGTTCATAAATAAGTAACCTAAACAGTGGACAACATAACCACATGAATGCCTCCACATATTCTAGAGGCTACTGAAAGGTAGTGAGGGTCTTTGGAGGTATAGTGTAGAGACTACCCTCCTTTAATCATTTTAGGAAAGTATTAAATAATTGGTATATCAAGGGGGGAAAATAAAATTTTGAAATTAATGAATTTATTATCATCCATATATAAATAAAAAATTTAAATATAGGGTTTTAATATTAAAAATTATTATTTCATGTCTATATAAAGGTAATTCAGGAATTCATATAAGTAAGAATATAATACAATACAAGAAAAAAAGAAACAAAAAAGTCTAAAAACTATCCCATGAGATTTCCAAGATCTGGCTTAGTTTCTATTGAAAAATCTAGCATCCAAATAGTTATTATGAATATATATATAGATGTGTGTATTTATCCATTCCTAAATCTAAGAAGTATTCCCATGTACCAATTAGTGCTTGAAATAGGGTGTGAGTAAAATTTAAAAGGCCCCAAAGAGGATAATATATCTAATACAGTCTTTTAATATAAAAATTAACCATTAATTTGTATATCAAGAGTGATGCTGAAAGAAAACTAAATCCCATGTTGTACACATGATTCTGATTTTATTCATGTCCAACCATAAATTCTTTAGCCTAAGCTTGTTGTTTCTACATATGTGGTAATTAATTTGGTTTTGTTTTCACAAAACATAATTAGGTTACACATGAAATAAAAATATTGATATATGACACAAGGAAAATAAAGTCATCCATGAAAACAAAAGGGAACACTTATTCATAGTGAGAAAAAATGTTTATATATATATATAGATTAATTATAATACAATGTGTATCAATTGGAATTTCACTTGAAAACCCATGTCTATGGAGAAATTACAGTGTAATCTCAATCATATCATGATTTCATCCAAATGAGATTATCAAAGGAGTATTATGTACAAGGACATCAAGATGTGTCCAAGAAGATAATGTAGGGAATTAAAAATATTAATGATATGAGTGAAACATCATTTATATACTAAGGAATTTTTGAATAAAATACATTGATTGAATGATAGTATGGTATCTCACATAGAGGACCTATTAATGAATCAGGTTGGAGTTCTCTGAGTTATCAAGTGATTCCCTTGACAATCCAACATTGTCACAAGTAATATTTCTCTTATATATAATAATAATGATCCATAAACATTAGGTAATTTACTTATAATGTTGGATTATAGGCCATTTACTATCAAAAACAATTTTAAATTCAGTTGGATTCATATATTATAGTAATTTCACTCAGAAGAGATAAAATCACCAGGTGGTGAATTCTTGACATTTAAATATCATTAGTTCCATTTTTATATTCACATACCAATGCTAGAAAATGGTTTATTTGATTTTTTCAACCCACTTATAGTTCTTTAACTCATGGTAAATTTTCTCATTATCAAGATAAAAGACAAATACCCAAAAAGTGTTTAATTTGATTACATGTGGTGGTCATTGAAGACGTATTAGATGACATTCTGAAAGGGATGTTTCATGTAAAGGTCAAAAGATACAATACTATAAATGGGTCTATTAAATTCTCAAGGTCATGTTCAACATAATTAATTTTAAGAGTTCCATATTAAAAAGGAAACACATGAGTAGTCAATAATGTTGTAAAATATATGAAAATAATAAATGATGAGACTTTTGAAGGAAATTTATAGACCTCGTATCTTATCTGGGTAGAAAAATCCTCATCCAGTATCATATTTGGATTTCGATTGGATTAAGGGATGTTTTTGAAAACTAATCATACACCCTAAAAATAGGGCATATGATCTCAAATGTAAAAAGCATTATAAGAATTTATTAAAATTGTGGAATGTAGAATGTTGATTCATATACATACTAATGGGGATTCAAAATCACCGATGATTGTCAAATACGAGTCCAGACGAGGGATGTCTCACAAGGCATTCGAGGAGGAAAATCAGAGAGATATTGTGGGGATACTATAAGGGGAATGAAAGACTAGATTCGGTGGTTTAGGGTGAAAAAAAAAGATGATAAATATATCAAAATAATAATTTCTAAAAGTGAACACAATTTTTTTGAAAGGATAGACAAAAAACGTGTCAAAATTGTATTAGACACTACCTAAGAACCCATACCTCACATGGTCTAGTAATATAGTTAGACAAACTTTGTTTACACCTTCTGAATTTCATCTATAAAATACTAATGGTTTCTGATATCCATGTTACTCATCTTTCATGATAAAAAATAGGTATCCTTATTTTTATGGCCACATGGTTGAGCTTTAGGATTAATACTAATCATTCACTTACCATATTCCACATATATTTCTGTAAAACAAAGATTCTAGGACCCAATTCCTGCTTTATTAATCTAATAACCTCTAATTCCTCATTATAAAATACCATATAGATATAAATAATGGTTTATAGTGAAAGTAAAATATATTATACCATATAGAAAAATGGGGATCCTACAACCACACATCTTTAAAAAAAATTACATGTTTCATTATCATTTTTAAGTCTATATGAATGAATAAATCCATACACTCAGTACACATATCATACTCTCTCTTCCACATGGCTCATTCTGTACATGGTCATTCTACCGCAACACCTCAACTAGAGGAAGAAGTCTTCCATATATATCACTCATTATATTGTCCATGATACTAACAATATAATCCATAAAATAAACATCATCCTCTAACATGACATTCTTATAATAAAAAGTACAATATGGGTTAGACTTATACCTATAGTGATGAGAAAACAGGAAGAAATAATGAATATCCCTTGACCGCTCTAAAATATATATCCAATAAAATACCCACCAAACCCTCTCCTAAATTTTAATGGTTTGAAAATTATTAGATATAGCTTACCCTTCCCCCAAATTCATTGATGGACTAATCTACCTTGAATACCTAATAATACCTGATGTATCACCCAAAACTATAGAGGTTGACATCAATGATCACTATATGGCTTCTTCCAAGAGTGAGATGTAGCTATATGAGTCCTAATAAAATATTGATACATATTTACCTCTTGAATGAGACATATTCCTAGTAGTAATACCTCCCTTTCCTTTAACCAACATAGAGGTAATTGGAATGAAATTCCATATATGGAATCCTAATGAGACTTCTGGAAAGTATCATGGATGATAATATTATAATAAATAACAAAACAGGTAAATGGTTTTCCCATTTACTCCTAAAATAAATTATAGATAAATGAAAATGCCTTATAGATCTTTTATACTACACTTGGACTAACCATCAGGAGGAGGGTTGTTGAATGTGCTCAGAAGAACCTATAAACCTAGATCAGTCTAAAAGCCCCTCCAAAACCAAAATAGAAAATTAACATCCATATATAATATGATGATTCATGAAACACCATGAAATTGTATAATCTATTGTTAATTATGTATTCCATGTTCATACATCATGATGGACTCACTAATGTGAATAAATTTGGTGACCTTCCTTAAGCTATCAACTATATCCAATACGTCATCACTACCTAATGGGGATCACAAGAAGGATATACAAAAATATATAGTTGCATGATCCCATTTTTCCTAGGGAATGAGTTATAGTTTTAAATGTTTAGTGGGAAACTAGTTTTCATCCTCCACCAATTAACATGTGAAACACATAGTTACAAAAGATTCATTATCATTTTCATTCATGACAACCAATAAGATCAATGATATCCATGTTATATCTTCATATATCTAGGATTTAACACTCATTTCAAGGCAAGATACTTTTTATTAAATGTTCTTCACAAATTTAGAAGAATAAAGAAGCTTCAACGAATATAAAAGGCCTTTTTTCATTGATATACTATCCAGGTGGTGGGTCCTCACTTGAAGAAATTTCTACCAGAAATATGTATTTAATATCAGAATGATGTTTCATCTTATCTATATGAAATACTGAATGGTTCAATTGTATATCTGTGAATACATTCCATTTTTATTCACCTTATATTCTGGATTCATATCAAAAGTATCATTTACCATCTTTTACTCACTATATGATTCATGAACCACATGAAATCGAGTCATCTGGATTGGAGTATTTGCCACTACATATTCTATCCTAGGGAAATATTCTATATAAAAATAAAAATACTAAAGTTATTCTAACCCGTTTTTGTTAGGGGTTCCAATTATTCTAATTGAATATGTAATTGAGGATTTAAATTATATTATAAACCACAAACTACTATCGTAACAAGTAATGTTTCCATAATCGAAAGGCATGAACAACTGCTTCTAACTGAAGGTCATGTGTTGGGTAACATATCTTGTGAGGTATCAAACAACCGGAATCATATTCTTTGACTCAATCCATTACATCAAAATACCTCCCAACATAATTTCATGAAGATCACAATATACAGGGTATCCTCTTATAGGATCTGCTACAATATAGATAAGCACTGGCGTAAGTATGTATTTCACCCCTAAAAGGATTTTTTCATATTATACTTACCATTAGAATTTTACACTCAATTTTTTAAGACTATAAAATATTCTACAAGCCGTGATATATTATGAATAAAACATTGATAATAGTAGAAAAATTCTAGTAATAACTAAATATATAATATGTTCTTGGGATGCTCCCTATGAACCGCATCCCTCACCTACTCTGTATACACATATATTGTGATTTTGGTTTGAAATGACATATGCTGAGAACCATATCTATCCAGAAGTGGTATTTTATGATATTATAATTTAGTATATTCTTTATCAATGTATTGAATATGATAACAATTTTTTTGTAAAGATAATGTAATTTTTATGAATACACTATGATTTCAACAATGAAGTCAAATACAGAGGAATAAAAAGAGAGAAAAAAAACCTCTATTCATCAAAGCTATACATATAATAGGAGTGTTTTTGATATAAAATGAAATTAATAGATATTTTTATATGATATATATTCTATGTAATGTTTTATGTAGTATATATAATGGTATAACTAATACATGATGATATCTCATCCTAATATTAATTTTTGCGAAGACCCTAACTCTTGGATCTGGTTAATGATATCTTCTGTATAAAAAAGTGGTTAACGATTTTATACAATATATTTGTTCGAAATTTTTTAATGCTGGAACAACTTGTGGATCCCATCATCTTTCGTGAATAATTAAATGGGTGATCCCTGAGTTTATGTAAATGGTCTAATAATCCCTTGTTATTTGAGGTCAACTAACTACCTATTTAGTTGTTGAATATCATTACGATCAACCTTATATATAATAATAGATATCGGTGATAATCATAGAACTAACACAACAGTTAATTCAACCTCTCTCTTAGTAGGTATCCCAAAAAATTC
This sequence comes from Viscum album, assembly GCA_963277665.1. Lineage (NCBI taxonomy): Eukaryota > Viridiplantae > Streptophyta > Magnoliopsida > Santalales > Viscaceae > Viscum > Viscum album. The sequence continues at coordinate 1,081,232,785 of OY728138.1, forward strand.
ATCATGAAAAATTATATAAAATTGTCCACTACTATAGGGACAAAGATCATTTTGTAATGATAAATCATGAAGAAAAATAATGCAAATATAGGAAAAATATTCACCAAACACATAATTCATATGTCCAAATAGACTTCTCTGGAAATCTCATTCTCTTTTGTAGTCATGGAAACCACCATTGGGTGATGATAAAGGAATTATCTATTAATAACTGTCGATTATCATCAAAAGAGAACCAACCTCTCCATCCAAATAATAATGTCAATGATGATCATTTCATGAATGAAAAGGATCAATAAGAAACTATAAGTACCATCATCTATGTGGAACTCTGTACGTTGGTTTACACTTTGAGATCATATTCCAAAAAGAGTTTCATGGGTTATCACTCAATATATATACTCAACATTGAGCCAAAAACCATCACAACATCCACTGATATAAATGAATTAAAGTAATATGTATCAAATAAGTAGATTCCAAAGTTTATGCTTCTAAGACCTTACCTAGAAATATATATGTTCTTTCAATATACTCCCTACGCATAGGGTAGACTACATGGAACTGGCCAGACGCCTGGCCTTGAGGTACAAACCGATTGCATTGAGTAGGACAACTATGCTAGTGATGGATATCAAAAATATATCATTATTATTAGGTTAACCTCATTGTCTTGTATGGTTAGTGTAACTTGAGTATCCTTCCTGGTAAATAGGTAATGATCCTTATCCAAATAGTATAGCTTGTACAAATAATCTCCCAATGAGAACATGAGGAAATGTCTGGGGAAATATTTAGATATTGCGCATTCATTAGCATGATTGACACTCAAATGGGTCCCTATGACATTAAGGCTTAATGTGACCTTCATCGGGAACTGCTTTCATTTAATATAACTAAAATATTGGATACTCTTGTCACCACTTCTCTAATAAGTACCCTTGATGAGACTCTACATTATATTAGATGAAGCACTTACCTATCTAGTGGGTAGACTACCATGACATATACCATCATCTTCTATCAAGATGTATTTAGAGATAAGGTTATGGTTTAAAATTTCTAAAATGGTATCCAGTTAGAAGAAATTCAGATGATATCAGATATAATTCTAGATCCCATCATTAAAACGATTCACTCTTAAAAAATCATCAAAATAATAATTCACCACAAAATCATGGAGTTCAATGAAGCATGTAAAATATTTCATTATGGGAATAATACCTTAATATAGTTTAAAAAACATTATATATTAATTATAACCTTACTTATCTATCTTGAAGTAGTAATATATTCCTAATTGAAAATCTATTTAGACTATGTCCTAGTAATGACCTACATTATTTATATCATCCCACCAACACATAGCGAATCCAAAAATCAATTAAACCACTTACTTGACCGTAGTTTTTGGAGGCACCTCTACATACTGAATGATCAATAGAATTTATTATAGACAAAACATAACAATCTATGGGCCACCATCCAAAAGAAATATTATGTAGATGATTTTTTTGGAACCCTCCTGACAACTTATACATAGTCTATGTCTATATAGGAGCTCCCACTATATATTGTCCTTATCATCGTAAACACTCTATATGCTGAGAATAAATGATCAAACCAGGAACCCATTGTGGTGTCAAAATTCTTACTACTGGAGGTAACACTAGTGATTTAGGACACACTGCCTCCGAACCATGATCACCACTACTAGTATTCAACTTGAGTCAACCATATGTTCATATATATACAATGATAATAACCTATATTAATAAAGTCTAATAATGATATCATTCACATAAAGTAAAAGAATAATATACTCAATACACAATTTCATGAAATTTAAATTAGTTAACAAGATAGGTAAAAGGCCTTACTACACAAGATATACTAATCCAATGACCTATGAGTATTGTCAGGGTATTGGTAAGGTTCAATGATTTAATCATAGAGGTCCCATTTTACAAAGATTCAATTACATGATATAGAGGAAAACAAAAATTAATATTTTACTATATTTTCTATTTAATTGAATCCATTTTATTTAAGATTAATTTTTTTTAACTTGTATATTTATACCAATATCCAGTTAGATGAACTACCAAATAAAATGTTATAAATTAATAAACATTATCTAATATAATTGGTACAGTAAAAAACTATAACCATACCTATTAAAATCATTCCTACGATATAAGAATCTATAGATAATGATACAATTATATGGATCATCATTCCAAATTTATAGAGGAATTCACATTATAATGTATAATTGGTACCCTTTTAATGGAAGTAAAAAAACCATTCAAGTATTGTAAACATGATTACATATCATTAACATGTCATAATTGGTTAGTGGAGATTCCATCATCAACACAAGAGAAAAACTCCATTTATTTTGATATAGAAATAGTATGGTTCCCATTATTTAAATCCATACAAGAAACAAAAATATATTTATAGGTATACCAATAATTCCAAATGAAATACATGTAGTGAAATAATAATTTCATGGTATGTAAATGAAATATAAATCCTTGATTGAATATAATGATTCATCAGTAATTATTTTTATTGTACCAGGCTAGGTGTAATGATCCAGAATCATAAAAAATCAAATGTCATTGGGACTACCTAATAGTGAAATAGTACATCTTTAATAAGGAAACCAAAAACAAAAAGTCCCATTATAGAAATAATGTATTTTTTTAATATTAGGGGGATATATACACTCATGAATAAGCTCATTAAAATATTCAAAAACATCACAGTACCCTTTATATTGTCCCAAAATTGAAATTCAAGTAACATAACTCCCCAATACTGTATGTGATTTTCTGGTATTTAATCACTAATAACTAACCAGACCTCTTGGACACATGGAATCCATCACACCTCCCTATATTCTGTAGACATCCAAAAATATTTGAGGTTGTATGGTGCCACAATGGGGAGACTATACAACCTTTATTCAGAGTGGGATAGTGTGGAATAATAGGTTAATCGATTGTGGAAAATAATATAACGATGAAATAGACGAAGTCATAATCATCATACTATAAAATTAGATTAAACATTAAGAAGTGTCATATAAAAAATGATATTTTCTTTTATATATTAAATATAAATAGGGAATGTATGGTAGACACTTTATAATACAATAAACATACTATAAAATAAACAAAAATACTCCCATGATCATACCCCACATTGGATCCATCACATGCTCCCTAGATCACATAATAATAAATATTTAGAAACCATATAATGAATCATTCCTTAACCATATCTACAACTAAGAATTATGTTTAGGTACAAATTGGTTGCCTAAAAGGGTGTGGGTAAAAATCAATAGGCTACAAGAAATGATATCTATAAAATATATACTCAGTTAATATTGAATGTAATATTGTGCATGTATATCACATGTGGATCAATATGATAAATATATCTCAGGTCACTCATAAGAATTCAAAAAGACCCCTGGATGATCATACCAACCCTAACCAAAGATGGGTTCCTCTTAGTATGTGATCATTAATTTTTTTAGGGTTCATAGAAACATTATCCATGTATCCATGTAATAATAATATTCTTCATGGACATAAGGAAAAAAATGCATAATTTACATTAGAATTTGGATCCAATAGATATTGATAATCAGGAATCTTGGTTATTGGGGTCTAAGTGTAATTAATTCGTTAACATAGAGAATTACCCTAGAAATGTTACTATGTGAGTCTATGGAGGAAGTCCAAATTAATTTCAGGCTTAGAATGATTGGAGGCCAAGGAGATAGTATATGGAATTTCATGTTCCAAGAACTCCTGTATAATCCAAGGAGGTAATCATATGATTATAATTCTAGAGTATGTGAGCACATAATTGGAGACACTCCTAGTTATTTATGTATGTTAAACATGGACAGAACTGTAGTGTGGTATTTCACTAATCAGTCAGATTATTGAATTAGGGTTGAGTCATCTGATTTCTCAATGAATAAAATCTAGAATAAAATGATTTATCAAGCCAGGACTATCCTTTATATAAAATTAAATATCTATAAATATTTGTCACTATACATGTAATAATTGATATTTTTCAATTTAATATATATTCCAATTTATAATTCATCAAGATTCATATACATTAGCCAATTCACTCATAAGTAATAATAGGTCAATGTAGAGTGTACTTCCCATTTTAAATTTGACTAGTTCTATTTATAAATTACCATTATAATTCCCAAAGTGGTCGATTGATATTTCCAAGACACTAAAACTTCATTAACAAAATATACCATTTACTGTTTTCATGATGATTAAAAAAACACAACCAAATGGTGTTTCAGTTAATTTCTATAAATGGTCATTGATGGTGTATAATTATACATGGAAAAATAAGTGTTTTATGTTGAGGTATCACCATCTTAAAATGTCAACAGGTCACATAATGGGTATATGTCATAGTCTACACAATTAATTTAATAGGTTCCATATTTAAATATAAATTCACTATAATTAAGGCATGAAATGGAATGAATAATAGTTATAAATGATGAGACATTGTGTGAAAATTTATTGACCACAAACATAATACTAGTATAATTATCATTTATTATGAACCCTTGATTTGGGTAGGAATGAGATTAACCAATGAACAATTAAAACAACATCAAAATATTGTATACGATCTCTCACAGAAATTGTATCGATGTTAATATGAGAAACTAAATAAATATTGAAAAATAGTTATATAATTGATGATGGGGATTCAATGGGATGAATGATTTTAAAATATGATTACAGATAATGTATATTTCACAAGGCCTAAGAGGAGAACCAAGGGGGAGCTCTCTTGGGGATTCATTGTGTGAAATGAATGAGAATAAAGGGTATAATTTTTGTTAAAATAATAGTGTATTACTTTTAAAAAATAACCCACTATTAATGATGTTTATAATTTGGGGAAATTTTTAAAAGAATTATGTTCTTATTGTGGATTAAAAAATTCCCAAGAACCAAAAACATGCACTATCGAGTCATGGAATTTGAAAAACTATGCACACGGGGTCTAACATTCCTCTACAATTTTTTTCACTAATCTCTATATCCTGAGGCTCCTAAAAAAATTTAAATATTTCATTATCAATATTTATAGGGACATATTGTTCATTAAATAGGTTTGTACTAATTTTTCACCAACCATGAACCTCAAACTATTTTTCTAAAAATTGGTACACTAACCCTTGACCTGAGCCCAAACAACCCCAAAACTGACACAACATCATTACGTAGTATGATATAGAGAAAAAAATGGTTTAAAATGAACGGAAAAGAAACCATACAAAAGAAAAAACTTGTATTTTAATTAATCAATAATGGTTGGTAACATATAGGGGAAAATACTTGTGTAGAAATTGGGATGATTATTCATAGATAAAAAACATTTCTTGGAAAATAATAGAATTATTTTAGAAGCATAATAGGTGAACATAATGTTTCGATAAATTTTTTAATGAGATTGAGAGTTGGTATCTAACGAAATGGGAATCATAAAGTCTATAATGGGATGTATAAAAGAAAATTACAACATTATTAGTTGGAAATAAATTTATATGTATAATTAAATTACATGAAATAAAAATAAAGGGATGATAATATAGTACTTTGAAATGACACTTATAAATTATTGGGAAGCTTTAACTAAGATATTGGAAACACATTGGGAGGGATTTAGAGAGAGTTTGTTAGAGTAACGTCACGATCAATGTGTTTTGAGTGACGATTAATGCAATGTTTGGTGGTTATTTTCCAAAAAAACTGGGGAATTCATTATAAATTTATAAACTTATGATTTTGAATATATATGATAAAATAATAAAAAATTCAATCCATAAAATGGTTTCATGAAATGGGTTCCTAAAACTATGAGTGGTTTTCAATATATTAGGATGTTATAAACTGAAAATGTTAAGATAATACCATTTATGACTTTGAAGGGAGTTATTTTTGTAAATAATTGTTTTTAATACATAAAACAATAATATAGGTTTTGGAGGATTCATTAAGGGTTTTTAAAAATAAACAAATATCTTGAAAAAACATTACATTAATGTTGAAATATATATATTTTTAATTTTTTTAAATTTAAAAATTTCATTACATCAATTTTGGGATATTTTTATGTTATAATACATACTATATATTTATGTTATTTTTAATTTATACCTCAAAATTCGAATCTGTTAGAAAATTATTGAAAATTAATCATTATCTAAATTAAACATGACGTATTCACAAAAAATATTTATTTTATTGAAATAAATTTATAGACTTGATAATTTATTCTATTTAAAAAATATCAATATTTCTTATAAACTAAATGTTTTTATGATTATAACATATTTATAAACCATATTTAAATTTCATCAAAAATCATTAAATTTTATTACAATTTATAAATAAATATTATAATATTTTATTAAACTATTTTTCTTGTCAAATATTATGGAATTTATAAAAATTATTATTTTAATAGAAACTGAATATTTCCCAAAAAAATATTACTTTGATTTCCTCATATCAAAATCTAATATTTATCAGACTCATTATAAACACTTTTATAAAATAATAATTTCAATAGTTAAAAATAATAATTATTTCAATAAAAATAAAATTCTATACATTTATATTAGATGGGTTTGGAATCATAATACATTGTTACAATAATTAACTACCTATGTGTTAGGTGGGTGATGTTGATACTTTCATAGGTTTTTCTTCGATAGACATGTTTTAGATGTGACCATGATAATCACAAACATATCACATAATTTTTTTCCTTGAGCTTCAAGTGTTGAATCTCATCATGGGACATTCATGAAAAAATCCCAGTGATTCCGTATATTATGATTCGACCTCAAACATTATATAATCTAGTAAATTCAAGTAGAAATCACATTCTTATATTCCCAAAGTCCTTTTCTCCTTCGAGGTTTAGAGAAAAGTTTAATTATCAAATAATAAAAAACAAAAAATATATAATATGGAAGATATTAATATAATATCAATTTTTTCGGTAATAAATTATTCATTAAAATTTATAAATGATTTATTTAATGAAAAATATTTTCAACCTTCAACTGGGCTATATATTTTCTCTCACCGAGCCATGCCAAATGTTTTTTAAAACATTTGATGAGCACAAAAATATTATTTTGGGACATAAAATTAACTAATGTACCCATTAGTATATGAATACATAAAAATGCATGAATGATACAATTCTCACCCTTAAATGTAACAAATACTTTCTTTGGGAAAACATGAGGATTCCATAAATCAATGAACGCATATAAAAACAATTTAGGTAACTTGGGGAATCATTTTAAAACAATATTTACATATTATTATAACAATAATAGCTATTATATAATTTATAATCATCATATATACCTTACAATTTAACCCTCATAACAACCCTACAATGTAACTGTCACATTTTCACATTGAAAAACCATTACAGACATCATCCAAAATTCCAAATAAATTAAAGGACTGTAATGTACCCACCCATATTTGTTTAATAACATAAACAAATTCGATCATAATAAATTTTCATGAACTATAACATAATCAAAAAATGTGAATACTTGCATCATAAATGCATTTTTTTAGAAAATCACATTATCCAAGGGAATATTGTTGTACATGAATAATAAAACATTTTATTTGAAAATAAAAATGTAATATTTCAATGAAATAATTACAAAATTAAAGATACATGAATTTTTTAATGAAATAAAATGAATTATAAGTTAGAAAACATTTCTTTAGATTTTTTAAAAAAGATATTAAATGTTAATTTTTAAATAAAAGTCCCTTACCTAGGGTTCAATATATATAAAATGAGTTCAAAACTCTTGTTAAATTGGTCTAAGAGTGTTATAAATTTGTTTCAAAGACATTTTAATATTTATAATATCCTATATATAATATTTATAATATCTTTCAACATATTTATTAATAATATTTTGTTATTTCTGTTGTTTTAGTTAAGTTTATTCTATGGTGCCAAAGTTAGTTCATTATAGATTTTCATATCAGAAAGAAAATTATACTAATTAAGAGAGATAAAACATCCAAAACAACAAATATATATATATATATATATTTCATTTAGAAAAAATTATAAATTAATTTATACATTACATGAATGATGTAATGAGAAATGAAAACCCGTCGTCCAAGAAGGCAGTGAATTAACACACCATGGATGAATATTTTGTTTTAATAATAAATGGAAAAAATATGATATTTGAAGTTAGATATACCATTAAAAAATATAAAAATTCTAGTATATATATATATTATACTGGAGTTAACATAAAACTTTGGATAGGGGTGAGGACAATGTATACGTCATAAATAATATAAATAAGAATAATGTGTATTTTAACTCCTAAATATTTCTACATGATAACCTCCTTAGGAACCTATAATTGTTCTTTTTGTGAGACCAGAAACACCAAAATGGGGAAAACAATCAGAATAAGATGATTTTTTAAAAGATATTTTTAAAATCGTGTTCATGTTGATGATTTTAATTGAAAGAAAGTGTATATTTTTAAATTTTTTGTGATGGGAAATTTAAAAATTACTTTACATATTAAAATTTAATACAACTATTACAGGGTTAAAAATGTCAAAATATCTAAAAATCTTAATAGAATTAAAATTTATATAAAATATCATACCATTTACAGTTATAATATATTTTTGTGCTTTGTATATATTTTAATAAAATATTATATTCATGAAATATCTTTTTGTTCAAATTAATTAATATTCATTAACAAGACTTCCGCAATATCTAAAAAAGATCGAAATTAGAAACCAATATTTTATTATATTCTATAAATATCTTATTACTATATATAATTCATTGATGACATTTACATTTTTATATTATATATATTTCAATATTATTAATATTACTTATTTGTATTTTCTATTAAATAAATAATTATTGCGTTGGTGTTGTGGAATCCTGTAATGTATTTATTTGTTTCCTAAAAATTATATAAAATTTATAATGTTAAATAAATTTTTTATTATTTTTAAATACCTTATTTATAAAAATATAATTTTTAAAACCATATATTAAAATATTATTCTAATTAAAATCTAGTGTGTGAATAACATTTGTTTTTTAAAAATATTATATTATAAATTTATTAATGTAATCAAAGTAGTTCCAAAATGTCTGAAATTAGAATCAAAATATGATTTTGGTTTCCAATTACTCCTAAAAATATATTTATTCATATTTATGGTTGATTTAAAATTTAATATATGATTAATTAAAATCATTTTATTGATTTGTTTCTACATGCACTATAACTACATCAGTATGGCATAAGCATTGAAGATAATTATTTAATGTATAAAAATTTATACTAAATAACTATAATAAAAATAAATTAATTAGTTTTAAAATTTTATTTTTGAATTGTTCATATTGTATATTAAATCAAATTCATTTCAAGATAAATTCTTCAATTTCTTAATTTTTTAATTTGACATTTATTTAAGTACACAATTATTGAAGAGGAATTTGGATATGATCCATGTCATATAACCATAAAATTATAAAATATTAGAAAAAAAAAATTTTAAATAATAATATATTTTTTTGAGAAAATATTATTAGGATCTCAATTAATATCTATAAAGAAATTAATTGGACTTTTTCACAACTGCGCAAGAACTGCATCGACAATAAAAAATTTTTATAGCTATCTTAAATTAAATTATAATTTACATGTTATGATTTTTTTATAGCATTTCTATTATAAAATAATAATTTTTTCATTTCATGTGTTTTATAAATTTTATATCATAATAATATCTTGATGATTTCACAGAAAACATTATTACAGAATTGTATTTTTTACAATTCACAAAAAATAAATATTTTTAAAAAAATTCTTAAAAAGATATAGTAATAAATTTTCGTTTAGGTGAATTAAATAATATAATTTGTTTTTCTTAATTAAAACTATATAACATGAAAATTATTCATTTAAATATAAATATATAAAAAATTAATTTAATTTATTTTATAAAAATTACATAACATAATTAATTTAATATTGTAATTCAAGAAAAAAAATAATTATGAAAGATAATTGTTATATTATTAATTGGTTTGGAATATTCACCCCCTTTTAAAAATTATGTCCTCGTAATTTATTTTCTTATTAATCGAATTTGGATACCATGGAGACATAGAATTTTTATATTACAATGATGTATCATCAACTATGTAGTTTATCCACAAAACCATAACATAGTGAATAACCATGTTCTACAATACGTTATCTTTATGATCAAGACTCCTAAAATTATTTTCTTCATAAGAAATGTTTTTTTCTCGGGGAACTACTTCTATGCTCAGAACAAGAGATGAATCTAGAACATACTTTCTAATCATCGATACATGAAACACATTGTGTACCTCATATAAATTCAAAGGCAAGGATTATAGGTAGGCAAAAGAATCGAACTTGTCTGTGGTTTCTAAAATTAAAATGAATTTTTTTCCATATTTCCTTTCTTACCAAGGAAACTAATAATTTCAAATGGATGTATTTTAAGGAAAACAAGATCACCTACCTCGGAATAATGTTCTTTCCTCTTGTTATCTATCAAACCTTTCAATTTCTTCTAAGCTACCCTCAATTTTTGTGGGTTTATCATTATTTTTCTCAGCCATGTACTCTACTAATTATTGTTCAATAATGTTAATTTCCCTAATATCCTCTCAAAATTTAAGAGTTCTACAATTCTTTCGATTTAATTCCTCCAATGTTCAAATTTGTATACCGAATGAAAAGGGTTATTAAATGAAAACTATACTACATAATGATGTATATGACAAATAATTGGAAATAAATTGAAAAATATTGAATAATATCCTCTAATGTATTAATTTTTCACTCTGACTATCCACCATATAGGGAATAAAAAGCATTTCTAAATTTTTTTCAATGTACAGTGAATTATGAAGGCCCTTATAAAAGTTTTATGTGAACTGGGAATCATATTTAGATATAATGGAGAGAGTAAATCCTTGTAACATAAAAATTTCTTTGAGATATAGTAGGTATAGTTAAAAATGCATATATAATATCTTGACTATGATGGAAATGTTAATATTTAATCATATGATAAAAAATATCCCATATCACATTGTTTCCTTCAGAAGTATTTGGTAATACCCCCATGAAATACATGGATTTATTTTAACATATGCACTATGGAACTGTAAATGAATGTAGACTCCCCTTTGGAAGTGTTCTCTTTTATTTAACCCATTTTCAATTCAAAAAATTCATGGTAAAATCAATAATGTCTCTTTACATTCCTTCCCACCAATAATACTCACAAAGTACTCTATACAACTTAGTACTTCTATGATAAAGTGGAAATAGGGTGCTACGTTCTTCACATAATAATAATTTCTTTATGTAGTTATCACTTGGAACACATAATATGTTTCCATTGATGTTGGGGTTTGTCTTAGTGGTAAGCACCCCATAATACTACATGAAAAAATGGGGGTTCAAAACCCATTGGGCAGAGTTTACTATAGAAGTACATTAGCTATTCTGTAGCAGCGACGGTACTGTTGATCGGTGGGTACTGTAGCCGCGATAGGGCACTGTAGTGGAGTTAATACTGTGCGTGTGTTCTAGCAGACAGGTAACTATTCACAGAATGGGAATTGGGCCAAAAAATTGGGCCTACGGGCTATGTAATGGGCTACAAGCCCACTGGGACTTCGTGATATGTTACGAGTCTCCCTCTACCCAGTTAAAAGAGATATTTTCTATACTTCATTAATAAAAATGAGGCTTCAAACCCAACCATTAAAAAAACATAATATTTTTCCATGCATCTGGACATAATCATTATAAACAATAAATTTAGTCAACCTACATTTTTTAACCAATTATACCTTTTTCTATATCTTATAGTGTTCGTTCTGCGGATTCTTAATTTTGTATTATAGAGAAGATTATGTTGACCACAAAAACAAAATAGTTAAATTTATTCAAACAAGATCTTCTTGGAGAAATTCATTAAATTTATAATCAATAAGTCATATTCTACATATAACATGGTTAATGATTAGATATATCCTTGACACAAGAAATTCCCGACTATTTTTAATATTCATGGATAGTAATTGATCATGAAATCGTAGTACTTTATCTGTTATATCCATTTTCTCTACCTCATTTTGAATTCCCTACAGTAAATAAAATTATTAAACCATTATTGTTTTTATATATTTCACAACTGGCTCCAAATAAATGATGTATCCATAAATTTTAACGGGAAAACAATATCAGCTAACTCCAAATAATTTGTCGGATACATTATGTCAAGGAGTTTTTATTTTATAGAATAATAATTAATTACATAACAGTTATACCTTAAAACACAACCAAGTTACATTGATGAAGAATCAATATTGATTAAAAAATCACCATTTTTTTATGGTAGGCCCAAAATAGGAGCATTGACCAATCTCGTTCTCATTTCCTTAAAACAAAAATTTCATTATTCTATCTAAAAAAAATTATCCCCATTTCATGTTAACTTATTTAGAATGATATATAATAATTACTTATTTGAAATAGACCATTGATAATATAATTCTAATCCATTATATTTATGAATCTTAGTAACAGTTTTAGGTCTTGTCCATTCAACAAAAACTTATTTTGTTGGGTTCAACTGTTATTCCATCATTATTTATAATGTTCCAAAAGAATGAAGTCCATTGTAAAAAGTAACATTTTATAAATTTCCCATATAACTTATTTATATTCAGATATTTTAGAGAAATCTACATATGTATTTCATGATCCTAATAAATTTCTAAGAAACCAAAATATCATAATTAAAAACAATAAAAATAATATCCTAATATTCTCGAAATATTTAATTTATTATATCTGTAAATATAATATATGAATTTTTAAAAAATAAGTGAATAAATAACTCATAATTCCCATATCATGTACAAAATAATATTATTGTAATGTAATCATCAACCTCCTTCAACGAATGGTACATATATCTCATGTCAATCTTGGGAAAATACAGATCTCTATAGAGTCGATCAAACAAGTCATCGATATGAGGTAATCGATTCATATTCATATCAATGATGTTTTTAAAATCCATATAATAAATGAAAATCCTCAATTAACCATCTTTATTTTTTTTTTTACAAAAACTTGAATAAAATAATTCTGATGTACTAGGATGAATTATACATTTATCAAGAATCTCCTATAATTTCTTTTTGAATTCTATAAGTTCCACATGATTTATTTATTAAGGGTTTTGGAAATTGGATTAGTATCAGGTAGTAAGTAAATAGTAAATACAACATCCCAATTAGGTATAACTCCATGAAACTCATCAGGAAATATATTATCTAATTCATTTATTATTTCTACCGCATTATTTAAAACAATACAGTTATTTTCAACAATATGTGTAAGATAAGATTCATTTCCAAAATTTAATGACATCCTAAATTCTTTATATGTTAATAATGGTAGAAGTTAATTATTATTTAAAAAACTAATCACATTTTAAAAAATGACTTCTTTTTCTCTTCAATCAATATAATCTTGGAAAACAGACTACCAACCCATACCCAAAATACCAGCAAACTCAATAAGGGGTATAACAATAAGTTTTGTTGGTTATTTCGTTCCATAGAAAATAGAATGATTATTTATATAAGATTTTTTCTTCTTTATATCTAACATTATGTGTTTTAATTATATGTTATCGCTTCATTTCATGATGAAAAATTTCTAATCTACTATAAAATTCATTAGAAATAATGAAATTTGTAAATCATGTATAAAACAAGACAATAGAAAAATATGAGTAAAAAAAATGTACCAAAAAAATTAATTGCTTGTCTCTTTATCTATTGTAGTGGTCAAAAAATGATCTCACTAAAATAATATTCTTTGAGAGTGGCTTCTTACATTCACTCGGATACTTCTTCGGTAAGGTATGTACATAGTGTCTAATCTCACCACATTTAAAACAAATTATAGCTTTATTATTAGTATTAAACACAAGATAATTTACATTATAATATTATTCAGTTTTTCCAATATTACCCCATCAGAATCACCTAATGGATCTGTTAAACAATTATTCTATAAATTTTTACCAAACATTCCTCAAATTAGAATCTATATTTTTTTCCTTTCAATTTTCATTAGCTGATTCTTTCTCATGGGTTGTTATCCAATCATCATCATCTTCTTCTTTTTTCAAAGTACATATGATCATTTGAAACCTCGATTTCAATCAATTCATCACATTGAAAAAGTTTCTCAAAAATCTTTAATTTATGGGAATCTAATTCCCTTCAATGTAATGGATTCAATCTCGAGTAAAAATGATGGTTTTAATATAATGATTCTGAATAATATTTCGGTCTTACACTTCCAATTGATTGAAGTTTCACTTCTATATACCATTGAATATTTATAGTTTTATTTCATTTAACGTAATTTACTTTCCATAATATGTTGATACTCAATAAGAAACTATTTTTTTGGGGAAAATGTTCTTAAATTCATCGCACTCTATCACAAAAATCAATATTATATCCCTAATATTCTTGACCATTGACAACCACTGGGTTGCTTCACATTCAATATAGTATATAAATAGGCATGCCATTTTATTTTGTTTTTACCCCATGACATTGAATATCATTTCCAGGGATTTAATACACCCTCTATCCACCATAGTGTGAGAAGATACACTAAAAGTTGGAAGGATTTGCCTCATAAAATATTCAACTATTGTTATGTTTCCTTGTAGTGGGTCTAGTCATTCATTTTCATGGATTCCACTTTAAATTATATAATTAATAAATTAATAAATTATGATAATATAATTTATTGATTCCTATTCACACCATACCATTTTGTAGCTTCATAGAGATAATAACCTCTTGGTGCCTTCTAACAATAGATTATTTGTTTCTTTTACGAAAAACCATTCTGAACAAACATTCTGTAGATAACGAAACAAGGGAAAATTTAAATGATGTATCATTTTAAACTAACAATTAGATAAAAATAATTTATGTTATTCTATTAACATCATTCAATCTGGTAAAGTTATCTAAATTGTTATTTGATAACAAATATAAGTACTTAACCTTAAACATTACATAATCTATTTAATTCATCTAGAATGTACATTCGTACATTCCCAGAGATATTTAAATTAAGAGTTCTAGATAATTAGGTTATAATTAAGACATAAAAACCAAAAATTATACAGAGTGGATGATATTATAAAATTATATATTATTTTCATAATATAAGATTATTTAAAAAGAAAACATAATTTCGTTTTATAAAAATATTCACAAAATTCATATTGTCTTTTTATTTTTCCTTACCCATCCTTACCCTGTGAATATTTTTAAAATCATGAGATAAAAAAGAATCTCAGTGAGTTAGTTAAAAAGAAGGAAATTAAACATTAGTCCATGAAAACATATATACTCCTAAAATATATATATCACCTTTATAAGTAACATATACTTTGTGAAACATGAAGTTTTCAAAAAAACATGGAAATCATTAAAACCAATTTAGGTAAATTGGGGTATCATTTTATTAGAATAATTGAATATGATTGAAACCCTCAAATATTCAATATGATTATTTACCATTAAGAAAACCTAAAAAAATTTCCCTCCTGGATATCTAATAATGTTACTATCACAGATACCTTTGGAATAACCATTATGGTTAACATCAAACATACCAATTTTTTTATGGGTATAATTGAAAAAAATTAATAGTATTATAATTTAACTAACATGCACCAGAAAAATTCCCATAAACAGGAACTTAATCACAAAACATGAATACACGCATCATAAAAACATTTCTTAATGAAAATAAATTATTTCAATGGAAAATAGTGCACATAAAAACGAGAAAATGATTCATTGAAAATATAAATGCAATAGTGTAAATAAATAATTAAAACATTAATGATTTATGAATGTATAAAAGGATTCTCATTCAATTTATGTTTAAAAAATATTCCTTTTGATTTTTTTAAAAATAGAAATTAAAATAATATTTTTATTTAAAAGTCCTTTAATTAGTCTTACAATTCAATAAAATGTAATCAAACCAAAAATATAATTTCCCAAAGATTGTTATTAATTTATTTAAAAACAATATTAATATTTAAAATAACTTATAATATTTTTTATAACATGTTTCCACCTATTTTCTATTAATATTTTGTTATTTCTGTTGTTACTGGTGTGTTCCTTAGATAGTTCCGAAGTAGGTTTTTATGGACATTATTTTCATATGGAAAATAATACTCTATATGTGAAAAATCATAAAAATATATATAGGTCATTATGATCAATTATATGTGATTTTATAATTTCAATGAACTTGTTAATGTGGAATGGAAGGTCATCATTTCCAAAGGCAGCGAATTAACAAACCATTGAGGATTTTTTTCATTTTTACGAATAAGAGGATAAAGTATGATATTTGATGATGTATATACCATTATTAAAATAACATTAAAGAATATATATATGATATAATATTTTTCAAGAAATGATTTACAGGGGTTTATGATACGGTAGAAGTGAGGATGTATTTAAATGATAAAAAGTGGAATTTACCTTTATAATATTTATCCTTGAGGACATCCATATGCACTTGGAATTAGTCTTTTTTTTAGACCAGAATCACTAGAATGTGTAATGGGATGATTAAAAAGAACTTTTTAGATGATATTGAATAATTAAAGCTCAAGGTTATGATACTAATTAAGGAAAGAATATTTTTTTTATAATTTGGTAGACGGGAAATTTTGGAATTACATAAAATATTAAAATGTAATGTTGCTATTATATGAGTGAAGACTTCCAAAATTTATAAAAATATAAATGGGATTACATTTTAATGAAAATATTATCCCATTTGAACTTATTCTATTTTTATATAATTTTTAAATATTTTAATTAAATTCATATTCATGAAATATCATTTTATGTAATGTTTTAAACAATTCACTAATATGGATTCCAAAAAATAAAATTTAAAAAAAAATGGATAATATATATATATTATGTCGTATAAATATAATCTTCATCTACTTTATTTTTGTATTACCTTAAAATTATTAATGTTTTTTATTTTAATATCATTAATATCATTTATATTAATTTTCCAATAAATTAATAATTACTACATCTTCTTGGTGCAAGGATTTGATGTTTTCATATGTCTAATAATAATTAAAAATAAATAATGATGATTAAGAATAATATATTATCTTACATTGAAATATTTATTTTGAAAAAACAATTTTAGAAAATCATATATTAAAATATTGTTCTAATTAAAATCAGTAGATTAAAAAACATGATGTTATTTTACATAATATATTATAAATGGTTTAAAGTGATCCATGATAATCCAAGAGATCCAACATTAGAATAAAAATAAGTTTATGGATAATAGTTAGTTATCCTAAAAGATTTATTAATTTTTTTGTCATTGTAATTGTTATTATAACTTTATTTAAAATATCTGTATTGACTTTTCATTTTGCACAATAACTACACCTATATCACACAATAATAAAATATAAAAATTTCAAATATAAAAATTAAAAATAAATTATCATTATAAAAATTAATTAATAAGGATCATGTTACACATATATATTTGTTGATTATTTTTATTAATATCATCCATGACAATACAACTTCTCTAATTTTTTAATTTGAGTTTTCTTTACTTGGGGAAGAAATACACTATCATTTGAATATGAATTCTGTTATAGAACTCTAAAATTCTAAATTATATTTAAAAAATTAATGGAACATAATAATTAAATAAAATTAATGAAAATTATCTTTATCACACAATTTTTTCTATAAGTAACCAAATATATCATTGTCACTACTGCGTATGCACTGCATTTACAATCACAATTTTTTTGAATAATTTGGAAAAAATTACAATTTAGATCGTAGGAATTATTTTTGTATAATACATATATTATAATATCATAATTTTTTTCATTTCATAAATTTAATTAATTTTATATCAAAATTTTATATTAGTGATTCCACAAAAATAATATATTTTAAAAATTGGTTTTATTACTATTTACTAAAAATTTAACTATTTCGGAAAATTCATGAACATTCATAATATGATAATTTCATCATGGTAAATTCAATAATTAAATTGTATAATTTTAAAATAAATAATTGAAATAAATCTATATATATAATTGGTTTAAATTTTTTTTTAATTTAAACAAATTACTAACCTGAATAAATTTAACTACTTAATTTGGGAATACTAAAAAAAATTAAAACATATTTTTATATTATAATCTATGTTTTTAAACCATATCTCTTAGAATAGATGATAAATTATATTCATAGGGTATGATCCTACCATTTGTGTCCACCTCTTCTTCTGTTGGGGACAATTATAATTTAACATAACCCTTTATATATACAAATATCAACGATCATTGGACATCAACAATATTATATATGGTTATTATTATTAAGGATCATTTAAATATAAATAGATTTATTTAATAATATTCCAAAATAACTAAAGTAATGAATGGGTTTTCTATAACTACATTACATAATAATGTACATATTCATTGAAAAGGGAATTGCATTTATTAATATTCAATCTTATAAAGTATTATCATATTACCCCAATTGCATTTTCTTTGGGAATCTATGATTTGTTTTTATTATTATTTAATATATTTATCTAAATACTCAAAAAATATAATGAATTTAAAAAATCACTAATCTACTCAAAAATAAAAAACAAATAAAAAAATTTATCTGTTTTATTGGTGGTTTCTATTTCTCAATACAATGGCTATTTTGAGAAAAATTCCTTATCTAACACTAAGTGGGTGAGGGAGTCAAATAAAAATGATTCCATCCCATGAGTCTTAATATAATGAATTAATCTATCATGTAATAAACTTCAATAAATAATTCAATCAATAAAATGGATGAAATATTATAAAAATAAAATTTATGGGAAAAAATATGTCATTATTAGAAATAACCATGTCAATATCGGATTCAATTAGTTTATCTACATAGACTTTGATTTTTCTGACAATATCATCGAATATTATCAATTATCCAAAAATAATATTAATTGGACGGATTTTTTTATTAATTATTTATTCTCTAAATTTTCAAGTTGGTTTATTTTACCTTGAATTTTACATCATATATTTTTAGATATTCATCATAAATATAATTTGGGGCCTTCAATCCCTTTGAATTTTTCAATTCATTTTCATATTGGGATACCATGAAAAATTCATAATGTCCACATCATCCATATTACTAATATTATTAGTTTATGTTTGGGTTAATCCTCACTCATGTAGTGTAAAAGCAATTTGAGGAATATATAGAACATATGATCAATTAATGAAAATATTGGGTTTCTTTTTCTTCTTCTACACATGACAATTACATCTACAAAGTGTGGTAATTCCCTACCTATTACCTATTTTATAATTTTATATTAATTTTCAATAATGATCCACTAAAAGTCAATGTATTTACTCAATAAAAATTCAACTTTTTTATAATAATATTTAATATAATATAGTTCCATATTTCTATCATATCACACAATGTTAACAAAAATTACAAAAAAATCCATTAGATGATTGAATTATAAAATTTAAAAAAAATTATTTAATGTTTATCAAAAAATTAATTAATGTGAATTTAATTTAATTATTAATTGTTTCAATTACTCATAAAAACTAAATAAAATCCACTAAACATAAAAATCTACAATTTAATTTTCATTTTATTCTTCTATTTTAAAATACTATATCCTTTTCAAATCATGGTAATATCTATGAAATATATCATATCATATATATGAATAATGTTTTACAAAATTAGTTGAAATTTTCAGATCTCTTAAAATATAATATTTGGTATACCATCAATGATAACATGAATAAAACCTAATAAATTTTTGATATTTTTTAAAATGAAAAAAAATTAATTTTTTCATTTTTTTGATGTATCAATAAAAAAGATTTTCCATATTTTATTATTATTGAAAAATATTATTCTAACTTCATTTTACACATTATTTCTCAAAAAAAGTTTATTTACGGGCCTTAAAATTGGGTTTTTCATTAGATATTCCATTAATCTCGTTTCAAGTATAATTATTTCCACCTTAATATAATATCAATAATTGTATATATATTAAAAATAATATTCCACTCGTATTCAAATTGAATTATTTGTAAAAATTTTAAATATATAATTTAGATTGAATTAAATGAATAATAGGATCTAATATCAATATATTAAATAAATTAGAGAAAATTATTTCTACATTTCCATCTTAAAATACATTATTAAATTAATCATACAAATAATCTAAAAATATAAATTCATTCATATTCATTCATTAAATATTAAAATATTCAAGAATATAACCATGAAATATTGATATTGAGATCCAACATATATTCCAAAATCACCCATGAATAAAAAATATTTTTAATTTAACACAAATAACTAAATTATATTTAATTAAATAATAATAAATGTAAACTTATATATCATTAAGTTCAAAGTAATGACAAAATATAAAAACATTATTGAATAAGTTAAAATATAAATTCATATTATTATTTTAAAATTAAATTTTCAAAGATGTTTAATTTAATAATTAACTCTCACACACTAATTTGATTAATATTATGTATCTTATCAAACAATTATGTTACTCTTACGAAACATTCAGTTTGCTCAATTTAATTCTAAAAATTTTGATACTAATATTATAAAAAAAACATCAAACTTATCAAAATATAATGAAATATTAGATAGATATTTTAAAGGTATATTCATTATTACAAAATTTTCTTACTACTTTAATTACATAATTGTAAATTTATTGTAAAATATATATAATTTAGAAGAAAAATTAATAGTATTACATATTTGTAAAAAAATATTTTCAACTATTACATAAAATATATAAATAATAATTTAACCATTTATAATTATATAAAATTTAATATTATCTTTAATATTTTAATCATTATTTAAACTACCATAAAATCATTCAAAGAACTTCTATATTAATTTTTTTAAGAATAAATTAATGTCAGATAATACTATTGAAAAGTATAGTACAATTAGATAACTAATATTGATTCATAGAATCAAATTATTCCTATATAAAATACATTAAAAATCCCTTATCCACCTATGAGACAATTATTATTGTATTTTTAAATAATAATATTGACATTATGTTCAGTTTATGGTTACCTCATTTTAATTTATCAATAAATATACTATAATCAATTCACGCATATATCTCCAAAATAACCATCCATAATTTTATTTGTTAAATTATATTAAATCGAAGGGTAATTCAAAATTCTATTAATATATGATGATATATATTAATGATAAGGTATTTTCACTAATGATCACAAATTGTTATATAGTTTTTCATAAATAATAATATTTATTCATATTTTGGTTAAAATAATAACAAAATCCCAAGGAAACAAAATCTAATTACATATGTATTTATTACCCATGGTTATGAATCTTATGATTGTTCTACATAAATAGAAATTTTATGATATTTATAATATTATCCAATATAAAAACTAATCACATATTGTTATTTTATTCATTTAGAATTTCTAGGATGAAATAAAAGTGAGTGAGAAGTTTTCATGATCTAGTGTTCCATCCCATATGCTAATGGATTTTGACTAAAATAAAGTGTATAATGATAGTACATTTGGGAGACTATATCCTTTATATCCAAAATAAATAAAAAAACATAAAAAAAATATAATGAAGAAGAAGATAAAAATAAATAAAGAAGAAAAATAAAAAAAATTCATGGAAAATTCCAATAAAACATCAATGCATGCACATGTAATTCCTGAAATATAATGTATTTAGGCATATACCAAGGAGTAACAATATAATGATATAATGAAAAAAAATTAAATAAGAAGATCTAACTCCATTAGTCAACCCAAGTACATTCCCTTACACTACCCCAAGCTTCAATGTCCATTCCTAGATTATAAGTGAAAATATTATAGGGAATATTCTATTTCCTAAACTACAACCAGGATGTCTATTCGAGTACAAATAGTTAGATCTAACTGGGTGGGAGATATACAATATAATCCCCTATTTATTACATCTAGTATAATAAAGTCTATTCATAAAAAATTAATAATGTGTAGTTAATAAAATTTTGAAGAATTAAACATTAACTAAGTCAGCTCGTATTCCTAGAAGACATCGACTTGATTAAACATGCTCCGACCTAAGTAGGGGTATCTATGAACACATGACACCATTTTTATTTATATATATATAAATAATTAATGTATATATATCCTATATTTTTATAACAGACACACACACACACACACACAGATATATATATATACATACTAATAAAATTAACTTCCCAGGACCTATTTATTTAACCCAAGACGTCCTTTCGAAAAACTAAGTGTCTCATATTTCAAATAGGGATTCCATTCTAATCTCTCTTATAGGGTAGTAAAGGACAATATTACTAAATATAATGAATAATAATTTATTCCATGCCAAAGTATCATGTAAAATTTCGGACTCCATTTTCAATGATATTGCATTATAAGGGACTCCAAGCTAGGGGACAATGTAAAATTAAGGATTCCATGGTTGTGGATCATGTATAATAAGGGAAACCATGCCCGAGGATCAGGAATAATAATGGATACTATTCATAATGGTCATGTATAATATGGGACTCCACACCCAAATATCTTGTATAATAAGGGATTCCACGCTCAAAATTATTATATAATAACTGTCATGTGGAATGATTGTACAATTAACATACATTAAAATAAATAATTTGTTTTTATTTTATATTGTAGAAAATATTGTATAAATTCAATGGGTATTTTTGAAGCACACCTCAAGAGGAGACACTAGTCTAAGGGTACACCCTCAAATAATGAAAAGGTTGTGTTGGAGAATTTCTATCATGGATATCAAATTAGTTTTTGATATTTCAAATATTTTAACAAATACATTGATTGTACATCATATGGACTCAAGAAAAAAGATATAAAAAAATAGGACCTTTAGTGAAAATTACTATACAAACAATGTTATTCTAAAAAAACCATACTCATCTATTTTTAGTATTTTATTCATGTCGGAACAAGAAAAATAAAAGGTACATAAATATTCCCCAAAAATAGGGTATACCGGATCTCATGGAAATATCATTTATACCGAAATGAAATAAGGATAAAGAGAAATAGGGTTAACACCCTTACCTCTTTCATCCAATGTATCTAACTATGAGATATTTTGACCATTATTATTAGGGGACCTCAATAGATGATGAGAGGGAGAAGAGAGTGTCCACAGGAGAGTGAATTGGATAATTAAGGGTTGAAATGGGCTAAAAACCCAATATGTTTTGGATGAGATAACTGATTGTTTTAAACTTTTAATTCTTAACACTTTATGGAAACTTTTATATAGATTGTGTGGATCACACTATATAATACCCACACTAACTCTCATTACTCGAGAATGTTTATACAAATCACGATAATTTTCTTCACTAATCAATCCATATTATGCTAACATTTTAATGAACGTGTGACCTTGAGTTCATGGTATGATTAAAAAATGTTAAACCCACATACATTTATAAGGTTTGGGTTCATTTTATTTCACTAATAATTTGAAAACCATGCTAGCCCATTACCATTTAAAAAACAATCATTCAAAGGACAAATTATACCAAACACAATTGAACACCGAAGATACCTCTCAAACATTAACACGTGAATTATGTGATCACAATTATGTTCTATAACAATCTATTTTTTTTTCTGAGCCTCATTTTAATAATCATCCCATCCAAAAAATGAAATGTTTAAAATCAATTAGAAAGAATTCAACCTATAAAAATATTATGATGTTACAAAAACCCTTTTATAGGTAGTCTCATCCCATAGACGTGACAACCCAAGACACACTCTTATAGATCAGGTGTGAAAATATATTCAATGAATTTTTTATTAAAATATAACTAAAATAGAAATTATATTAAATGAGTAAAAAAAATTCACGCCTAGGTTTTGGAGAATCGTAAAAAATCATGAAATTAGTCAATGTTGTAAAACATTTATTAACTAATTATATTCAAATAAAATTACTCCTTTAGTAAATCCATCTCCTTTTATATCTTCAAAAATTCATGTGAAAAATATTTTAAAACATGGGATGAGTATAAAACAATCTATTATAGTGTATTATAATGAGTGAAAATTTGTTACCAATTCTATTGAAAAAATTTTATATCCAGAAAAAAATATTTTATATT
The DNA here is from genome assembly GCA_963277665.1 of Viscum album. NCBI lineage: Eukaryota > Viridiplantae > Streptophyta > Magnoliopsida > Santalales > Viscaceae > Viscum > Viscum album. The sequence goes on from OY728138.1 coordinate 1,081,257,383, forward strand.
ATTTATATCTTTTCAAAAATATAATTTATTGTTTTTATGAATAATACTTTTCATAACCCTTTAAAATACTACTTATTTTGACAACCACTCAAAAACAACCTTTAAAAACTACATAGATTTATTCTTAAAACCCATTGGAAAATAATTATAAAATTTATTGATTAAAATGAAATTTATCAAATATTTATAAGTCCTTATGGCTGATAGAATTATCTATTGTAGGAAAAGTTCTACTTCAGATCGTAGGATCACTTCTAATTCCTCATCGTCACATTTAATACCCTTGTGACAAATCTTATGAATTTTTTTTTAAGAGATTAACTTGTCACATTATAAACCCATGAAAAAACATTTGAAATATTACATACATTATGTTCACTGATGATAATAATTTAATGACTTATAATATTAAAAAATATTTCATTTTTAAGAGAAATAAATTTCTTTATAAGAATTAATCACTTACATATAAAATTGATGAACATGAAACCTTCAAAATTAAAACAAAACCTATTATTAAAATGCATAAATTTTTTATAAATTATATAGATAATGGACATCTATATAATCATGTATTAAAATAAAATATTTTCCAATAAAAATTATATTTATCTTTTAAAACAAATACATTAAAAATTATCACCTTACATTGAGTATGACTCATTACGTATGGTTCTTTATCTTCCACATCATCGCATAATCCCCATTCATAACTCCTCAACATCACAAAGGATGATGTTATACATAAAATTAGACTTAAAAAGATGGGGAGGGATTCTATGAATATATTTTATGTAAGTATTTCCCTAAAAAATGGTTTTTGTGTGTGATGAAATTAGAATAAGAGGTGCCCTATTATACGAGAGTTGAGGGGAAGTTTTGTTATTTCTCGAAATAATAAATTTTTATAAACTAACATTCATTATAAAATGGATCAAAAAATATTAATTAAAATATAATATGATAATATATTTGAATAAACTCATCCAATGAAATTTATATATCTTTTTTACTATATTCATTCCCCATATCCTTATGCATTAACCCATATTTACTCCTTACAACTCTAAACGTGAGGCCTTCGATTTATACTCTTCATGGTTAATATAGTAACTATAAAACATAAAATTTCCAATTAATTGATCATAGATAGACATTAAAACCATACACCAATAATTTTTATTAAATTAGTATTTTTTAAAAATGTTATATATTTTAATTACTTATAATTTATTTTAAAATATCATTAATTTCCATTATGACAATATTCATTACATGGAATTGTAAAAATATCAATAGATCATGATAAAATATGAAAAAAATTCAATTCTTCACTAATATTCCAATGTAATATATAAAATTCTTTTATGACATTAATTATGTCAGATTATATTTATTTTAAAATGTTAATTAGTATTAATTTGATATTTCTATTAATAAAATAACTACCCTATTATCATTTTGTAAGAATTTTTGATAATTATTTATTCACTCAAAATAAAAAATTACACTACCGTGATTGATATTTTTTTTCATATTTTAAATAACTATATATTGTTGTATATATCTTTTGGATACCCTCATATAAAAAATTTTATATTTAATAAAACCATGAATGTGATATCCTTGACTTTTATCTAAATAATATATTAAAATTTTCATAATATTATACATGTTGAACCAAATGTTCATTGATTATAATGTGAAATTAATTTGGTCAATACATACTAAACCAATAAAATTTATTCATGTTATCCTAATATTTAATGGTCATTAAATTTTAATTATGACCATTTTATTGATATTTTTTTTCTTTCACAAGCACCGTGTCAATGTTGTAAAATCATATAAGTTAATTAATTATAATTTATAAATTTAAAATAAGTTAATATCATACAAATAAAATAACTAGGCTCAATTGAATCTATCTTATTCGTTTATAATGTTTATTTTCTCATATAAATTTCTAGAGAAATTATTAAATTTTTTATTTTGGATTTTATATTCTTGTGTAATTATTGCACAATCATTCGGGTTGGATTATTATAATATAAGTCGAAAATTAGATTTTAATAGGAAAAATAATCATTTATGGACAATATTTTTAAAAATAGTCTTGAAAAGTCTTTCTACATTTCCCTTATTAGTTACAAGACACAGAGTTTGACTTTTTAAAGATTCTCAAACACTGCATTTACACTGAAAATTATTTTCATATTTGTTGTGAATTAAATAATATTTTTATTTTTAGGAATAATGTTTTTATATTTAAATTTTAATATCTAATTTAATTCATTCCATATGTTCAGTAAAATTTTGATATCATTATTTTGTCAAGAGAAAATAACAAAATATACCATTTTACGAAATTGTATTTTCTACTATTCAAAAAAAATTTATGAGTTTACTAAAAATCTAAAAATTTAACTATAGAATATTTTAAATATTATGAATAAAAAAATTAATTTGATTTTATCAAATAAATTTTCTAAAACTTTAAGAAATAAAATATATATTTTCTCAGATAGTGCAGTAAAATATAAATTTGATGAAAACATATTTTTTCTGAAGAATAAAATGGATTTAAGAAAATGTGATTATTTTATAAGAGCTTATAAATTATTTTATATTTATTTGGAACCTAATATTTATTTACAAATTATTTATTTCTCTCCAAACCCATTAATATAACAACTATGTTATAACAGTCACAATTAAATAATAATATTTTATTTGTTATTTAAACATGATATTTTTTATATTATATTTACGAAAATATAGTGTTTCCATTTAAAATTTCAGGATGTTACATTTTCATCCATTGATTAAATTTATCCCCTAAAATTTGTTCATTTTTTCTTATTAAAAAATCTATATTTCCATCATTATATTAGAGTAAAACTATATTCTTAAGGGTACTTAATTATCTAAATGATAAAAAAATAATTATATCATAAATATTTTCCCAACAATAAAGACACATTATCCCAAAACTTTTCTAGAAAATTTCTCTGATACCACTATGAAATATCAAGACCTTCACTTCCTGGTCATCTGTAAAAAATCATGATAATTATATTTTTATGAATGGATAATGAAAAATACACAATATAGTATAAAACCAATGATCATTTATGATATTGGTATTATAGAATAGTAAAACACAATAAATTTAATTATAGTTGAAGAATATTCGTTAAATAATTATTTTTTAGTGATATAAATCCTTAATTTATTTTATACATTTTATTACATCAAAAATAAGTTTTTATAATATTTTTAAATGTTGTAAGAGTATAATGTTTTCCTGTAAGGTGTTTTAAACTAATGAAAAATAAATTGAAAATTATTTTGATATCATTTAATATCAATTTTTTTTGATATTATAAATATAATTTAATATTAATAATATAGAATTTTTATGAAAATTATTTTTCAAAACCCATTAAAATTATTAATCCGTTAGAAAATAATTCAAAAATATCAATTAAGAAATAATTGGATTTCTTCTTAACAATCATTTAATAATAATAATACTTTTAATGATTAAAATTATAATATTTAAATTCTCAATTAAAACATATATTCCAATAGTCTAATCTCATGTAGGTAAATTTTTCATTGAGGTCATGGGTTCACTCCCCCTTTCTCACCATCTCATTCGATGCTAAATTTATAAATTTAACTAAAACATTTTAAGAGATCATACAATCACATTTTTTACCAATGAAAATCAAATTTCAATATTATATATTTTATTTTCATAGAAAAAAATAACTTAATAATTTATAATCCTGAAAAAGTTTCATTTTTTTTTTGAATTTTTATTTATTTTCTACAAAATAATAACTTCATTTAAAATACAAGGACATTACCACTTTGAAATTAAAAAAAATTTATTAAAAGACATAAAATAAAAAAAAATATATACGATGACCATATAAACTATAATTAGTGTATTTAAAATAGTTTCATAGAAAATATCAAAATTTATAAAAAAAATATACTTTTTAAATTATCACATTACTTGGAGTCTGAGTCGTCATGTACAATTCTTTACATTCCTCTTTTTAGATGATATTTTTTTATTCCATAAGACCACAATGTATGGTATTATAACAAAAATAAGACATCTAGATTATGGAGAGGGATTCTGTTAATGTAAATGGGTTGTTATTGGCAATTGAAAAGCGTTTTTATGTTTAATAAATGAAAAGGAGAGGTTCTCTTTTATAAGCGAGTAGTGGGGATCATTTGGAATTTTTAAATATAATAAATTAATATAAATCAATATTCACATAAAATTTGATCAAAACATATTAATTTAGAATATAATATTATTATGGATGAAGATAAAATAAAATAATAAAATTTTGACATGTTTTGACAATATTTCAACCCTTATCCTTCGAGTTTCACTCTTATTCAACCTCTTCAATTATTATCATGATATCATCAATCATTTTACTTTTAGTGGGATAATATAGTTACTATTAAATTAAAAATGACAAATAAATTTTTCATTTATAAAATTTAAAACCATATAAAATAAATTTGGTCAAATTTAAATTTGTTAAAAATAATTATATCATTTAATAAAATATTTTTTATTTTAGAAATCATTGAATTCCATTTCAACACTATTAAACACAATAACATTAAAAAAATAAATACATGAAGATAAATATAAAAAAATTAACACATCCATAACATGTAACAGTCATCTAGAAATAGTTTTTTTCACATTAGGTATCTTATTGTATATTTTCTTTTAAATTTTTAATAACATTTATTTAATATTTCCACTAATAAAATAATTACTGAATCAACATTTTGTAAGAATTTAGAGTAATTATTTCTCCAAAAAAAATTATAATAATTACACATATGAAGATATATGTTATTTATTTAACATTTTTATTTATATTTTAATTTATTCACTATATACAAATGTATTTAATTTTTTATATTTAATAAAATCAAGATTCTAGATGTTGGAAATTATTTTAAATAGAATATAATAATTCCCATAATCTTATCCAGAATTCTCCAAATGATCCTAAATTATAAATATGGATACTGATAGACAATATAATATCCAAAAATATGATTTATTCTTATTTCCTAGACATTTAACGATTATTACCATTTTAAATAAAATCTTTTTTTAGATTTTCCTTCAGCTTGCATAAGCAATGCATCAGTGTTGAATAAGGCTATAAGGTAATTAATTATTATATAAGAACTAAAAACCATTTACCAAAATAAAAATAGAATAAATTAGGATCATGTTAATAATATATATTAGTTCATTATTTATATTTAATCATATACATGTCAAGACAAATTATTTAATTTTTTATTTTTATTTTTCTTTCCTTTTTCATGTATTTCACGATCATATGGATAAGATTCACATTATGTAACTCGTAAAATATAATTTATTATTAAAAATAATTATTAAAGGATTATTTTTACTAAAACAAGATTTTAGAAACATTATACAAAACCATTATTCATTATAAGACACCATTTTTGACTTTTTTGTGTTTTGAAAGCACTATATCAACACTAAATGTGATTTTCATATTTATCATGAATATAATTTATAATTTCCATATTTTTTATTATTTATTAATAATTTAATTATAATAACAGACATGTATTATTATATAAGTTTGATAAATTGCTATATCATAATTATTTATTGACAATATCAAGAAATATAAAATATTTTAAAACAATATTTTTTTTTTACAATTAATGATTTTTCAGAAAATTATGAAATTTTCACTATAATATAATTTGATGTGATGTTTTAAAAAAGTTATTTAAAATTTTCAAAAAAAATTATTAACCTATTTATATTATTTACTGATAAATTGTAAGAAAACCCATTTTAGATGAGAACAAATTTTTTAAGAGTAAATTTAAATTTCAAAAAATTTTGTGATAAGTTTCTAATAACATACCAATACATTCATATTTAATTGTATATTTATATTTATTTAATAATCCATTTATTTACTTTCATACTCATTTATTTAATATCTATATTAGAATATTAACATTTAAATAATAATATTTATTTGATCATTTATTCATGAATTGGTGCATTTCATAAACAATTGAACGTAGTGTTTCCTTTTAATATCATGGGATGTTACAGTAGAATCTACTATTGACAAGGATACCATCTCCTTTAATTCTTGGTTCATGATTCCTTGATCAAATAATAACATTACTTTTATGAATTTTCAATTCATATTCATGATCCATTTTATACAATCTATAATGACACAACATGTTATAAATAAAATTCCCCTTTACATTTAATTAAATTTATTATTTTGTAATATTAATATAAAACAAACATTAACTTATTTGGTTTTCATATATCATTATAGAATTAAATTCCTTTTAATAATCATTACCATTGATAAAATTTACGTCAAAATGTTATATGATGATTTTCATTAATTTAGGGTTATAAAAAATCCAATTGACATAGAAAAATGATGTGATGGACTAAAAAAGTAGGATCATAACCTATACTAACCGTTTTTTGGAGGATTCAAGGGAGATATAATCACAAGGATTTTCCTTTGATGCTTCCCCATATGATATCCAAAAAAATAATCATTAATGAACCATTTATGGGAGTAGTTTACGAATATAGAAATTGTAATGAAACAACCACAGTTTCCCTGAGTTAGTGAATTATTTTACTACACATTCATGATCAAAATAACGTAAACTATCAAAGGACCAATCGGTTTAGTATCATTGGATATACTAGACACAAACAAAAGATTTACCTTAAATCATGAAATGAAAAACTAAATATTAACACCTTTGAAAAATCTCATATCCCCTTGACTATCCCTACATGGAAATCATAATATACGTCTTTTCATATTTAGAAAAATTAAACATAAGAAATGGGTTAGAACAAATGCTCTGAAAAGATACAAAATATAGGAAAAGCTATCATAAATAATCATAATCATTAAAATAAAGGTATAAAACTGAATCCAAAGCATTTTAAACATAATATTCAAAATAATACGTTATGAATAAATCATTTAATATAATTTAATCATTCACCTGGATAATATACTAGTCGAATAATCACATGAAATATCAATAACTAATCTCAAAATGTTGAAATCCATAATGTCGAACAACATAATAAAATTGTCAAAGCCTCATACCAAGACCATTACCATACCATGAATGCCTTATACTAAGACACTAGTTTGTATCTGATAATAATGGGATTTTTAAATTAACAATTACCTAATAAATTATTTTATTATAAGTTGATTTATACTCTTGTATAATGTTTAATAATGTTATTAAAATATACTTGTGTCATATCCATATTTTTTATATCATATATGATTCTATTATATAATTTTTTAATAATATTACAGTATAACCATTGTATTGGGTGGTATCTGCTTCATTTTCCCATTCATGTTTTATCATGTATGTTGTGTTTTTTTATGAATAAGAAATACTTTATTTATATAAGGAAAAAAAATAAGTTTGTATTTATTATTTTTACTCATCAAATAAATTTTATAATCATTCTCTAATGTTTAACCTGGAGAATAAATCTCACCGCATCGTGGAGATGGTATGTCGTATATATACACGTGCAGTAGTATCATTCCCTTAATGGTGAAATGATAATGAATTTGATGGTATATTAATTACACATAAAAATGTTCATTTAATATTAATTATTATTATTCATTATAATCATTATTATACCCATCCAAATAATGTAGTGTTGAATAAAAAATTACACCATGCTGTGGAGAGGGTAAGACTTATGTACGCATGAATGGTGGTATTCTTATATATATGATGGATACAATAAATAATAGATTTGTACCATTATTATAATAACATTTGATTATTTTTATTATACCAGAGGTTTTATTTTTATATGGAAACAACATATAAATAGGTAGTAGAAGAAAAAAATAACATTGAAAGATGTGATTAAATAATAACCTCTTTTTCTGGTGTCGCCTTTGGGTTTTCACAAATGGACTCATTAGGTTGGCCTTTTTACAAAAGAATGTTATCAAACATGATATAATGGATATTTGGAGAAGAAGGGAAGGGTTTGGCCATTAATAATGGCCTTGGAGGTGCGAATAAAAGAGATTTAGAAGTTCCCTTTTATATGAGAGGTATGGGTCACTTTTGGAAGTCATTGAAATATTACTTTTTTATAAATTGAAGTTAAGTTTAAATTTGATTCAATGTGATTTATTTTAGTTACTATGAAAATGATGAGTCTATATACTTTGATGAAATGATTTGTATACATGTTATGGTATGAAAATTTATAATATCATTTTGTTTTAACCCTTAGTTAAAAAGTTTAACTCTTACTATGCCTTATTGTATTTTTACACTATTGGGTTAATATATATATAATAAAATACCAAAAAAACAAATTTGTAATTTATGAAATATGTAACATTATCATAGTTATTCATCTGAACCTTATATCATTTTATGTTTTATATCATATAATTTTATATTATTTATTTAAAAGTATCATTTATTTCAATTTTGATACTATTAAAAAATTTCATGTATAAAAATATCAAACGAATATGGTAACATCAAACTAATACTCCTAATATATCTCTAAATTTCTTATGTTATATAATAAATTTATTTATTTCCTTAATTATATTAAATTATAGTTTATTTAATATTTTTAATAACTTTTAAGTGATATTTTCTCTAACAATTCAACTACATCATCATTATTTTGCCTCCATTTATTTTAATTATTAATTTTATAAAAATTTTAATAAATTATAATTATTTAGATAATACTTTTATATTTATAAATGTTATTTTTATTTAACCATATCAATTATATATCCCCAAATTAAAAATGTTATAGTTAATAAAAGTTTAATATGACATTTCATCTATTTTTCAAATAAAATATAATAAATATTCCAATCAAACAAAAGTGGCATAAAAATAATAATCTTTACTTAGGTTTTTGTCTTTGAAAAAGGCTCATCCAATGATATTATGACATGTTTTATTGTAATATTATTTCATTATAATATTAAGTTTCTTTTTAATTACCTTATTTACCTATAAAATGTTAAATAAAATCCAAATGTTACAATTCACAAATCATATTTTGATAATATTAGACATAATTTTTTAAACATATTAGAACCATTAATTTCAATTTTTTGAAATTAAATTCACATAAATGATAAAATTATGTTTAATGAAAATTTTGTAGATGTGGATAAATGGAGGGTAAAAGAGACGTTAAAAAGATTAATAAATTTTGAATATCTAATTCTATTATAAAATGACTACAATGAACTATATAGTATTAAATTTTTAAATATTTATCTAAATGCTACTCAAATATTAATTTATAGTTAAATTATTATTTAAATGAAATATTGGGTTTTAACATCAATGCATTATTTTTCAATATTTATAAAAAACTTCCACTTTTTAAAATATTTCCAAAATATCACCATAACCTAATTTTGAAATTCAGAATAAAAAAAATGTGAAATATAAAATATATAAATTTCATAATATGGTTAATAATATTCATAAATGCTTTATAATGTCTAGTTTAAAAGGTCATGGTGCGCTCGATCTTGATTTTGAATCCAACACAGACTATTAAATTATTTAGAAAGAAGCGTATCGTAGAAGCATGGGGTGTCACATTCTTCCATCCCTAGAATAATTTTATCCACAAAATTCTTAGAATATATCTTCTTAAAAGTATTCGGGTGGTTATTCCTCATATGTTTTTCAGTTTCCACACATCACCTCTTCATTTTTATTATTTTTTCAAAGAACCATTACTTGACCAGTTGTCCGATTTACCTACACAAGTTATCTAGAATCATGATTATTGATAAGATCTTTATAAAAAGACATATATTTTTTTAGTTCAATTTCTTCCTAGGTATGTAGATGTGATGATTTTTTATTTTACTTCCATATCATTGATATGTAAAACACATCATGAAAATTAGGGATACTTGGAATCATTTCCAGATGGTAAGATATAGATCTTAAAAGATCTATAATTTAAAAAGTTCTTATGTACCTGGGAGTTAATATTCCTTTCATACCAACTACTATAACACCCATCTGTGGAGATACCTTTATGAAAATATGATCTCCAACTAGAAGGTCAAATTCATTCCTTCAGTTGTCAACAATGCTCTTTTGCCAACATTAATCTATATTGATATGAGTCTGAATATTTCTTACCTATACACCATTTCCTCAACATGTTCTGGTCCTATAAGTTTTCTTTCACAAACATCATCATAAGATGTTTATGTAAAACATCTTTTTCCATATAACACATCATATAGTGGCATATGTATACATTAATGGAATCTATTGTTATCAGAAAATTATACAAGAGGTAAATACTAATCCTACATACCTTGAATGTCATGAGAAAAAGATCTAAATTTTTTTTCTAATGATTGAATAATCCTTTATAATTGTCTACCATTTTGATGGTGGTAGGCAGTGCTCAAAAGAAGGTCAGTGTCTAGGTGCTTCTGAATAAGTTTCATGAATTGTGATGTATAATAGGGATAACTATCAGAAAAAATAGATTGGGGTAAACCAAGATGTCTTAAAACATCATTTATTAATAGTCCTTTTAAATGTTCATGTTTTAAATCTTCTGTCATAGCATGAAAATGTGATAATTTGGTTAGATGATCAACAATAACCCATATCACATCATTTCTTCTATAATTCATTGGTAACCCCATGACATAGTTCATCATAATATCCTCCCAAATATACATAGGTATATAAAGAGAAAGTGTGAATCCTCTAGGTTGTTGTCTTACAGCCATCAGTAGATGATAAACTGAACATCTCGACACATAATCAAGAATATCCATCTTCTTTTTGTCTCTCCAAAAATGATCTTCCCAATCCCTATACATTTTTGTGCCACTATGGTGTATATAGAAATTGGAACTATGAGTATCACACAACAATTAAATTTTTATCTCAAGTATTGATAGAAGACAAATTCTCTATAAAAATTCATATATTCCATCTTAAAAAACAAAGTCATTAAATCTCTGATCAATTATATCATTAATTATATTTTGAAATGCATCATCAATGGAGTTAGACCTTTTTATCCTTTCATGTAAACAATGATTTCCATCCATTTTAAAAAGTAGTGATGTTTCACATTACATGATAATTCCCGTATCCATATTTACTATATTCATATACATAAGATCCCATTCAACTCTCAATATTTTCTAGAACCCTATGGTCTTTTCTACACAAAGCGTCTTCCACCTTATTTACATACCATGGGTTGTGGTATATTGTGAAATAATAATCCTTATGTTGATCAATCCATCTAAATTGTCTCATGTTTAGGAATTTCTGTGAGAAAATGTATATCAAACACTTATAATCCGTATATATATCACATCATTGACCATATAGATTGTTTCACCGTTTCATCAGATGAAATATTACTACAACTAAATCTAGATCACGATTTAGGTAGTTTTTTTCATGAATTTTTAATTTCCTTGATGCCTAATAAATAACCCAATCATTATAAATAAGCAAACAACAGTGTCATTTCCATGACACATCACAATAAATAAAAAACCCGTCATTCCAAGATGGTAGAGTCAATATTGGAACAATGACTAATATTTTCTTCAATTCTTCGTAAAATTATTCACACTATTTTTCAGAAAAAATTTTAACACCTTAATTTTTGTTCTTGGTTTTTGGGTTTTCAAAACAAAAAAAAATCTTGAATGAAATGTAGATAGTAAAATGATAAACAAATAAAATATACTACCATAATTATAAATTTAATTTATAGGAATTCTTGGATTTCTTTTTTTGTATGATCAATAGATATTCCATTTTTGGAGAAAATATATCCATGAAAAGAAATTTCTTGAAGCTATAATTAACAGTTGCTAAACATCCCATATAGTTCATTTTATATAAGAGTCCTCAAAAAAATCCTCTAGTTGTTCTCATAGATGACGTAGATTTTAGAGTATACCAAGATGTCATCAATAAATACTATGAAATAATCACCAATACATTCCTTGAATGCTCGGTTCATTTGATATGTAAAAACAAAGAGTGTATTAGTCAATCCAAATGAAATTACTATATATTTGTAATGACCACACCTCATGCAGAATGGTGTATTTAGAATATCATCCTTTTTTACAAAAAAATTGATGATATCGAGAACCAAGTTAAATTTTTGATAAATATTGACCTCCTTTAATTTAATCAAATTAATCATCAATGTGAGGCAGAAGATACTTGTTCTTTATTATAATATCATTGTTTTCCCTATACTCAATGCATATCCTCATAGATCCATATTTTTTCTTAATAGAAGGAACTGAGTCTCCCCATGGAGAAATAATATGTTGAAATAATGTATTATTACTCAATTCCTATAGTTGTTTCATCAGATATACTTCATCCACATTGGCCATTTTATATGGAGTATTTCATATTGGTCTTGTATTTGGGATTAACTCAATAGAAAACTCAACTTCATGATCCAGTAAGTGTCTAGGTAAATTTTCATGACAAACATCATTGTCTTCCTTTACAATTGTTACATCCTAAATTTGAATATTTCATTCTTCATCTCTAGATGTTATTTCGTATTCCTCCCAAAGTATCTCATTCATTAATGATAATCAGGGTGGATTTTGATATGAATAATGTGATGTACATTCTTCTTTAAACATAATGGATCCTACATTATCCTCACAAATCATAACTTTCTTCCTATTGAAATAGATTTGTTCATAATATTTTGATAGCCAATAAGTACCAAGGATTATATCAATTTCAACCATATGTATGATAATAAAGTCATCCGATAATGCATGTATATATGCCATAATGCGAACTTCCAGAAAAATCTTTGTTTCAATAATAATTCCCTTAGGGGTTTTGACTAAAAACTCATTTTTTATGGTGAATTGGAAATATATAATTTTTAATGAAAACTGGTATGAAATAAAGGAAATTTATGATCTCGAATACAATACATATTTGACTAAATTTTAGGATTTTAATATAGTACCTTCCAAAATGTCATAATTATTTTCAACCTCCGAAGTTGTGATCCTAAAATATTGGCCATTACCCACTTAGTGTTTTATGAAGAATGATTCTTTAATTCATTTAATAATAACTGGAACAATGTCCCATTTAATTAATTTTTTAGCATTGAACAATGATATATTATTTATTTTCCTAGAAATCAAGTTCTTTGTGGCCTTTTATCCTCACTTTTTACAATCTATCATCCCCTTTAGGCAAGTACCAGGGAGTTTCTTTATATAATTACTATAGGTTGGAATGTCAGATTATCCTTTCTTCCCTTTATTTCCATTTCTACAGTTTTTGGTTGACATATTCTTCTCTTGATTCCTTTCATTGTCATAATACATAGAGAATTCATATTCTGTCTTGATATCACATGATACTCTATCTTTGTATGATGATAAAGATTTTGAGACCAATTCCTATAGAAGGAATGGTTTTAACACGTCCATGAATTGAAAAATATAACTTATTCAGTTAGGTATATAGTCTTCACCATTCCTAGATATCATTTTGAAGTTAGACTCATAATTTAAAACATTCTCATCTTGTTTATTCCTAAAACTCAAGAATTTTCCATTACATTTCAGCTTGCAGTTCACAAGGAAAAAAATACTCTAGGAAATATTCATTAAAATCCTTTCACTCCCTGTTTTCCACTACTTCAAAATCAATTATTTTTTTAATTAGTGACCATTATGGATATGAATCTACATAGAGATGATATATTTCCACAACAACCTTTTCCCTATCAGTACTCCCTAATAGATGAAATATTTTCTGTAAGGATCTTATCCATTTATCAAATACAAAAGAATTTTTAGTCCCATTCAATATTGGAAGTTTTTGTCTCATCAAATGCTATAATATTGACCATCAATGATGTGCATTAATGTGCTCCATACTAGTATGTTTATTATTTAGACCCTGATTCATCGGTCCCGGTATGGTTATACGCTATTCAACACCAGTTGTATCACCAGCTCCACTATCATTATTAGGCTAAGGAGGGAAACCCCTACATGGATTATGTGTTGATAAGATTGACATTTCTTCAAGTATGAAATATTTATAAACAATATAATAATGTAGATTATGTTATCAATCATAATTCTAAATTCCAAACTAGTAAAATACATAACAAAAAATAAAAAATTTATGCATATCTAATCTGTAATCATAAACATGGTGTCTTTGAGAACATATTTAATCATAAATTCTTCATAATGATTTTTAAATAAAATATGAATTTTCATAATAATATCCTCTAGGAGTGTTATGCCATATGAAATATAACTCCCATTGTTGTGTACCAGGTTACCCCAAGCCAAGTCCAGAACACATTGTTGGTGTTATTACTCATAGGTACATCTATTCCAGATCCAAATTCACTTATAGTATCTAGACAAGGATATATTTATTAGGACATTATATTATATGAATAAAATTTCATTTCATTTAGTGACATATTGATATCGAAAACAAATGAAATATTTTATTATTATTGTGTTTAAATGATCATTTTGTATCATTAACTTTGATAGTATAGCCGATGAACTCTGATCACATGAAGGTTATAAATATAAGGATTCAAAAAATACATTTGACATAGAAAAAGGATGGGATGACCTCCTCCAGTATACTCAGTTCTTACAAAGCTCATTTTTAAAGTCTTGGAAATAATCTTCCATCACAAGGATTCAATTTTGACATAGCCCCAAATGAGCTTCAACATGTTAAGCTTGAATGGAATTGCATACAAGACAAGTTCAAGTTAATAGAGATTACTACCCAGGCGATTTCATCTGTGCCGCCCCAAGAGTCCATCAGCATCGTACACCTTACCCTTAGGTTTTATGCATGTGTTATTAGCAGTTATGTAATAATGTATTAGTTAGTTATTATTTAATCCCTTCCTATAAATACAATACTTAGTCTATGAATCCTTTTATAAGAATAGTCATTCTAAAAAATATGATGCAATTTATTAATTGATTCTTCCTATAAAAATTGTAAATTTTTTGAAAAAAATACAATATTATATTAACCTATTTTATATTTATAATTTTATAAGAACAATTTTTATAAATTATGATTATATTAGTTCCTTATCTAAAAATTAATAAGTAATCAGTTTCCTAGGAGTTACATTTTTTACAAGATAAAAACTAAAGGGTATTTTTAATGAATTTATGTTAATGAATTATTTAATTTTTCAAATAATAAAAATTTTAATAAAATTTTACTATCAAATTATTTTTATGTATGTTAAATTATTATCTAATATTTATTAAGTAATATATAATTCTTATTAAGGATTCAATTTTTTTTTTCAAAACCCACGAATTTTAAATAGTTATCTGTTTTAATATTAAAAGTAAAAAATTAATGTATTTAGAATAATATTCAGATAAAATAAATATTATTTAGGGAACTAGGGCATCAAAATTATCCAAAAGTGATTTTTTCATAATTTTATAAGATAGTTAAATTTGTGGGTAAAAATTAAATACTGAATAAATAATATATGTGTTTTATTAGATCATAATGATCGAAAATGACCAAATAAATACTATAATGGATATTCATATGCCAATATATGTTTCCAATAAAAAAGGTTATTTTATATTTATTTGACTTATTCTATATTGCCTTATGTGATGTTTTAAAGTGTATAATGTATTTTATGAGTTTTAATTCATTTCCTTGAATGTGTGACTCACCTCCACATAAGAAAGGATAATATTTTAATATGTTCGGCCACTGTACTTCTAAAATAAAATTTTCCACACTTATTTGGAAAAAACCATTGTAAAAACCCATGGAGAGTATTTTTGTTTTTAATATTTGATTATATATACTCCAAAACCTATGTTTGTGAAATATTAAAGAATTCCTCTCTCATTTCATATATATACCCACTCATGATATGACATTACTTCATACAAAATCCTTTAATAATGTCCCAAATGTTCTCTCCCATATCTATAATCCTCCCAAGTCACTTCAAGATCTCAATAAGCCTGTTTTATAGCATTTGAAGTCACACACTCATGTAAGGGATCCCTGCATTCCTTCCTTTCTCATTTTTATCTATGTTTCTTTATATTAATAAACCATTTTATTTTCAATTACAAATGATGGGGTATATTTTTTCACATACCACATATTTACATTATTATGTTTATATTATGTGATTCATCTTTCAATCTCATTAAAACCGACCTTGTACACCCATTACCATCTCAGATTTTGTAAGAGTTATTCCATTTATCATCTTTCTTTGTGTTTCCCTATTATATTACGCCTTCTATTTACAAATTCAATTTGTTGGGAAATGTATTTATATTAACCCATTTAATTGAATTTCATTTATATATAATTATAGATACCTTTCTCTCTCAAAACCCATTTTTATTAATTTATGTGTCATGTCGTTGGGCCACTGAAATTGCACATCAATTTTTCAGGCCAAAATCATCAAGTAGTGAAAACCATTACCATTTATTTGTCAAGGGTATTCATCCTTATAAATATATAATTATTTATTATGTGACTTCTATTATGTATTCCATATTCATTTATCATTTAATAAATAATGATGTTTAATGAATCCATGTTATATAATTTATGTGTCTCACTTAAGAACGAGATTAAAATTATTATGAAGGGTGCACCCTAATAGATCTCCAATGTATTAATTAATTTTTAGTATCATGAGATTCCATGTTCAATGATTGTAAACGTATGATAATTTATCTGAAATTAGGGTTTAATAATGATAATATACTTGTAATGTTCCTTGGATCAATCTAATATCATGTTGTATGTTGTTACCATATTTCCATGTTATGTTAACAATGTTATATCAAGCCTCTGTGTTTATGTTTCTCTTATGATCCATTGATAGGACTATTTCCAAAAATATATTACATTATTCCTATTATACCTTGTATACTACCTTAATAGGATTTATAGCTCACACATTTCTTATGTATGTCCACATATTATTCGATTAAGTGTTTTGTACGATGAAATGAGTTGGTCATGTATTTGAAGTTAGAAATAAAGATGTTGTATTTCATGTTTTATGTTGTTGGGAAATGTTGCTATTTTTTCAGGAAAATATAACTCTTGGTCATCAAAGTTCAATTAAATTCATGTTTATTTAATAAATCATCTTTAATTGGGTAATAATGATAAGAGTCATTACAGTTAATATCAAAGGATATGATTATTATTTTTGATATTAGGGTTATAAAACTATAGTGAATGCATTAAGGATAAGACTGAATATAAGAAAATAATCCCTAATTTTTGGAGCATAATGTAAATTGTTAATCAAGATAACAGATCCTTGTATGGATAAAAACATGTATATGTGGATCTTGTATAGATATATATAGTTGTAAAACCCAAAAACATGGCCTTGAGCTAGACTCAAATGGGAACTGGTTCCCAACAACATGCCTTGTTACCCTCTAGGTTCGACATTCATATGGGATATGATTTGGTAAATTCATAATCATAGTATTAACCATTATTAAAATATAATATAATTCCCTTTATAATATATGGTAGTAAGTAGATCCCGAATAACCGAGGTTGAAGCCTATAAATTTATAAGTTAAGTAAATATTTATAATTTATAATTTATTTCTTTTTCATTGGATTTTGCATTATATGTTTAATATTTTTTAATAATTACCCATAATTATACATTTATTCTATGAAATGGTTGGTCATATGAGGAATGAGGTTAACCGTGAATGAGAATGGAAATGTGATGACTGCCAAAATGAGATTCCCAATCAAATTTGGAACTCAAGAACACATCACGATTATTAAAAACCAACTATCAAAAACAACAGTTATAAATTGGTAATTTATTGAATACCTATGGAATTCAAGGATGAGTAAAATGATAACTCTTGACATTCTATCTGAAAAAGGTTATAAGAGAAAAATGAACCAATTTCCTTCATTCAACAAGTGTGGAAGGAGGTACCAAGGGAAATGTCACAATGGTACTAAGGGAAATTTTATGTTTGGAAAGGAAGGACAATAAGTATCCAATTTCTATTAAATAATGGATAATGTGATGGATGGATAAAATGTTCCATATCTATTATATTACACAGTTTTATGTCATAAATTCAGTGATTTCGGGAATTATCTAAGATTATTCTCTACTACAAGGGATGAGAAACATGATGAGCATCAACAATATCCACGATCAAGGGAGCACAATAAGTCTTATGTTAAGATGGATAATGATTAAAGAATTACATTTGACAACTACATAAAAGCAGTGAATGAAATAATTTATTTCAATTCATGTCTTATTAGTATATCATTCTCTTTTTCTATGAACATTGATTCCCCACCACAAATGTTATTAAATAATAATGTAAAACCTCAATAAGTGTTGTATAACATGTTATTTTTTGTGGTTATGGTCTTCTTGAAAATATGTTAGGTCTCCATTTGATGAAATTTGATGTAAATGACAAATACATTTCTTATGCCCCTAGATAATTAAAAAGTCATGAGAAAAACTATCCTACACATGATCGGGAGTAGGCAGCTATAATCTATGCATTGAAAATATGGCGCCATTATCCATTTGGGGTTAAGTGTAAAATATATACTGATAAAAAAATAATCATTTATATTTTAATACAGTAAGAGATGAATATACACCAATGAATATGGTTTGAACTTATTATAGACTGTGACTAATCAATTCACTACCATCTAAGGAAAGTGAATAAATTAGAAGACGCTCTATTTAGAAAGGATCCAATTATTTTTTCATTGATGAGAATTAAAAATGAAGCAATTTTCTTAGATTTGATGAAGATAGACATGGGAATCATAAATAAGGGAACATCATGAATCATTTCACAAATTATTTCTTAATTGTCTATTTTGGAAAGATTAAAGGATGGTCAAAAGGATAATGTGGGAATTTATAAGAAAGTAGGAACTATCAGAAATGGAAAATAGGGAGTTCAATCATAATGAATATGAGATTGTGATATTTGGGTCAAGACATTGTGTTCCCTCAAATTCAAGGTTTTGGATGAAAATTTTTAATGATGCACATAGCTAAATTTCCTCCATTCACCCAGGAATAACAAAGATGTATCAGGATCTTGGAGAGAATTATTGGTGGAATTACAAGAAGAAAGACTTCGTTGAGTATACAAAAATGTTTCTAGTATGTCAACAAGTGATGGATTGGGGGGAAGAAGTATAAGGGGATGATACAACCATTACCCATACAAGCATCAAAATAGGAAAACACCACCGATAAAATTGTCACTAGACATCCAAAGACATCTAAAAAATACATTTCTAGCAATGCTATTGTAGATTATCATTAAAATTTTGAAAATTTCAGTACTTTTCGGGTGGATTTATCATTAGATAAATTGGAACAAATATAAATCATAGAAGTGTTATGTCTTTATGTTGTTTCCACTATAAATTTTATCTGATGAAGATCCATGATTCCCTCATATTTTTTGGAAGAGTCTCCAAAATGCTCTGAATACCGACATGAACTTCAATATGGATTATCATCCTCAAACAGAGGTCCAATCTATATAGACTATCCAAGAACATGAGGATATGTGGAGAAAATTATTAACGTTCTTCAAAGGAGTATGATATAAACATATTCATCTATTTTTCTTCTCTTATAATAATAGATTCCACTGAAGCATCCCAATGGCCCCTTATGAATCCCTTTATGGGAAGTGGTGAAGGACACCGACATTTTGGGGTGATATTTGGGAGAAAATAACATCTACGTCGATAAATGGTCAGAGAAATGGTGGATATGGTTTTGAATATCCAGCATCAAATCAAATCTACTCAATATAGAAAAAAATCTTGTCCTGAAAACCATCGAAATGACATAGAGTTTGTTGTTGGAGATATGGGTGTCCACCAATATTTCCATTTAATAATGCAATGACATTTGAGGAGAAGGGAAATCTTAGTAAAAGGTAAATCATTCATTTTTAGATCCTTGATCAAATCAGAGTAGTAACCTATTTACTAGAACTCCACCCAATTTTTTATCAAGTACAGGATGTATTCCATGTATCAATTTTGAAGAAGTACATACCTAACGTATCACATGTACTTAATCTAGAGGTGGTGACATTATAGAAGCACCTCTCTTATAAGTAGAAGCTAGTAATGATATAAGAGTTTAGAGAAAAAGGTATATGAAATAAGATGGTTCCCCATATCAAGATGTAATGGAGAAACCACAATTTTTACGAAGAAATATATGTACCAGAGGAAGTGATGAGGCATAATTACACTCAACTATTTTTGTGTGGGAAAGGGATATATTTTAGGGCAAAATTTATGAAGTGGAGAATGTTGTATCCACTCGATATTTTATGATTGAAATTACATTTCGTTTAATGTCTTATAGATATAGAAAATACATGCACTATTTTATTATAATTGGATTTAAATAACTGTTATGTATCATTACCATGGAAAATATAGCTATTGAATAGTGATCACACGATGGATATAAATATAATTGTTTTAAAAAATCATTTCTGAAATAGAAAATGGAGAGTATAACCTCATCCAGTAGACTCGGGACATACAAAGCTCATTTGATAAAGCTAAAAAAGGTGGTATAATAACTAGGCTTCACTCATGAACAAGACCAAGCCATGCTTCAACATGTTCATCTTGAATGAAATCTCTTATGGGAGAAGTTCATGTTAATACAGATTACCACCTAGGATATGTTATCTAAGCCGCCCCGAGAGTCTATCACCATATTGAACCTCAACCATAGGTCTTATTCTAGTGTTATATGGTGTGATGTAACAAGGTATTAGTTACTTATTATTTAATCTATTTATATAAATAAACTCTTTATTCCATAAATTTTTTATGAGAATAGTATTTCCTAAAAAAATGTTTGAGTTGGTAAAATGATTCTTCAGGAAAAAATGTTACTTTTTTAAAATATATACATTATTATATAAAGATAATGTTTTTAAAATAACATTATATGTACAATTCTTATAAATTATTATTATATCAATTTTTTATATGTAAATGGTTAGGTAATCAGTTCGATAAGAGTTATATTTTTTATACGATAAAATAGAATGTGTATTTTTAATGAAGTTGTTTTATGGAATAAATAAAAAAAAACTTAAAATTTTAATAAAATATTATAGTCCAATTAATTTTATGAATAATAAATAAGTATATAATTTTTAGAAAGTAAAAGAATATTTATTGAGGTTTGAAAACTATTGTTTTCAAAACCCATGAATTTTCAATAAATGTCAGTTTTCATTTCAAAAATGACCATTCAAAAACATAAAAATTTATTTAGATAAAATGAATATTATTTTTGGAATCAGGACGTCAAAATTATCCAAAGGTGAACTTTTTATAATTTTCTGAGACACACAAATTTTTGAGTAAAATTTAAATATCGTATAAAAATTTGTTTTATGACATCATAATAACCCCAAATTGTTGTAATAAATACTCTAATCGGTATTATAGGCCTGATATATGTTTTTTAATTAATTAAGTTTATTTCATATTTATTGGACTTATTTTATAACAAATTAGTGAATCCTTTATTTTTTATAATATATTTTATGATATGAAATTCATTTCCTTCAGTGTGTGATTCACCTTCGCATAAGAAATGATAATACTTTAATATGTTCGGAAATTATCCATATAAAATAATTTTTTCCACTAATCTTTGAAAAACGGAAGTGGGAATAAACCATGGGAAGGATTTTGGTTTTAAATATTTTATTATATATTTTCAAAAACCCTTGTTTGTGAAATAATAAAAAAATTATCCACTAGTTTCCTATATAATCCCACCCAAGCTCTAAATTCTTATCACAAAATACCCTTTGAACATGTCCCAACTAATCCCTCCACTATTTATAATCCTCAAAAGGTGCTCCAAGTTCTCATTAATCCCCTCATTAAGCATTTTATGTTGGACCCTCAAGTAAGTGATCATCACTTTCCTTACTTTCTCATATTATCCATGTTTCTTTATATTATTAAAACTTATTTTCAATTAGAAATGATGGGGAATGTTTACGCACTCACCCATACTTCCATTATTATATTTTTATGATGATAAACCACTTTATCTCTCATTAATCCAACCTATGTACCCTCATTACCATGCCATAGTAATGTATGATTTATTCCATTTATACTCTTTCTACTAGTTTCTCTCTTATGTTACAAATTCTACTTCCAAATTCCTTATTTTGGGTAATGTATTTATATTAACCCCTTATTTTTCAATCCATGTATATATAATTATATTGCCCACTCTCTCAAAAACAATTTTTATGAATTTTTATGTCATGCTGTTAGGCTACTGAAATTGAATCGCGATATTCCATGCCAAAATCATTATGTAGTGAATACCATTCCCATTTCTCTATAAACGGTATTATAAATATGTTAATGTATGCATACTGATTATATAAATTCATGTATTTATTCATAATTCCTTTATCTTGTAATAAATGTCAATTTTTAATGAATTCATGTTATGTGATCTATGTGCCACACTTATGCATGATATTAATATAATTATAAAGGTTCCACCATAATAGCACTCTAATACATTAGGTAATGTTAAGTATCATGATAAAACATGTGCAATTATGGTTTACTAATGATAATTTATGGTTAATAAATGTTTAATGATATTAATCCATTTACAATGTTCCTCGACTCATCCTAATATCATGTTGTACGTTGTTTTAACATTTCTATGTTATGATAACCATAATTTATCAGGACATTATGTTCATGTTTATCTTTTCCCCCCATGATATTCCAATTTCATAATTTGTATTTTATTTTTCTGGTTATTCTTTATCTAATCCCTTGTCGGACTTCATATCTCACCCCATTATTATGTATGTCCTCATATTATCCCATACGGTTTTAAGTATGAATCAATGAGTTGGTTATGTCAAATAATTTTAAAATATATATTTTTCATTTCATGTTTTAAGGTGTTATGTAAATTTTTGAATTCCCCAAGACATGAGATCTCATGATCCTATGACTTCTCTTAAGTGTAACTTTATGTAATAATTCATGTTTAAGTGTGTAATAAAGTATTTAGTCATTATAGTTGGTATCAGATGGTAAGTTTAGTTGTTTTTTTGGAATATGGTTGTATAACACTAGTGAAAGGATCCCATATAAGACTGAGTATAATAATATAATGACAAAATTTTGGTGATTATATAGTAATTGGTTTATCAAGAAAATAAATTCTTATCTTTGTATGAACACGTAGAGGTGGCTCTGGCATAGATGTATCTAGGGGTAAAACCTGAAAACACCACCTTGAGCTAGAGTTGAAAGAGAATAGGTGTAAAAAAACAGGCTTTGATGAACCCTTGGTTGGACACTCTCATGGTATATGCTTTCTTAAATTCATAATCTTAGTATAAACCATTATTAAGGGAGAAAAAAATCCACTAAGAATATATGGATTTAAATATATTGTGGATATCATAGACTGAAGCCTATAAATTCATAATTAAAGAAAATTAATGTAATTTATAAGTCTTCTGTTTTCCATTTTATTATGATTTAGGTGTTAAATATTTTAAAATAATTACCCCTAATTTTATTTTAATTCTAGCCAATGAAAAATAAAAGGAGGAATTAGGTAAAGTAAGAACGCGAAGGGAAATGTGATGAATAGAAAATGATATTCCCAATTAGATGGTTACTCAAGAAGGACAAATCATAATTATTCCAGACCAGATATCAAAAATCACAGATAAAAATTGGTAATATTTTTAATTCTTAAAGGATTCAAGGAACATGAATATGAAATCTCATAAAATTCAATCTAATAATTTTGATAAGGGAATGAAGACCAAATTTTCTTCTAGAAACAAGTGTGGAATGAGGCACTAAGGTAAATGAAACAATGGGTCTAAGAGATGTTTTATGTGTTGAAACAAAGGTAAAAAGTTTCAAATTTACATGACATAATGGCTAATGTGATCGATGGAAATAATTTCCCATGTAAGGTGTCATATATAGTATTATGTCATAAATGTGGACAAGTCTAGCATTACCCAAGATGATGATCTTTTGCAAGTGCTAGGAAGCATGATGATCATTAATAATCTCCATGACCAATGGAGCACAAAAAGACCTATGATATGATAGATAACGAATAATGAATTAAATGTAACATCTACTTCAATGTAGTGTATGTTATAAAGTATATAAATTCAGGTCATATAAGTATATCTTTTATTTTTTCCTAGAACATTGAGTCACTGCCACAATTGAAATTAAATCATTTGGGAAAACATCTATAAGTGTTGTATAAATTTTTTATGTTTTTGTGAATATACTTCTTAAAAATATTATATGTATCCCTTTTCTGAAATTTAAGGTAAAATGACAAAGTCATTTATTAAACCTCCAGGAAGTTAAAAATTATTGTGAAAAAATATCCCACAGATGATCTAGAGTTGGAAGTTGTGATCATTGCATTGAATTAATTACAACATTATCATTTTGGGGAAAAGTATGAAATATATATAGATCACAAAAACCTAACGTATATATTCACATAGAATGATTTGAAAATGTTCTAATGAATATAGTTATAACTGATCAAATTATATGGCTTCTCAATTCACTACTATTTTGGTTAAGTGAATGAAGTGGAAGACACTCTAAGTAGAAAGGCTCCAATGACTGATTCATTAATGTGAATTTAGAAGGATCCAATATTATAATATTTGAAGAACATGGAAATGGGAATCATAAATAAAGTAATATCATCAATCATTTGACAAATTATTTCTCAAACGTCTCTTTTAGTATGATTAAACGATCATTAAAAGGATGATTTGGGAATTAATAAGAATGTGTAAAATATCAGAAAAGAGATATCCTTACAGTTCAGTATAAATAAAGAAGGGATTATAATATTTGGGTCAAGACAATGTGTTCTATCAAATCCCATGTTATATATTGAACTTTTTGATGATGTAAGTAGTTTGTATTTATCCATTCACCCAGTGAACAAAACGATGTATCAGGATCTTTGAGATCATTATTGGTGGGATAAAAATAAAAAGGAGATTGTTGAGTATACATCAAAGTGAAAGGTATGTCAAAAGGTAAATGCTGGGTGGAAGAAGTCTAAGGTTATGATGAAACCATTACCCATACTAAAATAAAAATGGGAAAGTATAACCATATATTTTGTCACTAGCCATCCGATGACATCCAAAAAAACAATTCTATCCGGGTTTTTCTTGTTTTCTTAACAAATATTACACATTTCATTGAAATTCGAGTGGATTTCTCAATGGATAAACTGAAACAATTTTACATTAGAGAAGTTGTAAGGTTGCAGGTTTTACCACTATTAGTTGTTTCTGATCAAGATCTAAGATTCACTTCTATGTTCTCAAATAATCTCCAACTTTCTCTGAATACTAAGCTGAACATCATTACGGATTATCATCCTCAAATTGATATAAAAAATTAGTGTAATTTATACACACATGAAGAATACTGAGAGAATACTCAATGGACTTTAGAGGAGTATGATAAAAACATATTCCTCTAGTTGAGTTCTCCTATAATAACATTTTCCACTAAAAAATCAAAATGGATCCTTATGAATCCAATTAAGGAAAGAAGTGCAGAACAACTGAATGTTGGGGAGAGAAATTATATTGGTCTTGAAATTTTCTAATAAATGGTGTAAAAGGTTAAGACCAACCAGAATCACATGAAAGCAACTCAGTGTTGACAAAATAGAATTGATCAAAACAATTTATCTGAACTAGATTTTTATGTTTTTATATGTTTTTCCTCTGTATATCTCCACATAATAGAGTGATGATATTTGGGAATAAGGAAAAGCTCAGTCCAAGGTACATCAGCAATTTTTTGATCCTTGATATCATCGAAGTAGTGCACTACCGACTCGAGCTCCCACCGAAGTAGTCTCAAGTAAATAATGTATTCTATGCATCACTCGAGAAGAAGTACATACCTAACCCATCACATGTAATATACCCATAGGTTGAACCATTTGTGAATGAACTCTCCTAAAAAGATAATATAGTTAATATCATAGATAGTAGAGATAATGTTCTATTAGAAAAGACAATTCCACTCAACAAGGTGTTGTGGCGAAACCAAAAGTTTGAAGAAGAAACATTGGAGTCAGAGTAAGTGATGAGGTAGAGTTACCCTCATCTATTTTGGTGCGAGGAAAAAAATTCAAGGGTGAAATTTTTTAAGGGGGAATTCAGTAACGACTCAATATTTTATGAATAAAATTTCCTTTATTTTAATGACTAGTTATTTTTGAAAACACATCCACACTTTTTTTATTAAGGGATTTAAATAAACATTGTGTATCATTACCATTGATAATATATTTGTTGAGCAGTGATCGCTGGACTGATATAAATAGAGTGTTTAACAAAAAATTATTTCAACACAGAAAAATGACATTATGGCCTCATCTATTACTCGGGACATATGAAGCTCAATATTTGGATCTCGGAAAGGAGGTAGAATCTATGGGCTTCACTCTTGACCAAGCCCAAGCCTATAATCAACATGTTGAGCTTGAACATAGTCTCCTATGGAAGAAGATCAAGTTAATAGTGATTACCACCAGTGCGACATTATCTGAGCTGCCCCAAGAGTATATCACTATCACCCAACATACCCATAGGTATTATGATGGTGATATAAGGGGTTTTGTAACAATGTATTAGTTATTTATTGTGAAATTCAATTCAATAAATAAAGTACTTATTCCATCAATTCCTTTTTAATAATAGTCTTTTTTTAAAAATGATGATGTTGATAAATTGAATCTTCGAGTAAAAATTGTAAAATTTAGAAACATATTCATTATTATATTAATATAGTTTTTTATTAAAAATATTATTATAAAAATGCCAATAAATTATGATTATATTATTTCTGTATCTATAAAATATTAGTTAATCAGTTTGATAAGAGTTGCATTTTTTATACAATAAAATAGAAAGTGTAGTTTTAAAGAATTTATTTCATGGTATTATTGATTTTTTTAAATAATTAATATTTTAATGAAATATTATTATAAAAATAATTTTATGAATAATAAATGAGTATATAATTATTATGATTTCAAAAGTAATTTTTATTAGGTTTTGAAAACAATTTTTGTCAAAACTGGGGAATTTTTAATATATGTTAGTTTTCATTTTTAATGATAAAATTAATATATTAAAAAAAATTATTAATATAAAATAAATATTAATATTTAAATAAGGAGGTCAATATTCTTTGTCGATGATTTTTTTAAAATGTTTTTTGGAAGTCGAATTGTTTGGTAAAATTTAAGTACTATATAAAAAAATACGTGTTCTATTACCACATAATGAACCCAAAATGATCTAAGAAATTAAATATTGGGTATTATTGGCCAAATATATGTTTTCAAATTAATATAATGTGATACTATATTTATTGGACCTATTTTATAAAACCTTATTGAATCCTCCAATGTGTGTAATATATTTTATGATTTTAAATTCTCTTCGTTGAAGGTGTAACTCACCTCCACAAAAGAAAGGACAATATATTAATATGTTCATCCGTTGGAAATATATAATAAATTTTCCTCTCCTTTTTTTCAAAAGGCATGGAAAATTACAAGGGGATGCTTTTTGGGTCATGAAATTTAATTACATTGATTCCAAAACGAATGATTGGGTAATATTAAAGAACTCCACACTCATTTTCTATATAAAACCATGAAATATCCCATGTATATTCATAAAAAATCCTTTGAGAACATCCCTATTCTACCCTACCATCTCTAGAATCCTCCAATGGTGCCCCATGATCTAAATAATCCCCTCTTCCATATTTTGAAGTCTCACCCTAAATCAAGGGATCCTCACTTTCCTTCCATTCACATTTTTATCCATGTTTCATTATATTGTTACTATATTTTATTTTCAATTACATATGATGGGGTATGTTTTATCACCTCCCACATACTGTACTTATTACATTTTTATGATGTGATACCTCTTTATCTCTCATTAATCACTCTTATGTACACCTGTTACCATGCCAAAATATCATAAGAGTTATTTCATTTATTATCTTTCATTAGGTTTCTCTCTTATTCAAAACCTTATAATACCAAATTACTAGTTTTGGGACTTATATTTATATTACCCCATTAAATTAAATTTATTGTATATATAATGAGAGACCACTATCTCTCTCATCATCAATTTTTATGAATTTTTATGTTACGTCACTGGGATCCAAAATTTCTCTATGATTTTTCCATGAAAAAATCATCGTGTTGTAAATACCGTGCCCATTTCACTATCAAGGGGATTAAACATTATGAACATATACAAATTTAATGATATTCTCGATGATTTCATTGTTTATTATTATTTTGATAATCCACCATTGAAGGGGTCTGGATGAACCCTAACAAGACCCAAAGGCTTTAGATACAATTACTTGATCTATAGGTCTTTGAGGAAAGCAACAACACAAGGAAACATGAAACTAATCCTCCCTAACACATGTCACCATATAATCACTCCACCTTTGGATGGATGGCTGAATATCTATCCATTTAAGAGTTTTATAGGCTCTATATTGAGGGAAAATCAATTCCATATCATTCTTTATATTCTGTAAAGCTCTACTGTAGAGAATGCACCTAATCTAAATCCTAATCCTTCACCTTTTCCCTTGTATTATGACTTGTAAGTCTACATATTCATGTGTAATTAAGGCCTTAGAGTGGAACTAAGTCCTTGAGGTGAAAATAAGTTCTTCAAAGACAACTATCTTGCAGTCCATGGTTGGCATGAATGCCTTGTTAGACCCGAGGAACAAACCAGTGGACCAAAAGACTATATGGATGAATAATTATGGCTAATACTATACTGAGCATTACATTCTATAGTGCATGCTATAGTCAATACTATAGCAATATGACAGAAACCCAGAAAATTGTCACCATTCATATTTTATCCCCAGTCTCTTGGATGCGCTAGGAGAGTGGAAAACCTAACAGAACCAGAAAATTATCCTATGGCCTATGTTTGGAACCATGATCGTAGGCCCAAAAACAGTAGTGATATCATATGGACACGGTTTCCGAAAACCGTGGCCTCTATCACCATGGAAGTAGGGCATACCTACTTCCACAGTTATATCCGTGGATGTAGTGTCCTGGTGCCACAGTTTTAACCATGGTAGTAGGGGCCTATTACCATGGTTTAACCGTGGAATTACGGTGGTTAAGGCCACAAATAAAATCAAGGTATTTGTGTCCTACTACCACAGATAATACCATGTAAACATACCCACAAGATCTATTGTTAAACCATGGAAAAAGTCCCTTACATCAATAGTGAAAACAATTGTGATATAATGCATATGGTGTAAAAAACAAATTCATCCCCCCATCCAGACATCCCCTTGCACCCCCCCCCCATACCCCCAGTACACCCCATGCACCCCCATACCCCCTGGACAGTCTCTGTGCACCCCCATTCACCCCTGAACAATCCCATTTCACCCACTTGAACAACCCATGGACATACCTCGTGCGCCCCCATGCCCCCTGGAAAACCCCCATGCACCCCCTACTGAAATACGTAGTATAATAATTAAATGAAATTTCATTTATATTGATATAAAATTCAAATTCAGTATATGAAAACAACATTCTATTCACCCAAGAAGATCAAAATAACACATCAAAGTGGTGGAAAATAAACTCATCAGGGATTTTGAATTTAAGTGGAAAGAAGAGAGGAGAATACTAAATGTGGAAAAATACTCCCCTGAGTGACAACTTCCAATCCCAAGACTCAATCCTCTATCTCTCTTGAAAAAACATGGTATAAATATTGAATCACATATAATCTAGTAAATAATAGCCAATTAGAAACATATTCCCATATATATAATAGTTGAAACTAGCAACAAACTCAGTATTTAGAAATTATAATTCAGCCTGACAGTGCATATGAAAATAACAAATTAAAATTCAAATCGAATTTCAACAAACAAAACATGTAATGTGTCAATAAAAACTTTCAAATGATATAAACCTGGCCTAAATCATGCAAATTCCTAAAATACAATAACATAAATTTCAAACAAATATAATATCTACAAGTTAAGCATAGAGAGAAGTTTACATTATCAGGGAGTTGAAAAAAAATAATAATCTACAATTGGATAATCATTCAATATTCCATTTCACATTTTCCAATCCCCACTGCTCAGGCCCCACCCACTTGCACCCTCCTGGACAGCCCCCTTGCACCCCATGGACACCCCCTACACCCCCATTATCCCTTGGACACCCCCTGTGCACACCATGCCGCCTGCCCCCAGTACACTGCCTACCTTGGACAACCCCCTTTCAGCTCCGACACACCCTAGACCCCCATGACCCCTTGGACATCCCACTTGCACCCCATGCACCCCCACCTCCCCTACAGTATCCAACCCCTCAACCCTACACCACCCTCGAACCCCCCCCCCCCACCCCTCCCCATCCCCTCCCTCCTTGACATCCCCCTTGCACCCCCCTGAACACACCCCCATGCCCCCATAAACAACCCCCTGAACCCCCACCCCCATTCCTTTATAGGAAATATCATTAGGATTATTCTAATTTTTTGAGATGATTTTGAATGATGCATCGCACGATCAACCAAGTGATCGTGTGAATAAGTAGCCATCACATGGATTATTCCATAATTCCAACAATTATGGAGATGCTGAGAATATCGACATTTATAAGATCCTAAGATCCTCAGAAGTTTGAAGAGTTCCTTGACACACCATACAAAAAGAAGAAACACCACCTATATAAACCTAGGAAATACCAAGAGTTTGGTTGTTGTTTGTTTTTTGAGAACTCAATAGTAAGACTCAAAACAAATCATCTCGCATGATTCTAGCATGTAGAGATGATATCACAAAACCATATTGGTAATGAGATGGTAAGGTGGAACTCGTAGGCAAACCAATGTCCCATGAAGGTGATCCCGAAGACATATCTACATTCTCATAAAAGAGAAACCTGGAAGACCCATGTATTTGCGAAGAGTTGAAGGAGAACACACAGACACACCATAGGTCACGCAATGCATTAATGCAAGACATTTTTTTATCTTAGAATGGTTTTTGTGGAGACAACTACGGGCACACCTAATTTATTTTGAAAGAAAACCTGCATTCCATACATTTCTCATGAAGGGGTTGAGGTGACACCCCTTGTCTCACAAATCACTTGAGGAGACACCTTCCTAGAAGATAGATCTTTCAAAGTGATTGAAACAGAACTTGTATAAAATGTTCTTGAGATCCCGTGAAGCATATGTTTGTTTAGGCAAGTAAATTTGGGGATCCACACTTGTGGTCACATGAAGGTAGTAAAACGATCACATAACATTTCTTCGATCATGATCTTTTCATGATACACTAAAGAAAAAAACAAATATAATGGTTTTATGAAACCCATGCTACCCATGAAATCCAGGAAATAATAATTTAGATACCTAAAACAATACATTAAATGAAACATAAAGTAATAGAATATATATACAAGTCAGTTATGGTTTAAGATTCCATGAAACCCATACCCCCTTCATCATGAAATACCCCCTGCACACTACCCCCTAGACACGCCCCTGCAGACCATTCCCCCCATGGAGAGCCCCTTTCACCCCCTTAGCCCCACCCCCTACAGTATCCAACCTCCCCATACACCCCTCCACCTCCCTTCCCCCTGCACCCCCTGCCCATGAACCCCCACCCCCTATAGTACAACCCACATGCCCCCTGCACACTGCCCCCACACCCTACACCCCCGCAACCCCCTGTACACTACCCCCACAATGCCACTGTCACCCCCTACACACTTCCCCCACCCTGACCCCTTCAACCTCTGGCACACTACCCCTGCATCCTTTTCCATCCAACATGAAAGTCATGGTTGTCGACCCGCCGCATCTTGCCTAGTTCTATTAACTTATCTCTCTTATTATGGAGACCATCTGGGAAGTTATTGAGAAGCTAAGTATTCAAAAATATTTATAAATAATAATTAATAAATAAATTGAAAACTAATTTCAAAAAATTTATTACAAAACTTTCCTCCCAATCCTTTTCTTTTATTTCTTGTCCATGTTTTCTCCAATTTATTAGTTGAACTGGAACAATATTGTTATGTATGCTGAGGGTCCCCATTAAACTCTGCAATTATTATCAATTTTCTTCAATAATATGAATTTCCATGTCATATTGAACCATAATTTTCATGTTTCTATTCCACATTTTATGCATCTTTTTACGTTCAAGACTATTAGTAGAAGATGATCAAGAAAAATGAAACAAATATTTTACACATATATAACTGAAATTTAATTAAAATTTATTAATTTCAATAAATTTTTAACATTAAACATTATTATAATTTGTTGTTGCTCGATCATTCACACTATGATGAGGGACATCAACTGGAGAAGTGTCTTCCATAGTAGACTGTGGAGGCTGAGGTTGGGTAGGAGGGTATGGGTATACAGGGGCTAGAATAAATGGAGGTGTACCCCCCATTGTAGATCGTGGATGCTGAGGATTGGTTGGAGGCTACATGTATATAGGGGGCATAACCAATGAAGGTGTACCCTCCATAGTAGACTGTGGATGTTGAGGGTGGGTAGGAGGGTACATGTATACAGGGGGCATAACCAATGCAAGTGTACCCTATAGAGATGGAGGTGGATAAGGGTAAAAAGGCTGAGGGATAAAAGGAGATGGACTAACCTGCACAGTAGGTGGAGGAAATGGATAAAAAGGATAACCACCCATGTATAGATAAGGCATATAAGTGGGGGCATGATGAGAGGAAACTGTTTTAGTGACTGTAGATCCAAGGACTGTGATGTGGTACATGTAGGGGGGATGCATGTAGGGACGACCTATACTATGGAGTGCCTGAACTATATTTTGTGGACACAAGTTTCCTCCTTGATGATACTTGTTCATATTAAATAAGATTTGTGGAATTTTCATACATAATAAATTAATAAATAAGTAAAGGACTCACCAGAATAATCTAATTTTTCAGGATATCTTCTATATGTCGGCGATCATTTTCCCCCATTTTTTTCTCTGAACCTCCTCTTAAGACATAATAATGAGTAAATGCCAAAAGTTTTGTCAAAATTTTAAAAATATAACAAATCATTAAATAACTATAAATATGGAAAGAAAATTCATATTATTTTTCGAAACATTACATCTTCCATTATGTTTTTTCATTATGTTGTTTAATCACTAAAATAAAACATTACAAAATAAAAGAAGATGACACTTTAAAATTTTAAAAATCCCACACCAGGATAGAAGAAAATAATCTAAATACATTAAAACATGTAACACTAGGTAGTCTCTATTATAATTTCATGTTCACAATACATTCTGACAATTGATTCATCTGTATCATCAAGTGACATATTAGACTGAATACCGACTAGTTCATCCAAAACATCACCATCATCCATTCATTTATAAAAAATGTGTTTGAGAATAACATCAACAATAACACCAAATTTGGGTTTGAAAGGTCCATTTACATAAAATACTTGTCTATCTTGTGATGAAAGAATGTAAGGCTCATCTATTCACAGGTGTCATTTCCTATCAATCACACTAAAACTAAAATAATCTATATACAAGCCTTGTCGTTTCATTGAATCAAACCACTTTCATTTCATCATAGTGACACGACCATGTGTGTAGTAATCTAATAAAAAATTATCACAAAAACCCCATAATATGACATATTTTTCGATCGAGGCTGTCTATCTAATGCACTAGTATATCAATCCGTTGTAGCGCTTTTCGTGAAATCGTCATGAAGTGTTTCCATCATTGTTACAAAACTATTTATAATGAATTTAAGACCATTAAAAACCATTGCTTTACAATCACAAACCACATAGTTTGGACCAAACGACAATGCCCTTATTGTAGAAGATACATCATCCATCGGTAAACTTTGGACCTGAAATATATCGACAACAAATATTGAACAACTATCAATGATTTGGTAATGTAAACAAAAGAATTTTTTATCTTTGACTTCAAAACGACGGGAAATTTTTTGCTGCGTAATTTCTCCCGCCTATTGATATATGAAGAGCAATGTGCTGTTTTTATAATTTCACTATATTCTCTGTATATATAAAAATTTAATGATGTCAGGAACTATGAAATAAATAACCAACAAATATATATATATATATATATATATAATTTTACTTACTTGATTTAAACATCAACCACACAGTAGTTAAATAATACCTTACTATGAGCCATTTCCCACACATCCCTATTCAATCTACACAACTTGTATGATCCAAATATCCCTTCAGTTTGAGGCAGGGAACGAAATGTTGGCTTAATGGGGCCATATTTCTCATCATCAATTCTCATGGGCTGATTAGATCTTGTGGTGACATTATGAAAATTCGTTGGACATAAATCCATACATTCTTGTGATAAATTACATTTCACAATAGACACTTTAAGATGATTATTATTTATCAAATAATATTTCTATGTAAACATCATTCTTTCTATTGGATACAGTCAGCGACAGGAAATAGGACCACCAAAAAAAACATCTGTTAGATGATGCATGGTCAGATGTAACATACATGTAAAAAAAGATGGGGGAAATATTTTCTCTAAGTCGCAATGAATGATCGATGCATCTTTTTGTAGTTTTTTCACAACACTTTTGTTCTTTCTTTTAGCACAAAGACCTCGATAAAAGTTAAATAATCTAATCACAACGACCCTGACATTATGTGATAGTAAATGTCGAATGGAAATATGAATCAATTCACGCAACATGACATGGTTGTCATGGGTTTGGAGGGATTTTAGTTTCACATCTTGTCTATTCCCTCAATTCAAGTTGTTACTCGAATTACCATCTGGAACCTTTAAAATTTCCAAGACTTGAAGATTTTTTTTCTCTACATTAGTCATCAAAAAACATGAAAAAGGGATTTCACTGATTCTGACCAATTAACTTAGGATGAAGTCTTGGTTTTATACCCCAATCCATCAAATCATGACGTGAGTGAAAATCATCTTTTTTCATTCCATTTACATTTTAAAGCACTGCATGTATCATTCCACACACATTTTTCTCAATATGAATTACATTCAAGAAGTGATGAAGCAAATTTGACGACCAATATAACATCTCATAGAACATACTTTTCTTTCTCCAATTATTGTTTGAATTCAAGGGAACATTCTTCCACTTGTTGTAATTTAACTGACCCTTTACAAGAACAAAATTCGAACTATTAAGTTCATTAATGATATCACCCACAGACATTCATTGAGGTATTTCATTGGCCTTTATGGAATTATAAAAAAATTATTCTATTTTTTTTATGGATGATCCAAATATAGAAATATTTAATGCCCTATGAAGCTAAAAATTTGTTGAAACATTAATCTCCTCGAATGTGTAGTTTCCATACATAGAGGGTAAGATTATCTCCCCTTGTAACTCCAACCAAACATCATTACACATGAAGGAAAATCATTTAATAACCATAATAATGCTACATGACACATAATGTAATCTTATCTAAATTCATCGTATGCCTGAACCCAAATAGACCAAAGCTCCTTCACCTCAACTATTAATGGTAGAAAATATATGTCGATATCATTTCCAGGAAAATTGGGTCCAGAAATCAATATACTCAAGATATTAACTATATTTTTTAAATATTTCCATGATAGAAAATTATAAAAATTAATGAAAACATTCCTAGTACTATGTGCAGTATGAATCTGCTTAAACGGGTTTTAACCATCACATGAAAATCCCAATCTAACATTCTGTGGGTTGGCTGGAAAATCAAGATGTAACATATCAAATATTTTCCATGATAACCCGTTAGTAGGATGAAATATATAATCATTATCCTTATTTCATTCATCTTCATGCCATCTCATATTCTTTGCCATTTTTTCTGACAGAAAAATTATTTAAAGTCTGGGAATCATTGGAAAGTGCCACATCACATTCTTTAGTACACATAATTGACTTCCACATTAATTATTCTTCAATCTCAAGGTACCAAATTGTTTTCAGTCAATTAATTTGACATTATCCTTCAATAATTGACAACAATCATTAGAGAATGTGTCAATTTTCGTACTTGAAAATCCAAAAACTTTTAACTAACATTGATTCTATATAATCATTTTCGGGAATACATGCATCGTCGTGTAGAAACCCCTTAAAAAGAGAATGTATATAGTCAATCATAGTATTTCTAAATCCATAATTGTTTTCCCATTATGTATTCACATTATAAACTCTAGTTTGGTTATTCTTCCACATGACTGGTAAATAGGGTTATTCACGCCTTTTAACTACTTTCTAACATGCTCAACGTCGTCATTATGATAATTAGATGAAAACTGTGTTTCTGTATTCATTTCCTCTTCAACTGCTCTACATTAAGTGTTTTATTGATAATGAAATGGAAAATGATCGAAAATCAAATTTTCCATTCCGATCCTTTCAACTGAATCAACGTCATTCTCCATTGTAAAATTTTCTCCATTGTGAAACAAAACATGATATCCTTTTTGAAAACATTTTTTTTTTGATGTGGTAACCTACATCCTCACTTGTTAACCTTGGTCATCCAAAGAAATAAAAACATGGGAATCAAATCAATCCACCGTCTGAACCATTATTGAAGGAAAAATCCAAAAAATATTCCAACTCCTTATGAAAATCATCAGTGATCCGATGAACATTATACATCTAGCTTCTATCCAATCTAATATGAATAAGAAAACAGTTAGTAAAATTGTTGATTTTGAATAACAAGATTGAAACTCATTCATGATTAAGAAAATTACTATATGGACTCAATCATAGGCTACTATCCCTTACATGCTTCTTGAGAAACATATGTAAATGTTCATGAAAAATGAATCAAGTATAAAATTATCATTTACTAAAGAATACGAGATCTCTAATTCATAATCATATAAGAACAATACCTGTATCCACTAATTAATATTTATTTCATGTTAAGTGTATACATAATGAAATTTACTTCTATCAATTATTAAACCATAATAGGCCAACCTTGGGTTGCTAGCAAGTTTCTAGATATATAGATAATTGTAAATATTCTGAATAAATCAATCATAATCATCAGTGAATTACATTATCAAAATATAAGATACTAAAATACATGAGATATGTAGGGAGGTAAAATTTTATTTCTTAATGAAAATATAATAATAAGTACAAAGGGTATCATTCTTAGATACTTATATTGTCGAAAATGAATCAAATGTTGGATTCATGTGGAATGCATAATATTAGAAATAGAAAATTAGAGTGGACCATGGGGTTTATATATTAAGGATGGTTTTTCTAAAAATTTTGGGGTTTAATATGTGTATATGAGAGGGGTCGGTGCCCCCAATGCCCCCACCTTCCCCACCCCCACCTACACCACCCCCACCTATAGAGTGCCCCCATCCCCACCCCACCCCCCCCCCCCCCCCCCCCCGCACCCACTTCCCCCCCACCCCATTAACCCACCCCCATTACCCTCCCCCAAACCTCACACTACACCCCCACCCTTCACCCCAACTTCATTTACCTCCCCCCTTCACCCCCACTTCCCCCACCACAACACCTTTGATATTATTATATATAATTCTCAGATGGTTATGAAGATATATAGTGGGAAATTCTAGATTCTGTAATTCAAGTTTATTTGAATCCAAAATATTCGTGTGGTTTAGTGAATTATGAAAAAGAAAAAATTAGTGTTTCTATATTAGATATATATTCATGCAGTTCAAAATAGAGACATGTGAAATATTGATACTATTATTTAAGATATAATAATTTATATAAACTATGTAAAATATTGATAAGACCAAAAAAAAAACTAGTTTGATAACATTTTAAAATAACCATATGACCATTCCTTCCATTTCATGATCTAATTCACATTTCATTATCATGAAATCTAGCATGGATCCCTCAAGATTTGAAGAAGACACTTTAGATGGATAATTAACACTTTTTATCATGACTATAACCTTGATGAAAGATGTGTTAGGTGATCAATATTCATATTTTCCTATTACTATAGTTTTAGAATAATATCCTACTAATTTCATTTATGAAAAACACAATGTCATGTGGAAACTAATGATTCTCTCTCCAAAAAATTTCATATCTTCCACACAAAACATGGGAACCTAAATTGTCCATTTTTGGACGAGATAATTCCATTGAAGGATCTAATCAAAACCATAGGCCACTAAATGGTGTAGGAGATGATGTTTTGGACGTTATGTGGAATAAAGAGAAGTTTTTGGTGGAAATAATGTGGATTTAAGGGCACATAGGATCCAATTTTAGTCCTACCACTGATGTATTGGATATGCATACTAGTTATGATGCCATAAGGTAAAGGAAATAAATTCATGAAATGAAGGTTCAAGATATGAATAATATTGAAATTATTTCATATATTAATGTCTCTATAACTCAATAGTTATTTTAGTATAGAAATAGAAAGTAAGAAATAATTGATCTTCTATATTCCCACAACTTATTCATTATGATTGATATTTTAATGATGACATTTCTATTTCTGTATCTAATCTTAATTGATAATATTTCTTAAATCATTTGGACAAAGGGAACATAAATTCCACATCATTCTCATGTAACGTAAATTAAAATATTAGAATTGTGTGTGGAGACATACCAAGATCCTTCTATACTAATCTCATAGAAAATTGAAGTAATTGTTTCTCATATGTATTTCCATACTCAGTATACTAAAACAGTGATAGAAAGTGAGACCTCCAATCATGTTCTTAACCAATCAACAAGTAAATAGTTTTAACTATATATATTGTATCGCTTATCTCTCAATTTATCCTAAGAAAATATTGACAACTTCTTACATTTATCTTTCACTAATATGGACATCAGTAGCCAGATAATAGGGTGTGGTATCTGTATCCACTCAACCAATATCTCATGGAGAGGGTGAAATCACTAAATGTAAAAAAATATGATTCATGTTTGTCTGAATTGATTTTGGATTACAATTATCCTTAAAAAATGTTCTTAAAATGAAAAAAGTTCAAATTATGGTATTCTTGGTTTAGAGTAACCCTAACTAGTTTACCTGCTATAATGGGAGAATCATGACAGAAGGAAGTGAATAGGGTTTGTATACAAAATCATGGGTGGGTAGGGTTCCATTGACAAATCCTGAGAGGGTAGGATTTCGTGAGAGCATGGAACAGGTAGAATTCCTTTAGGTGTGCCTATGATGCGAGAGTAGGGAGTGACTCATGAGATCAACTGTGGGTTTAATCGCTCGGTCTTCTGGAGGGATTTGATCATGGAAGGTAGGGGGACAACTTCAATCGTGGAAGGCATGGAGATGACACTTAGATCGCACGAGGCAGGAATATGCTTTGATCGCGTGTGGTAAGTAGAGGCTTTGATTGTGAGAGTATCGTGAGAGGTTAGAAAATCACGAGAGTCAGGGAGGTTCGGGCTAATTACATAGCGGGATGTGGCCACATTTTAGATAAAACCATGGTGTAATACATCTTTGTTTCCACGATTAATTAAAAGGTGGAAATACAAATGTGTTAGTATCCATATATTCTAGTTTTGTAAGAATGATATTAAAATTATTATAAAGGGTGTGCCCTGATAGCACTCCAATGCATTGGGTAATGTTTAGTATCATGATACACTATGTGAAATTAGGGTTTACTCATTATAATTTATATTCAATGACTATTTACTCGTACTAATTCATGTGAAATGTGCCTTAGATCGTGCTATTATAATGTTTTATGTTGTTACCACATTTCCATGTTATGATAACCATGAACTTTTTGGACTTAATGTTCATGTTTTTCTTATGCCCCATTGATATGCCTATTTCTTAACATGTATTTCATTTTTCATTTTATTCCTTTTTACTCCCTTACACGGATTTATATCTCACCACTATCCTATGTATGTCCTCTAATTATCCCATGTAGTGTTATGTAAGATGGAATGAGTTTTTCATGTCATATAAGATTCAAATAAAGATGTTTCATTTCATGTTGTAAGTTTATTTGTAATGTTCCAAAATTCCCAAGTCATGGGACCTCTCCATCATTGATGTTCTATTAAGTGAATGTTTATGTAATAAATCATGTTTATGTGTTAAATAAAGAGAATGGTTGTTATAGTAGTTTCTAGGTATACACACATAATCTATACATTACCAAAAATGTAAGATGTTCTTATATTCTTATCCTTAATATATATCTCAGGGTATTGTTCCCTATTTAAGGATTTTCGAAATCTAATTTCCATGGTTTGAACTAAACATCCTCTTATACAAACTATAATTCCATGATACCAATTTCCTAGAGTTGGTTAATTTTTTTAGTTTGTTGTCATTATCATATGAAAATAAAATCACTAAGAAAGGATCGGTTCAGTAGCCTTGGAAATAGTAGATAGAAACCTAATTTTTACATTACATCCTGAAATGAAAAAAACATATTAAACACCATGAAAACAATAATATCCCCTACAATATAAATATAGGTCAATCATAATATACTTCATTGAATCCTGGGAAAAAAGAATCAAAAGAACGGAGTGAGCTCACCTGCTTAGTAATGATAAAAATATATCGAAAGATGACATAAAAAAAGAATAAACTTATAAGGAAAAGTATACAACTAAAAAAATCTTTTTAAACATAATCCTTACAATAATATTTAAAAAATAAATCACATAATTCTTTTTGAACTTTCACATATTCATCAACTAGTCGATTAATCACATGAAATATCAACAACTAATATCATTAAGATGATATACATAATTTTAGACATCATAATGATACTATAAAGGCCTTATTCCATGACCATTACCTTACCTTCATGGCCTAGGTTTTGGAAACTAGTTTGTCTTAGGAGACATACCGATGATTTGAGCAGATATAGCAGGCCCCGCCAATCGCCAACTAATTTTCATGCATACCACTTATGAATAGGGTGAATCATAAAAAAAACATTCATATTAAAACTAGCATATTAAATTTTAATACTTTTACCATAAATCACGAATGGTATAAACATAGAATATCCATAGACAAATATTCCATAAAACCATAAATATAATATGGAATCTTTTATCATAATAATTCAACCACAAATAATAATAAAATCCAATATTTTATGTGTAAATAGATGAAAATAATTTGACAAATTCATTAAAAATCATCTTGGTAAATATCAATTTTTTACTTTGATATCATTTAGGAGAAGAAAAATTATAAAATAAAACATTTATTTGCAACATAAAATTACAGTATTTTATGTAAATTTTCAAAATGTTAATGTGACATTATGGAGGAATATATCAGTTGGAATTGTATAATGTAAAAATAGTTACTTAATTTGTCGAAATTGTTATAAAGTACCTCATTTAGAAAATGTGAGAAATATTCCATTCAAAAGATTTTTTAAAAATACAAACATTGGTAGAAAATAATATATACATTTATTTATAATATTTTCAATTATATTTTATTAATCATGGACATGGATTATAAGGATATCCTTGTAGATACTTACATATAAGATATCTTGGATAATAATGAGATTGAGAAATTAACCCTTACTCTATACTTTCCTTTGGTTTAGGATGAGTTAGCCTACAATATAATTGTTAAAAAATGTTATTAAATTATTCTATGACCATATCCATATTTATGATATCATATATGATCTATTATATGATTTTTTAAATAAAAGTTTAGTATTACTCTTGTTCTGGGTGTTAAATACTTCATTTTCCCATTTATGTTTTTTCATGTAATCCATGTTTGTTTTGAATAACAAATATATTATTCATATCCCAAATTAAAAATTAGTACATTATTATTATTTTTACTCATCATATAAATTTTATAATTATTTTTTAATGATTAACAAGGAGAATGAATCTCACAACGTCGTGGAGACGGTATACCGCATGTACGCACGAGGGATGATATCATTTCCTTTATGGTTAAATGGTATGGAATTGGATGGTAATTTAATTATAAATAATAATTATCATTTTTTATTTATTATTTATATCAATTATACTCATCATTATACCCATTAATATAATATATGGTTGAATTATAAATAACACCACAATGGGGAGATGGTAAGCCTTACGCACTCACACATAGTGATATTATTATTATTATGATGGATAAATTAATTAATATTGTTTCCACATGATTATAATAACCTCCCAATATATTTATGATAATGTATATATTATTGTTATGTGTAAAAAACATATACATATAACAATAAAATATATTTGAAATAGATGATAATACAATTACCTATTGTTCAGATGTCTCCTTTTGGTTTTACATGGAAAAACCTTTAAGGATGGATTTCTACCCAATGTGTGGCCTCTATGATTAAGATATGGAATATAGGACATGAAGAGGTCTGGGGCTGGATGAGTCAAAGGGAATTGAATGTGTGAATTAAAGAGAAGGAGAAGATTCCTTTTAAAAGAGCGGTGATGGGCACGTCCGGAAGATCTTAAAATATTAATTTATTATAAATTGATTTTCAATTATAAATTTCACCAAAGTTATTTATTTAGAATATATGATGAGTATGGTATAATCTAATATTAGTAAATGTTTTTTAGAAAAGATTACGTCACAAAATTATCTATATTTTTTTAGTTTAACCCTTAATTAAACAGTTTTTCTCTTACCATGTCTTTTTAAAATTTTACATTGTTGGGTTAATCTAGTTACTATAAAATGCCAGAAGAACCCCAATGGGATCACTTATTAAAAATTTAAAACTATACTTATAATTTATCTAAACCGGATATTTTTATGAATTTTATAACAGTTTATTAATTATTTTTTTAAAAGTACCATTTATGTAAATTTTGAAACTATTCAAAATTTCCATTTTTAAAAATTTTCAAAAAATAATATAACTTCTAAAAAATGCTTCTAATATGTTACAAGAAAGTTTATGTTATATAAAAAATCTGTGGATGTAATTAATTAAGTTAATATAT
Organism: Viscum album; assembly: GCA_963277665.1. Lineage (NCBI taxonomy): Eukaryota > Viridiplantae > Streptophyta > Magnoliopsida > Santalales > Viscaceae > Viscum > Viscum album. The sequence goes on from OY728138.1 coordinate 1,081,300,911, forward strand.
ATTTATTATAGTAGTTTTAATAACTTTTAATTGATAATTTCATTAATAATTCATTTACTACATCATAATAGTGTCATCATTTATTTTAATTATTTCATTCCTAAAATTATGAATATATCACAATTATGTAGATAATTATATTAAATTTAAAAATAATATTTATAGTTTTCCATATCACTTATGTATCATAAATTTAAAAATTATATAGTTAATAAAATTTTAATTTGACAATTTTGACAATTCATTAAATAAATTATAATAAATGACATAATCTAAATCATGTGGCATAAAAAGATCATAATTTTGAAAAAAGCATAATTTTTTTAGAATAAAACATATCTAATGAAATTAGTACAAGTTTTAATGTAACATTATTTTATTATAATATAAAATTTCTCGTTAATTTCCTTATTTACCTTCCGTTATGGTAAATAAAATCCAAATTCACCAAATAAAATTTTGATCTTATTGTATCACATTTTGTATAATGATTACAACCATGATTGTAGTTTTTTTTAATTCAATTTAACTAAGTGGAATATATATTTTTAATGAAAATAACATAGATAAGGTTAAAAGTTGGGTAATAGACGCGCTCAAAATATTAATAAATTTTTATAAATATTTTTTTATAAAATGATTACAATGAACTATATTGGATTCATATATGTATTATTTATATATTATATCATTAAAAATAATTTATATTAAATTTGATATTTAAATGAAATAGTCCTCCTTCAATAATAATGAATTATTTTAACTATTCATGGAAATTTCAATCTTTTTAGAAAAATACAAAAATCTCCCCAAATGCTAAGGTCGAAATTAATTATTCAGATATGTGAAAAATATACATTATAAATTTCATAATTTGGATAACAGTATTTATAACTGATTTGGGAAATGGTTAGATTAAATGGCCATGGTGCGCTCGAACTCAATGAAATGTGTAGCACAAGATATTAAATTATTTCAAAGAAATCATACCATGGAGGCATAGGGTGTTACCAGGATCACGACCCAAACCATGTACACCAAACTACCCAATAAGAGTATACCCATCTTACACCATACTCTATAGGATTTTTTTGGTTTATTAAATTGACATGTATCAAGAACCTAGAAATAATAGTATAAACATTTTGGTTCTTGATAATATTGAATTTAATATCATTATATTATTATTACTTTATAAATGGATTTTTATTTTGATACAAAAAAAACCAAAAAAATATTTTAGAGTAATATTGAAATTATGTAATGTAACTAATTTTTAGGAATTAATATATTTCTATAATAAATAAAATTTTAATAAAATTTTATTTTAAAATAATATTGATTAAATAAAAAGAATCATATAATTTATGTTATGTTTAATGTCATTTTTTAAAGGGTTTGAAAAATAATATGGTAAAAAAACCCAACATATATTAATAAATGTTGATTTTATTTTAAAATTTAGATGTCACATATTTAGTGAATTAATTATTAAAACTTAGGATTACATTTTAAACCATAACATTAAAATTATCCAGTGGTGATTTTTTCATCATTTTCTAAGACAATTGAATTTTTAGGTACAAATTATATACTATATAGATATAATTGGTTTATTATGACATAATAATAATGGAAAAGGGATGTAATAAATACTAAAAAGTTATAAAAGACCAAATATAAAAATTTTATTTAAAATTATGTGATTTTATGTTTATTTGATTAATTTTATAAAGTCATTATGAATCATCCAAACACATTAATATATTTATAAGGATTTGAATTAATATATTTAAGTGTATGACTCACATCCACATTAGAAAGAGGATTATGTCATTATGTTTCCTAACATAGTATTTTAGAATAATGAATTCTACTCTATTTTGGATGATACCATTAGAACAACCATGGTAGGGTTTGTGGTTTTGGTTGTATTATTATATTGAGCGAAAAACCTATGTTTGGGAAAAGAATAATGACATCCCCCCTCATTTCCTATATAAATCCATTCATGATCCAATTTATCATCACTAAGACTCCATCTGTAATTTTCTATCTCTTACCTACCACCACTACAGTCCTCTTATTGTGCCCACAATCTCTCAAGAAACATCTCCCAAGCATTTGGAGTTACCCACTCATGTAAGGGATACTCATATTCATTTCTTCATTAAATATTCTTTATTATTTAAGAAATTATATTTAAAATTCATAATGTTGGTATATGTCTTTACAAGTCTTTATTACTACCATTTCATATAAAAATTATGAGATATCAATTTCTCTCTCATCATTAAATATTCTAATTTTTTGAGACACTTTTTCCCCTTCATATATTTCCACGATTTTCCTTGCCGAAAAAATTGTGCAGTAAAAACCATAACTATTTGGTATCAAGGGTGTAAAAAATTATAAACATTTACTTTTTAGAAATGAAATATACATATATATATTCAATTCCCCTTAATTTTTGATGAAAATAAAATGATGAATGAAACTATGATTTATGATCTATGTGGAACAAATAAGTATGAGTATGAAATGAATGTGATAGGTTCACCAAGAATCATATACTGCTCCAATGAATTGGGTATTGTTTAGTCTCATGAGAATTATTTTTAGAATAAGTAGTTATCTTTATTAATTTATGAATCTTTTTTATTCATGATGTTTTGGTAGTTATCCTTGACCTATGTTAATGTTGTAATGTTTTATTTTGTTTCCACATTTACCATGTGATGATGATCATGATATATCATCCCTTATTATTCATGTTCCATTTATCCCCCATCGATATGCCTATTTTCCATCATGAATTTTCTTTTCCATATCTCTTCCCTCATTGGCATTTATAGACAACCCTTGCTTATGTATATTGCTATGTTATCTAATGATGTTTTATAATTACAGATATTTTAAAATAAATCTAATGATGTTTTCATTAATGTTATTAAAACACATGTTCAAGATGTTATTATTTGTACCTATTTAAAAAATCCACTAGTATTCTCAATCTTATAGGCTTTATTTTTTATTATATTATTTAATAAATAAATAATAAATACATAATAAAAATAATTTTTGTTAACGTTTCTATCAATGGATAAAGCTCATTTATTTGTCTATTTAGGATTAGAAATATATATAACCACCATATATATGAGACTATATATAAGACAAAATCCCAAAAATTTGGTATATTTATAGAAAGTGGTTTATGAATTAAATAAATCCCTATTTGGATATTAGAAGTAAATGTGGATTTGGTATAAATTTACATAGGTGTAAAACCCACAAACATTGTAGTAAGCTAGAATTGACTTGGAATTGGTTAATGAAAATTGAACTTGGAGTACAGCTGGATTGAAAATCTCAAGGGATATGATTTTGTAAATTCATAATCTCATTACAATCCAGTAATAAGGGAATAATTAAATTTATATAAGAGTATATTCTAGTAAATTGATCGTATATTACATAGGATGAAGCTGAGAAATTCATAAGATAAGGAAATTAATATAATATGAAATTTATACCTTTAAAATAATTGGATTCTTGTTTATGTGTTTAATAGTTTAAAAATAGTCATCCCTAATTTTTCATTTATTATATCCAATTGAATAAAATTATATGGAGGTAAAAATCAATGTGAAAAAAATGGGAAGACTTCCCCCAATGAGATACCAACCAGATGGGAGTAGGAAACACAATCTTTGTGATAATACTCTCTCACCTGAATTAGGTTATGAATAGAAACCTACATCAAGAAGATCATTGAAACCCTCTAAGAAATAATATTCTTCTATTGAGTTCTTTATGTAACAATGGCCTCCTACTGTCAAAGTATCATGTTATTATTTAATCATGGAATAATAGATCAAATTCACTAAGATGATCTTATACATCCTTCCATGTTATGAAAAAGAGAAGGTTGACCTATATGTTTATCATATGGAGGATGAAGGTGACCAGTGGTGGTCACTGATCAAAAATATAGAGACCTAGGAAGAGATAAAGGTGATGAGGTTGATGAAATTCCATAAAATATTTTTTTGATAATTTTTACCTCATAGAATACATATTAAAATGGAATGTGATTTTCATTCCCTCGATAAATAAATGACGAATATATCAGTACATATATGGAATGTTTTCGAAGAATTCATGATAATCATTCCCTATTGTTGTTTCCCTTGAAATTAATGATATTCCACTAATTTTTTGGGCTAAAATAAATTCTATGAAAATCCATTTCGATCAATGAAATTGAATTCATTGATGAATTTTTCATATGTGACCTCAAATTTGAAATGGAGATCAGAGAATAATAAGCGTTTCATGATGATAATAATAGGAAAGTGGATTTTAATTCTGAAGGTCATATAGATATATATAATTTTTCCCAGATATATCGATATCCCATTTTTCAATTGTGAGGAAAGAATCATCCGATAATTTTTCTAAGGGGGATGAGGAAATTCATTAGGTATGGTAATGAAAAACACAGTTATAATAATTTCTAAAAAGGAATCCCATTAATGAAATGGAGATGAAAAATCATCTGACCAAAGATCAATGAAATTTTTATTTCTTCAACTACAAGGAAATAATATATTTTTCAAAAAAATTCAATAAGGAAAGGATTTTTCGAGACATCCAACTACGTACATGGAATTAAGGGAAATATTTTACAATCACAACCACTAAGGTGGAGCTCAATAATGATGTTGTTAAAGGTATGAAAGTTATTCATTCATTAATAGGGGATTTAATTTTTTATTTTGGTTTTATGAATTACTTCATATCGAAAATGATTATAATAATTTTTGAAACACCACAAAAAATCAATGATGTAGAGTTGTCAGTGAAAACATAAAATGGAAAATTTATTGAATCCCATGTATATAACTCCTCCCTGGTCAAAATTTCATTGTTGAACTTCCATGATATCCTTTAAATATTAAATATGGTTTTATATGAGTCAATTATGGTTATGCAGTAGCATTATATATATAGATCAAACATAAATTGTTGTGAGAAGGAAGTCACTCTCTGTATTATGAATTCTCCCAGGATTCTGTACAAGTGAATAGAAGAGGATGGATCCTATTTATCACCAATATCTCAATCAAATATATCATTTACATATGAAATATAATATCAATCCTAAATGGTTGATTCTAAGGAAAAACCATCCTTGATTCCTTGACTTTTGTGAGTAAATATGTGTATGTGTTTCTTGAGGAATTTCTTGGTCTTCGTCCTTACTGAGAGGTTAAATTTTTAATCAATATTAATCCGGGGAGTTACCATTATCATTGGATACATATTGAATTGATATTGTGGAACATGTGGATATAAAGAAATAAATACTTGAGAATATTCATTAAGGGTTTATATTCCCATGTTCTTTCACAATGGGGTGCACCTGTCCCCATTATTTGGAAATATCAGTGGTCATTTTAAATTTTCGTTGATTGTAGTGAGCTCAACAATATCACAATAATGAAAAAGTATCCCCTACCATATATTGATAAAATGTTCATGAAATGTTTTGGATCGTAAGAAATATCCAAGTTGGATCTATGGTTAGAAAACTACTATTCTAGGGTGAATAATGAGGATATCCACAAGATTTATTTTGGAATAAGGCTTTGGAACTACGAGTAAATAATGATTCTAATCAGACTCAATAATTCTATATAAATATTAATAGAAGTGATGAATAATGTATTTAGATATTACCTAGAACAATATTTTGAACTATTTCTATATGATATTCTAATATTCACTAAACCAAATAGGATCATCGTCAACATGTGAACACCGTGCTAATGACCTTGACAAATGAGATGCATTATACCTAGAATGAATAATTTGAGTTCTTTTTAAAATAAATCACTTACTCATAGAATATCATCACAAAAATGGGGATATCTATGGACCATTAAAAATAGAAGTAATTTATGGAAGGAAAAGGAAAAAATATATGAAAATATGCAATTTTTTCCGAGATTAGCTATTTATTATCATCGATTTTTGAGAAATTTCTCATTATTTTCAAACCCTCTAAAAAATATAAATAGCAAGGGAGTCATGTTTTTGTGGAATGATAAATGTGAATAAATCTCTAATGAGATAAAAAAGAGTCTTATCACTTTACATGATCTAACACTATCCACCAGTGGAAAGACATTCATGGTGTCCAATGGTGAATTAATTAATGTATAGAGATGTGTGTCAATGCATAATGACAAAGTCATAGACTATGCTTCATTCTAGTTGTATTTTCAAAAAAAAATAACTACCAAACACCTAATCTAGAGTATGAAATAGTAATTCCTATTTTGAAAATCTGGCATCACTATCTATTTCGAGAGAAGTACGAAATATAAACAAATACAAAAATCATTAATTATATATTCACACATAATGATATGAATATTTTACAATGAATATGGTTAGAGATGATCAAAGTCCATGACTGATTAGTACAATAACGTCCTAGGAATGTGAGTAATGTGGTGTACACTCAATATAAAAATGATCCATCAATTCTATCATTGATGATAATTGACAGGGATCCTATATTATTATATTTAAAAAGGATGGAAATTAGAATCATTGTTAAAAGAACATCATCAATACTTTCAAAAATAATATCTCAATCTTCTCTTCTAGAGAGGTTAAAATATGATTAGAGGGATAATGTGGGAATTCAGAAGAATGTTCGGACTATAAGAAATGGTAAATCATTAGAGTTAGATATCAATGATGATGATGATTTATAATTAGTGTCACGATTATATGTACCATATAATACTAAGTTAATAAACCACCTATTTGATTATGATCATAGTTCAACATTAATCATTCTAATTGGAAGTAAAAAAGATGTGTTGAGATCTCATAGAGAATAATTTGTGGGAAAATATGAATAAGGTGATCACTGAATATATATCATATTTCTAGGTAAGTTAGAAAGTTAAGAATGAATGGAATAATTATAAGGGGTTGAAGTAACAATTAACAATACCAATATAGGAATGAAAAATATAATCATGTAATTTTTCACCGAACATCTGAAAAAACCCAAAGAAAACAATGCTATCTAGGTTGTTTGGATTGTATTACAAACAATTCACACTTTGCGATTTGAGAGGACTTATCACTGGATCGACAAGAATGGGTTTACATCATATAAGTTTTAATAATACATGGATTACCACAGATGATTGTATTCGATCAATATTTTAGATTCTCCTCCATGTTTTGAATCAGCCCGACAATCTCTAAATAATGAGTTGGAATTTAGTACTGACTGTCATTATTACTTTGACGTCTAATATGAGATAACTATTTATACATCAGATTACATGTTACAAGAACATTCAATGGAATTCAATGGAGGATGGGGTCAACATATACCTTCGGTCATGTTCTCTTAAAAAATAGTTTCTACTGAATAATACAAATTGATCTCTATGAAGAAAATTATTATAAGAGTTGTAAAACAACTTCATTATGGGATGATATTAGAGAACAGAATATTAATGGTTTGGAAATGGTTGGAAAATTTATGACCATTGAACAAGACATCAACGATTCTTAGAGTTGAACAAATATATATACTGACATTCATTGACTAGACCTAGTGTTTGATGATGGACACATGATATTCCTCCGTATATCACCATGGATGAAATTTATATGATTTCAGAAGATAGGAAATCAAATTACAATATACATGAGTCTCGTTGAGATCCTTAATCACATTATATTGGTAGACTATCAACTAGCACTCTCACCTAAGCATACTCAATTACATTATGTATTACATGTATACCTATTCAGGAATTACATAGCATACCTCACACATGTACACAATCCCAATTTGGTTCCATTGGAGAATGATATATCATATGAAGAAAACTAGGTGAGGATATTAAACCATAAAGAAAACTTTCTACAAAATAAGATAAATAACCTTGTCAAATTGCTATTGAGAAACCACATTTATAAAGATGTGACTTGAAAAATCGAGGAAGTGATGAATTAATGTTATCATAATATGTTTTAATTTGCGAAAATATTGAGGGATTTCTTAAGGGGGATGATTTTAACAACCAAAACTATTATAAACATAATTCACCCTGTAATTAAATTAAATGTCTTGTTATATAATATGGACATATAAAACATATGAAATTATTTAGTTTTAATATAACCTATCTAATTTATATATCCTTTAAGAATATTTACCACTGGAAAAATAGAATTTGATTTGTTATAAGATGATTAATATAAATATAGGGTTATACGAAATCCAATTGACATAAATAAATGAAGTGATGGAATTTACCTTTAGGATTATTCCCTATGAAGACCATTTATTAAAGATTTCAAGGGGAGAGAATCACTGAGATTTTCACCTGACCAATCTCAAGATGAGATCCAATAACTTATGCATTAACGAAACAATTTATGGGAGAAGTACAAGATCATCTAGATCATGTCCAAAACCATGTTTTCAGAACAATCACTTGAATGTCTCACCATCGTGAACTATACATTTAGAGAGACTATGGGTGTATTAAAGGGATTTGTATCATGAACCCAGTAATATGAATATGTAAATTATTCCGAAGGTAACTACATATATAATTTCATCATATTATTGTTAAATTAAAAATGATTTATATTTTGATACAACAAAACACAAATAAATTTTTTTGGTTAATATTCAATTTTAATTGAGGAATTTATTTTGATCATTTAATTTATTATTGAAATAAATAATTTTTTAATAAAATATGTTTATAAATTTTATTTATTAAAAATAAAATCCCATATAATTTTTTTATTTCAAATTTATTTTTTAGATGTTTTTGAAAATTATTATCATAAAAAACCCAATATTTATTAAAAAATGTTGAATTTACTGTAAAAGAGAAAATATAAATATTTAGGAAATTATTTAGAAATAATGAACATTATTTTTTAAATAATAATTTAATAAATTATCTAATGGTTAATTTTTCCTACTTTTATGAGAGACTATTTTTTGGTAAATAATTAAATATCGTGTAAATATACTTTTTGTACTATGATATAGTAATGAAAAAATGTTAATTAATAAATACTATAAAATGTATCCACGACTACATATATGATTTATATTTAAAATAATTATATTTTAGGTTTATTTTTTTAATTATATAAATCATTTATGAATCCTAAAACCCCATTACTGTATATTAAGGCTTTAAAATCATTCATTAAGAGTATGAATCCCCTCTACCTAATAAAAGGAATTATTTTATTATTTATAGCCCATTTCCATGAAAAATAATGAAATTCAATTCCATTTTGTAATAACCATGGGATTTTTTTGTTTTTTTTATTTAATTATATAGAAGACAAAACACATGTTCAGGAAATAATAATAAATTACCCACTTGTTACCTATATAAACACACCTAATCTCCCATTACTATTCTTCGAAAATCATTATAGCATGTCCTAATTGTATCCCCTACTCTCTATTTTCACCACAGAGCCCAAAATATTTCATGAATCTATTCCCAAGCATTTGGAGTCCCACACTCAAGTAATATATCCTCAACTTTTCTTCTTTATTCAATATTCCTTTTTATAATATGCATTATATTTCCTAATACTATAGTTGGGAAAAAATTGTATGTTCCTATTATAAAACAAATGTTTTCTAATTTTTTATAGGCTTATATTATGCTTTATATTTCCAAATCCTATAGTTGGGAAATAAATTATATGTTCCTATAATATAACACATGTTTTCTAATTTTTTATTAACCCCTTTACCTCTCATCATTTAATTTCATGATTTATTATGTGAAACTGTTAATTCAGTTGAAATATCACCACAATTTCTCTGAAAAAAACAATTTTGTAGTGAATACTAATCCCATTTTGGTTCCCGAGTGATCACCTTTATACATATTTAATTATATGAAAAGGGACATAAATTTTTGTATTAAACAATCCTTAGTCATGAAATAAAATATGATGATGAACATATCTATGTTGTATGATTTATGTGATATACAGAAGCATGAAAATGAAGTGAAAGTTATTGGTGCACTCAAAAATATATAAAGGTCCAATAAATTGTGTAATGTCTAGGCTCATGAGATGAAATTTGGAACATGGAGTAAACCAGATTCATTAATGGGACTTTTTTCTTCATGATGTCATTGAATTTATACATTAACGGTGTTTATGATGTGGTATTTTATGCGGATTCCACATTTCCCAAGTTATTATTACAATGTTATATCATGCCTTATTATTCATGTTCCTTTTATTCCTCACTAATATGATTGTTGTCTAACATCAACCAACCTATTCCATGGTTATTCCCATATAAAAAATTATATCTCACCCCTTTATTATTTATGTAACAAGGTAATCCCTTTCAATTTTAAAATCCCTGTAAATTTCGATGAATGTTAACGAAGTTTTCAATAATTTTGGTTCATCCCATGTTCAAGACATTATTCTATGTACATATTTAAAATAAAAACAGAAAAATTGATCATCCATGATTTATTGACTACAATATCATGTAATAAATCATGAATTAAGATTTAATAAAGAGAATGGTTTTTATTCATATAGTATGCAAGCCACTAAAACATGAACCACTACTCATAAGTAAATACACAATTTTCAGATGTTGCTTACCCGAGCCAGTCTAAGACAAGACAAAATAACAACATCATCTCATTCATCTATAAGCTGTCAGAATATCCCAAAATATGTTATATGTTTAAATATCTAATTTAGATTCATATTACTTCATTTTTTGTTATTTTACTACATAATCCCATTATTATAATGTTAGTAAGAGTCACAAAACATTAATTAATTTGATCAAATTGTCATATTATTATTGAATAAGATTAACTAGGATGAATTATATATCCTTGAACAACTATGAAAAACCTTGAAAATTTACTTGAGAACACTCATCAAATATCAAAACAGATTATAAGTGGAATCTTCTCGGAAAACCATTTCTAACTAATTTCTATTACCATATCACTATACTAGAACCAGTAAATTAATGATCCATTATCATGGGATCATCACTCACTAACCATCAATTGAGGTCGACTATAAGGATTTGGTGTTCATTTAATCAATAACCAGAGTCTAAAGATATTTTCTAACAATGTAAATATATAGAGGTTTTATATTTAAATTTCAATACTTACATTGATGACCACACAACAGGAACACAAACCAAACTCAAACTGGTATCTCGTGTAGTGATAGAGTAATGGAATTAGTTTCTATCTACAAGTATTCCAATTTCATTCCTACTCATTATTATATGTGTCACTCAAGATAGTCCACATCAATCTAATGATTTATGTATATTATCATACACAGGTGGTAAACACCAGAAATATTGTTTGTTATCCTTAGATCACATGATAGGAGTTTAATGAGAAATATTGTAGTATAATAATCTATTCAATAAATACATAAAAAGATAAAATAACTATCTAAAAACCTTTTTATAAATGAAATTATGGTTAAAAACCAATAAAATATGGTGAAATACTCAACAAAAGGTTTTCTTTAAATCATTTCCCATGATAATCTATCAAAAATTCAATCTTTCTATAAAAGATAAATTTGTTTTTAATTATTAATATTTTTGTATAGTCAATGATTTATCATCATATATAAGATCATGTAATGATATTTTAAATTAATTCTATTATTATAAGAGTGCACTAAGATGCTATAAATCACTTTTCATAGTCAACAAATACTAATATCGTGAAATTCAATAAAATTTATATCAATAATCATTTATAGATCCCCTGATCCATGATCTATTATAAAAAATACCTACATGCCGAAAAATAATCACATTAACCAGGTGTTCCATCAAAGTGTGGCAACATAAAACTATAGTTCAACAACATCATAATAAACTAAATTTCTCATCATACTCTTAGGAAATAGTTTAAAGGGTTATTAACAAAGACAAATCTATTATATATACTATTATTCACATATGTAATCTCATTATTCCTTTAAAATTTATTCATTAATTCATCATCCAATCCAATATAGCCTAAATAATTAAATAGATACCCAACTTAATAGATGAAACATTAATTAAGGGCATGCTCCACCTTTATAGATACCATGGTCATTGTGACCAATCTTGAACAACCACCATGGTCTAACCCTGAAACACAAAATTCATCAATGGTGTTGTACTCATCTAACCATCCCTCTATCTTACTACCTTGAACACATAGACATGATACCAAGACAAGGACTCATGGATTTATTAGAAATAATAATAATGAATTTAGCATCTTGAATTAGTTTCAATTGATACCAGTGTTTTAAAAACAATTATCATGTCCAAGACATGAATGATTGATTTTACCAAGTAACCATTTTCTAGAAGTGGTTCGGGTTACTTATAAATGGTTACTATTGGTCAAATTAACTATAATTAGAAAATAACACTTTTCATAGTCATTATTATACTCTCCACCTTAGTGTATTTATAAATATTATTTTGTTGTAAAAAATAAATTTGTCCCATGACAAACACACCACAACCAATAAACATGGATCATGGGTGTGGGAATAAGGCATATGTTTAAATATATTATTAAGAGAGAAGAAACCATCCACATATCAGCACAATAGAATAGGTTCACACTTAGATTCATGTATTATTCTCATACCTAATATTTCTTAAACATGTCATCAACATCTGACATAATACCCTAAACTAATTTCATCAGAATTATTATCATAGAAGACCATTTTTACAAAATAATTATCACTTTCTAGGAAAACATTGGTTCAAATTATCATCACAATTCTTCAAAAAAATAGAAAAGATCAAAAAGACCACGTTAGTATACTATGGTGAATTCATATGAATGAAATATTTACATAATCACAACTCTTTTAAATAAATCACAAATATATATGATTCAATGTACCGTTAAACCTTATCACTCAAATAGGGTGTGATTGAACACATCTTTTCTTCACACAATTTGAACTATTTGTATCAACACATTCTACTTTGATAGAAAAATGTTTATATTGGTGTTTCCATATCTTTAAATTTATAATATCAATAGTAAAAAATACATTATAGTAATATTATATCAAAAACTATAAATAATATGATGAAATTTGGATTCATCTAACCGAAGGGATGAAATATCCCAAAACTATCAAGGTTGTAGAATATTACCTGGGTAGCAGTAACCCATTATATTAGATCATTAAACAATGTGAAAACATAATTTTTTATATAAAAATACTAAATGAATACCATATATGAAGGTACGAGGTGTTATAAAATCATAAAGAGTCTTACATGTGACAAATGACACCCATCTGACTCATCATATTTGATGTTGTTCATATGCATTAAACAATGATTTAGATTTACGAGGGAATTACCCCTAATATAATTTCACCATATACAAGGAAAATGTCACCCATCTGACACATCATATTTGATGTTGTTCATATACATTACATAATGATTTAGATTTATGATGGAATTACCCCTAACATAATTTCCCCTTATACAAGGAAACAGTAAAAAAAGGTAATAGTAGAAATGGTTAATAGGCCTTACATTCTAATATCAAGGTATAACGACACAATGGAAGAAGTCCTTAGGGCCCTATGAGTAACACATATGCTCCCATCCAAGGTAACCCTCTAGGAAATCTCTAATACTAATCCCTAGAAAATTGTACATGATAAATCACCCCTAATGGTTTTTATTTGAATTAATTTTAATTAATATTCATTTTTACATCATTTTTAGCATATCAAGCATATGGGATATCCTATTCTAATTGTAAAGGAAAACTATACTATTCCCTTATTGGGTTTATTCCAAGCATTAGTAGAAAAATTATCTAATAAATTAATATTTTAATATCATTTATTTACCAAAAAGATCACATAATTGGTCTCAATTATAGAAAATATTAATTTGAATATATAGAGAAAAACATGTATGTGGTATTTGGAATTTTAATTGAATAAAGACTCATATTATTAATGCTAAAAAAGGAGAAAAGATCATTTATCATTTATTAATGGAACATTTTAACAATATTACACTATAAAATTATATTTAATTCATATAAATGGATATTAAAACATTAAAAACTGTTTATATTTATCCAAATCACACTACAAAATTGTTATGTAAAAAATTATATTATGATAATGGTGACCTATGAGGGTCATTTCAATCAATCCTGGGACTATTTAAAAGAAATTAAATAAAAAAAGATTATTAATGATTAATCAAACCCAAAGTGGGGGTTTTATTTGAAAATAATATGTTTCAACTCAATGTCTAATGCTATTTAATGGATATAAGGATTTAGTTACATGAGTCATCATTCCCAGGTTATGAAGGTGCACAAAATTTAATATGCAAATGACACCCATTTTTTAAACATCAAAGAGAAATAGTCTGATTTTGTTACATCATATAAATTTTTATGAAAATATAATTTAGTATTTATTGTGTGTGTATATATATATATATCATGGTTTCATTAGATGAATTACAGTTATGATAATATAACGGTACATGAAAATATTTTTAATAATTAGAATTCATGTAACCTCTATAATTTTTCTAACATAGGTATGAAATTATATAAAATATCTATGTTAATTTTTGATTATATTGGTAAAAAATACCCTATTAGGAAGTCCCATAAAAATTATGAAATTATATTAGAGCCCATTTAATTTTAGCAACTCATTTTTCATCCATTGTAACTAATGTTTGAAAATAAAAACATATCTGAAATCGTTATTTAAGGTGAGACCACACAGCTATATAAGAAACACCATTTAGGTTAATAAATAAAAATTAATAGAAATTCATATTTCATAATATAAAATGGAATGGTATCATAGATCAAAGAATACCTGAATGTATGTAGGGAATCATAGAATCATGGTAAATAGTTAAGCATGAAAATTGTTATTTTAATATTATATTCTTGAAATGATCCATGAATGCTACATGTCTCTTTCCATAACGAGCCAAAATTTAAATCCAATAAATTATAGGTAAAATAAGTTCATAAATAACTTGTGTTAGGTTCCCCAATTACTCAATGGGATGTAATAATCCACTGTAATAATAATAACATGAATAATCTCATCAATAGAAACCTAGTCATTCCACCGTGCAAAGGTCGACTAGTCCCAAACACGAGCTATTTTTTAAGTGTTGAAACTGTCCAAATCAATTATATACAATCACCAGAAAATGGAAATAAATATGAAACGATATATCTGATACCATCTTGTTACATCTTAACCTGACTTACACCAATTTTGTAGTCAAATACTTTGGTAACATAGACTCAAGCCCAAATCCATGTAGAGTAAAGGCTGTATAAATTTAGAGAGAGTCTAATTATGGAATATAGAGATATTATACCCAATAATCTGTTATAAATATAATGAAATTTTAAATATATTGATGGATGTTGCAGATAAACACAACTGATGATAAATATTAATCAACTATCCTAAAAATTGAAAATAAAATAACCTTGAAAAAACATGCAATGACATAAATGTAAATCAATATTTAATAATCCATGTAATAACAAAAAGAGGACATAATAAAAAAGAATAAATAATTAAAAGACTAAAATCTAGGTGGAATTCTTATTTTATTCTCACATGATTCTCCAAAAACAATGTCCAATGATAGAAAATAAGAAAAAAGATCATATTCCAGTTCCCTAACTATGATCGACATATTTATTATTGTACCAGTCGACAGCCTGAATTTGGTGTGAGATACACATAGAATTCAAGCACATAAAACATCATGTATAATCTATCCAGCACATAAAAAATTAGTGGTGTGTAAATATTTCTATTATTATGAAATAACATAAGTTATAACCAAGTAAACTATGGTTTATAAATGATTCCTAACTAAACATACATCTTATATCCCAATGTAGGATATATCCAAACAGATGATACAATATGTATATATATATATTATATAACCCGCACACACACATCCATGGTATTACGCATGACCTGAGCTTTTACAAAGGCATCTGTGCATAATCATAAGAGTCTCATATTTGTAATATGTGTCACCATGAAAATATATGTAATTGAGAAATAAGGGATTCCATTTTTCAGATTAATGAAAAATAATAGATTCCAAGCCTAAGGATCAGGTAAAATAAAGGATTCCGGGATTGAGAATCATCTATAATAAGGGACATCATTCTAAAGATCATTAATTACATGGTATTCCATGTCAAATGATCATGTAAAATAAGTGAATCCATGCATGGGTATCATGTATAATAATGGAATCCTTTCTCAAGGATCATGTATAATATGGGGAACCATGCCCAATGTTATTGTATAATAAGGGGCATGTGACGTGGTCATACTGTTCACTTTTATTAAAGTCAATGTAGTAATTTTATTTGGGAGTCATGAAAAGATGTCATAGAAGTCGGTTTGGTCACATATTCTATAATAATGTCTTGGGTCATTTCATAAGCACACCACAAGATGTGGCACTATTCAATGGAGACATCCTCCAATAAGGTCATGTGTATATGAGAGGGTTTATAACAAGGACAAAATATATATTTTAGATTAATTTTATATTTTAGGAATCACCTAAATTTGTTTTGTGAAAAATCATGAATAATGCTATGAAAGGATTAGAAATTAAGCTAAATTTACTATACCACAAACCTTATTCTTATATAACCTTACTCATCTATTATTGGACTTTGAATCAATACATAATGAGAGAAAACAAATAAATAATCAAATTAATTGAAAATAAGTTATATAATATCTCAAGGAAATAACATCTAATTTAGAATAATGAAAACTAGCTAAGTATGAACAAGAGTTTTAGCCTTACCACTAGGCTTTAAATGCTTCTGAGATTTTGAATCCTTAAAAATACAAACTACAATCAATATCTTGTGTCTCATGTTACACACAATTCAAAACAACCACAAAATATTAAGATTAAATTATCAATAAATTTATAATAAACACTAAAATTGTAAACACATAAGATTAATTACCTATTTGATGTTATATAATTAATATGTGTAAATATTGAAAATTTATTTTTCAATAAAATATTTTTTACTTATAATTTAAATTTAGTAATAAAAATCAATATTAAATAATATAAACCTTATATTGGAAAAATTCAAATTATGTTTTATATTCCCAACAATAAAACAATAAATGGATGTATTTTTTATATTTTTCAGAAATAATTAATGTAACATCCCTAATTGGGGTGCCATTAATTTGTTGCCCCGTTCCGTGTCACCAAATGACCTCAACAACACCTCCCTGTATGCTCGAGGTTTCCAAAAAGTAGCATGGTTCCAATGGGTTTTGTGTAGAGACTATACCCTCAATACCATAATAAGACATCATAGATAACAATTTAAATATTGTAAACAATAGGCAATAATGAATAAAATTATTAAACATCCAATTCCCAAATCAGGTACAACCATATAAAACCATTAATATTTCATGTTATCTTATAGTGCCAAGTAAACAAAAACCATAAGAAAGAAAATATCTGAATCTCATAAGCAGTTTAGACTCCAAGACTGGAACCTCACCTGACCATGTCCCGTGTCTAATTGAAATCCCTAGCATAGTTCCTTTTCCACTGTCCCAACTTGGAAGCATGAAATTTTGTCGCGTACCCAATGGAAGCCAGAGAAGGGTGTGAGTATAACTCAGTAGGCCACCACCAATGGTGTTTACAAAATATACAACAAGGTAGATAGTGCATGCAAGTGATGGATAATGTAATTTAAAGATAAACAGATTAATAGTACAAGGCCCCAGCCTTGAACCTTACTTAATATTGAATTAAATGAATAATTCACATTGAGGATCTTTTCAGGTTTAGGGTTTTAGAGAATTAGAACATAACTATTACATCTCAAAAGATTACAAAGTAGACACTTCTACTAAGTTTCCATAGAATAACAAACTCTTAAAAAGAAACATGTCTAGTTCCATGTTTTATATACCATGACATTCCCTTGATCCCATCCTTGACCCTATTCCACATTAAGTGCTGTGAAAAAAATTTCAAAAAAAATTGGGGATAGCATAAAAAGCTCAGTAAGGGATACACAAAGAATGAAAACTGTTAGTTTTTTCAAACATCAAGTAAACCATGTATACTTTATCAAAGTAATACCTTCACCTTCATGAAGTAGTAAAAACTCTTCACTGAATAAAATATCATTACTTACCCTTTTGTAACCAAAGGATTACCACAAAACCCATATAAAGAACACATAAAATATTAAGGTAACTTGGGACATAAACATACTTAAGTGGAATAACCATACGGTCGACTTCAACACATATCACTTAATGAAATAGCCATTCGGCCAACATCCATACATACTTAATGGAATAGCCATATGGCCGACTTCCATACCCAATGAATTGGAGGTTATAACGTAACCACCCATCCTGGTATTCATGGCACCACCCGTCATATGGTTTATCACGTAACCACCCGTCAAATGTCCATGTACCATTATAAAATCATAAGACATAAAACAAATATAATGGAAATGAAACATTTCCACACTTTAATCACAATATATCAGTCAAATATATGGACATAAAAAATCCATTATAAAAACCATTTTCAATACCAAAATACATAAAAGATTATATGGTATTTATTTAATTTTAAAAAACATTATGGCTTGTTGAGGAAGCCAAAGACCAAATAATACTCGCGACGGCGGAAAAGGTCATTGTCACCGCATAAAATAAAAGAAACATTCCATTTTGTCATTTTGTAAAACGCTTCGTAGAAAAAGATTTCTTTTTCATAAAAGTAAAAGTCAAAGGTGTTTATACACCCTATAAAAGAATGTTGTGTATAAAACAAAATATGCCTCAATGAAAGGAGATTGAGACGAAGTCCCTTAACTCGTGTCCGACTTGACTCGATCATTCATTAATGTCCTGAATAATAAACTTGTGTTAATTTATACTTTCTTAATAACCTTCTTCAAGTTAATTATTAATTTTATATCACTTATTATCATGTTATAAAAATTATGTAATGATTTAAGTTAATAATGTTTGTTTTGTCGATATTTGGTTCTTAAGTCGAAAGTGGACTTCTTACAATTACATGTTGTTCATGTGGTAAAAGGTTCTTTATATCCAGAATAAAATTCCTGATTTGGATATCATATATATCATATATATCTAGAATATACATGTATTTATAATATCACATAATCATTTAGAGTTATGAAATGAAATGCACCGTTCATGGAGACGTTAAGCCGTACGTACGCATGAACGCTAATTTCATTTCTATGTCATATTAATGGAATTAAAACTAAATGAGAGATATGTATATTTAAATTCCAGAATTATATTCATAATTTAGATGTATAATTCATCATATATATCCATTATATATATGAACTTATAATAATACATTACATTTGGGGAGAAGAAATGAAATGCATTGTTCATGGAGACGGTAAGTCGTACGTACGCGTGAACGCTACTTTCATTTCTATCTCATACTTTAATGGAAAGAAATAATAATGATATAGAGGTATATTATAATTCCAGTATAACATCATATATAATAACTTTAAATCCATCCTTTATACATCCCGCATATGGCATTAACGAATCACATCACGATGAGGGGGCGGTAGTCCGCACTTCCTGAAATGAAATTATCGTGTTTAACCACAATTGAAACCATAATGGTATACAAAAAATGAAAAATAAAGAATCATAAGGAAAACATAAACATAATATATATCATATATAAATATATTGACATCTTAATGGCCACCATTAAAGGTGTTTAAAAGAATATTGAACAATCATCGTTTCGTGAGGCAGAAATTTGCCAACCACAGAAACAGTATGTTCTTTAACCATTAGATGTAGATGTGTGTAAGTGTAGCTTGAAAGCTTCTTATAACAACATCATAGTATATTTCAGATACTGGAGTTGTTACAAAAGAAATTAATAAAAATATTTTAGGGGGTTGGAGAAGAAAAATAAAACAAAAGAACACAAGTGAAGACATTATCTTAAAATCGGGTAACTCTCGTAGATTTGTGCTCAAAGGCTTCCTTGGGAAGACTTATGCCCAACGTGAGGCTTCAAGCAGTAAGAGAGGGAAGTGGAGAGACAAAATGGGTATGGGTTGGCCGAGCCATATGCTTTGTAAGTGTGGGTAAGGTGGTAGAGTTGGGGGCCTTTTATAAGAGGAGAGGAGGGGCACTCTTGGAAAGTAAGGCAATGTTACTTTATTGTAGAATGAGTTTCGGATTTTAATGGTCCCAAATTGATTTGTTTATAGGATAAGGTGATAAGGGTTCGAAATCAACCCATCCAATAGTTTTTTACATGTTTAGGTCTTAGTTTTTACATTATATTTCCATTTTATTTAAATCCATTATTAATGAGGTAATCACTGCATCATTATGATGTCATAAATAATTTTATTTATTTAATATCTAAAAATTATAAAAAAATATCATGATGTAGGAAATGTTTTTATATTTCTAATTAATATTTATTGTCAAAAATATAACTTGTATAACCCCATGTAAATTTTTTTTTAGTAAAACAGCACAGGTTTGTGTAATTTTTACTTTAACATTAAATAAAAAGTTATTTATGTCATTTCCCAACCAAAGTGGCACCATGGGGTCCCCAAGTCGACCCATGGATTTCTGTGGTCGTACATGACACATCCAATGAGGGTAGGACATGTGTAAAACACATATCATATTATTAAAACATTATTTTTACCTTAAACTACACTAATTACCTCTAATCGTGATTAAAAAATTAATAAGTTACTATTCACCAAAAAATTATTTTAATCTCATTGAACCACATTTTAAATATTTAATGACAACCATGTATGTCAGATTTTTTAAATTCAAAGCACAGAGATGGAAAAATTATATTTAAACGGAAAATCAGTTTTTATAAGTACCACTTAGTGGTTTCACTATTCATCAAAAATTGATGTTTTTCAGAAAAATACCAAAAATTCACCCTAAGCTATATTTGATATTCCGAATTCAAAAATGAAGTCCATTTTACAAAATTACAAACATATAAGTTACATTAATTAATTTAACAATTAATTCCCGCTGTCAGAGCAAATAGCGTGTTTTTATGAAACAATAAGTATCAAAAGATTGACACTAGTTTAAGTCCGATTTCAAAGTGAAATTAATTCCAATGACCACTATTGGATTTAATGGTAAAAATATATTCTAATTTCACTTTAAAACCAATTAAAAAGATAATATAATCATATAAATTAATTAGATTAAAAAGAGTTTTTGAATTAAAATACAACAATTTTTCAGTATTCATTAAAAAATGAACTTTATCGGAAAAATACCAAATATTCACACTATGTAAATATTGATGTCCAGATTTTAAAGAAGTGTTTTATTTGGTCCAATAGAATTTATAAGAGTGAACAAAACTATATTTAATGAGAGTTCTCCATCAAAAGGTGATAAGTGAACCTTTAGTGAAAACTAGGGCATATACGCCAAAAATTGAATTCTTTCCGTATTTTAAGCCATTATCTTTTATTAGATAAAAGTAAAAACATTTAAATTACATATATAATCATATTTTAGTTATTTCTATCCATTATCGCCAACACAACGACTTTGTGTTAACTACCATTTAAAATAATATTATTTTATTACTAGTGTGCAATTAAAGATTTCAATGAAACTCTTTGTTGCGTATCTGGTGCACTATCAAACATATCAACCCTTTTAAATTAAAAATAATATTTAATTCGTAAATATTAATAAATATGAAAATGTTTTATTCATTATTTACCTGGGTTGTTACATCCTTCCCCCCTTTTGGGAATTGTATCCTCGCAATTTTGTTCAATTATCAAAATAAGTCGGGGAATTTATCCCTCATAGAATTTTCAGATTCCCACATTGCCTCTT
Source organism: Viscum album (assembly GCA_963277665.1). Classification (NCBI taxonomy): domain Eukaryota; kingdom Viridiplantae; phylum Streptophyta; class Magnoliopsida; order Santalales; family Viscaceae; genus Viscum; species Viscum album. Next base: position 1,081,323,039 of record OY728138.1, read on the forward strand.
CAACAATATGGTTTTTCCACAAAACCATTACCTGGTGAATTACCTTATTTCGCAACACTTTCTCTCTTCGGTCAAGAATCTGGACTGGTTTTTCTTCATAAGATAGGTTCTCTTCAAGATGAACTACCTCTGGACTCAAAACATGAGATGGATCTGGCATATACATCCTTAACGTCGAAACATGGAAAACATTGTGTACCTGAGATAAACTCAGATGTAAAGACACTCGGCAATCAACTGATCCAAATTTCTCCTGAATTTCATATGGTCCAATGAACCTTGGACTCAGCTTTCCTTTCTTACCAAATGTCATCACACTTTTCCATGGAGTAACCTTGAGAAAAACATGATCACCTACCTCAAAAGATAGATCCTTCCTCCGGTTATCCGCATAACTCTTCTGCCTTCTCTGAGCTGTTCTCATGTGTTTCTGAATCAACTGAACATTTTCTACCATCTCTTCTACCAATTCCTGTCCCATCATCTTCCTTTCACCCACTTCATCACAAAATGATGGAGTTCGACACCGCTTCCCATATAATGCCTCAAATGGTGCCATCTGTATACTGGAATGAAAACTGTTATTATAAGAAAACTCAACCAAAGAAAGATGTTGGTCCCAACTTCCCTGATAATCAATTGAACAAGCTCGTAGCATATCCTCCAAGGTCTGAATTGTTCGTTCTGACTGCCCATCTGATTACAGATGAAAAGCTTTACTAAAATTTAATTCAGTACCCAACGACTTCTGAAGTCCTTTCCAAAAGGTAGAAGTAAACCTGTGATCACGATCGGACACAATGGAGATAGGAACTCCATGTAACCTGACTATCTCTTTATGATACAAACAGGAATGTTGATCTAGTGAAAAAGTATCTCTTATAGCAAGGAAATGAGCAGATTTAGTCAAGCGATCAACAATAACCCAGATTGCATTATTACCTCGAGATGTCCTCGGTAAACCCACAAAAAAGACCATGGATATGTTTTCCCATTTCCACTCTGGCACTGGTAAAGGCTGAAGCATCCCTTTAGGTAACTGCTGCTCTACTTTAACCTGCTGACAAGTCAAACACTTCAGAGTAAAATCAGCAATATCTCTTTTCATTCCATCCCACCAGTAATTATAACGACCCATACTTTACATACATTATTATTACATCAAAATTGAATCAAAATTATTACATCACATAACAAAACCTGGAAAGGACCGTATATGTATAGTGTCTTTAGAAACTGGGAAACATAAACAACTGGTTCATAAAGCATCTACTCTTCCTCCCATTTATTTCATCATATCTAGAGTCCCTTTTTGGAATATTAAACTTAATAACCTTATTCCTGACCTGGGGAAATTAAACATACAAAAGGGTGAGCTCAAATTCTCAATAAGGGTAAACAAAAGAAATATTAATCACATCATATTCATAAGAACATAACTTTTATAAATCTTAACCTGTAAAGGAGATCATAATTTCATAACATGGGATAAATCATAGTAGTGAAATGTAATCCAAATAATCATAACATAAAACATGAAACATTATGGCATACACACATAATCATAGAGAATCATTTCTTATTTGTCAAGACTCATTTCCAAGACTATCTTAGTGGACAAAGTCCATTTCTGAACTGAGTTCATTCCTCGTTTCAGTCCTGTTTCACTAAACTGGTTTAACCAGCCGTTCCACCCATGTCTATCTCATGAGATATAAAATCTTTACCCAATGCATTGGAGGGAGATATAGGTCCCACCCATCTCATAATGATACCATTCATATGTGTACCACAAAATCATAAACCATACATCATAGCATAACCCATGTAATAAAAATGTGATTCTAAAACAGCGTGAAATCATAAAATAATTCATATAAGATAAAGGAATTCATAAAAATAATTCCATCACAACATAATAAAATAAATGTAATAATAGGGATAGAAACAGAACCCTTTATTATCTTATATGGAAAATAATTTTTATAAAACACATGAACTCCATTCTTGAGGAAAATATCTTTTCTACTTCAAAAACACTTTTCCTTTCTTACCATGTCATACAATTCTAAACTAAAAGAATCTGATTAAAAATAAAATTGAAAACTTGTAATGGAAGCTTCTTGGAAATAATTTTTTAAAAATCCATTCATGCCGTATAAGTTAAAAAACATTCTTCTCGTACTTTTGTCGGAAAAGTCAAAAAGCACCTCGTATGAAAAATGACAAAAGATTCCTTTCATATCTTTTACTAAAAACTCACCGAAGGGTAAAATTGGATTTTAAAAAATGTAGGTGGATGGAAACAATATTAAATATTGAGGGAACATGGATGTGGATGATAAAATACACCCCAGTAAATACAAAAGTATAAACAATCTCGGATAAAAATGAGACTGTGATATTTTCTCTTACCTTAGGTCTGATTTGCCTCGTAAGTGTCCGAACCTCCTGTATAATGATTTAAATAAAGTTATTGACTTATTGAAAAATCATAATTATTGTTATTATATCATATATGGTTATATTTTTAGCTTCTTAGTAGTAATATTTCATTTCTACTTGTTATTCGGGTGTTTATAACATTCTGTTCTTATGCGTGTTTTGTCGAATAAATTCTTATTATTCTCTTTAGGTTATAGATAAATCATTTCAATAATGGTATTAATGTACTATATATCATATTTATTCATTAAATTTATTTATATGATCATTATGCAATGATGATCATGTAGAACGAATCGCATCATATCGTGGAGACAGTATTCCGTACGTACACGCGTGCGATGATATCATTCCCATGATCATGGAATTGTATTGGATTGTATGTATACTACTTCAGAATCAATATCACTTTACAATAATCATATATAGTAATTATTTACACCATTATACCCATCCAAGTAAGGTGGTGGGGGATAATAGATTACACCACGGTGTGGAGACGGTATTCCGTACGTACGCATGCACGGTGATTTCGTTTTCCGTAGGATGGATAGATGTTGAAATAGGGTTGTTTCATACTTATAATACCATACAAATATATGAGTGATACTAATTTTATTACTTCATAATGATTCAACTCAAGAAGAAGATGATGAAGAATAATGAATTTGGAAAGGATCGGTAATGGATATTACCACTTTTTGACGCGCCTCTTCTTATCCTCCTCTTAGGGCACTAGGGTTGGTCTTTGAAGAATACAAGAACCTCTAGGATGATTATAGGGTAGTGGGGAAGTAAAATGGGCAGGTTTTGGCCGAGCTTGAAGGCTCAAATTAGTGTGAGTAGGAGAGGGAGGAGGTTCCCTTTTATATGGGAGGAGAGGGGCACCTTTGGAAATATAAGAAGTATTAGTTTATATTAAATCCCAAACCCACTTAAAAACTTCAAAAATGACTCATATCCAAAGTTTACATGATATAGGTTTGTAATCGCATCAACCAATAATATTTAGAAAAGTTAGGAATTTATTTTAAACATTATCAACTTGATTTATCCTTATTTATCAATTTAATTTAATTTGTGGTAATAATATTATAAAATTTAAATTATTATTAATAATTACATATGTGTTGTGAATTTTCCATAATTTGACACTTTATGAAATTTTCGACCATATAAATTTTAATTTATAATTTTTAAATATTTTTATGATTTCTAAAAAAAATTTATCATATGTTATTTTTATAAAATAACAATAGTGTCAATTTTGATACTATTCATTTATTTGAATTTAAATGAAATATATAAAGCATATATGTTCAAAATAAAAGCTTTAATAGATTAATAAAATGTCATATGTATCTAGAAAATTAGTGGATCACATTAAATAGTGTAGATAATAATTATTTCAATATTTTTAAAACCATTTATTTGATATTTTAATTAATAAAATAATTTCAACATTACTATTGTGTCATAATTAATGATAATTATTTAATCCCTAACAATTATAAATAAATTACTATAATGTAGATAAATATATTAGCTTTCTGGAGACTATTCTTGTTCTAAGTTTAATTATGTTTATCACCAAATTAAAATTATTATACTTATAATATTTAAGAAAGTGACATCTTGTCACATTCTTTGGTTTTTATAATAATTAAATTATTTTCATGGAGAAAAGTATATTAAATAATCTAATCCGACCCTTAGGTGATATGGGTCGACTCTTAGTCTTCCAATAGGATTTCGGAAGGTGTTAGGGTAATTTTATAATCTTATATTTACCCTCAATTACCCGATTTACCTTTAACTATGGTAAATAAAATTTATCGTAGTTACTATTCATAATGCCCAAAAATAAAAAGTAGCCTATTAACATAATTTGGTCCCAATTATTATGAATATGGAATCCATTTTTTAAAATTAAAAACATATAAGTTGCAGTAATTAATTCAAAATAAATCCCGTTGTTAAGAAAACGGGTTTTAGAAGTTAAAACATTGCCAATGATTGAAATGTTTTACCTATGAATTCAATGTGAAATTAATGCTAATGACATACATTATATTAAATGGTAAAAATATATTCTATCTATAATTTAAAACCATTTAATATTATAATTTAACCATATAAATTATATCAATGAAAAAAGTTGTTTTTAATTAAAAATTAGTGTATTTTTATTATTCATCAAAATATGAAAGTTATCAAAAAAATATCAAAAATTTATCCAATGTAAATTTTTATATCATTATTCAAAAGAAGAATTTTATTTTGTCAAATTGAACTTATAAATGTGTCAAAACTAGTTTTAATGTGGGTGCTCCATCAAAAGGCGGCAAAACTGCATCTTTTGATAAATTATTATTTTACCCAAAAAAAATTATTTTGTTCTCTTACTAGGTTCTAGAAAATGTTTATGATGAATAATAATGTTGTAATATTTAAAATTCAGTTAATACTATTCATAACGGCTAGTTTATAATATTATAATAATATATTGTTGTTTATTGGATCTCGGTATTGCGTACTACACACGCTATTGAGGAAGGTCTCGATTGCGTGTAGCGAAAGATTCCTTTGATGATTTATATAACATAAAAACAAAATATTTCTCATAAAAGTCTTGGGTATTACATTCTACCCCCCTTAAAATGAATTTCTCACTCGAAATTTGTCACTTTGTAACAAACATATGAGGATACCTCTCCCTCATCATATCCTCAAGCTCCCATGTAGCTTCTTCTAATTGGTGGTTCCTCCATAAAACTTTCACCAAGCGAGTGGTCTTGTTCCGTAGGAATTTTTCGCTACGATCCAGAATCTCGATCGGTTTTTCTTCATAAGAAATATCTTGCTCCAGCGGTACAACTTCTGAGCTGAGTACATGTGAAGGATCAGGTATGTACTTTCTTAGGATAGATACATGGAACACATCGTGAACTTGGGAGAGATTCGATGGAAGTGCCAATCGGTATGCTACCTTCCCAACACGATCCAGTATTTCGAAAAGACCGATATATCTAGGGCTCAACTTCCCCTTCTTTCCAAATCTCATGACCCTCTTCTAGGGAGATATTCGTAATAACACCTTATCACCCACTTCAAAATCTAGGTCTTTTCTTCGGTTGTCGGCATAACTTTTATGTCGACTCTGAGCTGCTCTTATGTGTTGTTGAATAAATCCGAACTTTTCTGCCATCCCATCAACAATATTAGGTCCTAATAGCTTTCTTTCCCCAACTTCATCCCAGAAAGTTGGAGTCCTGCATTTCTTTCCATAGAGAGATTCATAAGGAGCCATCTGAATACTGGAGTGAAAGCTATTTTTATAAGAAAATTCCACCAAAGGTAGGTGTTGATTCCAAACACCTTTGAAATACATAGAGCAAGTTATCGAAATATCTTCTAGAGTTTTAATTGTTCTCTCAGACTGACCGTCTATCTAAGGATGATAACCAGTGCTGAAACTCAACTTTGTATCCAGAGTATGCTGAAGACTTCACAACAACATTGAGGTAAACCTCGGATCACGAACAGATATAATAGAAAGTGGTACAAATGCAATCTTACCACTTCCTTTACATATATCCTGGCAAGCTGATCCAGATAGAAATCCTCTCTAATAGCAATGAATTGTGCCGACTTTGTAAGATGATCAACTATGACCCAGATAGTATTATTGCCTTTGGATGTTTTAGGAAGTCCTGTGACAAAGTCCACAGTGATGTTTTCCCATTTCCATTCGGGTATGGGTAATGGTTGTAACATCCCCTTAGACATCTGTCTCTCAGCTTTAACTTGCTGACAAACCAAGCATCGAGAGACATATTCAGCAACATCACTTTTCATGCCATCCCACCAGAAGTACTCTTCCAGGTCCCTATACATCTTCGTACTTCCATGATGAATAGAGAATGAAGAGCTATGAGCCTCATCCAGCAGCTTCTTCTTTAATTCGGTGATGGGAGGAACACAAACCGGATTCCTAAATTTTATTATCCCATCACAATCAAGGTTGAATTCAGGAACATATCTCACCTTCTTTTGTAACTCTACATCTTCATTTTGTGCCTCTTTAATCTTCACATTTAGAGATGGTTGAAGATTAAATTGAGAAAGATATGATTTCCCCCTTCCATTATAATTCCATGATACATCCTTTGTAAATACATAAATATTGGATCTTTTGTTATCCTCGTCATGGATAAACTGGCATGGTCTTGTGGACTTAATGCATCTTCCACCTTGTTTGCTTTCCCAGGGTAGTAATGAATTGAGCATTCATAATCCTTAATCATCTCCAACCATCTTCTTTGGCACATATTCAACTCCTTTTGTGTGAAAATATGATTTAAACTTTTCTGATCAGTATAAATATCACACCTTTCACCATAAAGGTAATTCCTCCAAATCGTTAATGCAAAGATTACCGCAGCTAACTCCAAATCATGAGTTGGGTAATTTTGCTCATGGATTTTCAACTGTCGTGAGGCATAAGCTATCACCTTATCATTTTTCATGGGAACACATCCCAGTACCTTCATGGATGCATCACTGTAGGTCACAATCCTTTCTCCACTACAAGGCAGTGTGAGCCCAAGCGCACTGGATAACCTTCTTTTCAACTCCTTGAAATTCTCTTCACATTCCACTGTCTAGAAAAACTTAACTCCATTCCCAGTCAACTTGGTGAGTGGATTAGATAATTGTGAAAAATATTTCACAAAACGTCGATAATATCCAGACAAACCAAGAAAACTTTGGATCTCAGTTACTATTGTTGGTCTCGACCATATTTCGATAACCTCTGTTTTTTTTGAATCCACAGATATCCCCTCTTTTGAGATTATGTGACCCAAAAATGAAACTCTTTGAAGCCAAAATTCACATTTGGTAAATTTGGCATAAAGCTTCTCCTTTCTCAGGGTCTTCAATATAATTCTCATGTGATCTTCATGTTCTTCCTTGCTCTTTGAATATACAAGAATATCGTCTATAAATACTACCATGAACTGATCAAGATAGTCTCTAAAGACTGTATTCATCAGATCCATGAAGATAGCAGGGGTATTAGTAAGACCAAATGGCATCACTATAAATTCATAGTGTCCATACCTTGTACGGAAAGCCGTCTTTGGTATATCCTCCCTTTTGACCTTTAATTGGTGATACCCTGAATGAAGATCAATCTTGGAAAATTATTGATCTCCTCGTAGTTGGTCAAATAAGTCATCAATGCGTGGGAGAGGATATTTGTTCTTGATATTGATTTTGTTATTTTCTCGATAATCAATGCAGAGTCTCATTGATCTATCTATCTTCTTAACAAACAGAACTGGTGCACCCCAAGGTGAAGCACTAGGGAGTATGAATCCCTTATAAAGATTATCTTGGAGTTGCTTCTTCAATTCCAACAACTCAATTGGGGCTATTCTATAAGGTGACTTTGAAATAGGTAAAGCACCCGGTACGAGTTCTATTGAAAACTCAACTTCACGATTTGGTGGAAGAAACAGCAATTCCTCTGGAAAGACATCATCAAACTCCCGTACAGTGGGAATATTCTTAATTGTGAGTTTCTCACCAACCATTTGAGATAAATAACCATTATTAAGTGGAATCAAGACCCATAAGATGGAAGAAATTTCCACTAGAAGGTTATGTTCATCCTTGCATCGATAGACGATCATATATTGATATGGAATATGAAATGTGACTTCCCTTCTTTGGAAATTGATATGAGATCCTTATAAAGTTTGTCATAGATAACTCAACATCTAATTGTTGAGGTAATATGGTGATATCCATAGAAAATTCATCAGAAATAAAGGAGTGGGTGGATCCAGAATCAAATAAAACATTTTTCTACTTTAGAGTGGATGGTAAGTGTACCTTTCACCACATAGTTATCGTACTCCACATCACTGATAAAAATTGCATGTGACTTTCATTTTTATTTAGCCTTAAGTGTTTGTTGACATCGACCATAATCATCAACCCTTGAATTTGGGCTTTGATTGGAATAATGATCCATCTCCTGGAACTTGAAACATTGAAGGGTAGTAGGTTCATTCTGTGTATCCCTTTGTTTGCATCATTAGACATCTTCTTCCCGTAAATGGGGCATTAAAATGCCCGATGACCTTCCTTTCCACATTTGAAACAATTACTTGTCCCTTCAAGACAACTCCCTCCATGTTTCCTTCCACACATTGAGCATAAGGGAATGCTCATCTTCCTTTAGTGTGCTCTTTAGATTTTCCTCTGAATTAAATTTTCCTCATCTTATCAAACCCATATGACTGATGGGTTAATCCAATCTCCATCTCGACTTTGAGAGCACATCGAACGATTTCCTCATAGTTATTGAAGTCCCTTATGGCTAACGCCCGTCAAAGACATGGTTTTTAGCCACTAAAGAATCGATCGATCTTACTCTCAGGTTGGATAATAATACTAGATGCATACCTTGCAAGTCTTCTAAAATTTGCTTCATAGGTACCAACAGATTCATCATCATTTTTCTTCATTTCAAGAAACTCATTCTCCATCTTTTTTCGGAGAATACGAGGGATGTACTTATTGAAAAATAAGTTCTTGAACTCGTCCCATTACATGGACTCAATTTCATCTCGTTGCCTCTTATTCTTGATAAGATTCAACCATTGATCAAAATCACCTTCCAAACGATACACTGCTAAGATGAATTTATCATGTTCAGAACAATGAAGAACTGAAAATATCTTTTTAGAAGTAATAATCCATTTTTCAGCAAATAATGGATCTGTAGACCCGCTGAATGAAGGTGGACGCTACCTCATGAAGGATTCAACAGAATGTTTCTCCTTCCATTGCTCGTTTGGAAGTCCTGAATTATTCATAGCTTCTGAAAGTTGTGTGAGAATGGCTACAAGATTTTGAATTCCAGCTCCCATATAGATTGGTTGCTCAGGGGGACAATCATTTCATTGTCTGTCGCATTCCGCATTAACACGGTTCATTCGGGTTCCAGCCATTGACTAAAACCAAGACGAATAGGGTGAGCATCACTAATTATAATAGGAAAACCACATAATCAAGAATAAAATTTCACACTTAAGGTCTTATCATAGGTTGTTCATGGCCATTTCTAAAACACTATGATTGTGTTCTATGCTTAGACTTATCCTTTAGATTCTTACTATGGCTTTCACATCATAGTTTCCAAAGGTTGACTATACCTTTCCTCTGATACCAACTATTACGACCCATTCTTTACATACATTTTTATAAATTCAAAATTAAAGCACACTTATTACAACACATAACAAAACCAGGAAATGACCGTATAGGTATAGTGTCTTTAGAAACCGGGAAACATAAACAACTGGTTCATAAAGCATCTACTTTGCCTCCCATTTATTTCATCATATCTGGTGTCCCTTTTTGGCATATCCTACTTAATAACCTTATTCCTAACCTAGGGAAATAAAACATAAAAAAGGGTGAGCTCAAATGCTTAGTAAGGGTAAACAAAAGAAATATCAATCACATCATATTCATAAGAACAATACTTTTAGAAATCTTAACCTGCAAAGGAGATCATAATTTCATAACATGGGATAAATCATACTAGTGAAATGTAATCCCAATAATCATAACATAAAACATGAAACTTTGTGGCATACACACATAATCATAGAGAATCATTTCTTATATGTCAAGACTCATTTCCAAGACTATCTTAGTGGACAAAGTCCATTTTTGAACCGAGTTCATTCCTCATTTCAGTCCTCTTTCACTGAACTGGTTTAACCTGCCGTTCCAGCCATGTCTATCTCATGAGATATAAAATCTGTACCCAATGCATTGGAGGGAGATATAGGTCCCACCCATCTCATAATGATACCCTTCTTATGTGTGCCACAAAATCATAAACCATACATCATAGCATAACCCATGTAATAAAAATGGGATTCTTAAACATCGTGAAATCATAAAACAATTCATATAAGGTAAAGGAATTCATGAAAATAATTCCATCACAACATAATCAAATAAATGTAATAATATGGATAGAAACAGAACCCTTTATTATATTAGATGGAAAATAATTTTGATAAAACACTTTAACTCCATTCTTGAGGAAAATATCCTTTCTACATAAAAAACACTTTTCCTTTCTTAACATGTCATAAAATTCTAAACTAAAAGAAGTTGATTAAAAATAGACATGAAAACTTGTAAAGGAAGCTTCTTGGAAATAATTTTTTAAAAATCCATTCATGCCGTATATGTTAAAAAAACATTCTTCTCGTACTTTTGTCAGAAAAGTCAAAAACTACATCGTACGAAAAATGACAAAAGATTCCTTTCATATCTTTTACTAAAAACTCACTGAAGGGTAAAATTGGATTTAAAAAAATGTAGGTGGATGGAAAAAATATTACATACTGAGGGAACATGGATGTGGATGATAAAATACACCCCAGTAAATACCAAAGTATAAACAATCTCAGATTAAAATGAGATTGTGATATTTTCCCTTACCTTAGGTCTGATTTGCCTCATAAGTGTCCGAACCTCCTGTATAATGATTTAAATAATTTTATTGACTTATTCCAGAATCATAATTATTGTTATGATATCATATATGGTCATATTCTAAGCTTATTAATAGTAAATTTTTCATTTCTACTTGTTATTCAGATGTTTATAACTTTTTGTTCTTATGCGTGTTTTGTCGAATAAATTCCGATTCTTCTCTTTAAATTATAGATACATAATTTCCAGAATGGTATTAATGTACTATATATCATATTTATTCATTAAATTAATTTATATAATCATTATGCAATGAATATCATGTAGAACGAATCGCATCACATCGTGGAGACGGTATTCCGTACGTACGCACGAGCGATGATATCGTTCCAATGATCGTGGAATTGTATTGGAGTGTATGTATACTATTTCATAATCAATATCACTTTAAAATAATCATATATTGTAATTATTTACCCAATTATACCCATCCAAGTAAGGTGGTGGGGGAAAATAGATTACACCACGGCGTGGAGACAGTATTCCGTACATACGCACACGCGGTGATTTCGTTTTTCGTAGGATGGATAGATTTTGAAATAGGGTTTTTTCATACTTATAATAACATATCTTTATATTATTGATACTGATGTTATTACTTCATAATGAAACAACTAAATAAGAAGAAGTTTAAGAAGAAAGAATTTGAAAAGGATCGGTAATGGATATTACCTCTTTTTGACGCGCCTCTTCTTAACCTCTTATTAGGGCACTAGGGTAGGTCTTTGAAGAAGACCAGAACTTCTATGATGATTCTAGGGAAGTGGGGAAGTGAAATGAGTAGGGTTTGGCCGAACATGAAGGCTGAAATTGGTGTGAGGAGGAGATGGAGGAGGTGCCCTTTTATAAGGGAGGAGAGGGGCACCTTTGGAAATATAAGAAATATTAGTTTATATTAAATCCCAACCACACATAAAAACCTCCAAAATGACTCATATCTTATGTTTAGATGAGATAGGGTTGTAATCTCATCAACCAATAAAATTTAGACATTTTAGGAATTTATTTTAAGCATTATCAACTTCATTTATAATTATTTATCAATTTAATTTTATTTGTGGTAATAATATTCTAAATTTTAAATTATTATTAACAATTACATTTGTGTTGTGAATGTTCCATAATTTGTCAATTTATGACATTGGGGGCCATATAAATTTTAATTTATAATTTTAAAATAATTTTGTGATTTTTAAACAATTTTATAATATGTTATTTTTATAAAATAACAATAGTGTCAATTTTGACTCTATTCATTTATTTGAATTTAAATAAAATATATAAAGAGGATTTGTTCGAACTAAAAGCTTTAATAGATTAATATAATGTCATATGTATCTAGAAAATTAGTGGAGCACATTAAATAGTGCATATAATAATTATTTTAATATTTTTAAAACCATTTATTTGATATTTTAATTAATAAAATATTGTCAATAATACTATTGTGTCTTAATTAATGATAATTATTTAATCCCTAAAAATTATAAATAAATTCCTATGACGTAAAAACTTGTATTATATTTCTGGATACTATTTCTGTTCGAAGTTTCATTAATTTTATCACCAAATTAAATTTATTATACTTATAAGATTTAAGAAAGTGACATGTTGTCACATTCTTTGGTTTTAATAATAATTAAATTATTTTCATGGAAAAAAGTCTATTAAATGAATCTAATCCGACCCATAGGTGATATGGGTCAGCCTTTAGTCATCCAATAGGAATTTTTCAGGTGTTATGGTAATTTTATAATCTTATATTTACCCTTAATTACCCGATTTACCTTTCTCTATGGTAAATAAAATTTACCGTAGTTACTATTCATAATGCCCAAAAATAAAAAGTAGCCTATGAACATAAATTGGACCCATTGATTCTGAATATGGAATCCATTTTTCAAAATTAAAAACATATAAGTTTCAGTAATTAATTTAAATTAAATCTCATTGTTAAGAAAATGGGTTTTAGGAGTTAAAACATTGCCAAAGATTGAAATGTTTTTACCTATGAATTCAATGTAAAAATTAATGCTAATGAAATAAATTATATTAAATGGTAAAAATATATTCTATTTATACTTTAAAACCATTCAATATTATAATTTAACCATATAAATTTTCTCAATGAAAAAATTTTTTTTAATTAAAAATTAGCGTATTTTTACTATTAATCAAAATATGAAAGTTATCAGAAAAATATCAAAAATTATCCGAAGTAAATATTTATATCCTGATTCAAAAGAAGAATTTTATTTTGTAAAATTGAAATTATAAATGTGTCAAAAGTAGATTTAATGTGGGTGCGCCATCAAAAGGCGGCAAAACAACATTTTTTTAAAAATACATACTTTACCCAAAAAAAATTTATTTTGTTCACTTACCATGTTCTAGAAAATGTGTAAGATTAATAATAATGTTGTAAAATTTAAAATTCAGTTAATACTATTAATAATGGCTAGTTTATAATATTATAATAATATATTGTTGTTTAGTGGAACTCGGTATTGCGTACTACACATGCTATCGAGGAAGGTCGCGATTGCGTGTAGCGAAAGATTCCTTTGATGATTTATATAACATAAAAATAAAATATTTCTCATAAAAGTATTGGGTGTTACAGTAATACTCCCGCAGATCCCTGTACATCTTAGTACTTCTAGGATGAACTGAAAATGGGGAACTATGAGCCTCACATAACAACTCATTCTTCAACTATGAATCGCAAGGCACACATAATCTTTTCCCAAACCTCAAAACACAATCATTATCAATGTTGAATTCAGGAAACATACCCTTCTGAAACAGCTCTACCTTTTTCTGAGACTCACTGTCTTCCCTCTATGCTTGCTTAATTCTGACTGATAGGGATGATCTCACTGATACCTGAAAAAAAAACAGAAGATCTTCTTGTACCAACAACTTCCATGCCAAAGCTCATCAAATCCTTAACCAAAGGATCACGTTCCAAACACAACATTGATAATGAAGCATTACATTTTCGACTCAAAGAATCAACCACTTTATTTTCTTTTCCCAGATGGTAATGAATTGTACAATCATAATCCTTGATTAATTCCAACCATCTCCTCTGTCTCATGTTGAATTCTTTCTGAGTGAATATATACTTTTATCTTTTGTGATCAGTATATATTTCACACTTTACTCCATACAAATTATGCCTCCAAATTTTTAAAGCATAAACAACAGCAGCTAATTCCAAATCATGTGTAGGGTAATTTACCTCATCAGTTTTCAACTGACATGAAGCATAAGCAATTACATGATCATTCTGCATAAGGACACATCCAAGTCCCTTCAATGAAGCATCATTGTATATAACTAACTCACCAATCCTGGAAGGATGTGCCAAAACTGGAGTATTCACCAATCTTCTTTTCAACTCTTGAAAACAATCATCACATTTTTTTGTCTAGATAAACATAACACCCTTCCGAGTTAGCTTAGTCATTGGACTAGATAACCGTGAAAAAGTTTCAACAACCCTTATGTAGTAACCTGCAAAACCAAGGAAACTACGGATCTAGGTTACATTTGAGGGTCTAGGCCATTCTTCAACAACTTTTGTTTTAGCAACATTAATAGGTATGCCATTTTTTTGAAATAATGTGACCCAGGAAATAAATTTTTTGTAACCAAAACTCACACTTGCGGAATTTTCCATATAGTTTCTTTTCTTTTAAGGTTTGCAATATAACCCTTAAATGACTTTCATGCTCCGCTTTGATTTTAGAAAACACCAAAATATCATCAATAAACACAACCAACATTTATCACCTGATTCAACTGAGCCATCAGTGCAGTAAACTGCTCAATTCTGATTCTGATCATCTCTGGTTGCTGATTTGAAAGGTCCTTATACTCCGTATGCCTTCCTAGAAAAGATGCTCTATTTCCTCTATGGAAAACCATTCTTATCACATAAATATCTTAGTTGAAGCAACACGGTAATATTTAAATTCTATATCATTTCAATCATACCATAAATTAACTTATAATTTAACAATTTTATAACTCCTAATGTTGTCTAAATCGACCTCTGATACCAACTATAAAGCCCTGGCCTTGAACTTTACTTAATATTGAATTAAATGAATAATTTGAATTGAGGATCTTTTCAGGTTTTTATTTTTAGAGAATTAGAACATAACTATTACATCTCAAAAGATTACAAAGTAGACACTTCTACTATGCTTCCATAGAATAACAAACTCTTAAAAAAAACATGTCTAGTTCCATGTTTTATATAGCATGACTTTCCCTTGATCCCATCCTTGACCCTATCCCACATTAAGTCCTGTGAAAATCATTTCAAACAAAACTCAGGGTGAGCATAAAAATCTCAGTAAGGGATACACAAAGAATGAAAACTGTTAGTTTTTTCAAACATCAAGTAAACCATGTATACATTATCAATGTAATACCTTCACCTTCATGAATTAGAAAAAAATCTTCACTGAATAAAATATCATTACTTACCCTTTTGTAACCAAATGATTACCATAAAACCCATATAAAGAACACATAAAATATAAAGGTAACTTGGGACATAAGCATACTTAAGTGGAATAACCATACGGTCGACTTCCACACATATCACTTAATGGAATAGCCATTGGGCCAACTTCCTTACATACTTAACGGAATAGCCATATGGCCGACTTCCATACCCAATGAATTGGAGGTTATAACGTAACCACCCGTCCTTGTATTCATGGGACCACCCATCATATGGTTTATCACATAACCACTAATCAAATATCCAAGTACCATTATAAAATCATAATACAAAAAACAAATATAATGGAAAGAAAACATTTCCACACTTTGATCACAATATATCACTCAAATATATTGACATAACAAATCCATTATAAAAACCATTTTCAATACCAAAATACATAAAAGAGTATATGGTATTTATTTCATTTTAAAAAACATTACGTCTTGTTGAGGAAGCCAAAGACCAAATAATACTCGTGGCGGTGGAAAAGGTCGTTGTCACTGCGTACGTTGAAAGAAACATTCATTTTTGTCGTTTTGTAAAACGATTCGTAGAAAAATATCCTTTTGTAAAAAAGTAAAATTCAAAAGGGTTTATACACCGTATAAAAGAAAGTTGTGTATAAAACGAAATATGTCTCAATGAAAGGAGATTGAGACGAAGTCCCTTACCTCGGGTCCGACTTGACTCGATCATTCTTTAATGTCCTGAATAATAAACTTGAGTTAATTTCTACTTGCTTAAGAACCTTCTTCAAGTTCATTATTAATTTATATAACTTATTATCATGTTATAAACATTATGTAATCATTTAAGTTAATAATGTTTGTTTTTTCGATATTTGGTTCTTAAGTCGAAAGTGGACTTCTTACAATTACATGTTGTTCGTGTGATCAAAGGTTCTTTATATCCAGAATGAAATTCCTGATTTGGATATCATATATATCATATATATCTAGAATATACATGTATTTATAATTTCACATAATCATTTATATGTACGAAATGAAATGCACCGTTCATGGAGACGGTAAGCCATACGTACGCATGAACGCTACTTTCATTTCTCTGTCATATTAATTAAATTAAAACTAAATGAGAGATATGTATATTTACATTACAGAATTATATTAATCATTTAGATGTATCATTCATCATATATATCGATTATATATATGTACTTTTAATAATACATTACATTTGGGGATAAGAAATGAAATGCACCGTTCATGGAGACAGTATGTCGTACGTACGCATGAACTGTACTTTCATTTCAATCTCATACTTTAATGGAAATAAATAACAATAATATTGAGGTATATTATAATTCCAGTATAACATAATATATAATAATATTAAATCCATCCTTTATAAGTCCCACATATGGCATTAACGAATCACATCACTTTGAAGGGGCGGTAGTCCGCACTTCCTAAAATGAAATTATCGTGTTTACCCACAATGGAAACCATAAATGTATAACAAAAATGTAAAATAAAGAAGCATAAGGAAAACATAAACATAATCTATATCATATATAAATATAGTGACATCTTAATGGCTACCATTAAAGGTTTTTAAAAGAATATTGAACAATCATCGTTTCATCAGGCAGAAATTCGCCGACCACAGAAAAAATATGTTCATTAAAAATTAGATGTAGATGTGTTTAAGTGAAGCTCGAATGGTTTTTATAAAAACATCATAGTATATTTAAGATACTGGAGTTGTTACAAAATAAATGAATAAAAAGATTTTAGGGGGTTGGAGAAGAAAAATAAAACAAAAGAACACAAGTGAAGACTTTACCGTAAAATCGGGTAACTCTCTTAGATTTGTTCTCAAAGGCTTCCTTGGGAAGACATCTGCACAAATTGAGGCTTGAAGGAGTAATATAAGGAATTGAAGAGAAAATATAGTCAGTTTTTGGCTGAGCCAAAGGCTTTGGAAGTGCGGGTAATGTGGTAGAGGTGGGAGACTTTAATAAGAGGAGAGGAGGGGCACTCTTCGAAATTAAGGAAATGTTACTTTATTTTATAATGAGTTTCGGATTTTAATGGTCCCACATTGATGTGTTTCTTGGATAAGGAGATAAGGGTTCTAAATCCACCCATCCAAAAGGTTTTTTACATGTGTAGGTATTAGATTTTACATTATCTTTCCATTTTATTGAAATCCTTTATTAATGAGGTAATCGCTGCATCATTATGATGTCATAACTAATTTTATTTATTTAATGTCTAAAAATTATAAAACAAATATCATGATGTAAGAAATCGTTTTAGATTTCTAATGAAATATTTATAGTCAAATATATGACTTGTATAACTCCATGTAAAAATTGTTTTAGTAAAACATCTCATGTTTGTGTGATTTTTACTTTAACATTAAATAAAAAGTTATTTATGTCATTTCCCAACCAAAGTGGCTCCATGGGGTCCCCAAGTTGACCCATAGATTGTCTTGGTAGGCCATGACACATCCAATTAGGGTAGGACATGTGTCAAGCTCATCTCATATTATTAAAACATTATTTTTACCTTAAACTACACTAATTACCTCTAATTGCGATTAAAAACTTAATAAGTTACTATTCACCAAAAAATTATTTAAATATCATTGAACCACATTTTACTTATTAATGACAACCATGTATGTCGGATTTTTGAAATTCAAAACACAGAGATGGCAAAATTACATTTACACAGAAAATCAGTTTTTATAAGTACCACTTAGTGGTTTCACTATTCATCAAAATTGATGTTTTTCAAAAAAATACCAAAACATCACCCTAAGCTATATTTGATATTACGAATTTAAAAATGAAGTCCATTTTACAAAATTCCAAACATATAAGTTTCATTAATTAATTTAATAATTAATTCCCGCTGTCAGAGCAAATAGCGTGTTTTTATGAAACAATAAGTATCAAATGATTGACACTAGTTTAAGTCCGATTTCAAAGTGAAATTAATTCCAATGACCACTATTGTATTTAATGGTAAAAATATATTCTAATTTCAATTTAAAAACAATTAAAAAGATAATATAATAATATAAATAAATTAAATTAAAAAGAGGTTTTTAATTAAAATACAACATTTTTTTCACTATTCATTAAAAACTGAACTTTATCGGAAATATACAAAAAATTCACAAAAAGTTAATTTTGATGTCCCAATTCTAAAGGAGAGTTTTATTTGGTCCAATATAATTTATAAGAGTAAACAAAACTATATTTAATGACGGTTCTCCATCAAAAGGCGATAAGTGAACCTTTAGTGAAAACTAGGGAATATACACCTAAAATTGAATTCTTTCTGTATTTTAAGCCCTTATCTTCTATTAGATAAAAGTAAAAACATTTAAAAAACATATATAATAATATTTTAGTTATTTCTATCCATTCCCGCCAACACAACGACTATGTGTTAACTACCATTTAAAATAATATTATTTTATTACTAGTGTGCAACGAAAGATTTCAATGAAACTCTTTGTTGCGTATCTAGTACACTATCGAACATATCAACCCTTTTAAAGTAAAATTAATATTTAATTTATAAATATTAATAAATATGAAAATTTATTATTCATTATTTACATGGGATGTTATAAATAGGATACTCCAGTCTATGTTCCTTTTAATTTTACTACCATTGAATCTGGTTCACAACATAGAGAATTAATGATTTAATACGTCCTTTTTCATGTGTTCAATGGATTAGGAATATTCAATGTTCTCAATCATATGTAAATAAAATCAATCCCTTTCTTACCAGGCATCACATTATAGCAAACACACAATCAGGACATCAAAGCCTCAATCCATGTGGAAGGAAACCATTAAGGTAATAGAACATCAGCCCCCTCACAGATTTGTGCATTTAGGGGAGGAGTTAGAACCTCGGTCCAACTCAACGCATGGGTGTAGAACTTCAAGTCGATTCCCCACTCAACCAAGCCATTTTAACATGATTATTTAGTATTCACCATAACCAACCATATCCAATTTCATTTACAACATCACAAAAATAACAATAAATGTGAAATTAACATTATTTCCTCAATGCATTAACACATTCATCATTAATATTACTTGATACATTATCCTTATTTCTCATTTATCATTACTATCATTCTTCTCATTTTCAAGTATAATGCTAATCCCCTTTCATTTTATCATTAATCCATTTATCCCTTCTTCATGCCAACCCAACAACTTCTTAGGACATTACCCAACATATGAGTATTACTAAAACCTAAATTGCATGTCAGTGAAGAATATTAATATATTCATCATGGGATCTATGTTATTGCACAATGACCTACATATACATAGTTAACTCTAGGTCTGGGGAATATCGGCACACCCCATGGGTGGAACCAAAATTGGTCACATCATCCTCCATACAAACCAATTGGATCATGAGGGTTTCATTAGGTTGTTTAGAAAACCAACACATCACTTCATGTCATTATAACGAAGAACTCAAAAAAAAGATCATGAATAAGAACTCTACATGAAAAACTATACATAGATTCCAAGGGATATATCTTTTATAATAGCTACCTTGAATCTGTTGGTAAACACCCTCTTTATTGGAGACTTATATATCGATTCAACCACACTATGATTCCTTACACTAAATCACAACATAAGGGAAGGGTTTTAGAGATTTTTAAGGAGATGGAGAAAAGAGATTAATGCTAACCCAAAAAGATATGCAATGATGATATTATAGTTACCCAGGTCTTCAATTGGCAAATGACGTCACTCCAAATGGCCTAAGATTTAAGGTGACTCCTCTCAGAGAATATGATGGAATCTTGGATCATCCCTAGATTTATAAGAGGATAAAGGGGGATAAATCCGGGGTTGGAACATAAAATCCCATTATTACATTTTTATAACTTTTAAAACATTCCAGGCAGCACGGTTCACCTACACGGTTTTCCAAACCGCGTGGAGGCTGCTTCCCGCGGACACATATATCACATGGTTAGTCAGACCATGTGAAAAAAATGAATATTTCCAATGCCTACATAGTCTTCCCTAGCACGGTTTTCCAAACCATGTCCAAAACAAGAAGATTTTCTAGAAAATCCCTTTCCCCCTTTTTCAGGTCCCGAACCCACAAAACACCACCGATACATCTTAAGCACTTGGGTATTCATTTAATTGACCACAAAAGTGGAATGAAACAGAATCGTAAACAAGAAAAAACGTTACAAATGAATCTGGGGTCTTACAACCTCTATACCTTATAATGTGTCATCCTCAAGAAACTCTTTCGGAGCATTATTGGGTTCCTAATGAAATGAGATCCTACTAGTGGGCCTACATATCTGATTCAATTCCCATGTTTATTCATGAACGTTTCCATGTTTGCACTAAACATGAACTAATGGAACAACCTTTACCTATAATACCATTTCAATACAATTCTAAATATGAACTTGGTGCTCCCTAAAGGGCACATCGACCTCATGCTCGATATCATCAACATTTTTCACTTGAGACATATCAAGTTGATACTATTGGCGTTGTGATCCTTGGATAACATCATGCGTCCAACCACACCATCTTGTAAGATCCAATCAGTAATAAATGGTTCCTACCCTCTCTAAAATCTAAAATTGACCCACATATCTAGGTTCCAACTTGTCATGCTCTTAAATTCGATGGTGACCTATACTTCATGACACCTGAAAAAACATACAATCACCCGCAATGAACTCAAGAGTTCTATGCCACCGATAATCACATGACTTATTCTTACTCTGATATTTTTCCACACTCTTTTGAATCATATGATATTTCTTTTTCATCTCCTTCTCAAGACTCAATCGAAATAACATTGTCTCCCCCACCTTTAACCATCAAAATAGTGATCTACACAGCCTCCCATAGAGTACTTTAAAAGGATTCCTCTAAAGTGTATCTTCAAAAATATTGTTGTATGCAAACTCAAAAAGCGAGATGTTATTTTCCCAAAAACCACTGAAATCTAGAACGTATTCTCTCAGCAAGTATTTTAATACATGAATTGTATGATCTAACTACCCATCATTCTGTTGGTGGAAAGCCATACAAGAAAAACACCTGGGTACCATGTTCCTTATGTAGCCCCTTATAGAAGCATGGAGTGAAACATGGATCATGATATGAAACCATGGTCCATCAAACACCATGCAACTGTACTATTTCTCATAACTTTCTACTCCCCCAACTAGACGACTATATAGGTCTATTTGTTTGGAAAGAAATAGGACACCTTGGCCAGTTGATCTACCAACACCCAAAGTGCATCATTCACCTAAGGCATGCTTAAAAGACCAAATACGAAGTCCATCTTGATGACATTCCAATTCCACTATGGAATTGGAAATTACTACAACAACCCACCTGGATGCTGGTGTTAGGCCTTCCCCTGCTGACAGGTAGGCCATCACACACCAAAACTCCAAACCTATATCTTAATTCCGGATCACCAAAACAACCTTCGAAGATCACATTACATATTATTTAATACCAGATGCATTTTCCACTTTTATGTGTGAAACTCAAAAATCAAGTCCTCCCATACATATGTTCCCACCACAACACAACCATGAACATAATAAACTCAATCGAAATTGAACGTACAACCAGAAGGCAACATCCCACCATTAAGACAATCCTTCATAGAAAAACAATTCAGATCCACCAACTGACTCTCTTTAACTAGAATTATATTTTTTTATCCAACTTTTATAGTGGAAAGGGTCACCTGTTTGTGACCATCATTTATCTCCAAATTCATATCTGCAAACAAGGTCATCATGACACTCTTTGAACTGGATTCCTAAACTACCTCATTATGATTCTTCTGGATAAGAGCACTTGTGACACTATTCCATCTCCCTAGTGTGTACATCAACTCGATATCAGATGACTTCTGGTACTTGGCCCCCATTGATGTCGAAGATTCCTATCCCACCGAGAGAGGATGTATTTGAGACTTTTATGGTCAGTGAACACCGTGAAAGGATCTCCCAACATGTAATACCTCCATCAAATTATGTCATGAACCACATTATCTTTCTCAAGGTCATTAGTAGGATAATTCCTTTCATGCGGCCTCAAAATTCTCAACCAATAAGCTACAACCCGATCATATTGAATAAACACTACCCCAAGTCAATCTATAGACACATCAAAAGAAAAGGTATACCTCTTACGTTGTTTGGGTAATGTCAAAATCAGAGCAGTAGTCAACCAATTCATTAGCTCTAGAAAATCATTCTCACAAGCTTCTGACCAATCAAACATGACAAGTTTTTTCTAAGGATAGTAAGTAGTGATTCCAAATGAGTTAAATATCTAATAAGCCTTCTTTAATAACAATATAATCCTAGAAAACTCTAAATGTCAGAGACATTCGTGGGATGATCCCACGACACCAAATCCTTCACCTTTTCGGGATCCACCAACACACATGACTTAGAAATTATGTTTCTCAAAAAGAGATCCTCATAATACCTAAATTGAAATTTTCATAGCATGGTGTAAAGCCTATAATTTATTAGTGTACTCAAGAGAATGTCAAGATGTTTGGCATGATCATGTTGAGTTACTGAATATACCAATATTTTATCAGTGAAGATAACTAAAAAATGATCTAGATATAGGAGAGATATCTAGTTCATCAAGGCCATTCACACAGTCGGTGAATTGGTTAGTCCAAACAGCATCACCAGAAATTTATACAACATGTAGCTGATTTGAAAAGATGTAGAAGGTATGTCAGAAGGTCTCACCCCCAACTGATGGTATCTCGATCACAAATCAATATTAGAAAACACTGAGGTACTTCTAATCTAATCATATATGTCATTGATTCTTGGAATAAGGTATCTGTTCTTAACCATCTTCTAGTTCAACTTCCTATAATTGATATATAGCCTCAGTGATCCCTCATCCATTTTAGATAACAACATTAAATATCCCCAAGATGAGGTACTAGGATATATAAATAACATACACTCTAATTCATCAAGCTAATCCTTTTGTTATTTGAGTTCCTCTGGAACTATTAAATAGTGTGTAATGAAGACTGGCTCCACTCCTTGTATCAATTTGATTGTAATCTCAATGTCTCGCTCAGGTTGTAACCTGATGAGATCCGGAAGAATCACATAATTAAACTGTTCCACAACAGAAGGACTGATTGGTTGGAATTTCCCCCACATCATCTAACTTAAGGCATGTCACTTGGGATATGAGTTCCCCCAACTTCTAGTATAGCGGCCCTGTATGGCATGTTTGAGGATCCCACTCACCACATAGGACATAATTTCTCCCATCAAGAGATGTGAACATTAATCTACACTGGTAACAGTTTATATGAGTTAAATATAACCCTAACCAATCCATCCCAAAGATTAGATCAAAACCAGATATCTCTAGGACAAATAGATCCCATATAATATGATACCCACCAAAATCTAGATCTCAACCATTACAATTCGTGAAGTCTTCAACTCATACCCCAAGATGAGTATCAAGTGACATTACCCCACATGCAGTTTCCATAGTTAAGACCATCACTACTATTAACATAGAATAATAAATTCAATGCATGGTACCTATACCAAATAAAGAACAAGGAAGAGTCGAAGCTAATAGAATCGTACATCAAACAATAAATTATTCTACCTCACCACCCTCAGGTGTAGGGTGAACTTGTTGGTGGTGACATGCCCCTTTACCCAAATCTCCAGCCGGTGTACCCTACACTACACTACTATATTAGAATGGATGATCTTTACACAATGTTACACGTCCACCACCTCTACCAGTACAGCCTATGGAGCTCGAAATGAAAACCTGATATGGGGCATCCGACCCCCTTTCTACATTCGACATTTTTCTCTCACCTCAATCATTCCATGACTATTGTAGGTTTCTGCATGACCTTTTCATGTCGCCTAATAGGTTTCATTCTCATCCCACAACCAATGTCTAGGGACACTTGTCAATCTTATGAACTGTCCTTCCACACTAACAAAAGATGACATGGTAGCCACATTAAGAAGCTGAACCCTTATTATGAATACTATGTGAGCTTCCACCGTTTTGGATGATCCCAAAATGTTTATTCATATTACTAGAAGCTTAATGACTTTCTCACCCAGCTAGCACCACTTGGTCACAACCTAAAGCTCCATTCAGGTTCCCCATAAAGATAAGGTCCTGATCTCCTACTTCAAAAAAAAATTTCAAAAAAAATATATTCACCGGAGACCAGATCCCATGTCTCAGTCAATCTTTGAAGAGTTCCTCCATGTCTCCCTTGTCTCATGTCAAAATCTAAATGAAGCACATTAAATTTGTTGAATGACTAGCATAGTCCATCACTAACATTGTCTCCATAGTCAAACTCTGGAAATCTATAGCCTTATCCTACCACAACATTTTTGGGTAGAAGTGCTCAAGAGACCTCTCTGAAAAATCATTACACGTAATCCCTTCAGCCTACTCTGACTGGTCCATGAGGTCCCACCAACACTTTTGTTGACCTCTCAGACTATCAGCCACCAACGTGAATCACTTATCAAGAGGTGTCTCTAGATGATAAAGAATAGTTTAGATAGAATATATCCATCATTATGATGATTCTGCCCGCCGACTCTACTAAAAGAACGAGGGTGATTCAGCTGAAACTACCTGGTCAATTCGAACATACTCGGTGCAACCCACCCTGGGTCTCATTGAATCATTTTCATAAAATGAGAAAGGTTCACACAATAATTCTCTTCCATATTTTCATGGATCACCTTATTCCCCAGCTCCATTACTGGAAGAGTGGTCTTGGAAATACCCTCATGTATCCCAACTAGAACACTTATTTGAGGTGGAATTTTCTACTATTCTAAAAATGAAACTTATAATGCAACTATAAAACTTTTAGGAAGGGAAAATAGAACATAGGTAGAATCATCACTTTCCATAACCAAACAAGTTCACATACACTTCCCAAATAATCCCACTCACAACTATATCATTATCCTTGTCCATCTCTCCTAAATCAATATCTAACATGAACGTCTAATTCATATGGTCTTAAGCCTTATCTTTTACCCAATTCAATACAGTTTCCCTCTTTCAATTTAATCTGAAGTCATTTTAATCCACTTTTCATCATTACTAAGAATAGTTTTATAATTACTATATACTCCATTGACATTCCTATTTACTCAATAATACCATCCCATTAGGATAATTTTCATTACATTTAAGAAATCATATGTATCCTAACCTTTATATCCCACAAACCGATCTCGTGTGTATTTGCCTTTCATGATACATGTAACTTTCCTAGATAGGTTCCTAGAATGATGAATGAATGAAAAACCATGTTTCTTTCAGGCCATGATAGAAATATCAAAAAACCATAAAATCACACAATAAGTGCATCACCCAATGGTGAAATATCATCAAATATAACAACACACATCTAGAACAACAATCCCCTCCTAGGGTGACATGGGTTTCCCCCATGCATGTGTATGCTACTCCAAAAAACAACCTCATTACCAAGGATCGATAATTTCCTTACATTTTATATAACATAATCTAATAGTATAAAAGAGAAAATAACTCATCTGATATAACTTTATAACATCCCCGACTAGGGTGCCACTAATTTGGTGCCATGAGCTGGGTCACCACATGAACTCATGAGCGCTGCCCAATATGCTAGAGGCTTCTGGATAGCTTTGAGGGTCCGATAGGTCATGCATAGAGACTATACCCACAATTCTAGATTAAGACACATCATTTCACACTTTGGATAATTTAAAAAATACACAACAATTGATCAACTTCCTAAACAACCAATTACTAAATCGGGTACAACCATATAAAATTGTAAATATGTCATGCTATTGTATAGTGCCATGTGAACAAAACCCAAAAGAAAGAAAACAATAGAATACCCAAAATGATCTAGAATCCTATCATGGAACCTCACCTCTCCCTATCCCACATCCAACTAAACTCTCTAGCAGAGGGTCATTGCCCTTGTCCCGACCTGCATGCCAGAAATCTGCTCGAGTACCTAATGTAGGCCCAAGCAGGGTGTGAGTATAACACAGTAGGCCACCACCAACGATGTCTACAAAATATCTAGCAGGGATGATAGTGAATGTTTGTGATGAAAAATTTAATGTAAATATAAATAGTTTAATAGGACACTATAGTTAATGTTGCTTTTAATTTTACTAACATTGAATTGGGATCACTACATAGAAAATTCAATATTTAATTGAACATATTTCAGGTGTTCAAGTTATTCAGATTGTTAATTGTTCTCAGGAATATGGGAATAATATCATGGCGTATCTCACAAGTCATCACATTATAATAATCTCATAATACTCACCTCGAAGCCTCATTATGGGTGTAATGAAACCCTTAGGGGAATCAAAATTCATCCCCTTCGATAACCCGTACATTTTGGGGAGAATCTAGAACCTCATTCCATCCCAACCTGTTGGTGTAGAACCTTAGGTCTATACCCCACTCAAACAAGCCAAGGTCACATGCTTATTTATCATTCACCACAATCAATCATAGCCAACATCATTTAAAACATCAAAACAAAATCAATATATGGGAAATTAAAATTATTGCATCAATCCACTTATATATTCATTAACTATATTACTTAATCCATTATCCACATTTGTAATTTCACATCCCTATCTCGCTATGCATATTCACGTATAAAGATAATCCCCCTGCATTTTCCAAATAATTCATTAAAAACTTTTTCATGCCATCCCAAAAAATATTAGGCAATAACCCATACAATGTCTATTTCTAAAAACCCAGTTGATCATTCCTTAAAAATATTAACATTTTCATCATGGGCTCTATGTTCTCTCACAACAGCGTACACTTTCTTAGCTAACTCTATGTCTATGGAATATCAACACACCCCATGGGTGACCCCAAATTAGTCGCAATAAGCACCATGAACCCCACGGGGATCATGGGGGAATCATTAGGTTGTTTGAAACCCAAAACATCACCGCATGAAAAAATCAACAAGAACTATTTAAAATAGAGAAAGAATAAAAACTCTACATGCACAAATCTACATAAAAACCATGGGATATAACTTATGGACCACCAATCTTGAATCCATTAGATAATTACATATAAATAGTATCCTTAGATCTATATACAACCTCCCTTGATAGACATACCCTAAATATAAGTGAAAGGAAAGTGTTTTAGGTCATTGGAAGGAGATGGCAAAAAAGGGTAAACACAAACCAAAAAAGAGTAACAAGGATGATATTCAACTTACCCGTATATTAAATATGCTACTGAAGGCACTCCAAACGGACTATGATTGAAAGAGAATCAAATTATGGAAGATAAAGGAATCCTGGGTCACTCATGCATTTAATGAGGAAAAATTGAGAGTAATCTCAAGTTGGAACATAAAATCAAGTAATGACGATTTTTTACTTTTTAAAAGATTCCAGGACACACAGTCTACCTGCATGGTTTTATAAACCATGTGAAAATTGTGTAAAGGCTACTGTACTCACACCCTTCTCTCATATGGGTTTCAAGACCATGAAAACACTATGCAAATTAACACTGCCTGCAAGGTCTTCCCTCACATAGTTTTCCAAACAGTGCACAAACAAAGCAGATTTTCTATAAATTCTATTATTGCTATTTTTCTTGTTATGAACCCCTAGAACACAACCTATCCTTATTTTAGGAATTGGTAAATAAATTAATTAAACAAAAAATAGAATGAAAACTGAAACAAAAACAAAAATATTTCTTACATATGAATCATGGATCATATATTTAAATTTCATGTTAATAGAGAAAATACCAATTTTATTAATGCAATCACATTTATGAACTTAATTTACTTTATAAATGCAATTATTGTGTCTGAAAAACTTTTCCTTTAAAAATACATATTATATATTATAGAAATTATTTAGAAAATAGTATGTTTAATTTAAAAAACCTTATTTAGTAATATGAATATTTATGTAGTGTTCTAATAAAAAATATTTTCGAAATATTTTGTTCAATGAATTATAACCTGATGTAATGATGATTTTAATTTTTTATTCTTAAATAAACAATATTTTCATTATAATAAAATTTTTATACATTTTAATCAATTAAATTTATAATTCCATTATAATCATAAATATATTTTCTAATAATTATTATTTTTTCAAAATTGGGTTTTATGCGTTATGTGCACTATCAGTATGGTTATTTTCTATTCTTCTTGATATATATCTTGATTCGGTTACTCATATATTTTGGATTATGATGTTAAGTTTATTTAATTAGATAACTATCATTTTTAGGTTTAAAAATAATATTATTTGGATAATTTCTTGTAAGCATGATAATGTTGAAGGAATTATTTTATTATTAGCATTTTATTAATATCAATAAATTTTTATCAAAAAATTAAAATTTAATTATTTAAATAATGAATATAATTTGATTAGAATGTAAATTTATAAATATAACAATAATAATTTAATTTATAATCAATATTAAATTATATTAATAATATATAATGGTTAAAAGAATTATTTCCTATTAAAACAGTTGTGCTACTCATTTTACATTGTAATTTAATATTTTGTCAACATATTTACATGGAATTAGATTAAATAGATTTCAAATATTGTTATAAGAACCCATAATTTGTACACATAGGTTTTGTTATATTTTTAATAAAACATAAAATTACATTGTAATAAATTAGTTACTGAGTTTAAATAAAAGAGTAAAATGTTAAAAAATAATGGTAAAGCACTATAAAATGTTTAAAACATTGTGCAAGTTCATGTTAGATATTTAATAGACCCTAAAAAATCTCAAAATACACTTTTTCCACTCTTGATAATTTAAAAATTAAATAGTGTTAAAAATGAATTTAAATATATAGCATATGTACAAAATTGTATGTTTCCCCTATTATAAATGGGGATCACTTAAGCCATTTCAATCACACACCTCTCATTTTAATTCCTCTGTGTCATTCTTCCCTTGCACTGTCAATATAAACATCTCCAACAATGATAATTCTCTAGTAACTCAAATCAATCCCAACCCCATTAATTTCACGTGTGTATTAATGGATAATCAAGTCACTGTTGGAGATAGAGTGTCATCAACTATGCATGGAAAGAATACATGGGGGTTTTTTCTCATGTTAACTTTTTTTTGGTCATGATTTCATGTTATCACTTATTAATATTGATTTTTATATAAAAAAATACCAATTTATTTCATTTATAATAAATACCATTCATTAAATAATATTTTATATTCAATTTAATTTATTCCCTCTCTTGTATGATTGTTTCTTATGATACCATTACCATAAAAGATTATATCTCAAAACATCTTCATTGACAAATGATTATGTTAAATAATTTTTTTATCATAAATAGTGTAAATAATTCATATTTATCATATTATTATTATTATTTTCATATTTTTCATTGTATTGAATGTTTTATTTAATTTTTTACATCTCATGGGGGTTGGATTAAAAAATTACAAAGGATGTAATGAGTTTTTTGTGAATATATTATATTTCTTGGATCATAATCACTCATAATCATTTATTGAATTTTATTATTGATATAAAATTATATACAGTTATTATAGATTTTATTCCACCATTTTCTAGAGAAATTATGAATCACACAAAAGTTTTCAACCACATTGATTTTGTTTTTTGATAAAATTTGTTTCTATTCAGAATAATTCCAGTTACTTTTAGTGGATTCTCCTCCATTACAATAATTTTTTTACTTTTCAACTGTTTAATAATTTAAATACTATAAAATTATATTTTTTTATCTCATGTTATCCTCTTCATCCATTTATATAAAATTTAAAATAAATGTTTCGTAATTATTTTTATTGATTTGGGGTTTTTACAATGTTATTAAAAAATGACCAAAATGGTTTTCCATAATTTCAAAATAAAAGGTTTTATCCTCAACCCCAAAATTTAGATTGATAATAATTTTCTATATTTTTTATATTTTCCATTATTAAATTTTTATTTCAGAAATAAATGTTTTCTCTTCCTCATCACAGCATCCTTTCTCCACAAGTCGGATGTTCATCTTTCCCTTGCTTGGAGAGATCGTGGTAGCAGTTCCCTGTTGTGGTGGAGTCGTCCCATCCTCATAGTTTGTGGAATATCTATTCATTATCTACTATGAATGTGGGGGGCTATGCCTTCTTGAGAGATCGTCTTGGCAGCGACTGGATCTGGTCTGCCACATCGATGTATTCTGGTTGATGTTTTTTATTTCGGTCTTTTAAAGTCTTTTCTGCTTTGATGCGCTCAAATTTGTGAGTCGATGTTGGATCTAATGAGTTCATTGAGGATGAATCTTTGAATCTGATGTGGCGACGCCTGAGGGGTTATCACCAGCGATGAACGACGAAGGCTTGAAGTTAACGATGAAGGGTTTGATGAAATCTACGTGGCTCGAGGGAAGGTGAGAGGATCGATTGTAGGTGCGCAGACAGGGGAATGACTCGATAGAAAATGTGTGCCTCGAGGGAATCTGTCTCATTGTTTTTTATTTTGGAAATTTGAATTTGAATTTGAACTAGTATGAATCTAGGGATGCAATTGAGTTGGCTGTGTGTTTTTTTGGTGTGTTCATGCATTGTTGTGGTTTTGGAATAGTGAAATCAGGATGTTGTGTTGTGGTGAAGTGAATGCGGTGAAGTCATGTAATGGGTTCTAACTACCCTTGAACTAGAATTTAGAAAATTTAAAAAAGGATTTGCATAAAACTATACATGTGATTAGGAAAGAAAATTTCTAGGTCACAAAGGGTATGTTTGAAGGTGTTAATCTATACATAAAATATTATCTCTGATGTTGTTTTCTTGTTTATAGCTTCACAATTATATGAAATACTATGTTCATGAATGATCCTAAAATTTATGTTATTTATCATCTTATGGAATGTTTTGATGAAAACACCATATTTTAATACATTATATACTTTTATAAGATACTTATAAGATTATTGTTTTGGATTGGTATATTTTTAGAATTCATAACAAATATATGTCTTTATATTATAGTTATGATTTTATGATTCATTATGATTTTTTATAATTATCATATATGGTTTGATGATCTGTTAATATTATATTTATATATTTATCATTATCTCCTTCATGTTTACGATCTGGCACATTATGATATGTTTACTTCCCAAAATGGTTGTATTATCAATCCATATTCCTAAATTTCAATTCCACTAGTAATGAATACGATTATATATTGTGATATATGTAGTAAATTGTTCTGGAGAAAATGATTATGGAAAAAGATTCACATGTTTATAAAATTTTGATATTTTTGTAACTAATTACCATGACACTAATCCTTTCAATTAATTTTATGTGAAAATGATTAAGTGATTTATTATTTAAATCATGTTGTTAATTTATTATTTATTTCATGTCTACAATGTGTATATTAAGTAGGTATAATTTAATGTATTATTTAATCTAAATATTTGTTTAGATAATTTTGAATAATAGTTTATTTATTTTTTGTTTATGTTATAGGACCTTTTTGAAAACCCTATAGACGAGTCTATATAAGATGATATCCTAATATATTGGGAACTTCTTGAGTATATGGGTTACCTTTCATGAAATATACATTTTATAAATTACATTTTGATTTCATATTAAAAGATATGCGTCTACATGTAATAACCCCATTGATGATTTTCTTGAGTATATAATGACTGCTATTTTGGTGGAAGATGAGTACACCCATTCTTCTCTGATTGTTTGAAAATATATTGGATTATCATTTGCAGATAAATTTCTTTTTTCAAGTCACTAATAATTATTGATCTCTTAATTTCATTGAGGTATTATTATGAGAAGAATAAAATAAAAAATAATAAAATAACCATGTTTAAACTATGATTTATATATGTTGAAATAAATGAAATATAAGACTATGTGATATTATTAATGAATATGGAGTTTTAATTTTTAAATTCCTATTATTGCTATAATAATTTACCCATATTACTTTTTTTGTCATGTCAAACCAATTGGTTGTATTAATGGATGGAACTAGAATGTACAATGGGTGACAATTATAATGAAAAATTAACTTCAATAAAAAATAATCAAGAATTTTATTTGGAATGATAAACCTTGAGATTATTCTAAACCAACAATCATGAAATATGACTATCAATTTGTATATATATTTAATCATAAACACAACAAAGAGGTTAATGATAATGTATAGGCAAAGATAAAGTGATGAAGAAAATGAATGTTTGTTTATTTTTTATATGAAAACATGAGAATTTCACCATGAGAATTTACTCAACTTGGTAGGAGGATGATTTTCCTATACTAAAGGATCAAAGGAAGAAATTAAAAATCATAAGGGAAATTAAATGTGTGGTTAACATGATGTAATTAGATTAGACTAATCTAAGAGAACCTATAACCTTTAAATGTCATAGGTGTGGATAACTAAGGAATTATAAAACAAAATTCCCTAATCCAATGATTGATGATGATTATAGAGAACCATAACATCCTAGACTCATAGGGTTTGGATGAATTGATGTAGTGACTATCAGTTAAGATGATAGTGATAATTATTTTAAACTTACACCACGACCCAAGTTGGAGGATATATTCTATTTGAAACTAACCTATTATATGTAGGATATTTTCAATAAACATCAATTCACCAACCTTAGTGACTTATAATCTAAGGGAAATATTTAGTGTCTTGATTAATATAATTGTGGAAATAATATTATTGAAAATAATAATATCATCTGCTAAAAATGGAAATAATTTTTGAATTAGAATATAAATCTACAAATTGAATTGAAACTAATTTATAGAATAATTAAAAAAAATCCAAACTCAAGTATTCCCTCTTATTAGTTCATGTTCATCTATTGATTATCAATAAATAAATCATAATCCATTTTAAAAGAAATATGAATTATTTATGAGATAAATTATTCTATAATGGTAAAGATAAAATAAGTGTTTTATAATGATCCTATGACACTGAGGATCATTTTTCATTTGAGAAAATATAATTATCCCTGTTAAATTTTCCTCCACCTTTATATGTACATGAATGGAAATGATAATTTAATTGTGCCAATATGTTTTTATGATGGTAGAATGTAATAACAAAATATTTGAATCCATTAAAATATATATTGTGTTCTATACCATTTTTAACACATATCAAGAAACATAAAAAGCATATCATAATAAGAATTCATAATTAATAAATCTATAATGAACACTAAAATAATAACCCATTAATATCTAGTATGTTTGGAAAGTAAGTAATAAATATTAGTTAATATTGAAATAATTAATTTTAATAAAACATATTTGAATTATATTTTTAATTTACTTTAAAGAATGAATATTTATAATAATAACTCAAATTTAACTTTTTAAAAATCATTTTTTGAATTCATCACAATAAATCATTCTTAGGATTTAATTTTGTTATTTCTTTTAAATGATTAATTTTTTGTGAATAGTTAAAATACCGATTCTTATTATGTTTTCAAAATTATGAAATTATTTTCCAATATGCATAAATTTAAATCTGTTTAAATAAATTTCGTATAATATTATATATTATAATTAAAAAACAGAGTTATTAAAATTATTTTTTGAATTTTTGAACCGATGCTCAACATTTTGAAAATTTAAGTAGTGTTTTAATATAAACTTCTTTACACTTGGTTAAAATAACTATTAAGTGATGTGATGAAGATTTAAATTTAATTTTTTGGAAAAATAATAATATCTTGTCATTAATTATTGTATTTCATAAATTTGATTAATTTTATTGATTATTCTATCCTAATTTGAATTATTTCTCAAATACAAGAAAAAAAATGTTGTTACACATTACATTTCTTAATGTGAAGATAAATTATCCTTATTATGCAACTTTAAATTGTAAAAATAATTATTATATTTGAGAGAATAATTTTGATATTATTTAATATGTACAATTTCATTAGTAATTATAAAATCTTCATTGAATTTTTTAACTCTAGTTAATATGATAACGAAGAACCAATTATTTTATAATTATAAATTTTTTTAGTATTAAGAAATTTTTATCATATCAACTAAATTATAATTTCTAAAAACAATAAATCTAAAATGATATATAAATTAATAAACAAATATGTTGACAGTAATTTAATTTTTAATTAATAGTAAATGAAAATAATAATCCATAATGGTCAAAATTAAATTTTTCTACTAATAAGTATTTTATACCGGTTATCTATTGTAAATTAAATAGTAATTATATAATATGACAAAATTGAATTGGATTAAATAGAGTTAAAATTTATACCATCACTCACAAATTTGGTTATATAGGTGTATTTATAATTTAAAAAAACTATAAATCACATATTTAATAAAACTAGTTACCTAGTTTTAAAGTAAAAAAGTAAAATGTAAAAACATTACTTTAAAAACAATATAACAAGTTTAAAACAAGTGTACAAACACATAGTAGAGCCTTTTTCAACCCAAAAACACACAAAACACTAATTTTATTTTTTCTGTTCCCTTGACCCTTGAATAGTTACACTTCACTATTAAAATGTAAAGTGTGTTTCTAAAAGCTGTACTTTACACAAATATAAAATTTAATTACTAACACCATTTAAAACAAGAACTACACCTTCAAATTACTTGATGAAATTATAGTTATGAAGTTTTGTTGCATTAATATGATTTCTGATAATGATATATGGTCTTATGATCTATAAATAATATATTTATCCCTTTCTCATAATCTCCACCAAGTTTATTTTTTAAAACATTACAGTGTTTTTATTATTACAGTGCATTTATTATAAACCCATTCTTATATTTTCATTCACTTGGATATTAAATTATAATATCTTTTATGAAATATACTAAAGGTTATATAAGAGAAAGAATGTGAATAAATGTTCTAAATTTTAAAAAACTATGATGCTTTTAGAGGATATTCAAGACACCCATCTTTTAGGTATTTACGACGTGTGAAAATTTTTGTGATGTTTTTTTGAAATCATGGGATAAATGTATCATTTTTTTAATCTCACGATTGATAAAATTTAGAGGAAAAAATAAATTAGTTATAATCATGATTAAATTTATTATTTAATGACTTAAGAAAAATAGGTTATATGGATGAGAACCTGCAAAATTAACTTTAGAGAAAATGAAAATATAGAACTATGGATAAATTATATTAAAATTATTGTGTGATAAATTAATAATGATAAATAAATGTGTTGAGTATATATTTGACACTTTATATAACCTTGTTTTACTAATTAAACATAATCATTTTATTTATTTGTATATGATAAATTAATATTTTTGTTTTCTATTTAACTTGACTAATGAATAGTGTTTAAAGAATAATCTACTTTTTGAAGAGTGATATTATTTATACTGTTGACTAAATTTATCTTCATGATCTCTATGTGCCTCATTAATTAACTTTTGAGAGATATCACCTTTCATTAGAGTCATTTTAAGACTCATACACAGATGTGTTCATAATTGGATAATTATAAATTATTATGTGATCATTTGCATAATTATATAACTCTCGTGATATTTATTACTGTATATACATTTTTTATTTGATTACTTTTTTTTTTACAAATTTAAGACATTTTTGTTTTATTTTATATGGGCTGAATTTTATTAATTGGAAAATTACATGTACAAGAAGGCTTATGACTAATATATAGAATTTAAATTCAATCATATAAATCTTGTTTACTAAAATTTTCTAAATTATAAGATACCTCATACTCATTATAAAAGAAAAATAATGAAATAAAATTTATATAGTTAAAAATCACACATATGATGGCTAAGTCACTTGTCTGATAACACATACGTAGAACACATAACACACAAATAAAGAATCATACATAGTAAAAATCAAGCATATATAGGATGAATTAATCATAAATAGTAAAAAATATACCTACCCAAAGTATCAAATTAAAAAAAATATGATATTTCACATTCACTCATAAGAAATGACTCATATACACACCCATTATGTATTCTACAATTATAAAATATCATTTCATTAGATATATTTTAATGTGTTGACTGAATAATATTATTGTTTACTATTTTCATTAATTTAATTATTATATAAGTATGTTCTAATAATTTTGATTTAAGTATTTTGTTTTGATAATGTTTTACAAAAATATAAATTGTAATCTTATGGTTTAGATATTCACACTACAATATGATATTAACATTTGAACTACACGAAATATGATGTGTCTATCTCACATGATTCATGTGAGTTAAAATTATATAGTAAAAATGTTTTTGTGGGATAATTAACTACATTATCACATTTTACCTCATTATATT
This sequence comes from Viscum album, assembly GCA_963277665.1. Taxonomy (NCBI): domain Eukaryota; kingdom Viridiplantae; phylum Streptophyta; class Magnoliopsida; order Santalales; family Viscaceae; genus Viscum; species Viscum album. The sequence goes on from OY728138.1 coordinate 1,081,360,145, forward strand.
AAGTTCCACTATAAATAATGTTTAAATTTTTTTGATGAGATGGAACAAAAATAATTTTAAAGGAACACCAAATGAAGAATACACATAACTAAATTTATATGACAGAGTTAAACCAAAATTGAAATAGATCATTGCACCCACCTGTATGTGATACTTTTAGAAAGTAAAATGTAAAACTGCATAAATTTTTTGAAAATTTCATTCATAAATAAACTATTTAAAAAGTGTTCATAAGACAAATTAATTTTTTTAAATTGAATATATTTACAAAATTTTACTTTGATACATATTTTTTTCATAATTGAATCACTCGCTATTTTAATATATTTTAATATTCATTTTATAAAAGAACATTGATGCCTTAACACTGCTTATTCACATGTTTAACAAGTTTTTTAGTTATTATATATTTTTATCTTTTCTATGTATTATATTTTATGTCTACAAATTTAAAATCAAAAATTATTATATTGTTTTTGGGATAGCTATAGTGTAAAAAATATTGTCATGTTGTTCCATATCTGATAAAAGAAACGTGATTCAGTTTTTTCATTATATGGATAATGGAATATATAATATTTTCTTGAAATCTATCTCCATTGATACCATAATGGAATATGGATAAAGAGAGAGAAATAAAATTTACCCTTGAATCCCATAATGAGTATCCCTTATAAGATCTCGACTATTTCTGGAAATGTGTCGAACTTGATTACAAGTACAATTTTTCCTTGTTTTGAGTAAATATTATTTTTGATATTTAATAGATTTTTAGGGTGAAATTTGATAAATCAAAATCATTAGAGGAAACACAAAGTCTGAAAATAGTTTTCCCAAACTGGTTCCCCAACCTAGAAAATAATGTAAACTCAAACATAGGGGATTCACAAGGATATGGAACAAATTATCAAACCATACTCCATTCTAAGAGATATCATGCACTTATCCCCACAAAATAGGTGAAGGGTTAAGGCCAATGGTTTAAAAACGATGCACTCATTCTTAGGAAACCATGTGAATGGATTTAAATACCCCAAAAATTACATTTTAAAATCCCAAATCCCCCTAGAAATCACACAAATTCAACTCCACTCCACCCTAATTGATTCCTATCACTTTTGGAAGATCCTAGTCAAAATCATACAGCTCCTAACCATAATTAATTTATATTTAATGCCTAAATTGATGATGTTCAAGCATACGAGTAAGATATCCTAATTATGTGCGTTTTCTTATCCCTTTGTAGTGTTTTCCCTATCCATTAGAGAGATTTTTTCTATATTAGGATGTATATAAATCAATTTTTTTTATTTTTTTTATTTGTATAATATATCTAGGTTTCAGATATATATATATATATATATATCATTATTCATCACATTCATTATCATTCTGTTTAAACTTAGGATTTTCATTTGTGAGCATTTTTCAATGACATTGACATACGTGGTATGTTATAAAAATATAAGAGTCTTTATTTCAATTACATGTGTGCAATTGTAGAATTTCTATTGAACATATAGAAAAATAATTTATTAGATTAAATTAATTAATTTTTTTAATTAAATAATTAATGGAACTTGGAATTGATTGATTAATGAGGTTAGGTAATTGGTCAATTAATGGGATCATGAAAATTTTTTTATTTTTGAAATTGGAAAAATAATTTGGAAAATTAATTAAAGTGATATGGGGATATGAAATTGATGGAATGTTTAATTTGTATAATTGGCCAATTTTTATGATTATGGAATTATTGAATCAGATTAATTAATTTTTTAATTAATTTAATGAATAATGTGATAAATGAATTATGAATTCATTAATCCAATTATGTGATTAATTAATTATAGTGTTAATTAATAGAATGGTGTGATTAATTAATTTTTGAATTTATTAATAGAATTTTTTGATTAAATAATTGTTAAATTAATTAATAGAATTATGTGATTATTTAATTTTTGAATTAATTAATGGAATTATGTGGTTAAAAATTTTTTGAATTAATTAATGTTACAATGAAAATAATTATTCTTTGAATTAATTAATGGATGTTATGATTATGAAATTTGATAATGGTTTTTTTGATTAACCATGAGACATGTGAAAATTTGAATATGTGTTATATATGTGTGTAGAAAATTGTCATTGGAATCAAATTTCCAAAGTGATGAATATTGATATTCATGTGTGGGACATGGTATGCTACCTCAAAATTCAATAGTGATAATTGGGTGTGGGACACGAATTACTGATTCAAAATCCAATATGTGTGATTGATTGGTTGTTTAGTTTTAGGTCATTGAATACTACTTCATATACCAAATAGGTCCTAGTAATGGATAACTAGACCCAAAATGTGGGCATTATACAATTGTTCAAATTGATTGTGATAAGGAAATGAGATGAAACAGACAATGAATGAACATGTATAATAATTAATTTGGCATTGAATATATGATATGAATGAGAATCGGGGACGGTCTGAATAAGGTATTGAGTGTTAAGGTGTCCTTAAGAAATAATGAGTAATGTGGGTAACAACATATGTAACTGGACAAATGTAATCTATTTAACTTATTTCTAGTATATTATTTTTTGTAAAGTTGCATACAATCTTTTGAATGGATATATTTTTAAATTCTATTGGTAGATTCATACTAAGTGGTACTCGCACCCATATTGTGCTACTTAATAGGTACACAAATAGAATTAATGGTAGCATAAATGGTTCTGGTTATGTGGACTATGAAAGATGACTTATATGTCGTAGAGCATAGATCAATGGGAGATATATGATTCAAGACCAACTAGGTTGTACTTAGTGTATTTACTCATTTTGTGTTTGCATATCGTCAATTTTCACATTTTCCTCTATCTACTATTTTGTTTTCAATATTTTATTCCTCATTTTATCATCTTGTGCTACTCATTTTCTAGTAATTGGTTAATTTGTTTCCTTTTCACAATGGTAATAATCTCATAATGAGGGTATATTCTCCCAATTATCTATAATATATCTTTTATCTGTTCAGAATCCTTTAGTATATGGGGAGGTTCACTTGAGGTCATATTTCCATCCAAATATATGCACTAGTGTGTGGAACGCTGGTAAGGATGATAAAATGTGGTATCAAAGGCTAGTTATATATTCATTTATTTTATATTTCTATTTGGTAAAGGATTACATTAGAATAAGAGGCATCATGCCTTAGACATGAGTTTATTAATGTCATTATCTAACCAATGTACGAGGAGAAAAATCAATTACCTAGGGTGGGATTATTTTTATTGATGGTTGTTGTAATATTTGAATGCTATTTCGCCCCATGTGATGCACTTGTTTTGTAATTGGACTATTATTTATGAAATTATTTGATATTTGAATCGTAGCCTAGAATGGAAAGGGAGTTCAGTATGCATGCAACATTCTAAGCTCCTAGATAATTTTTTTCAAGTGAATCATATTAGTAAGGCACGAAAAAATCACTTTTGGCTAGTTTTTTAATTTTAATTTAATTTTATTGATTGTATAAATGAATTGAGAATGGAGTAAAATTACATATTAAATGTTTTCAAATGAAAATAATATGAGAGTAAATGGGTGTCTAATGATACATTTGTATAATGTTATGACTTGAACCATTAATACTAAGGACCTAGATATAGGATAATTAGGGGTTGTGATAGAACCTCTATTTAGAATTTATGGTGAGGTTAGGTGAAATGAAATGACTTGGGTTTATGTGAATCCACAAAAATGTGCTATATTTGGGTTATGTATCTTAATAAAAGTGTTTTGTATTAATTACATATCCGTCCATGAATATGTTTGTTTACCAGAAGAATAAAGTATTTTACTCTAAATGATCAACCACTAAGAGAACCCAAGGTACCAGTTGTTCTATGTGAGGATGTCAAAGAGCAGTTCCAAGGGAACATTCCATTATTCATTTAGATTAAGGAACAGAACCCATGGTAGGTTGTGAATAAAAAAATGTTTCATATGAGGTGGTTGTTTCATTTGTAGGACCGTCAGATTTTTACCAGATAGGGTGGGCTTGTGGTAACTGCCTTTTGGATTGATTCTATCAAGATTGTACTTGATCACATGAAACTCTTGTTTAGAAGATATTCAAATTAGATTATTACATGATACATGGTCATGAAAAGAGTTGGTGGGACATCTAGACTCTGGAAAGATATATGGACAATATGGAGTGAATGAACTTTCAAGAGAAGTTATTATAGTACTTTTACCATGAGACATTGAGATAAGAGAGGATAGATGCGTTCATAATATTGAATTAGGGGAAGATATCCATGATAGAAAATGTGTTTCATTTTTCAAATTTATAATTCTTCGTTAAAATGTTTAATGGAGAGGGTGGTACAACTGGAAAAAATTTCATGATGGGGTTAAATGTGAAAGTTAGTGCCAATTAAATATCTTATATGTGAATATGTTTTTAGATGTGATGAAATGGGCAATCATTAAATGCCTGACCCCAGAAGCCTAGAGTCGGTGCATTATTTTAATACACTGGCATGATGACAATGAATCAAGTCCCCAAAGTCTGATCAATTTAGAATTTCATGAAAATATATTACATACATCAATGTTACAAGGTACATTAGAAAATAAAACAAAACATAAATTATTCTTTGATAAATCCATTACTCCCTTATAAAAACCCTTCTTATCAATCATAATACACTTCTTGGAATCATGGGAAAAGAAAACATAAAAAATGGGTGAGCGCAAACGCTCGGTAAGGATAAAAATATAGCAGAAACCTTCATAAATAAGCATAAACATTTTAGGACATGGAAAAAATAGAACATAAAAATTATAATAATATGGAAAAGATAAATCAAATAATTCCATGTACTAAATTACATTGATATTTTACTAGTCAAATAATCACATGTATTATCATTAAATAATTTTATAATAGTGGAATGCATATTTCCAGACATCATAACTTTAAAGTCAAGGCCTTATGCGAAGACTAAAAATAATATTTTTTTAATTCCTTGTGCCAAGAAACTAGTTTGTCTCATTAGACCAACCGATGTATCGAGGAGCTATAGTGGGCTCCACCCGTCACATACTATGTCCATTGCATTTCTCATATGAAAAGGATTAATCATAACATAATCATATATATTAAATCCAGCTTACAAAATGTCAATACATTATCTATAAACCAAGAATGGTATAAAAATAACACATCCAAAGTCAAACATGTCACAAAATCATTAATACAAAATGGTAGACTTGTATCATAATAAATCATCATAGATCAAGAATAATATTCCATAATGGATGTTGACATAATTGAAAATGATCAGTAAAAATCATTGACAGAAATATAACATTTTCATGAAATCATTTAAAAGTCACCTAATTTATAAAAGATATTAATTAATATATAGTTTTGAATCAATGTTTCTCATACCACATTGAAACTTATAAATGGATTTAACTTTTTAAAAAATTAATGTCCATATAAATAAATCCTTAAAACCATTCTGAAAACATAGACACTAATGAAAATGGTTTAGAAGAATAAATCATTAATAAATTTAAAATGATGTTTTAGTAAAAAATTCACATAGAAAGAATCCATTTGAAAATAATTTTAGGAAACATGGACAAGGATAATAAATATTTCTCAGTAGATACTTACGTAAAAACAATTTCGGATAATAAATAAATTGTGGAATTAACCCTTACCATGCACTTTCCATTAGTTGAGGGTACATTTAACCTCTATTATAATGACAAAAGCATGTTATTATATAATACCAGAAACGTATTCATATTTATTATATAATTTATTATTTATTTATGACTTTATACTACCCATTTAATAATTATTTCAATGATAAATTTACACTTTGGGTAATAATCAATTTCTTTATTATACATGTTTTAACTTGTTATTCTTAATTTTATAATTTAGATCATGATTTAAGTAATTACACAATATATCATGGAATTTATATATAATATATATTTATAATATAAATAGGTGTAATGGATAGATATATGAAATGTAAAACATTGTTTATAGAGACGGTAGGCCGTACATATGCATAAATGCTATTTTCGTTTTCATATCTTATTAAATTAATGTAAGTGATATAGATATATGTATGTAAATATATATATAAATATATATATATATATATGTGTTCATTATAATTATTATGACATATTTTTCATACTTATTAATAATGTATATTTTTATAATAATCGTTCAATGGTGAATGTGGAAATGAATCTCATCATGTCGTGGAGACGTTAAGTCGTACGTATACACGAGCGACGATGTCATTTTATTAATGATTAAAAGGTCTTGAATTAGATGTTAAATTAATTTTATAGTGATATTAGAATTCTATTTTCATTATTTATATATATATTATTTATCATTATATCAGTCTAAATAACATAGTGTTGAATAACATATTACACCACTCCTTGAAGATGGTACGTCGTACGTACGCATGCATGATGACATTATCAATCATAGGATGGATAGAATAATGAATATTGTTGTACCATATTTATAATGACATCAAAATTTTTAGAAGGTACTAGAGTTATTATTTTGGTATGGAAACATCAATGAAAGTGCAAGTGGAAGAAGAAACGAACATGGAAGTGGTTGGTGAAATTATTACCTCTTCTTCAAGAGTTTCCTTTTGAGTTGATCAAAATGGAACCATAGGTTGGCTTTGTGATCAATGTACGAACTATAGGTTTATGTGATGGATGTTTTAAGGATATTTATGTAGTGTTTGTCAGAGACAAAAAAATTTTGGCGGTGATATTTGGAGATAAGTGGATATGTCCTTTTATAAGAGGGGTGAGGGTCACTTTAGGAAAATATTAAAATATTAATTTATAATACTATCATATTCTATTTATATTAGATAAAATTGAGTTTATTTTGATCCTTAGGTGTTTATGGGTATATATATAGTCAACCAATAGGTTTTATACATGTTTTGGGTACCATTTTAACATTATCATTTAGATTTTACTCTTGGATAAATAGTTTAACTTAAACTGTGTTTTCTTGTATTCTTACATAATATGGTTAATAAAAATTCTGTAAACTACCAATAGAACCTCAATTGGTTCATTAATTACCTATATAATATTATTAAATCCCTTTGGCTGAACCATAGTTTTTTAGGAATGTCGTATCAATAAATAATATAGTATTTGTTTTGAAAAGTAATTTATGTCATTTTTCACTATATTTGGTATTTTGTTTTTGTGAAAGTCATAACAACCTTTTCACTTCGAATCAAAACTATCTAATCAACACTAACTTGTCATATTAACCTAGAAAATTTGTGGAATTCATTAAAAGTATCAAATTATATTTAATTGAATATTTATAATATCAATTTAATTTATATTTCATTAAGAAGGTAATTATTGCATATTCATTGGGTCATACATAATTTAATTATTTAATGTCTAAAAATTATAAATAAAATAACAATATTAAGGAAATCAATTAATATTTTTTAGGGATATTTATAATCGAATTTATCTTATTTGAAACCATATATTAAAAATGGACTATTTTATTAGTCATTGAACTTAACATTGTAAATTATTTTGGATAATAGATTTTTTTCAATTAAAACATAGTATTCTGTACTATTCATCAAAATATGAAAGTTATTAGAAAAGTACTAAAAATTTATCCCATGTAAATTTTTATGTCCTTATTCTAAATAAGAATTTTATTTTATTAAATTGAATATATAAAAGTGTCATATACTTGTTTTAAAAAGGCTTTTCCATTAAAAGGAACCAAAATTGAATTTTTTTAAAAATAATTCTTTTTTCCCAAAAATTGAATTTGTTTATATATTATGTCGTAGAAAAATATAATATGAATGTTAAAATAATATATAGTACATGTGATTCCAAATATAGATAACAATATTCATACCTGCTTTTTGTATGGCATGTTTGGTTAGTTGTGGTGTGGTCGAACTCGGTGTTGTGTGTAACATAAGATATTTAATCACTTTAATGATATAATTTACCTTAAAATCATGGGGTGTTACATTATACCATCCTTCAATAAATTGTATCCTTGTGAATTGAAATTTTTCTTCGAAAATAAACAGTTAAAATGGAAAAATACTTTTGTGGAAAACCCACATAAAAAATTTGGTTTATAAAATTTATTCTTAATAAGAGGGAATGGGAAATGAAAAATTCACCAGAAAATTATGATCTCGATTAATAGAAGATTGGAGGAAATTAGGTACACACAATTTAAGGAAAAATGTAATTATTTATATGGATTGATTGAGGTAATAAATCACAAACAAGTGTACAATTGATAGCCTCAAAGCCATGGATATATGATGATTTAAAATATCATCAATTCAAGAAAACATAAGGTATTAGGATAACACATTTTTTGGTTTTAAGATATCGTCAATAATGATTAAGAATTAATTTTTCCATAGAGTAAGAGAGAGAAAATATATACTTGACCAGTAGAGTGTCATCCCTTAACTAATTCCTACCAAAAGTTCATCTTTCACTTCAAAAGATAAAAGAATTTAAAGATATTATATTTATCCTAATAAAATGGGGTTCCAAAAATAATGAATTTATATTTAATTTTTAATAATATTTTAAAAAAACTACATTATACAATCTTGGACATCCTGTAAGACAGTGGTAGGTGATAAACCCTTTTCACCCTTTGGTTGTAGGTTCAAGCCTCGTGACCTAGCCGGATGTGATGGGTTGTAGCCCAACCCTGGTGTTGTCCTTTCTATAAAAATCCTAAAAAAATAGTAAATGCATTAACCTTAATAATATTATCCAATTTCAATCATAATCTATTCCAACCTTTAGACTTATCCAAAATACTTCTTTCCAAATTTACAGTACTAAATTTTTAAGGCAAGAAAACACAATGAAAAGCCTTTTTCCATGTAATAACATTTGAATACATAATCATTTATTCTTTTTAAACCCTATAACACACTAAATTAACATAAAACCATATCGATTACATTCATCCTCCCTTATTCCTTATAGAATATTGGATATACTTCTTATATTCAAAATCATTTTAAACTCTATCAATGATGGAATATACAAAACATTAATCAGTTTCAAGTTATTCAAGAATATCCAATATAATTTATCCAAATCAATCATATATTATTCCAAAATCACTGCCTCAGTATCAGAACTATATTATAGTTTATCTTTCTATCAACCAAAAATTTTCCAAAACATATTAACCTACTATTGAGTAACATTACTCGGTTCAACGCAATCTCATGTCATTAATGAAATTGTACTATATTATAATCCTTATATACTTTATAATTCTTATAACATGTACATCATTAATACAATACTCAAATGACACAAAACATTAATAAAAATATAATAAATCTAATCATTACTCTTCATCTTCAATAGTATCATAACTTGATTATTATCCAATATTAGAATTTAAGGTACACTATGATGATTTGGACATTGATTGAGGTAGTGTCCAAACTCCATGCAGATAAAGCATTGTAAATTTAAAACCTTTTTCTTACCCTTAAAATCATGTACTTGGTGTAATTTTTCTCCACACTTATAAAAAACTATCATGCCCTTCAATAATTAACCAAGGTGATTCTTTCCACAGTTATAACATTTGGGAACGTCCTTCTTTTCAATATTCCCTTTATCTATCTTTTTTTCTTCAATACTTTTCTTCTCTTGCTTTCGTTCAAAGCCATAGGACTCAGAGAATTCATTACATTTCTTAGAAACACATGGTATAATTTCTGTATATGATGAGAATACTTGGGATACTATTTCCCTTTTAAATGTTTGCTTTATTCCATGAAATATATGATCGTTATTAATATTTCGATCATGAAAATTCCTAGAATTTTTATTCCTTCTACTAGGTTCCATTTCGAAATAATGGAGTACGATGGGTTAGTTTATGAATCGCAATGCATAATTCCAAACATGTAAGACTCCTAACGTATATTGAAAAGGTTATACATGAAATATATAATCACAAAATGTTTTTTTTCAATGTAGAATTTATCCATAAATCATTAATAATGGTTTGTAATGAAAATGTGAATTGTCCTAAGTATATCAGTACGGAGTGTCATAATCAAGAGTGATACAAGGCCCATTGTCCTGTACCAGGAATCCTCAGGTATTTCCTGAAACTCCTTGTCAGAGTTTTCACTCCTAGAAACATCTATACCATAGTCTCTTCTACCTGCTCTTATCCAAACAAGGATGTATTGCTTGAAAATACAAAAAATCTCTACATTACCAAAATTCTATGATTTTATTCTATAATAATCCTCAATTTTTATTTCAGGGTAATGTTTTATAATCAAATTTTATCAAATTTTAAGACTTTAACAAAAATCAATTATTAAATAGTGTCAAAATTGACATAAAAGAGTTTAAAAAAATGTTATATTATTAATTGATATAATATTCCTTAAAATGAAACGTACGGCCAAAGAACTTATATGATGTTAGGTATGTCATTAATGGACCACTTCGGCTTCTCTTAGCAGCTTATAGTATGTTTATTAACCAAATATTATAAAAATAAAAAGAGACATGGTAAATGTCAAACTAATTTACTAAGGGTTAAATCTATAAGATAATGTTAATATAGTTAACCAAACCTTTATAAAACCTATTGGTTGAGTGTAGTTTGACCCATTCCTACCTTAGCCTCCATATAATTATGATTGGATCCATTAGAAACCGAATATAAATTTATTATAAAATAATATTTTCTGTTTTTTCCTAATGTGCCCCTCACCCCTCTTATAAAAGTGTACTCCCCCTTCTCTCTAATTCATACTAGAAAAGCCTTTTGGCTCTGCCAACAACTTCCCAAATATCCTATAAAATTCTGTCAATTTATCCTTATATTCCTTACGTTAGTCATAAATACAACTTAAGGATCCCTTTTTATCTAATGAAAAGGAAGAACCCGAAGAAGAGGTAATAATCTCACCACCCTCTTTCAATATCTTTTTTTTCCACTTCTTGTTTCTTTGATATTTACATTCTAAAATAATTACTATAGTTTCATCTATATACTATAATGTTATTATAAATATGGTACATCCATATTCATTATTCTATCTATACTTTGAATGACATGTCACCATACGTGTGTACGTATGACTTTCCGTCTCCACATCGTGGTATAATTGTTAGTCAATACATTATTATTTGGATGGGTATAATAATGATGTGTAATTAATGTAAATAATAAATATAAAATTATAATTATTCTTTATATATGATATACCAGCCAATTATATATTATTATAACATCCAAAGAATGATATTTTCGCTCGTGTGTACGCACGGATTACCGTCTCCCCGAACAAGATGAGATTCATTCCCCATCATATCCATTCAAGAATAATTTTAATTAGATGATTAAAAATAATGTCTAAAGTCTTGATATAAATATGGATATGAATATTATAAATCCCATCCATAATAATTATGACTCAAAAAACAAGGAATATAAAGGAAACTGATTCTGTTAACACCCGAATCAACGATAATACTAAGATATTATTAACGAAGCAATGTTAAAAGATCATATATGATATCATATTAATGTATATGATTCTTGTATAATTTAATAACAATTATGTTACCATTATATAGGATTTTAACCTACCCTCGACCAAGGAAAATTACACGGTAAGGGTTAATTCTACAATCTCTTTATTATGCAAGGTTGTTTATTCGTAATTTTTTAATAGGACCTCTTTCTCATCCACAACCATTTATCTTAAAAATGTATTTCAAATTTTTTATAATATTTAATAGATAATGGGTTAAATTCATTTATACCCTTATGTGTTTTTAAAGGAATCTTTTCGTCGTTTTCCAAACATGGTACTTTTTGACATTTTTGAAAAATTTAAGGTAAGAATGATTTCTTAACTTATACAACGGGTGCGGCTATTTTCTGCCGTTATAACATCATATAATCTTATCATAAAATATTTTAAAAATATTTTAAAAATAAATTTTTTCTTTATAATTATGTGACTCTTAAATGATTTCAAAATAGAAAGATATATTTCTCCAAAAAGGGTTTCAAATTCATCTATGTCAACCTCATTTAATGGATTTTATGTTTTTTTGAAATTGATTTTTTATGATACAAAACTTCTATATTGTATTGATGGTTTTGTGATATGTTTGACTGTGGATGTGCTATTTTTATACAATTCATTGTTTATGGTTAAAGTATTGACATTTCATATGCTAGGTTTAATACGAATGTTTATGATATGTTTAAACCTTTTTATATGAGGAATGTATTGGACTTAGTATGTGACGAGTGGAGCTCGCTATAGCTCCTCGATGCATCAATAGGTTTCATGAGACAACTAGATGTTGAATTGGTTGAGGCCCTTTCCCAATTTTGATATATGATTTTGGTCGAGTCCTTAATCATTTTTAGACGTCTTGGCCGAGGCATTGTCAAAATGTTTCAGAATGTTCGGCATTATACATTTACTCATTATGAAAATAATATTGATGGTTAATGTGGTCATTCCACTAGTAGAATGACAATTATTATGTTCTGTTATGGCATTATTTACTCATCACTTATTCCTTCCATAAAAGTATTCATGTTTATTATTGATAAAGGCATGTGGTTTCAATTATTTACCATGATTAATATTTATGTTATCTTCTTCTATATATATTACCCTTACTGAGCATTTGAGATCACCCCTTTCATATGTTTCTTTTTCCCAGAATATGAAGAAGTTAGTTATGAGTGACTTGTAGGAAATATTTCGGAGGCTTGGATGTTTCCAATGGAATAAATTTGTGTTTTATTTCATTTCCAATGAATTTGTGGTTTGTCTTAGTGGTAAGAACCCCGTAATACTACTTAAAAAATGGGGGTTCAAAACCCATTGGGCCCATGGTACTATAGTATTACTGTAGTGGTATGATTGATCGGCGTGTACTGTAACAGGGACATGGCACTATAGCGGTGGTTGTACTGTGCGGGTGCTATAGAAGCCAGATTACTTTTCACAGAATGGGAATTGGGCCAATAAATTTGGCCTATGGGCAATGTAATGGGACACAATCCCACAAGTAATTCGGGCTATGTTTTGGGTCTCCCTATACCCATTTATAATATGTCTTTTCTTTGCTTTATTAATAAAAATGAGGCTTCAGCACCAACCATTAAAAAATATAATATGTTTCCAAAAATCTGGACATAATCATTATAAACAATAAATTTAGTCAACCTACCTTTTTTTACAAATTATACCATTTTCTATAAGTATAGTGTTCCTTCTGGGGATTCTTATTTTTCTCTTATAGAGATGAAAATGTTGACCCCTGAAACAAAACAGTTAAATTTCCTCAAACAAGATCTTTTTGGAAAAATTTATTTGATTTCTAATCAATATGTCGTGTTCAACATATAACATGGTTAATGATTAGTGATATCATTGACACAATAAATTTCCAACTTTTTTTAATTTTCATGGATAGTAATTGATAATGAAATCATAGTAATTTATCAGTTATATCCATCATCTCTACCTCATTTTCAATTAACTATAGTAAAAAATAATTATTAAATGATTATTGTCATCATATATTTCACAACTGGATCCATATAAATGATTTATCCATATTTGTTAAGGGGAAAACAATATCAGCTAATTCCAAATAATGTGTTGGATAAATTATGTCAAGGGGTTTTAATTTTCATGAATAATAAGTAATTACATAACAATTCTACATCAAAACACAACCAAGTCAAATTGATGAAGCATTATTATTAATTAAAAAATCACTATTTTTGTATGGCAGGACCAAAACTAGAGAATTAACCAATCTCTTTCTCAATTCCTTAAAATAAACATCTCATTCTTTTATTTAATAAAAATATCCCCATTTCATGTTAACTTATTTAGCATTATATATAGTAATTAAATATTTTTAATAGACCATTGATAACAGTATTTTAATCCATTAAATTAATGAATCATAGTAACATTTTTTGGTCTTTTCCATTCAACAAAAACATATTTTTATGTGTTCAACTATTATTCCATCATTATTTACAATGTTCCAAAAAAATAAGTCTATTGTAAAAAATTGACATTTTATAAATTTTCCATATAACATATTTTAATTGAGATATTTTAGAAAAATACACATATGTATTTCAAGATTATAATATATTTTTCAAAATCCAAAATATCATCAGTAAAAATAACAAAAATAATATCCTAATATTCTTCAAATATTCAATTTATAAGATCTGTACATATAATATAGGAATTTTTGGATCATAATGGAATAACAAAAAGCTCATAATTCCCATATCAAGTACAAAATAATTTTATTTTTTTGTAATCATTATCCTCCTTCAAGTAATGGTACATATATCTTATGTCAATCTTGGATAAATATAGATCTCCCTAGTGTTGATCAAACAAGTCATCAATATGAGGTAATCGATTCATATTCATATCACCGATGTTTTAAAAATCCATATAATCAATGAAAATCCCCAAGTAACCATCATTATTTTTTACAAAAAATATAGAATAAAATCCTACTGAAGTACTAGGATTAATGATTCCTTTTTCAAGAATCACCAATAATTTATTTTTGATTTTCATAAGTTCCACATGATTCATTAATTTAGGTGTTTGGAAATTGGATTAGTATCAGAAGTAACAAAATATTAAATCCAACATCCCAATTAGGTTTCACACCAAGAAACTCATCAGGCAATATATTATCAACTTAATTTACTATTTCTAACTCATTAATCATAAAAATATAGTTATTTTCAACAATATGTGAAAGATAACTTTTATTTTAATCTTTTAATGACATCCTTGCTTCCTTATATGTTATTAATGGTATAAGTTAATTTTTTGATTAAAAAATTAATCTCATTTTTAAAAATAACTTGTTTATCTCTTTAATAAATATTTTCTTGGTATACTAACCACCAACCCATACCCAAAATAAAAACAAACTCTATAAGGGGTATAACAACAAGGTTTGTTGGTTATTTATTTCAACAAAAAACAAAATAATGATTTTTATAATTCTTTTTCTTCTTTATATATTTCATTATGTGTTTTAACTATATGTTATCATTTTATTCCATAACGCAAACTTTCCAATCTACACTAAAATTCTATAGAAATAATGAAATGTGCAGATACTGTTTCAAACAAGACAATAGAAAAATCTGAGTAAACAATAAATATACAAAAAAAATTCATTGGATGTCCTATTATCTATTGAAGTGGTCGAAAAATGATTTCACTACAACATTATTCTTATATTATGGCTTCTTACATTAACTCAGTTTTTTTCTTTGGTAAGTTATGTACATAGTGCCCCATCTCACCACATTAAAAACAAATTATAGGTTTCTTATTAGAATTAAACACAAGATAATATACATTTTAATATTAGTCCATATGTCCAATCTTACCCCATCAGAATCACATCATGGATTTTTTAATGAATTGTTACATTAAGTTTTACGAAACATACCTCAAACTAGAAACAATACTTTTTCCCTTCAAATCTCATTAATTGATTCTTTCCCATTAGTTTCCATCCCATAATTATCTTCTTTTTATTCAAAGTACATGTGATCATCTGAAAACTTTATTTCAATCATATCATCACATTAAAAAATTTTCTCACAAATTTTTAATTTATGGGAATCTAATTCCCTACAATATTATGGATTGAATCCTGATTAAAAATGAATGGTTTTAATATAATGATTCTAAATAATATTTCGGGCTTACTTTTCCAATTGATGGTTGTTTTACTTATAAAATACCATTGAATATTTCTACTTTTATTTCAATTCAATTAATTTCTTTTCCATAATATGTTGAAAAGCAATATGAAAAAGTTTTTTTGGGAAAATATTATTAAATTCATCCCACTCTAATACAACAACAATCTATATTCTATCCATAAAATTCTTGACCATTTACAACCACTGGTTTTATTCACCTTCAATATAGAAAATAAATAGACTTTACATTTTATTTTCTATTTACCCCATGACATTGAATATCATTTCAAGTGATTTAATACACACTTTATCCACTATTGAGTGAGAAGATACAGTAAAAGTTGGAAGGATTTTACTCATAAAATATTCAAATATGGTTATGTTTCTTCTTAGTGGGTCTATTTGTTCTTTTGCATGGATATCACTTCAAATTATAGTCTACATCAATTAATACATTATGATAAAAGAATTATTGATTCCAATTCACACCATTGCAGTTTGTATCTTCATAAAGATAACATCCTCTTTGTGCCTTCTAACAACAGATTCCATGATTCTTCTACGAAAAAACCATTTTGAACAAACATGTAGTAGATAATGAAAAAAGGGAAAATATAAATGAAGTATCATTTTATACTAAAAATATGGTAAAAATAATTTATGTTATTCTATTAACATCATTCAATCCGGAAATTTTATCTAAATCATAATTTGATAACAAATATAAGTACTTATCCTTAAACATTACATAATATATTTAATTGAACAAGAACGTGTATTCGTACATTATCAATGATATTTTAATTTATTGTCTTATAAAATTAGGTTATAATTAAGACATAAACACCAAATTTATACAAAGTTGATGCTATTATAAAATTATACATTATTTTCATAATAAAATATTCCTTTAAAAGAAAAAATAATTTTTTTTATAAAAATATTCATAACATTCATGTTGTCTTTTTATTTTTCCTTAACCATCCTTACCCTGTATTTTTTTAAAACATGGGATGAAAAAGAATCTCAGTAAGGTAAATAAAAGTTTGGAAATAAAAAATTAGTCCATGAGTACTTATAAACTCCTAAAATATATATATCCCCTTTATAAGTAACCTATACATTGTGAAACGTGAAGTCTTCAAAAAACATAGAAAGCATAAAAACAATTTAGGTGACTTGGGGTATAATTTTATTAGATTAATTGCATATGATTGAAACCCTCAATAATACCATGTGATTATTAACCATTAGACAACCTGAAATTTTATCCCTCATGGACGCCTTATAATGTAACTATCACAGTGACCCTTGGAATAAACATTATGGTTAACATCCAACATACCCATTGTTTTTTGATGGATATAATTGACCAAAAAATAATAGGATTATAATTTAACCAACATGAACAATAAAATCCCATGAACATTAACATAATCAAAAAAATTAATATAAGCATCAAAAAACATTTCTTAATTAAAATAAATTAATTCAAAGGAAAATGGTGCACATAAAAACTCGAATATGATTCATTGAAAATAGAAATGAAATAGTGTAAAGAAATCATTAAAACATTTCTGATTTACAAATGTAGAAAAGTTATCTCATTCCATTAATGTTTAAAAAATATTCCTTTTTATTTTTTTAAAAATAGAAATTAAAAGAATATTTTTTTTAAATGTATCATTAATTATTCTTACAATTTATTAAAATGTATTCAAACCATAAATATAATTTCTCAAAGATTGTTATTAATTTATTTATAAATAGAATTAATATTTAAAATAACTTATAATATTTTTTATAACATGTTTCCACCTTTTTAATATTAATATTTTGTTATTTCGGCAATTACTGGTGTGTTCGTTAGATAGTTCCAAAGTAGGTTCATTATGGACATTATTTTCATATGGAAAATAATACTCCATATGTGAAAAATCATAAACATATAAATAGGTATTTATGATCAATTATAAGTGAATTTATAATTTCAACGAACATGTTAATGTGAAACAGAAGCTTCGCATTTCCAAAGGCAGTGAATTAATACACCATGGAGGATTTTTTTCATTTTTATGAATAAAAGGATAAAATAAGATATTTTATGACTTATATTCCATTAATAAAATAGCATTAAAGTATATATATATATATATGATATAATAGTTTTCAATAAAAATTTTACAGGGGTTAATGATATGGTAGAAGTGAGGTTGTATTGAAATGATAAAAAGTGGAATTTACCTTTATAATATTTAACCTTGAAGACAACCATATGCACATGGAATTAGTATTTCATTGAGACCAGAATCACTAGAATGTGTAATGAGATGATTATTAAAATTAGCTGATATTCAAAAATTTAAGCTCAAGGTGATGATACTAATTATGGAAAGTGTATTTTTTATAATTTAGTATAGGGGAAATTTTGGAATTACATAAAATATTAAAATATAATATTTCTTTTACAGGGGTTAATACTTACAAAATTTATAAAAATATAACGGGGATTACATTTTAAATAATATATTATCCCATTTGAACTTATTCTGTTTTTATAGATTTTTTAAATATTTTAATAAAATTTATATTCATCAAATATCATTTTTTGTTTGATTTAATACAATTCACTAATATGGATTAAAAAAAATATTTTTTTTTAAAAAATCGATAATAATAATATATTATCGCATAAAAATATAATATTCATCTAGTTTATTTGTTTATTACCTTAAAATTCATAATTTTTTATATTTTAATATATTTAATATTATTTATATTAATTTCCCAATAAATAAAATATTACTACATCATCGTGGGGCAGGGATTTGAGGTATATATATGTCTAATAAAAATTATAAATAAATAATGATGATTAAGATTAATATTTTATCTTACATTGAAATATTTATTGTCAAAAAACTATTCTATAAAATAATATATTAAAATATTTTACTAATTTAAATCTATAGATTAAAAACATGTATTTCTGCTACATAATATATTATAAAGGGTTTAAATTGATCCATGATGATCCAAGAGATCCAACATTAGAATCAAAATAAGCTTATGGATGATAATTAGTCATCCAAAAAGATTTATTCAAATGTTTTGTCATTTTAATGGTTATTATAACTCTAATTAAAATATTTTTATCGATTTTTCACCTTACACAAGAACTACAACAATGTCACACAATAATAAAATTTCAAATTTAAAAATTAAAAATAAATTATCATCAAAATAACTAATTAATTAGTGTTATAAAACTCTAAAATTATAAATTATAATTAAAAAATTAATGACACATAATAATTAATTAAAATTATTGAAAAGAATTTTTATCACACAATTTTTTCTATAAGTAACAAAATCTATCATTGTCACTACTGCATATGCACTGCATTTCCAATCACAAATTTTTTAGAATTATTTAGAAAAAATTAATATTTGGATCTTATGAATTATTTTTGTATAATATTTATATTATAATTTCTTAAATGTTTTCATTTCATACATTTAATAAATTTTATATCAAAATTCTATATTAATGATTCCACATGAACAATATATTTTAAAATTTTATTATATTACTATTCAATAAAAATTTAACAATTTCTTAAAATTCAAGAAAATTCATAATATGAAAATTTCAACATAGTAAATTCAATAATGAAATTATTTTTAACAATTTTATATTCTATATGTTTAAAATAAATCATAACAATAAATATATATAAGAAATTGTTTTAACAATTTGTTTTAATTTAAACAAGATACTAAGATGAATAAATTTAACTACATAATTTTGGAATAATAATAAATATGAAAACATATTTTTATATTACTACCTATGTTGTTAAACCATATCGCTTAGAAGAGATTATAAATTATATTCATAGGGTATGATCCTACCATTCAAGGCCATATCTTTTTCTGCTGAGAACAATTATACTTTATCATAACCCTTTATATATACATATATCAACGATCATTGTACATCAACAATATTATAAATGGTTATGATTATTAATGATCTATTAAATATAAATATATTTATTTTCTATTATTCCAAAATAACTAAAGTAATGAATGTGTTTTCTATAACTACATTACATAATAATGAACTTATTCATTCAAAAGGGAATTCCATTTATTAATATTCAAGATTATAAAATATTATCATATTACTGAAATTACATTCTCTTTGGGAATATAGGATTTTTTTATTATTATTTAATATATTTATCAAAATACTCAAAAAAATAATGAATTTATACTATCACTAATCTAATCAAAAATAAAATACAAATAATAAAATATATCTAATTTACTGGTGGTTTCTATTTCATAATACAATGCCTATTTTGAGATAAATACTTTATTTGACACTTAGTAGGCTAGGGAGTCAAATAAAAATGTTTCCATACCATGAATCTCAATATACTAAATTAATCTGTCATGTAATAAAATTTAATAAATAATTCAATCAATAAAATGAAAAAAATATTATAAAAACAAAATTTATGGAAAAAAATATGTCATTATTAGAAATAAACTTCTACAATATCGGATTCAATTAGTTTATCTACATAGACTTTTATTTTTCTAACAATATCATAGAATATTATCAATTATCCAAAATTAATAATTATTGGACAAATTTTATTCTTAATTATTTCATATCTAAATTTTCAAGTTGGTTTATTTTACCTTGAATTTTGCATCTTATATATTTTGATATTCATGATAAATATCATTTGGGGACTTCAATCCCTTTTAATTTTGCAATTAATTTTCATATATGGATACCATGAAAACATTCATAAACTCACCGTCATCCATACTACTGAAATTATTAGTTTATGTTTAGTTTAATCCTCAGTCATGTAGTTTAAAAACAAGCTGAGGAATATATAGAACATATTATCAATTAAAGAAAATATTGGGTTTCGTTTTGTTCTTCTACACATGATAATTACTTCTATAAAACATAGTATTTCCATTACTATTACCTATATTATAATTTTAAATGATCTTTCAAGAATTATCCACTACAATATAATGTCATTACTCAAGAAAAATTTATGTCTTTTAGAATAATAATTATTATAATATAGTTCCTTATTTCTCACATATCACACAATGTATCAAAATAAATTACAAAAAAAATCTATTAGAGGATTGAATTATAAATTTAAAGAAAAAATTAATTAATTAAAGGTTATCAAAAAAAAATTGTTGTGAATTTACTTTATTTATTATTTGTTTCAATTACTCATAAAAAATAAATAAAATCCACTAATCATAATAATCAACAATTTAATTTGTATGTTTTTTCTTCTATTTTAAAATACTATATCCTTTTCAAATCATGGTAATATCCATGAATAATATCATATAATATATATCAATATTTTTTTTACAAAATTAGTATGAATTTTCAGATCTCTTAAAATATAAAATTCGATATCCCATCGATGGTCACATGTAATAAACCAACTAATATTTTGATATTTTTTAAAATGAAAAAAAAATTATTTTTCATTATTTTGATGTAACAATGAAAATGATTTTCCTTATTTTATTTTTATTGAAATATATAATGTTAACTTGTTTTTACACATTAATTCTCATCACAATATCATTTACAAGCCTTCAAATTGGGTTTTTCATTATATATTCCATTAATCTCTTTCAAAGTATAATTTTTCCGCCTTAAAATAATATAAATATTTGTATATATATTAAACAAAAATATGTCACACTTATTCAATTGAATTATTCCTAAAAATTTTTAATATATAAATTCGATTTAATTAATTGAATAATATGATCTGATATCAATATATTAAAAACATCAAAGTAAATGATTTCAAAATTTACATCTTAAAATATATTATTTAATTACTCATAAAAATTATGAAAAAATATAAACTCATTTAAATCCATTCATTCAATATTATGAATATTCAAGAATATAACCATGAAATTTTGATATTGAGATATAATATATATTCCAAAATCACCCATGAATAAAAAATTATTTTAATTTAACTCAAATAACTACATGATATTTAATTAAATAATAATAAAAGTATACTTATAAATGTTTAGGTTCAAAATAATGTAAAAATTTGAAACTTTATATGAATAAGTGAAAATATAAATTCATATTATTAATTTTAATTTAATTTTTCAATGATGTAGGATTTAATAATTCACTCTCACACACTAATGTGATTAATATTATGTATCATATCAAACAATTATGTTACTCTTACGAAACATTCATTTAGCACAATTTAAATTCAAAATTCTTCATACTGCTATTATAAAAACAAAACATTACACTTAACAAAATATAATGATATATTTGATAGATATTTTAATTATAAATTCATTATTACAAATGTATCAATCTAATTTTATTACATAATTGTAAATTTATTTTAAAATCTATATAATTTAAAAAATCATTTATTATAATAACATAGCTGTAAAAAAACATTTTCAACTATTACATAAACTATATTAGTAATAATTTAATTATTTATAATTATATAAAAATTAATATTGTCTTTAATATTTTAATCATTATTTAAACTACCATAAAATAATTCCACTAATTTCTGAATCAATTTTTTTAAGATTAAATTAATGTTAAATAATACTATTGAAAAGTATCATACAATTAGATAACTAATATTGATTCATTGGATCAAATTATTCCTTTACAAAATACATCAGAAATCCTATATCCACCCATGAACTAATTAATCTTGTATTTTTCAATTATTATATTTTCATTACGTTCAGTTTATGGTGACCTCATTTTATTTAAACAATAAATATATTATATTCATTCCATGCGTATGTCTCTAAAAAACCATCCATAATTTTATGGGTTAAATTATATTAAATCGAAGGGTAATTAACAAATCTCATAATATATAATGATATATATTAATGATAAGGTATTTTCACTAATTATCACAACTTGTTACATAGTGTTTCGTAGATAAACAAATTTAATCATATTTTGGTTCGAAATAATAACAAAATCTCAAGGAAATTAAATCTAGTTTCTTATGTATTTATTACCCATGGATCTTTTATGAATATTATGATTATTTTACATAATTGGAAATTTTAAGATATTTATAATATTATCCTATATAAAAAATAATCACCTATTGTTATTTTATTCATTTAAAATGTCTTGGATAAAATAAAACTAACTGAGAAATTTTCATGATCTTGCATTCCTTCCCTTATGGTAATGGATTTTTACTAGAATATAGTGTATAATGATTGTACGGTTGGAAGATTATACTGTTTATAAAAAAATAAATATAAAAAAACATAAACAAATATAATGATGAAGAAGATAAAAATAGCTAAATATATATAATAAAAAGTTCATGGAAAATTCCAATAAAACATCAATTCATTCCCATTTAATTCTTGAAATATAATGTACTGATGCATATACCAAGGAGTAACCATATAATGTTATAATTATAAAAAATAAGTAAATAAGAAGCTCCAACTCCATGAGTCAACCAAATTACATTCCCTAACACTACCCCAAGCCTCAATGACCAGTCCTAGTTTATAAGGGAAATATTATAGGGAAAATTATATTTCATATCCTACAACCAGGATGTCTATTCGGGTACAAATCATTGGATATAACTGGGTGGGAGATATAAAATATATGCCCATATTAATGAAATCTAGTATAATATAGACTATTCTTAAAAAATGAATAATGTGTTGTTAATTCAATTTTGGGGAATTAAACTTCAACTAAGTCAGCTCGTATTCCTAGAAGACATCAACCTGATTAAACTTCCTCCAGACTACGTAGGGTTATCTATGAACATATGACAATATTTTTATATATATATATAATAATTAATTTATATTTATCCTATATATTTATAATACACTCACAGACACACACACACACATATTTATATATAATGATACATATAACTAGATAGGACCTATTGATTTAATCCAATGCGTCCTTTTGTAAAATGATGTTTCTCATATTTTAAATAGGGATTCCATTATGATCTCTCTTATAGGGTAGTAAAGGAAACAATTACTAAATTTATTGAATAATAAGTTATTTCATGCCAAAGTATCATGTAAAATTTTGGACTCCATTTCCAATGATATTTCATTATAAGGGACTCTAAACTACGGGACAATGTAAAATTAAGGATTCCATGCTTGTGCATCATGTTTAATAATGGACCCCATTTCTGAGCATCACGAATAATAATGGTGACCGATACTAATGTTCATGTATAATATGGGACTCAACACCCACATATCATGTATAATAAGTGATTCCACGCTCAAGGATCATGTATAATAACTATCACATGTCATTATTGTACCATTAATATAATTTAAATTCAATATTTTGTTTTTATTTATATTGTAGAAAATAATGTATAAATTCAATGGGTATTTTGGAAGCACACCTCAAGAGGTGACACTAGTCTAAGGGGACACCCTCAAACAATGAAAAGGTTTTGTAGGAGAATTTCTTTCATGGATATCAAATTAATTTTTGATATTTCAAATATTTGAGGTAATATATTGATTGTACATCATATGACCTCACGACAAAAGATATAAAACAGTAGGACCTTTAGTGAAAATTAATAGGCAAAATTCTTTATTCTAAAAGAACCACACTTATCTATTATTAGTATTTAATTCATGTCAAAAAAAGAAAAATCCAGGAACATAAATATTCCCCAAAAATTGGGTATACATGATCTCCTGGAAATATCACTCTATATAGAAAATAAAATAAGGATAAAGGGAAATAGGGTTTTCACCCTTACATCTCACATAAAATGTATGTACCTGTGAGATATTTTGACCATGATTATTAGTGGACCTCAAAATAGGATGAGAGGGAGAATAGAATGTGCACATGAGAGTTTATTGTATAATTAAGGGTTTAAATGGTCTGAAAACCCAATATGTTTTGGATGAGATAATTGATAATTTTACCCTTTTAATTCTTAACACTTTATGGAAAAATGTATACCGATTGTGTGGATCACACTATATAATACCCACACTAACTCTCATTACTTGATAATGTTTATAAAAATCACCATTATTTTCTTCACTAAACTATCCATTTTATGCAATCATTTTCATAAAAATGTGAGCTCGAGTTCATTGTATAATAAAATAAATGTGATACCCACATAGGGTTACACGGTTTGGGTTCATTTTTTCACTAATAATTTGAAAACCATGCTCCCCAATTACCATTAAAAAAACAATCATTCAAAGGAAAAATCATACCAAACTCAATTGAACACCCAATATACATATCAAACATTAACACATGAATTATGTGTTCACATTTATATTCTATAATACTCTAATGTTTTTCTAAGCCTCATTTTAATAATCATCCCATCCAAAAAATGAATCGTTCAAAATCCATTGGAAAACATTCAACCTATAAAAATTTTATGATGTTACAAAAACCCATTTATAGGTAGTCTCATCCCATAGATGTGACAACCCAAGACACCCTCTTCTAGATCAGGTGTGAAAATATATTCAATGAATTTTTTAATAAAATATACCTAAAAATAGATATTATATTATATGACTAAAGAAAATTTCAGGTCTAGGTTTTGGAGAATATGAAAAAATCATGAAATTCATCAATGTTATAAAACATTAATTAACTAATTATACTCACATAAACATACTAATTTAATAAATCCATCAACTTTTATATCTTCAAAATGTATGTGAAAAATATTTAAAAACATGGGATGAGTATAAAATAATCTATTTTCGGATTTTAGAATGAGTGAATATTATTTAAAAATTCTATTGAAAATATTTTATATCTAGAAAAAAATATATTATATTATTTATATATTTTCAAAAATAAAATTTATAGTTTTTATGAATAATACATTTCATAACTCTTTAAAAATACTATTTGTTTTGATAACCACTCAAAAACACCCTTTAAAATCTACATAGATTTATTCTTAAAACCCATTGGAAAATAATAAATAATTTATGGATAAAAATGAAATGTATAAAATATTTATAAGTACTTGTGGCCGCTAGAATTACTTATTTGTAGGAAAAGATCTCCTTCAGATTGGAGGCTCACACCCTATTCCTCGTCATCACATTTAATAACCTTGTGACAAATTTTATGAAAAACAATTTATGAGATCACCCTGTCAAATTATAAACCCATTAATTTTTTTTTGAAATATTACATACATTATGTTCACTAATTATAATAATTTAATGACATATAATCTTAAAAAATATTCATTTTTAGAAGAAATATAGTTTTTTACAAAAATCAATCACTTACATATAAAAGAGATGAACATGAACACTTCAAAATGAAAACAAAACCTGTTATTAAAATGTATAAATTTTCAATAAAATTTTTATATAATGGCCATCTCTATAATAATTTATTAAAATAAAATAGTTTCATTTAAAGTTTATTTTTATCTTCTAAAATAAATACATTAAAAATAATCACCTTACATTGAGTATGACTCTTTATGTATGGTTCTTTATCTTCCACTTCACCGCATAATCCCTATTCATAACTCCTCAACACCACAAAGTATGATGTTATACATAAAATTACAATTAAATAAGATGGGGAAAGATTCTATGAATATATTTTTGGTAATTAGTTCCCTAAAATGGTTTTATGTGTGATGAAATGATAATAATAGGTGCCCTGTTATTAGAGAGTGGAGCATCAGTTTTTTTATTTATCAAAATATTAAATTAATATAACCTAGATATCATGTTAAAATAAATCATAAAATATTAATTAAAATATAATATGATAATATATTTGAATAAAATCATACAATAAAATTTAGATATCTTTTTACTATATTCATTCCCCATATCCTTATGCATTAACCCTCATTTACTCCCTAAAACTCTAATCACGAGGTCTTCGATTTGTACTCTTCAAGATTAATATAGTAACTATAAAACATAAATCTAACAATTAATGGATCATAGATAGCTGATAAAACCATATTCCAAACATTTTTATTAATTGAGTATTTTTTTAAAAAATTATATATTTTAATAACTTCATATTTATTTTAAAATATCATTAATTTAAATTATGACAATATTAATTACATGGAATTTTAAAAATATCAATAGATCAAGATAAAATATGAAAAAAATTCAATTATTCACTAATATTCCAACATAATATATAAAAGTCATTGATGACATTAATTATGTCAAATTATATTTATTTTTAAATTGTTAATTAGTATTAATTTGATATTTCTATTAATAAAATAAATACCCTATATTCATTGTGTTTGAATTTATGGTAATTATTTATTCACTGAAAATAAAAAACTACACTACCATGATTGATATAATTTTTTTTCATATTTCAAATTACTATATATTATTGAATATATCTTATGGATAACCTCATATTAAAAATTTTATTTTTAATAAAACCCTTAATGTGATATCATTGACATTTACTTAAATTTTATATTATATTTTTCATAATCCTATAAATGTGGAACCAAATTTTCATAGACTATAATGTAAGATTATTTTGGTTAAGACATACTAAACCCATAAAAATTATTCATGTTATTCAAATATTAAATTGTCCTTAAAATTTTAATTATAACAATTTTATTGATATTTCTTTTTCATTCACAAGCACCGTGTCAGTGTTGAAAAATCATATAAGTTACTTAATTATTATATAGAAATTGAAAATAAATTAATATCATAAAAATAAATGAACTAGGAATAATTTAATCTTTCTTATTCATTTATTATGTTTATTTACTCATATAAATGTCCAGATAAATTATTAAATATTTTATTTTGGATTTTATATTCTTGTGTAAGAAATGCACAGTCATTTGGGTTGGATTCTTGTAATATAAGTCCAAAATTATATTTTAATATTTAAAATAATCATTTATGGATAATATTTTTAAAATTGGTCATGAAAAGTCTTTCTACCTCTCACTTATTAGTTATAAGTCACTGAGTATTACTTTTTAGAGATTCTCAAACACTATATTTTCACTAAAAAATATTTTCATATATTTTATGGATTAAATTATATTTTGATTTTTAGGAATAATGTTTTTATTTTTAAATTTTAATATCTAATTTAATTTATTCCATAAGTTTAGTAAATTTTTATATCAATATTTTTCCAAGAGAAAATAAAAAATATACCATTTTAAAAAATTGTATTTTTTACCATTCATAGAAAATTAATGATTTTACTAAAAATATAAAAATTTAACTACAAAATATTTAAGATATTATGAATACATAAAATAAGTCCATTTTATCTTATATAATATCTAAAATATTATGAAATAAATTATAATTTTTTCCCATAGAGTGCAGTAAAATCTAATTTTGATGAAAACATAATTTTTTTGAATAATAAAATGGATTTAAAAAATGTGATTATATTATAATATCATATCGATAATTTTATATTTATTTGGAACCTAATAATTTTTTATAAATTATTTATTTCTCTTCAAACCCGTCAATTTAACAACTATGTTATACCAGTCATATTTAGATAATAATATTGTTTTTGTTATTTAAGCATGATGTGGTTTATATCATATTTAAGAAAACATATTTTTTAAATTTAAAATGTTATGATTTAACATTTTCCAGCATTGAATAAATGTAACCCCCAAAATTTGTTCTTTTTTTTCTTATAAAAAATCTAAATTTCCATCTTTATATTAGAGAAAAACAATATTATTAAGGGTACTTAATAATCTAAATGTTCAAAAAATAAATATATAACAAAAACATTCCCAACATAAAAGACACATTATCCCAAATACAATTGAACAATATTTTCAAATGTTGTATAAGTGTAATGTTTCCCAGTAAAATGTGTTAAACTAAAGAAAAAAAATTCAAAATTACATTGATATCATTTAATATTAGATAAAAAATATTTTATATTATAAATATATTTTAATATTAATAAGATATAGTTTTTATGAAAATTATTTTTTAAAAACCTTTAAAATTATCAATCCTTTTGAAAATAATTCAAAAATATCAATTAAAAAATAATTTGATTTCTTCTTAACAAACATATAAAAATAATAATACTTTTAAGGATTAAAATTATAATTATAAAATCTCAATTAAAAAATCTATCCAATAGTCCAATCTCATGTAGGTAAATTTTTCATTGAGGTCATGGGTTCACTCCCCATTCCTCACCATCTCATTCGATGCCAAATTTATAAATTTAATTAATACATGTTAGGATATATTCCATTCAAATTTTTCCCCATTAAAATCATATTTTTGTATTATATATTATTTTCATAGAATAAAATAAATTAAAATGTTATAATCATGATATATTATTATTTTTATGTGAGATTATATTTTTTCTACAAAAAATTTACTTTATTTAAAAAAAAGGACAAAACCACTTTGAAATTAAAAAAACATGTACTAAAAGACATAAAATATTAAAAAAAATTATATATGATGATCATATAAACTATAATTATTGTATGTAAAACATTTTCCTAGAAAATATTAAAACATCTAAAAAATTGTTCTTTAAAAATTATCACAATACTTGGAGTCCGACTGGCCATGTACAATTCTTTTCATTCCTCGTATTTAGATAATATTTTTTAATCATTAAGATGACACATGATGATATTATACCTAAAAAAAGACATTTAGAATATGGGGTGGGATTATTGTAATGTACCTGGCTTGGTATTGGCAAATAAAATGTTTTTTTATGTCTAAAAAATGTAGAGAAGAGGTTTCCTTTTATAAGCGAGTAGAGGGGATCATTTGGAATTTCTAAATATAACAAATTAATATCAATCAATATTAACATCTTATTTGACCAAAACATATTAATTTAGAATATAATATTATTATGGACGAAGATAAAATTATAAAATAAAATTCTGACATGGTTTTACAATATTTCATCCCTTATCCTTCAATTTTCACTCTTATTTAACCCCTTTAATTATTATCATTATATCTTAAATCATTTTATTTTATGGGTTAATAAAGTTAATATTAAATGAAAAAAGCCCAATAAATTTATCATTTATAACTTTTAAAATCATATAAATTTTTTTTTGTTAAATTAAATTTTTTAATAAAATTTTATATCATTTAATAAAATATTATTTATATTAGAAATCATTGAAAACCATTTCGACACTATTAAAGACTATAAAATTTAAAAAATCAATACATAAAGATGACTATAAAAAAATTAATACATTCATAACATGTCACAATCATCTAGATATAGTTTTTTTCATATTCGGTATCTCAATGTATATTTTCTTTATAATTTTTAATAACATTTATGTAATATCTCCATTAATAAAATAATTACTGAATCAACATTTTGTAAGAATTTATAGTAATTATTTCTCTAATAGGAATTTATTATAATTACACATATGAAGATAGATGTTATTTATTTAACATTTTTATTTATAGATTCATTTATTTACTATATAACATGGTATTTATTTTTTTATATTTAATAAATTCAAGAATCTAAATGATGTATATTATTTTAAATAAAATATAATAATTCCTATAATATTATCCATAAGACTCCAAATAATCATAAATTATACATATGAATAATTATGGACAATATAATCTCAAAAAATATGATTTATTCATATTTTTTAGAAATTAAATGAATATTGTCATTTGAAATAAAACCATTTTATAGATTTTCCTTTAGCTTGCATAAACAATGCATCAATGCAGAATAATACTGTAAGGTAATTAATTATTATATAAGAATGAATAACTATTGACTAAAATAAAAATAGACTAATTACGATCATGTTAATAATATATATTTGTTTATGATTTATATTTAATCATATACATGTCAAGACAAATTATTTAATTTGTTATTTTTGTTTTTATTTTCTTTTACAAGTATTTCACGATCATATGTATAAGATTCACTTTTTATAACTCCTAAAATATAATTTATTATTAATGATCATAATTAATGGATATTTTTAGTAAAACGGTCTTTTAGAAACATTATACAAAACCATTATTCATTATAAGACACCAATTTGGACTTTTTTGTGTTTTGAAAATACTACATCAGCAATAAATGTGATTTTCATATTTATCTTGAAAATAACTTATAATTTCTATATGTTTATATTATTTTTTTAATAATTAATTTATAATAACTTACATGTCTTATTATATAAGTTTGATAAATTACTTTATCATAACAGTTTATTGACAATATCTAGAAATATATCATATTTTAAAACAT
Source organism: Viscum album (assembly GCA_963277665.1). Classification (NCBI taxonomy): domain Eukaryota; kingdom Viridiplantae; phylum Streptophyta; class Magnoliopsida; order Santalales; family Viscaceae; genus Viscum; species Viscum album. The sequence goes on from OY728138.1 coordinate 1,081,391,450, forward strand.
TATTTTTTAAAAATAAATTAATATTTTATCTTTTCCAAAAAATTAAGAAAATTCCATTATAATTTAATTATGTTATGAATTTTTTAAAAAATTAATTTAATCTTTTCAAATAAATTATCAAACAAATTTATTAATATAGTTATAATATTTACTGATTAGGTGTAAGAAAACCCATTTTGGATTAGAACAAATTTTTTAAGAGTAAATTGAATTTTCGAAAACTTTTGTGATAAGTTTCTAATAACATAACAATACATTGATATTTAGTTGGATATTTATATTTTTTTCATAATCCATTTATTTACTTTTATACTCATTTGTTTAATAGCTATATTAAATTTCTCACATTTAAATAATAATATTTGTTTGATCATTTATTCATGAATTGGTGTATTTCATGAAAAATTGAACATAGTGTTTCCTTTTAATATTTTGGGATGTTAAACTAGAATCCCCTATTGACAAGGATAACATCACATTTACTTCATGGTTCATGATTCCCTGATGAAACAATAGTAGTATATTTATGAATTTTCGATGCATATCGATGATCTATTTTAAACAATCTATAATGACACATCATGTAATATATAAAATTCCCCTTTAAATTTAATTAAATGTATTATTATGTAATATTAATATATAACAAACATTAACTTATTTGGTTTTCATATATCATTACAGATTTAAATGAATGTTAATAATCATTACCTTTGATAAAATTTCCGTTGAAAAGTGATAAGATGATTTGCATAAATTTTGGGTAATAACAAATCCAATTGACATAGAAAAATGATGTGATGTTCTAAATAGTAGGACCATAACCTATACTAACCATTTTTTGAGCATTCAAGGGAGATAGAATCACTGGGATTTTCCTTTGACGTAGCTACATATGATATCCAAAAAATAATCATTAACGAAACCATTTATGGGAGAAGTTAAAGAATATAGAAATTTTAATGACACAACACCAGTTTCCCATAGTTAGTGAATTGTTTTATTGAACATTCCTGATAAAAAAATATCAATGGACCAATCAGTTTAGTATCCTTTGATATACTAGACACACACAAAAGATTTACATTACATCATAAAATGAAAAACTACATATTACCACCTTTTAAAAATATAATATCCTCTTTACTATCCCTACATGTAAATCATAATATACATCTTTTATTATATAGTAAAATTAAACATAATAAATGGGTTAGCTCAAATGGTCAGTAAGGATACAAAATATAGGAAAATCTATCATAAATAAACATAATCATTAAAGGCAAGGTATAAAATTGAATCCAAATCATTTTAAATATAAAAATAAAAATAATATTGTATGAATAAATCATGTAATATCTTTTAAAAATTCACATGGATAATATACTAGTCGAATAATAACATGAAATATCAATAACTAATCTCAAAATGTTGAAATCTATAATGTCGGACATCATAAAGATATCGTCAAAGCCTCATACCAAGACCATTACCTTACTGTAAATGCCTTGTACTAAGACACTAGTTTGTTTCATCATATATATCGATGAATCGTGGGGATATAGTGGCCCCACCCGTGACTTACTATTCCAATTCATTCCACTTATAAAAATGGTGATATATAACGCAAACATTCGTATGAAAACATAGATACGAATTGAATTATATTTAACCATAAACCATGAGTGGTATAAAAATTAAACATGCATGTCCATATATTTTATAAACCCTTAAATACAATATGGATTATTTTTTCATTTAAATTCAACCTCAAATAATAAAAATCCATCAAATGATGTTGAAATAGATGAAAATAATTTAATAAATTAATTAAAACTCTTTGAAGAAATATACCTTTTTACTTTAAAATTATTTAGGATGTACAAAATTATTAAAGAAAACATTTATTTTGAAAATTGTTTTAAAATATTTTAATGATAGATTCAAAATTTTAATTCTTCACAACACTATAAAATATCTTCTTGTGCCATATATGTTTAAAAGAATTTTTTTCTTCATTTTTTTGAAAATGATATAATGTACCTAATTTTCAAGATGACACAACGATTGCATTAAAAATTATTTGTAAAAATTATTACAAGGGTAATTATTAATTTTAAGAAAATGATAATATTTTGATTTACATTTAAAGAAACATGGACATGAATGATAATGACTTCCTTGTAGATACTTACGTATATGAAATCTCTGATAATAAAGATATTGTTAAATTAACCATTACCTAATACTTTACATTATTGTAGGGTGATTTATCCTCATGTATAAAGGTTAAAAATGTTATTAAATTATACATGTATCGTATCCATATTTTTGATATCATATATGATCATATTATATCATTTCTTAATAATATTACATTATAACCATTGTATTGGGTGGTATCTACTTCATTTTCCCATTCCTGGTTTATCATGTATGTCATGTTTTTTATGAATATGAAATATTTTATTTATAAAAATAAAATAAAATTATGTTATTAATTATTATTTTTACTCATCAAATAAATTTTATAATCATTCTCTAATGGTTATCTTGAAGAATGAATCTCACCGCATCGTAGAGACGGTAAGTCGAACATATGCCTGAGCGGTAGTATCATTCAATTGATGGTGAAATGATAATGAATTTGATGGTATAAAAATTAAACATAACAATTTTCATTTAATATTAATTATTGTTATTCATTATAATCATCATTATACCCATCTAAATAAAATAGTGTTGAATAAAAAATTACACCACGCTTTGGAGAGGGTACGATGTATGTACACATGCATGGTGGTATTGTTATATATATGATGGATACAATGATGAATAGAGTTGTACCCTGATTATAATAACATATGATTTTTTATTATACTATAGTTATTATCTTTATATGGAAACAACATATAAATACGAAGTGGAAGAAAAAAATAAAACGGAATGATATGATAAAATAATAACCTCTTTTTCAGGTGTCTCTTTTTGGTTTGCAGAAAAGGACTCGTTAGGTTGGCCTTCTTAAAAATGTATGGCATCAAAGATAAATTTATGGAAATTTGTAGAATAAGGGTAGGGTTTTTCCATGAATAATGGAATTGGGTGTGTTAATTAAAGAGAATGAGAAGTTCCATTTTTTAAGAGAAGTGAGTGTCACTTTTGGAAGTCATTGAAATATTAATTTATTTTAAATTGAATTTCAGTTTAAATTTTCTCCAATGTGATTTATTTTACTTACTGTGATGATGATTAGTCTATATCCTTTTATGAAATGATTTTTATACATGTTATGGTAACAAAATTTATAATATTATTTTTGTTTAACCCTTAGTTAAACAGTTTAACTCTTAATGTGCCTTATTGTATTTTTACACTATAAGGTTAATATATTTATAATAAAATTCCAAAAGAACATAAAATGGGTAATTTATTAAAACTGTTACATTATAATAGATATTTATATGAACCTTATATCATTATAATTTTTATATCATATAATTTAATATTATTTGTTTTAAAGTATCATTTATTTCAAATTTGACACTATTCAAAATTTTTGTTTATAAAAATATCAAAGAATTTTGTAACATCGAACCGATACTGATAATATATCTCTTAAATTATTATGTTATATAAAAAATTTATTTATGTCATTAGTTATATCAAATTATATTTGTTTTAATATTTTTAATAACATTTAAGTGATTTTTTCTGAAACAATTCAATTACATCATCATTATTGTATCTCCATTTATTTTAATTATTTAATTTATAAAATTTTAAATAAATTAAAATTATTTAGATATTATTTTATATATTTTTAAATATTATTTTTATTGGAAAATATCAATTATATATCCTCAAATTAAAAAAGATATAGTTAATAAAAGTTTAATATGACATTTCATCTATTTTTTAAATAAAATATAATAAATCTCTTAATCTTACAAAAGTGGTTTAAAAATAATAATAGATTTTCCTTAGGTTTTTGTATTTGAAAAATAATAATCCAATAAAACTATGAAAAGTTTTATTGAAATATTATATCATTATAATAATATTTTTATCTTTAATTACCCTATTTACCTTTAATCATGTTAAACAAAATCCAATCATTACCATTCGCAAAAATTATTTTGATAATATTAGACATAATGTTCTACACATATTTCAACCATGAATTTTAATTTTTTTAAATTAAATTCACATAAGTGGTAAAATTATTTTTAGTGCAAATCATGTAGATGTGGCTAAATGGAGGGTAAAAGAGACATTAAAATGATTAATAAATATTTATATTTAATTCTATTATAAATTCACTACAATGAACTATATAGTATTAAATTTTTTTATATTTATCTAAAGTTTCATTAAAATTATTTTATAGTAAAATTATTATTTAAATGAAATATTCAGGGTTTAACATCAATGCATTATTTTTCCCTATTCATAAAAAATTGAAACTTTTCAAAATATTTCTAAAATATCATCCTAACATAATTTTGAAAATCAGAATAAAAATTGTGAAATATAAACTATAAAAATTTAATAATTTGTGTAATAATATTTATAAATTTTTTTTAATGTATAGTTTAAATGGTCATGGTGAGCTTAATGTTGATGATGTGTGCAACAGATGCTATCAAATTATTTAGAAGAAAGCGTAATGTAGAAACTTGGGTTGTCACATTATTTTATCCAAAGAATAATTTTATAAACAAAATATTTAGAATATAACTTCTTAAATGTATTCGGGTGTTTAATCCTCGTATTCTCTTAAGTTTCCTACATCACCGCTTCATTTTTATTATTTTTTCAAAGAACCATTACTAGACATGTTTTCTGATTTATCAACACGTGTTATCAGGAATCAAGAATATTGATACGATCTTCATAAAAAGACATATCTAGTTTTAGATCGATTTCATCACAGGTAAGTATATGTGACGGGTTTGTCTTTTACATCTATAACATTGATACGTGAAACACATCCTAATAATTAGGGATACATAGAATCATTTCAATATGATAAGATATAGATCCAATAAGTTCAAGAATTTAAAATGGTCTGATGTACCTGGGAATTAATTTTTTTTCATACAAAATACTATAACACCCTTCCGTGGAGATACCTTTATGAAACATGATATCCAACTAGAAATTCAAAATCATTCATTCACTTCTCAAAATAACTCTTTTTCCAACATTAATCTATTTTGATATGGGTATGAATATTTCTTTCCTTTTACGCAAATTACTCAACAAGTTCTGGGGCTTCAAGTTTTCTTTCACCAACATCATTCCACGATGTTTGTGTACAAAATATCATTCCATATAACACATCATATAGTGCAATTTGTATACATTAATGGAATCTATTATTAATGAAAAATTATACAAGAGGTCAATACTAATCATACATCCCTTAAATGTAAAGAGAGAAAGATCTAGAAATTTTTTCTAATGATTGAATAATCCTTTCTAATTGTCTATCATTTTGAGGGTGGTAGGCAGTGCTACAGAAAGGTCAATATCTAGGTCCTTCTATATAAGTTTCTTGATTTGTGATGTATAATAGGGATAACTGTTAGAAAAAATGGATTGAGGTACACCGTGATGTCTTAAAACCTCATTTATTTATTGTCCTTTGAAATGTTCATGGTGCATATCCTCTCTCATAGAAAGAAAATGTGTTAATTTGGTTAGATGATCAACAATAACCCATATAACATAATTTCTTTTAGAAGTCTTTGGTAGCTCAATGACATAGTTCATCATAATATCATACCAAATACACATAGGTATATGAAGAGAAAGTGTGAATACTCTAGGTTGTTGTCTTATAGCTTTCACCAGATGATAAACCAAACATCTCAACACATAATCAAGAATATCCCTCTTCTTGTTGCCTTGCCAAAAAGGTTCCTCCCAATCCCAATAAATTTTCTGGACACTAGAGTGTATATAGAAACTATAACTATGAGTAACACCCAATAATTAACTTTTTATCACAAGTATAGAAGGAACACAAATACTCTATAATAATTTCAATGTAACATCTTAAAAAAAAGTCAATATATCTCCCATAATTCATATATTTAATTATATTTTGAAAGTTCTCATCAATGGAATAAGAACTTTTTATCCTTTCATCTAAATAATATTTTTAATCCATTTGAAAACATAGTGATGTTTCACATTCCATGAGAAATTCCATATTCATCTTTACTATATCCATATACATAAGATCCCATTCAACTCTAAATATTTTTTAGAACGCTATGGTCTTTTATACTCAAAGCGTATGCAACCTTATTTACATTCCATAGGTTTTAGTATATTGTAAAATAATAATCATTAAGTTTATCAATCCATCTAAATTGTCTCATTTTGACGTCTTTCTGTGAGAAAATGCATTTAAAACTCTTATAATCAGTATATATATCACATCATTGGTGATATATATAGTTCTAAAATATCATCAAAGGATATATTACTACAACTAAATCTATATCATGAGTTAGGTAGTTTTGTTCATGAATTTTTAATTTCCTTGATTCCTATGTAATAAACCAATCATTATAAATAAGGTAACAACATAGTCATTTCTTTTTCACATCACTATAAATAAAAAACCCGTCATTCCATGATGGTAGAGTCAAGGTTGGAACAATGACTAATATTTTCGTCAATTCTTCTAAAAATGCTTCACACTCTTTTTCTGAAACAATTTTAACACCTTTATTAATGTTCTCGGTTTATGGGTTTTAAAATCAAAATAATCATGAATTAAATGAAGATATTAATATGACAAATGAATAAAATATCACACGATAGTAATACTTTTCAGTGATAGACATACTTGGATTTCTTTTGTTTTTTTTATAATCAATAGATTATCAATTTTTGGAGACAATGTTTCCTGGAAAAGAAATTTCCTAAAGCCAAAATTCACAGTTGCTAAACATCTCATATTTTTCATTTCATATAAGTGTCTTCAAAACAATCCTCTAGTTTTTCTCATAGACGACATATATTTAAGAGTATACCATGATATCATCAATAAATACTATAAAATAATCAACAAGACATTCCTTGAACACTCGGTTCATTTGATACATGAAAACATTGAGTTTATTAGTCGATCCAAATGAAATTAATGTAAATTTGTAATGACCATACCTCATGAAGAATGATGTATTTGGAATATCATCCTTTTTTACACAAAATAGATGATATCTAGAACCAAGGTAATTTTTTGTAAATATTGAGCTCCATTAATTTTATAAATTTAATCATCAATGTGAGGTTGGGGATACTTGTTCTTTTTTATAATATAATTGTTTTCTCTTTAGTCAATGCATAGGCTCATAAATCCATCTTTTTTCTTAACAAAAATAACAGAGAGTCCCCATGGAGGTATAATGTGATGAAGAAATATCTTATTACTAAATTCCTCTAGTTGTTTCATCAGATATACTTATTCCACATTGGAAATTTTATATGGAGTATTTGATATTGGTCTTGAATTTGGGATTAACTCAATAGAAAACTCAACTTCATGCTCTAGGAAGTGTCTAGATAAATTTTCAAGATAAACATCAATGTATTCCTTTACAATTGTTACACCCTAAATTTGAATATTTCATTTTTCATCTCTAGATGTTATTTAATATTCCTACCAATGTACCTCATTCAGTAAAGATAGTTAGGGTGGATTTTGATAAGAATCAGGTGATGTAGTTTCTGCTTTAAAGATAATGTATTCTATATCATCCTCACAAATCATAACGTTCTTCTTATTGAAATATATTTTTTCATTATATTTTGAAATCCAATCAATACCGATAATTATATCAATTTCAACCATATGTATGCTAATAAATTCATCCAATAATTCATGTATATATTCCATAATGGGAACATACTGAAAAATCATTGTTACAATAAGACTTCCCTTAGGGGGTTTAACTAAAAACTCCATTTTTATGGTGAATTGGAAATATATAATTTTTAATGAAAAATGTGATGAAATAACGTAATGTTATGATCTAGAATATAATAAATATTTGACTAAATTTTTGGATACTAATATAGTACCTACGAAAATTTCATTTGGATGGTAATCATCTGAAGTTGTGATCGTAAAATATTGGCTATTACCCCCTTACTGTTTTATGAGGAATTATTATTTAATGATTTTAATAATCACAGGAATAATGTCCCATTTCATAAAATATTTAGCATTGAACAATGATATCTTATTTCTTTTCCAAGAAATATGGATCTTGGTGGCCCTTTTATCCACACTTTTAACAATATATCATCCCCTTTAGGCAAGTACTAGGGATTTTCTTCATGCAATTACTATAGGGTGGAATGTCAGATTATCCCTTCTACCCTTATTTCCATTTATAGAGTGTTTAGTGGACATCTTCTTCTCTTGATCACATACAATGTCATAATACATAAAGAATTCATTTTCTATCTTGATATCACATGATAATCTATCTTTGTATGATGATAATGATTTTGAGACCAATTCAATAGAAGGAATGTTTTTAACATGTCCTAGAATTGATAAATATAACTTATTCATTTAGGTATATAGTCTTCAACATTCCTAGATAATATTGTGAAGTTAGACTCATAATTTAAAACATTGTCATCTTGTTTCTTCCTCAAACTCATAAATTTCTGTTACATTCAATCTTTCACTACACAAGGAATGAATTACTTTTGTAAATATTCTTTAAAATCCCTCCACTCCCTGTTTTCTAATTCTTTATAATCATTCATGTTTTTAATTAGTGACCTCTACAGATATGAATCTAATAAGAGATGATAAATTTCCACAATAACCATTTCCATTTTCATTACTCCCTAAAGATAAAAAATATTATCCTTTAGGAAGTTATCCATTTATCAAATACAAATGAATTTTTAGTCCCATTCAATGTTGGATGTTTTTGTCTCATGAAATGGTCTAATATTGATCATCCATGTTGTGGATTAAAGTGCTCTAGATGGGTATGTTTATTTTTCAGACCCTAAGTCATCTATCACAGTATGGTTATAAGCTATTGAACACCAGTTGTATCACCAGCTCCACTATCATTATCAAGATTAGGAGGGAAACACCTACATGGATTATGTGTGCTTATATGATTTACATTTATTCCACTCCAAAATATTTCTAAAAAATGGAATATTATAGATTAGGTAATGAATCATAATTAATAACTCCAAACATTTAAAATACATAACACAAATTAGAAAATTTATGCATATCTAATCTGTAATCATAAAAGTGGTTTATTTGAGAACATAGTTAATCATAAATCATTCATAATGGTTTTTAAGTAAAATATAAATTTTCCAAATAATATCTTCTAGGATTGTTAAGCCATATGAAATATAAGTCTCGTTGTTGAGTACTAGGTTACCCCATGTCAAGACCAGAACACCTTGTTGATGTTATTACTCTTAGGTACATCTATTCTAGATCCAAATCCACTAATAGTATCTCTACAAGGATGTATTTGTAAGGACATGATATTATATAAATAAAATTTCATTTAATTTAGTGACTTATTGATATAGAAAACAAATGAAATATTTTATTATTATTGGGATTAAATGATCATTATGTATAATTACTTTTGATAGTATAACAGATGAAATGTGATCACATGATGGTTATAAATATATGTTTTAAAAAAATCCTTTTAACATAGAAAAAGGATGAGATGGCCTCCTCCAGTATACTCAGTTCTTACAATGCTCATTTTTCAGAGCTTGGAAATAATGTACCATCACAAGGATTCACTTTTGACATAGCCCCAAATGAGCTTCAATAAGTTATGCTTGAATTGAATTGCATACGAGACAAGTTCATGTTAATAAAGATTACTACCCAGGTGATGTGATCTGTGCCACCCTAAGAGTATATCAGCATTGTACACCTTACCCTTAGGTTTTATGAATTTTTCATTAGGCATTATGTAATAATGTATTAGTTACTTATTATTTAATCCATTCCTATAAATAAAATACTTATTATATGAGTTCATTTATAAGAATAACCATTCTAAAAAATATGATGCAATTGTTAAATTAATTATTCTTGTAAAAATTGTAATTTTTTCAAAAAATATACATTATTATATTAAACTAATTTTTAATTAATAATATTATAAGAACAATTTTTATAAATTATGATTATATTAGTTCCTTATATATTAATTAATAGGTAATCAGTTTTCGAGGAGTTACATTTTTTATATGATAAATCATAAATTGTATTTTTAAAGAATTTATGTTAATGATTTATTGAAATTTCAAATAATATTTATTAATATAATATTATTATCAAATTATTTTTATGTATGTTAAATTATAATATAATATTTATTAAGTGAACATAATTTTTATTAATGAATCAATTTTTTTTTCAAAAACCACGAATTTTAAATAATTTTCTGTTTTAATATTAAAAGGAAAAAATTAATGTATTTATAAAATTATTTAGCTAAAATAAATATTATTTTGGGAACTAGGGCATCAAAATTACCCAACGATGATTTTTTCATTATTTTCTAAGATTGTCGAATTTGTGGGTCAAAATTAAATACCGAATAAATAATATATGAGTTTTATTACATCATAATGATCAAAAAATGATCGAATAAATACTATAATGGGTATTCATAGCCCAATATATGTTTACCATAAAAATAAAGTGATTTTATATTTATTTGTCATATTATATATTTCCTTATGGAGTCCTTTAATGTGTATAATGTATTTTATGAGTTTAAATTCATTTCCTTGATGGTGTGACTCACCTCCACATAAGAAAGGATAATATTTTAATATGTTGGGCCACAATACTTATAAAATAAAAGTTTCCACACTTATTTCAAAAAAAACATAGTAAAAACCCATGGGAAGTACTGTTGTCTTGAATATTTAATTATGTAGACTCTGAAACCTATGTTTATAAAATATTAAAGAATTACCCTATCATTTCATATATATACCCAACCATGATTTGACTTTACATCATAAAAAATCCATTAATCATGTTTCTAATATTCCCTCCCCTCTATACAATTCGCCCAAGTCACTTCAAGATCTCAATAAGCCCCTTTTCTAGAATTTTAAGTCACACACTCAAGTAAGGGATCCCCACATTCCTTCCTTTCTCATTTTTATCTATATTTCTTTATATTGATACGCAATTTTATTTTCAATTAAAAATGATGGGGTATATTTCTTCACCTACCCCGTAATTACATTATTATTTTTATATTATGATATGCCTCTTTATCTCTCATTAAAACCACCCTTGTACACCCATTACCCTGTCAAATTTCATAAGAGTTATTCCATTTATCATCTTTCATCGAGTTTCTCTATTATATTTCACCTTATATTTCCAAATTCCATTTGTTGGGAAATGTATTTATATTACACCATTTAATTCCATTTCATGTATATATAATTATATATCCCTTTCTCTCTCATAAACTATTTTTATAATTTATATGTCATGTTGTTAGGTGGCTGAAATTGCACAACCAATTTTCAGGCCAAAATCATCGAGTAGTGAATACCATTCCAATTTATCTATCAAGGGTATTCATCCTTATAAATATATAATTATTTATTATATAAAATCATTTATGTATTCCAAATTTTTTTATCATTTAATATATAATGGTGTTGAATGAATCCATGTTATAAAATTTAAGTGGCTCACTTAAAAACGAGATTAAAAGGATTATGTAGGGTGCACCCTGATAGCTCTCCAATGCATTCTGTAATTTTTAGTATCATGAGATTCCATGTTCAGTGATTCTTAACATATGATAATTTATGTGAAATTAGGGTTTAATCACAATAATCTGGGAGTAATGTGCCTTGGCTTAAGATAATATCATGTTGAATGTTGTTTCCACATTTCCATGTTATGATAACCATGTTAAATCAAGCCTCTTTGATTATATTTCTCTTGTGATCCATTGATAGGACTATTTCCATGAATGTATTATATTATTCATTTCATACCTTGTATTCTCCCTTACTAGGATTTATAGCTCACACATTTCTTATGTATGTCCTCATTTATCCAATTAAGTGTTTTGTATGAAGGAATGAGTTGGTCATGTCAAAGAAGTTTTAAATAAAGATGTTGTATTTCGTGTTTTATGTTGTTGGGAAATGTTTCTATTTTCCCAAGACACTATAACTCTTGGTCATCATAATTCTATTATGTCTATGTTTTTTTAATAAATCATCATTAATTGTGTAATAAATATACGAGTCATTATATTTAGTATCAAAGTATAAGATTATTTATTTTTGGGATTAGGGTTATAAAACTCTAGTGAATTCCTTAAGGATAATATTGAATATCAGAAAATAATCCATAATTTTGGGAGTATAATGTCAGCGGTTAATCAAGATAATACATCCTTATATGGATACAAACATGTAGATTTGGATATAGTATAGATATATATAATGAAAAAACCCAAAAACATGGCCCGAGATAGACTCGAATGGGAACTGGTGCCTGACCACATTCCTTGTTACACTCTAGGATGGAAATTCATAGAAGATATGATTTGTTAAATTCATAATCACAGTATTAACCATTATTAAAAGTGAAAATAATTCCCTTAATAATATATGGCAGTAAGTAGATCATTAATAACATAGATTGAAGCCTATAAATTTATATGTTAATAAAATTACTGTAATTTATAATTATTTCATTTTTTTCATTAGATTCCTCATTATATGTTTAATATTTTATAATAATTACCCATAATTTTACATTTATTCTATCTAATGGATGGTCATATGTGGAATGTGGTTAACAATGGATGAGAATGGAAATGTGATGACTGCCAAAATGAGATTCCCAATCAAATTTGGAACTCAAAAAGGACACATCATAATTCTGACAAACCAACTATCAAAAATAATAGTTAAAATCATTAATTCATTGAATACCTAAGTGATTCAAGTAAGACTAAAATCAAAACTCATGAAATTCCATCTGAAAAAGGTGATAAGGGAAAAAAGAACCAATTTACTTCATTCAACATGTGTGGAATGAGATACCAAGGGAAATGTCACAATGGTACTATGAGATATTTTAAGTTTGCAAAGGAAGGAAAAAAGCATCCAATTTCCATTAATGAATGGATAATGTGATGGATGGAAACAATGTTCCATCTATGTTATAATACATAGTTTAATGTCATAAATGTGGAGATATAGAGAATTATCCAAGATGATTCTCTACTACATGGGATTAGAAACATGATGAGCATTAACAATCTCCACGATCAGGGGAGAAAAATATATCTTATGTTAAGATGGATAATGATGAAAGATTTATGTTTGAACACTAAATAAAATTAGTGAATGACATAATTTATTTCAATTCACGTCCTATTAGTATATCTTTTAATTTTTCTAAGAACATTGATTCCCCACCACATATTCTATTAAGTAATATTGTAAAACTTCTATAAGTGTTGTATCACATGTTATTTTTTGTGGGTATGGCCTTCTTGAAAATATTTTATGTCTCCATTTGATGAAATTTTAAGTAAATGTCAAATTCATTTTTATTCCCCAAGATAATTGAAAATTCATGAGAAAAACTATCCCACACATGATCAGGAGTTGGAAGGTATGATCTTTGCATTGAAAATATGGTGGCATTATACCATTGGGGTAAAGTGTAAAATATATAAAGATCAGAAAATCCTCGTGTATATATTAATATTGTAAGAGATGAATATGCGCCAATGAATATGGTCTGAACTTATTAAATACTATGAATTATAAATTCACTACCATCTAGGTAAATTTAATATTATGTAAGATGATCTATGTAGAAAGGATCCAACGATTTTTTCGTTGATGAGAATTAAAAAGGATGAAATATTCTTAGATTTGATGAAGATAAACATGGGAATAATAAATAAGGGAACATCATCAATAATTTCACAAATGATTGCTCAATTATCTCTTTTGGAAAGATTAAAGGATGGTCAAAAGGATAATGTGGGAATTTAGAAGAAAGTGGGAACTATCACAAATAGAAAATCCATTGAGTTAGATCATAATGAATATGAGATTATGAGATTTTGGTCAAGACATTGTGTTCCCTCAAATATTGAGTTATGGAAGAAATTTTTTAATGATTCACATAGCTCAAATTTCTCAATTCATCTAGGAATCACAAAGATGTATCGGGATCTTGGAGAGTATTATTGGTAGGATAACACGAAGAAAGACATCATTGAGTTTACAATAGTGTTCCTAGTATATCAACAAGTGAAGGCTAGGAGGAAGAACTCTAAGGGGATACTACAACCATTACCCATACTATCATTGAAATAGGAAAACACCACCCAGAAATTGTCACCAGACATCCAAAGACATCCAAATAATACAATGCTAGCAAGGTTATTGTAGATCATCTTAAAAAAATTTAAAATTTAATTGCTATTCGGGAGTATTTATCATTGGATAAATTGTAAAAATTATACATCATATAAGTGGTATTACTTCATGGTGTTTCCACTATCAATTGTATCTAATAAAGATCCATGATTCCCCCATATGTTTTCAAAGAGTCTCCAAAATTCTCTGAATAATGACAAGAACATCAATATGGATTGTCATCCTCAAATTGGGGTACAATCAATTTAGACTATCATAAAACGTGAGGACATGTGGAGAACATTATTAATTTTCTTCAAAGTAGTATGAGATTAACATATTCATCTAGTTTTTTTCTCTTATAATAATAGTTTCCATTGATGCATCCCAATGGCCCCTTATGAATCCCTTTATGGGAAGAGGTGCGGGACACCGACATTTTGGGGTGATGTTAGGGAGAAAAAAACTTATACGTATATAAATGGTCGGAGAAATGGTGGATATGGTTTAGAATACCCATGATCACATAAAATATTCTCAAAGTTGTGAAAAAGGTTGTGCTAAAAACCATCAACATGACATAGAGTTTCCAATTGGAGATATGGGTTTCCACCAAAATTTCAACTGAAGAATGCTATGACATTTGAGGAGAATGTAACACTTAGTAAAAATTAAATCATTCCTTTTGAGATCCTTGATCGAATATGAGTAGTTACCTCTTGAATATAACTCCATCCAATTGTTTATGAAGTACTTGATGTATTCCGTGTATCACTCTTGATGATGTACATACTTAACACATCACATGTACTTAATCCAGAGGTGGTACCATTGTAGAATGACCTCTCTTATGAGTAGAAGCTAGTAATGATCATAGAGTGTAGAGAAAATGTTATATGAAATAAGATGGTGCCCCATGTCAAGATGTTATGGAGAAACCACAATTTTGAAGAAGAAACATAAATACCAGAGGATTTGATGAGACATAATTACCCTCAACTATTTTAGTGTGGGAAAGGGGTATTTTTAGGGGGAAATTTATTAAGTTTAGAATGTTGTAACCACTCAATATTTTATGAATGAAATTACATTTTGTTTAATGTCTTATGGATATTTAAAATACATGCACTATTTTATTAAAATTGGATTTAAATAAATGTTATGTATCATTACCATCTAAAATATAGCTATTGAATAGTGATCACATGATGGATATAAATATAATTGTTTTAAAAATCATTTTGAAATAGAAAATGGAGAGGATAACCTTATATTGTAGACAAGGGCCATATGAATCTCATTTGATAGAGCTCTAAAAGGAGCTAGAATCACTGGGCTTCACTCTTGATCCAGCCCAAGCCAAGCTTCAACATGTTCAGCTTGAATGATATTGCATATGGGAGAAGTTCATGTTAATAAAGATTACCACCTGGGTGATGTTATCAGAGCTACCCCAAGATTCTATCCTCATCACAAAACATAACCTTAGGTCTTTTTCTAGTGATATATGGGGTTATGTAACAAGGTACTAGTTACTTATTATTTAATCTATTTATTTAAATAAGTTCTTTATTCCCTCAATTTCTTTATGAGTATAGTGTTTCTTAAAAAAATGTTGAAGTTGGTAAAATGATTCTTCATGAAAAAATGTTGATTTTCAGAAATAAAAACATTATTATATAAAGCTAATGGTTTTTAATAAAATTATATTTACAATTCTTATAAATTATTATTTTATCAATTTTGTGAATGTAAATGGTTAGGTAATCAGTTCTATAAGAGTAACATTTTTTACTCGATAATACATAAAGTTTATTTTTAAAGAAATTTATTTAGGTAATAAATTAATTTTTAAAAAAATAATAAAATATTATCATCAAATTAATTTTACAAATAATAAATCAGTATAATTTTTTTAAAATTTAAATGAAAATTTATTAAGATTTGAAAACTATTTTTTCAAAACCCATGAATTTTCAATAAATGTCAGTTTTCATTTCAAAAATGAATATTCACATACATAAAAAATTATTTAGATAAAATGAATATTATTTTTGGAATCAAGATGTCAAAATTATCCAATGGTGAAATTTTTATAATTTTATGATACATATGAATTGTTGAGTAAAAATTAAATACCGAATAAAAAATGTCTTTTACGACATCATAATGACCCCAAAATGATGTAATATATACTATAATGGTTATTATAGGCCTTGTATATGTTTTCTAATTAAATAAGATGTTTTCAAATTTATTGTACTTATATTATAACAAATTAGTGAATCCTTTAATGTTTATAATATATTTTATGATATGATATTCATTTCCTTTAGAGTGTGATACACCTTCACATAAAAAAGGATAATGTTTTATTATGTTTAGAAATTATCAATTTACAAAAATGTTTTCCACTCGTCTTTGAAAATAAAACAATTGGCATAAACCATGGGAATAATTGTGGTTTTATATATTTAATTATATAGATTCAAAAACCAATGTTTGTGAAATAATAAACAAATTCTGCACTAATTTCCTATATAATCCAACCCAAGATCCAAATTATCATCATAAAAAACCCATGGAAAATGTCCCTACTAATCCCTAGACTATTTACTATCCTCCAAAGGAACCCCAAGTGCTCATTAATCCCCTTATCAAGCATTTGATGATGGACACTCAAGTAAGTGATCCTCACTTTCTATCCTTTCTCATTTTATCCATGTTTCTTTAAATAATTACACCTTTTTCTAAAATAAAAACGATGGGTAATGTTTACACACCTACCCATACATCCATTATTATATTTTTATGATGATAAAGAACATTATCTATCATTAATTCCTCTCATGTACCCTCATTACCATGCCAAAGTTACGTAAGAGTTATTCCATTTCTACTCTTTCTACTATTTTTTATCTTATGTTACATATTCTATTTCCAAATTAATTATATAGGGAAATGAATTTATATAACCCCCTTAATTTCTAATCCATGTATATATAATGATATTCCTCACCATCTCTCAGAAACAATTTTTGTGAATTTTTATGTCATGTTATTAGGCTGCTGAAAATGAATCACGATATTCCATGCCAAAATAATCATGCAGTGAATACCATTCCCATTTATATATCAAGGTTATTAAACACTTATAAACGTGTACATAAATATTAAATAAACTCATTTATTTATTCATCATTCCTTTATCATAGAATAAATTATAATGTTGAATGATTACATGTTCTGTAATCTATGTGGCACACATAAGCATGAGATTAATATAATTATGAAGGGTTCACCCTGATAGCACTCTAATACCTTGGGTATTGTTTTGTATCAGGATAAAAAATGTGAAATTATTGTTTAATAATGATAATTTATGGTTATTACATTTTTAAACCTAATACTACATTTTCAATGTTCCTCGACTCATGCTATTATCATGTTGTATGTTGTTTTTACATTTCCACGTTATGATAACCATATAATATCATGACTTTTTGTTCATGTTTCTCTATTTCTACATTTAAATTCCTATTTCATAACATGTATTGTATTTTTTCTTTTTATTCCTTGTCTATTCCCTTTCCAGACTTCATTGGTCACCCCATTCTAATATATGTCATCAGATTATCCCAAACTGTTTTTTTGTTTGAAGGAATGAGTTGGTCATGTCAATGAATTTTGAAATAAAGATGTTTCATTTCAGGTTTTAAGCTGTTATTTAACGTACATAATTTCCCAAGACATTGTACCTAATGATCCTTTGACTTCTCTTAAGTTCATGTTTATGTAATAAATCATGTTTTAAGTGTGTAATAAAGTGTTTGGTCGTTATAGTTAGTATCAGATGACAAGTTTAGTTATTTTTGGGAATATGTTTGTAAAACACTAGTGAAAGGCTTATGTATAATACTGATTAGAATAATATAATAACTAAATTTTGGTGAGTATATATTAATTAGATTATAAATAAAAGAAATTCCTATCTGGGAATAATCAAGTAGAGGTGGATCTGGCATAGATGTATCTAGGGGTAAAACCTAAAAACACCGCCTTGAGCTAGAGTCGAATGAGAACAGGTGCGCAAAAACATGCATTGATGCACCCTTGGTTGGAGACTCCCGCGATATATGCTTTCTTAAATTCATAATCTTAGTATGAACCATTATTAATGGATAAAAAATTCCCCTATGAATATATGCTTTTAAATATATTGTGGATAACATAGAATGAAGCCTATAAATTCATAAGTATTGAAAATTAATTTAATTTATAAGTCTTCCCTTTTTTCATTAGATTTTTCTTTATGTGTTAAATATTTTAAAATAATTACCCATAATTTTATTTTTATTCTAGGAAATGGACAATAAAATGAGGAATTAGGTAAAATAATAATGTGAAGGGTAATGTGATGGATAAAAAATGAGATTCCCAATCATATGGATACTCATTAAGGACACATCAAAATTATTCCAGACCAGCTATCTAAAATCACAGCTAACAATTGGTAATTTTTTTATTTCATAAATGATACAAGGAACATGAAGGTGAAATCTCAGGAAATTCAATATAATAATTTTGATAAGGTAATAAAGACCCAATTTTCATCAAGCAACACGTGTGGAAAGAGGCACCAAGGGAAATGAAACAATGGGGCTAGGAGATGTTTTAAGTGTGGAAACGAAGGGAATAAAGTTTCTAATTTACATGAAATAATGGATAATCTGATCAATGGAAATACTTTTCCATGTAAGCTATCATACATAGTTCTATTTCATAAATATGGACATGTCTAGAATTATCCAAGACGATGCTCTTCTGGAAGTTCTGTGAAGCATGCTGATCATTATGAATCTCCATGATCAAGGGAGAACAAAAACACCTATGTTAGGATGGATAACAAAGAATGAATTAAATGTAACCTTTACTTAAATTTAGTGTATTTTATAATGTATTTAATTTCATGTCATATTAGTATATACTTTCTTTTTTCCAAGAACATTATGTCCCTGCAAGAAATTACATTAAATCATTAGGGAAAACATCTATAAGTGTTATATAACATTTTTATGTTTTTGGGAATTTACTTCTTGAAAATATTATAAGTATACCTTTTATGAAATTTAAGGAAAAATTAAAAAGTCATTTATAACACCTCAAAGATGTTAAAAATTATTGAGAAAAACTATCCCACACGTGATCTAGAGTTGGAATTTATGATCATTGCATTGAAAATATGACGACATTATCTATTTGTGGAAAAGAGTGAAATGTATATAGGTCACAAAATCCTAACATATATATTCACATATAAATATTTGAATACATTACAATGAATATAGTTAGAACTGATCAGATTCTAGGACATCTCAAGTCACTACTATTCTGGTGAAGCGAATAAAGTGGAAGACACTCTAAGTAAAAAGGCTCCAACGACTGATTCACTGATGTGAATTTAGAAGGATCCAATATTATAATATTTGATGAAGATGGACATGGGAATCATAAATAAAGGAATATCATCAATCCTTACGCAAATTATTTCTCATCCGTCTATTTTGGAATGATTAAATGATCCTCAAAAAGATGATGTGGGAATACATATGAATGTGGAAACTATCAGAAAATAGATATCTTCACTATTCAGTGTTAATGAAGAATGTATTATAATATTTGGTTCAAGACTATGTGTTATATCAAATCCAAAGTTAAAGATATATCTTTTAGATGATGTAAATATTTTGAATTTCTCCATTCACCCAGTGAACAAAATGATGTATCGGGATCTTTGAGATCATTATTGGTGGGATAACCAAAAAAGTAGACTGTTTAGTATACATCAAAGTGAAAGGGTTGACAAAAGGTAAATGATGAGAGGAAAAATTCTAAGGGTATGATAAAACCATTACCCATACAAACACGGAAATGAGAAAATATAACCATAGACTTTTTCACTAGACATCCAATGACATCCAAACAAAACAATTATATCAGGGTTGTTGTGGATCGTCTAAAAAATATTGCATATTTAATTTAAATTTGGGAGGATTTATCAATTGATGAATATGCACAAATATACATTAGAGAAGTTGTAATGATGTAAGGTGTACCACTATCAGTTGTTTCTAATCAAGATCAAAGATTCACCTCTATATTCTTTAATAATCTCTACATTTCACTGAATACTGAGTTGAACATCAGTACAGATTATCATCCTAAAATTGATGGAAAAAATTAGTGGACTTTCTAAAAACATAAGGAATACTGAGAAAATACTCAATATACTTTAGTGTAGTATGTGAAAAACATATTCCTCTAGTTGAGTTCTCCTATAATATCATTTTCCACTCAAAAATATAAATGGCTCGTTATGAATCCCATTAAAGAAAGAGGTGCAGAACAACTGAATGTTGGGATAATGTTGCGGATAGAAAACATATAGGTCTAGAAATGGTCAAAGAAATGGTGTAAAAGGCTAAGAACAACCAGAATAACATCAAAGCAACTTAGTGTTGAGAAAATAGAATTGATGAAAACAATTGACGTGAACTATATTATGATGTTTGAGATATGGTTTTCATCTGCATATCTTCACATAAGAGAGTGATGATATTTTGTAATAAGGAAATGCTTAGTCCAAGGTACATCGAAAATTTTGTGATCCTTGATCTCATCAGAGTAGTGTCTTACTGACGAGATCTCCCACCGAACTAGTGTCAAATACATAATGCATTCTACGCATCACTCTGGATGATGTACATACCTAACCCATCACATGTACTCTATCCAGAGGTTGTACCATTTGAGAATGTACTCTCCTAAGAAGAGAATATAGTAAATATCATAAATCGTAGAGATAATGTTCTATGAAATAAGACAATTCTCCTCAACAAGGTGTTGGGGTGAAACCAAAAGTTTGAAGAAGAAACATGGGAGTCAGAGTAGGTGATGAGGTAGAGTTACCCTCATCTATTATCATGCGAGAAAAAAAATTCAAGGGGGAAATTTATTAAGGCGGAATTCAGTAACAACTCAATATTTTATAAATAAAATTCTCTTTCTTTTAATGACCTGTGATTATTGAAAACAAATCTACTCATTTTTTATTAATGGGTTTAAATAAACATTATGTATCATTACCATTGATAATATAGTTATTGAACAGTGATCACTGGACTGATATAAATACAGTGTTTAACAAAAAATTATTTCGACATAGAAAAAGGACATGATGGCCTCATCTAATAGGCTCGGTCCATAATAAGGTCAATTTTTGGATCTTGGAATGGAGGTAGCATCATTGGGATTCACTCTTGACCAATACCAAGCCCAAAATCAACACGTTGAGCTTGAAAATAATCACGTATTGAATAATTTAAAGTTAATAGAGATTACCACCCGTGTGATGTTATCTGAGCTGCCCTAAGAGTATATCACCATCACCCAACTTACCCTTAGGTATTATGATGTTGTTATAAGTGGATATGTAACTAGGTATTAGCTACTAATTGTGTAATCCCATTCAATAAATAAAATTATTATTCCATCAAAATCTTTTTTGATAATATTCTTTCTTAAAAAATGATGAAGTTGATAAATTGATTCTTCAAGTAAAAATTGTACAGTTTTGAAATATATGGATTATTATATTAATCTAATTTTTTTAACAATATTATATGAAGAATTCATATAAATTATGATTATATTATTTATGTATCTATAAAATATTAGGAAATTAGTTTGACAAGAGATAGATTTTTATATGATAAAATAGAAAGTGTAGTTTTAAAGAATTTATTTTATGGTAATATTGATTTTTTTTTGAATAATTAATATTTTAATAAAATAATATTATCAAATTAATTTTATGAATAATAAATGAGTATATAATTATTATGATGTGAAAATTTATTTTTATTAAGTTTTGAAAACTCTTTTTGTCAAAACCGGTGAATTTTATATAAATGTTGGTTTTAATTTTTAATGATAAAATTAATATATTTAAAAAATTATTAAAATATAATTAATATTATTTTCTTAATCAAGAGGTCAAAAATCTCTGATGATGAATTATTCATAATGTTCTGAGGTAGTCGAATTGTTTGGTAAGTACTATATAAAAAAATATGTGTTTTATTACCTCATAATGAACCCAAAATGATGTAAGAAATTCAATATTTGGTATAATTGGCCAAATATATGATTTAAAATTAAAATAATGTGATCTTATATTTATTGGACCTATTTTATAATTCCTTAGTGAATCCCCCATTGTTTGTAATATATTTTATGATTTTAAATGCATTTCTTTGAAGATGTAAATCACCTACACATAAGAAAGGATAATATTTTAATCTGTTCTTCCATTGGAAATATAAAATACATTTTCCTCACCTTTTTGTCAAAAAAATTTAGCAATTACAAGGGGATTTTTTTGTGTCTTAATATTTAATTACATAGATTCCAAAAACAATGTTTGTGAAATATTAAAGAACTCCCCTCTCATTTCCAATATAAACCCACAAAATATTCCACTTATCATCATAAAAATTCTTTTAAGCACATCTCGATTCCACCATCCCATCTCTAGAATCCTCCAATGATGCCCCAAGCTCTAATGAGTCCCCTATTCCAGATTATTATGTCTCACACTAAATCAAGGGATCCTCACTTTCCTTTAATTTAAATTTTTTATCCATGTTTCATTATATTGTAACCACATTTTATTTTCAATTACATATGATGGGGTGTGTTTTATCACCTCCCACATACTATACTTATTACTTTTTTATGATGGGTGACCTCTTTATCTCTCATTAATCACTCCTATATACACCTGTTACCATGCCAATATTTTGTAAGAGTTATTTCATTTTTTTTCTTCAAGTTTCTCTATTATTAGAAAAATTATATTACATAATTACTAGTTATGGGACATGTATTAATATGACCCAATTTAATTACATTTCCTGAATATATAATGGTATCCCCCTTTCTCTCTCATCATCAATTTTTATAAATTTCTATGTTACGTCGTCAGGCTATGAAATTTCACCATGATTTTTTCATGACAAAATCATCATGTTTTAACTACAATTCCCCTTTCACTATCATTGGGAATAAAAAATATGCACATATACATATTTAATGAGTTTGATGGAGAATTAATTATTTTTTATTATATTGATAATCCACCATTCAAGGGGTTAAGTTTAACCCTAAAAAGATCCGAAGGCTTTAGATACAATTACAAGAACTGTAGGTATTTGAGGAAAGAAACCATACAAGACAACATGGAACTGATCCTCCCCATCACATGTCACTATATAATCACTCCACCATTTGTTTGATTGTTTATTAGCTATCCAGTGCAAGGTTTTATAGGACTGATATCAATGGAAATTCAATTCCCTCTTGTTCTTCAAATTCCGTTTAGATCTACTCTAGTGAATGCACCTAATCTAAATCCTCATCTATCACCTTGTCCCTTGTAGTATGACAAGTATGTATACGTATTCATCCTTAGGTTGGACCTAATTATATGAGGTGGATATAAGACCTTCAGAGACAACTACCCTAAAGTCCATGGGTGGCCTGATTGCCTTGTTAGACCCAAGGACCAAACTAGTGGCCCAAAAGACTACATGGATGAATAATTATGGGTGATACAATACTGATATTTACATTCTATAGTGAATTCTATAGTCACTACTATAGTAATATGACAGAATCCAAGAAATATGTCTCCATTCAGATTTGATCTCCAGTCTCTTGGATGCGCTAGCTGAGTGGAAAACTTAACAAAACTAGATAATTAACTTATGGACTATGTTTGTAACCATGGCTGTAGGCCCAAAAATGATGTGGATATCATATTGCCTTGGTTTCAGAAAACTGTCGCCTCTATTGCTGTGGATGTAGGGCATACCTGCTACCACGGTTTTAATCGTAGCAGTAGAAGCCTGGAGCCACAATTTTAATCGTGGTAGTATGGGCCTATTACCATGGTTTAACCGTGGCATTAGGGTGGTTAAGGCCACAGATAAAACAATTATAGTAGGGGCCTACTACCACGATTAAAACCATGGAAAGATACCTCCCCCCCTCCCAATTCGATGGTTAAACCATGGAAATAGGCCCATACTTCAATGGTTAAAACAATGGAGATATAATGCATATCGTATAAAAAAATTCAGTCCCCCGGCCAGACATCCCCTTAAACCCCCCTGCATCCCCATGCCCCACTGGACAGACCTCGTGCACCCCCATTCAACCCTAAACGACCCCATTTAACCCTATTGAACACCCCATGGAAATACCCAGTGCCCCCCCATTCCCCCCAGGATAGCCCCCTTGTGCCCCCTATAGAAATATCTTGTATAATAATTAAATTAAATTTCATTTTTATTTATATAAAATTCACTTAGTGTGTATGAAAAAAACATTCTATTCACCTAACAAGATCAAAATAACACATTAAAAAATTGAAAAATTGTCTCAGCATTGATTATGAATTTAGGCAGAGAGAAGAGAGCTGAAAAATAAATGTGGCAGAATACACCCCTGAGTGACAGCTTCCAATCCCAAGACTCTCTCCTCTATAATTGTTGAAAAAATATTGTATAAATATTTAATCACCTGTAATCTAGGAAATATCATCCTATTATTAAATTATTCCCATATATAAATAGTTGAAGCCAGCAACAAAATTAGGATTTAGAAATTATAATTCAGCTTGATATTGCACATGAATATAACTAATTAAAATTCTAGTTGAATTTCAACAAACAAAACACATAATGTGTCAATCACAACATTCAAATGATATCAACGTGGAATAAAGCATTCACATTCCCAGAATACCCAAAAATAAATTTCAATCAAATATAATATCTACAAGTTAAGCATGGAGAGAAGTATGCATTATCATGGAGTTGAAAATACAAAACTTAATCTACAATTGTATCATCATTCAATATTCCATTTCTCATTTTCCAATCCCCCCTTCCCATGCCCCAAACCATTTCACCCCCCCTAGACAGCCCCCTTGCACCCCCTGGACACCCCCTGCACCCCCATGACCACTGGACACCCGTGCACACCCTACCCCCACCCCTCCCTACCCCATGTACACTGCCCCCCTGGACACTGCCCCCATTGAAGAGCCCCTTTCACCCCCCTACACACCCTGCACCACCATGCCCCCTTGGAAAACCCTCGTACACCACCTGCACCCCCACCTCCCCTACAGTATCCCACCCTTCCCCCCTGTCCCACCCCCTTAAACCCCCTCACCCCTCCAAGCCCCATGCACACTACCCCCCCACCTTGACAGCCCCCATGCACCCCCCGAGACACACCCCCATGCCCCCCTAAGTTTCCCACTGCGCCCCCAACCCCTACACCCCCACCTCCCTCCATTCATTTATATTAATTTTCATTTGGATTATTCTGATTTCTTGAGATGATGTCGAATGAGGAATCACATGATCAATAGAGTGATCATGCGAAGAAGTATTCATCACATGGGTAATTACATCCTTTCAAAAATTATGGTGATGCTGAGACTATCAACATTCATAGGATCCTGAGATCCTCAAGCATTTAAAGAGGTCCTTGACACACCCTAAAAAAATTAGCCACAACACCTATATAATCCAAAGAAATACCAAGAGTTTGGTTGTTGTTGGTTTTTTGTTAACATAATAATAACACTCAAAACTAATGAGCTCACGTGATTCTATAATGCAAAGAAGATATCACAAAACCATCTTGGTAATGTGATGGTAAGGTGGGAATCATGGACAAACCAATGTCCCATGAAGGTGATGTCGCAGACATATCCACCTTCTCACAAAAGTAAAACCTGAAAGACACAGGGTTTTGAGAAGAGTATAAGGAGAACTCACAGACACACCATAGGTCATGAAAAGTATTAATGCAAGACATATTTTTATCTTACAAAGGTGTTTGTGGAGACAATCGTGGACACACACAATTTCATGTGAAATAAAACCTGCAAGCCATACATTTCTCAAGAAGGGTTTGATGTGACACCCCTTGTCTCGTGAAGCACTTGAGGAGACACCTTCCAAGCAGCCAGATCATGAAAAGTGATTGAAATAGAACCCGTATATAGTGTTCTTGAGATCCTATGAAGCATATTTTTGTTTATTCATGGAAATTTGGGGACCCACACTTTGGGTCACACGAAGGTAGTCAACCGATCACATAACATTGCTTCGGTCATGCGCATTGCATGATACATTAAATAAGAAATGAAGATAATGGTTGCATGCAACCCATGATACCCATGAAATCCATGCAAGCATAATTTAGATACGTTAAAAAATACATTAAATGACACATAAAGTAATAGAACATATAAACAAGTGTGTTATTGTTTCATATTCCAGGCAACCCAAGCCCCTTCATCCTGCACTACCCCAAACACACTTCCCTCCATCGTCACTCCCCTTCACCCCATTCCCCCCATGGAAAAACACTTGAACCCACTTCACCCCCACCAACCTACAGTATCCCCCCTCGCCCTGCACAACTCCCCCTGCACCCCTCCCCCTCAATCCATGCCCCCATTACCCCCTGCCCCTACACCCCACCCCCTACAGTACCCGCCCCCTCCCTACCCCCTGCACACTGCCCCCACCCCCTACACCTCGACTACCGTTGCACAATGCCCCACCCTGCCCCCTTCACCCCCTACACACTTCCCCCACCCTTCCCTATTCACCCCATGGCACAATGACCCCACAACTTTTTCCAGCCAACCTGCAGGTCATGCTTGTCAGCCCGACGCATCTCCCCCAGTTCCATTAACCTAGATTTCTTAGCATGGAGACCATCCAAGAAGTTATACCAAAGATGAGAGTTCAAAAAAATTATCAATAATAACTTCTAAAGAAATTGAAAACTAATTTTAAAAAACATATTACCCAAAATTCCTCCCAATCCTTTTTTTATCTCTTGTCCATCTTTTATCCACTCT
Organism: Viscum album; assembly: GCA_963277665.1. Lineage (NCBI taxonomy): Eukaryota > Viridiplantae > Streptophyta > Magnoliopsida > Santalales > Viscaceae > Viscum > Viscum album. Next base: position 1,081,418,934 of record OY728138.1, read on the forward strand.
ATTGGTTGAACCGGAACAGTATTGTTATGTCTGTTGAGGGTCCCCATGAAACACTGCAATTATTTATCATTTTCATCTATAATATGAATTTCCTTATTACACAGAACCATAATTTTCATGTGTCGATTCCACACTTTATGCATCTTTGTACGACCAAGTTCTTTAGTTGAAGATGATCTTGAAAAATAAAACAAATATTTTACAAATATATAACTGAAATTTAAAAAAAATATATTACTTTTATTACTTTTTAAACTTTTAACACTAGTACTATTTGTTGTTGCTTGATAATGCACACTATGCTGAGGAGCATCAACTGGAGAAGTGTCCTCCATAGTAGAGTCTGGATGCTGATGTGGGGTAGGAGGGTAAGGGTATACATGGGGCATAATCAATGGAGGTGTGTCCTCTATAGTAGATTGTGGATGTAGAAAATTGGTATGAGGGTACAGGTATACATAGGGAATAACTAATGGAGGTGTACCGTCCATAGTAGACTGTGGATGCTGAGGTTGGTTAGGACGGTATGTGTATACATGCGGCATAACCAATGCGGGTGTACCCTGTAGAGATGAAGGTGGATAGGTGTAAAAAAGGCTGAGGGATTAAAGGAGATGGACTACCCTATACAGTAGGTGGAGGAAATGGATAAAAAGTATGACCACCCATGTATGTATAAGGTATATAAGTGGGGGCATGATGGGAGGAATCCATTTCAATGACTGTAGTGACATGGACTGTGAGGCGGTACATGTAGGGGGATGCATGTTGGGCCGGTCCTATACACTGGAGTGACTGGACCATCTTTTGTGAAGGCAAGTTGCCTCCTTGATGTTTCCTATTCACATTTAATACGATTTGTGGAATTTTCATTCATAATAAACAAATAATGGACTCACTATAATAATAAAATTTTTTAGGCTAGATTTTCAATGTCGGCGATCATTTTACTCCATTTTTTTCTCTGAACCTTCTTGTAAGACATAATAATCTTTAAATACCAAAAGTGATGTCAAAATTTTAAAAATATAACGAAGCATTAAATAACTATAAATATGGCAAGAAAATTCATATTATTTTTCAAAACATAACATCTTATGTTAATGTTTTTTTCATTATGTTCTTTAATCACTAAATGAAAACATTACAAAACAAAAGAATAAAATACTTTAAATGTTTAAAAATCACACACCAGGTCAGAATAAATTTTTTTAAATACATTGAAACATGTAACACAAGGAAGTCTCTGTTATAATTTATGGTTCACAATCCATTCTCACAATTTAATCATATGTATCATTAAATGATATATTTGACTGAATACTGACTGGTTCAACCAAAACACCAGCATCACCCACTCTTTCATAAAAAATGTGTTTGATAATAACATCAACAATAACACCAAATTTTGGTTTTAAAGGTCCATTTACATAAAATAATTTCTAAGCTTGTGATGCAAGAATATAAGGCTCATCTGTTCGCATGTGTCATTTCAGATCAATCACTCTAAAACTGCAATATTATATATACAAGCATTATCGTGTCATTGAATCAAACCACATTCATTTCATCATAGAGACACAACCATGTGCATAGTAATCTTATAAAAAAATTCTCTCAAAGACCCCATAATACCACATATTTTCAGATCAAGGCTATCTGTCTAATGAACTAGCTTTTCAATCCATTGTATCACTTATTTTGACATCGTCATGCTGTGTTTCCATCTTTGTTGCACAACTATTTATAATTAATTTTATACCATTAACATCCATTTCTTTACAATAATGAACCACATTGTTCAGACCAAATGACAGTGCCCTTATTTTAGCAGATACATCATCCATCGGTAAACATTGGACCTGAAATATATCAAAAACGAATATTGAACAACTATCAATGATTTGGTTATGTAAGCAAAAGAATTTTTTAGCTTTGACTTCAACCCAGCAGGAAATTCATTGCTTTGTAATTGCTCCCACCTCTTGATAGATAAAGAGTGATGTATTGTTTTTAGAATTTCACTATATTCTCTGAAAATATAAAAATTTAATGATTTCAGGAACTATGAAATCAATAACCAAATAAAATTATATATATTTATAATTATACGTACTTTATGTAATCATAAACCACACAGTAGTTAAATAATTCATTACGATGAGCCATTTCCCACTCATCCCTTTTCAAAGTACATAACTTGTATGACCCAAATATCCCTCCAGTTTGAGGAAGTGACAGAAATGTTTTCTCAATATGAGCATATTGCTCATCTTCAGTTCTCATCGGCCGATTAGATATAGTGGTGACATTATGAAAATATATTGAACATAAATCCATGCATTCCCCCGCTAAATAACATTTCACAACAGACCCTTTATGATGATTCTTATTTATCACATAAGATTTCAATGTAAACATCATTCGTTCTATTGGATACATCTAGCGACAAGAAACAAGACCACCAAAATGAACTTTTTTTGGAAGATTCCTCATCCGATGTAACATACATGTCAAAAACAACGGGGGTAATATTTTCTCCAAGTCGAAAATAATGATCGGAGCATCATTTTTTAGTTTTTTTCCAACACTTTTGTTCAATATTTTAGCTCAATGATCTCGATAAAAGTGAAATAATCTAATCAAAATGACCTTGAAATTATGTGATAGTATATATCTAATAGAAATAGGAATCAATTCATGCAACATGACATGGTAGTCATGAGTTTTGAGGGATTTTAGTTTCACATCTCATCTATTCAATCGATTCGAATTGTTACTCAAATAACCATCTGGAACCATTAAAATTTCCATGACATGAAGAAATGGGTTTTTCTCAACATTAGTCATCTAAAAAGAAGAAAAAGGGGCTTTCCACTGATTCTAACCAATTAACTCATGAAGATATTTTGGTTTTATACCCAAATCCATCAAATCATGACTTGAGCGGAAATCAACTTGTGTCTTTCCATTTACATTTAAAAGCATTAAAAGTAACATTTAACACAAATTTTTATCAATATTCATTACATTCAAGAAGTGATGCAACAAATTTGACTACCAATATCGAAACTCATATAATATATTTTCTTTCTCCAATTATTGTTGGAATTCAAAGGAAAATTCTTGTACATGTTGGAATTTAACTGACCATTTCCAAGAAAAAAATTAAAACTATTAAGTTATTTGTTAATATCACCCCCTGCCATTCGTTGAGGTATTTCATCAGCCTTTATGGAATTATCACACTTACTTATATTTTTTTATGGATGACCCATTTGTTGAAATCGTTTATTCCCTATAATGCTAAAAGTTCCCCGAAACATTAATCTCCTCAAACGTTTAGTTTTCATACATATAGGGTAAGATTATCTCCATTTGGAACACCAACCAGACATCATTACATATGCAGGAAAATCATTTATTGTCTCTAATAATTCTACATTATACATAAAGTAATCCTTTCTAAACTCATCATATGTCTGCACCCCAATAGTCCAAATCTCCATTAACTCAACTATTAATGGTTGAAAATATATGTCGATATAATATCTTGGATCATTGGGTCCAAAAATCTATATACTCATGATATTAACTAGATTTTTCAAACATGTCCATGATGGAAAATTATAAATATAAATGAAAACATTCCAAGTACTATGTGCAGTATGCTTCTGCTTAAATTGGTTGTAACCATCACATGACAATCCCAATTTTACATTCTGTGGGTTGGCTGGAAAATAAGGATGTAACCTATCAAATATTTTCCATTCTAACCCGTTATTAGGATGAAATATATCATCATTATCCTTATTTCATTCATCTTCATGCCATCTCATATTCTTAGCCCTTTGTTCTGACATAAATATTTTTTGAAGTCTCAAAATCAATGGAAAGTGCCACATCACATTCTATAGTACACGGGATTGAGTTCCATATTTATAAGTCTTCCATCTCGATGTAACACATTGTTTTCCCTCAATTAATTCGACATTATCCTTCCAGAATATACAAAAATCATTAGGGCATGCGTGAATTTTGGTACTTGAAAATCTAAACTTTTTTAACCAACTTTGATTCCATATAATCATTTTCAGGAATACATGCATCATCATGTTGGAACTCTTTAAAATTATAATGTAGACAGTAAATCATAGTATTAATAAATACGTACATTTTTTTCCCAAGATATAGTCGCATTAAAATCTCTAGTTTGGTCATTTTTCTACATGACTAGTAAACTGGGTTATTTGTGTCATTTAACAACATTCTCACAAGCTCAACGTCGTCATTCTGATCATTAGATAAAAAATGTGTTTCTATATTCATTTCTTCATCAACCACTCTACATGAAGTGTCTGATTAAGAAGCAAATGGAAAATGATCTGAAATCAAATATTTCATTCTGATCCTCTTAGGTGAATCAATGTCACTCTCCATTTGAAATTTATCTCCATTGTTATACCAAACATGATATCATTGTTGAAAACATTTTTTAATGATGTGGTCACTTACATCCTCACATGTTAACCATGGTCTTCCAATGAAATCCAAACATGGGTATCAAATCAATCCAATGTATGATCCATTTTTGAATGAAAAATCCAAAAAATATTCCAACTCTTTCTGAAACTCATCAGTGATCCGATCAACATTATACATCCATATTTTATCAATTATAATATGAATAAATTGAGGCCGCTAAGCGGAGATGTCATCTCCCCCACGCATCGGCTGGGGTTTCCTTTCTAGTTCTCCTCCTCCCCTCCTTCGGCCTACTCGTATGGCTCGACGTTGGTTGCCTCGTCCTGAGGTCGGCATCGAATCAGAAACAACTGGATCGACAACAGTTGCCTCGTCCTCATATGTAATGGCTTCATTCGGGTGGCCTTGTCTGCTCTCATCGTAGTTATGGCCTTCTCGTCCTCGCTCGGTGGCAGATATGATTGATCTCGAATCGGTGTTGGATCTGGCTTTAACCTCGACTCAGTTTCAGATTTTTCATCCAAGGTGTGCTCCCAGTTTCGGGGCGGCCCGACGATGGCTCAGGCACGGCTTCAGCTCCGGGATCTTAGGTCATCGGCAGTGTGGCCCGCAGACAGCTCTGGTGTGTTTCTTTATCCCGGAGCGGCTCGGCGTTGGCAATATATTGGATCAGAGGGGGGAGGATCTGGTTTTTTATTTATTCTTTGTTTATTTGTGTTTGTTATGATGGAATTTATTTTGGAGGATTGGGTTATAGCTTAATGGTGTTGAATGAAATGGTGGTAGTGTTTTTGATCTGCAAAGGTCCCCTGGCAGGAAGAATCAGTTTGTTGATTTTGTTATTTTTTTGATGGCTTGTTCGTGACATCTACAAGGAAGCATCAGATGAGGATTCAGAGAAGGATGATTTATCTATGCAGGGCTATTCAGAATTGGAATATTGAGAGGGTATGTCTCTTCCATCGGTACGAAGCCCATGATTTTTTTCATGGGACAGTTTTCTGAGTTGTCGTGCAATGGGGAAGGATTTCCAAAATGATTTGAATGTTGGGGAGGGGTTTCCCTTGTAGTTTTTAGGGGTTGATTGGTCTCTATGACAGTGAAGTCATGTGTGGTTTCCCCTTGTACCCTTAAAAGTGGTTTATCCCAAAAAAATAAACATTTAGGCTTTCAGGTCATTCAGTTAGTCTAATATGAATAAGCAAACAGTTAGTAAATTTGATGATTGTAAATAACAACCTTGACACTCATTCATGATTAAGAAAAGTACTATATGGACTCATTTATAGGCTTATATTCCTTACATTCTTCATGATAAACATATTGAAATGTTTATGAAAAATTCATCAAGTATAACATTATCATTTACAAAAGCATATGAGATCTCTAATTCATAATAATATAATAACAATATGCATATCCAGTAATTAATTTTTATATCATGTTAGGAGAATGAAAAATTAAATCTATTTCTATCAATTATTACAGCATGATAGTTCAACCATGGGTTTCTTGCAAGTTCCTAGATTTCTAGATAATGGTAAATTTTCTTATTGAATAAATCATAATCATCAGTTACATATATTATCTAAATATAAGATACTATAATACAAGAGATATATAGGGAGGTAACATTTTATATCCCAATGAAAATATAATATTACATACGAAGGGTATCAATCATGTATAGTTATGTATAGTAAAATGAATCAAATGTTGGATTTGTGTGCAATGCATTGTATTAGAATGAAACAATTAGAGTAGACCCTGGGGTTTATGTATTAAGGATGGTTTTTCTAATAATATTAGGTTGTAAAATGTGTATAAGAGAGGGGATGGTTCCCCCCACTGCCCCCCCCCCCCACTTGCACTACCCCCCTCCCCCCACCTACACCACCCCCACCTTCACAGTGCCCCCCCCACCCCCACCTGCACATTACCCCCCACCTTCAGACTTCCCCCTACCTGAATGCTACCCCCCCCCCCCCCGCACCCACTACCCACCACCCCTATTTCCCCACCCACATTGCCCCCCAAACACCTCACACTACATCCCCACCCTTCACCCCAACTCTTTTGACCTCCACCCTTCACCCCCTCCCCCACCACAACTCCTTAGATATTATTGAATATATTTATCCTATAGTTATGAAGATATAATGTTTGAAATTCAAGATCCAGTAACTCAGGGTTAATTGAATCCAAAATATTCGTGTGGTTTAGTGACTTTTGAAAAAGAAGAAATTAGTGTTTCTATATTAAATATATATTCATGGAGTTTGAAATAGAGACATTTGAAATATTGGTACTAATATTCAAGATAGAATAATTTATATAAACTATGTTAAAGAGTGATAAGATGGAAAAAATTTGTCCGATAACTTTTCTAAAATACCCATATGATCATTCCTTCCATTTAATTATCTATTTCACATTTCATTATCATGAAATCTAGAACAGATCCCTCATTATTTGAATAATATAGTCTAGACGAGGAATTAACACTTGTTATCATGGCTATATCCTTTATGAAAGATGTGTTATGTGACCGATATTCATATATTTATATTACTATAATTTTAGAATAATATCCTATTAATTTTATTTATGAATAACACAATGTCATATGGTAACTAATGATTTTATCTCCACAAAATTTCATATCTTACACAAACAACATGGGACCCTTTAGTGTCTATCTTTGGACAATTTAATTCTATTAAAGGATCCAGTCAGAACCATAGGCCATCTAATGGTGGAGGAGATGATGTTTTAGACTATATGAGAAATAGAGAGAAGCTGTTGGTGGTAATAATGGGGATTTAAGGCCATATAAGATCTAATTTTTGTATTATGCCAGATGTATTGGATATCCATACTAGTGAGGATGCCATAGGGAAAATGAAATAAATTCATGAAATGAAGGTTCAAGATATGAATATTATTGACAATATTTCATATATTAATGTCACTATAACTCTATAGATGTTTGAGGATAGCAATAAGAAGTAAGAAATACATTATCCTTTATATTCCCATAACATATTCATTATGTTTGATGTTTTCATCATGACATGTCTATTTCTGTATCTTATCTTAATTGATAATATTTCTTAAATCATTTGGAAAAAGGGAAAAAATTCCCCATCATTCTAAAGTGAAGTAAATTAAAATCGTAAAACTGTGTGTGGAGATATCCTAAGTGCCTTATATACTAATCTCAAAGACTATTTAAGTGTCTCTCATATGTATTTCCATACTTAGGATACTAAAACAGTGATATAAAGTGACACATCAAATCATGTTCTTAACCAATCAACAAGAAAATAATTTTATCTATATCTATTGTATCTTGTATCTCTTAATTTATACTAAACCAATATTAACAAATTATTACATTTATCATTCACTAACATGGAAATCGGTATCTTGATCAGAGGGGGTGGTATCCATATCCACTCAACCAATATCTCATGGAGAGGGTGATGTCACTATATGTAATAGAATATGATTCAAGTGTGCCTAAATTGATTCTGGATTACAATTATCCTTCAAAAAGTGTATTCATGATGAAAAAAGTTCAAATTTGGGTATTTTTGGTTTAGAGTATTCCATAACAGTTCACCAGCTGGAATGGGTGAATCATGACAGAAGGAAACAAATAGGATTCTTCTTCAAAATCATGGGTGGATATGGTTCCATAGACAACTCCGGAGAGGGTAGGATTTTGTGAGATCATGGAATGGGTAGACTTATTTTGTTTGTGCATCTGTCGTGAGAGTAGGTAGGGACTCGTGAGAGAAGTAGGGGGTTCGATCGCCCGGTCATCTAGAGGGCTTAGATCATGGAATGGTAGGGAGACAGATTTGATCGCGGTAGACAAGGAGATGACACATCGATCGTACGAGATATGAAGAGGCTTTGATCGCTCGAGGCAATCAGAGGATTAGATTGTGAGAGGATCGTGATAGGTAGGATAATCAAAAGAGGAAGGGAGGTTCGGGCTAATTACATAGCAGGATGTGGCCACAATTTATATAAAACCATGGGGGAATACATATCTATTTCCATGGTTAATTGAACTATAGAACTACAATTCTAGAAATATCCATATATTCTAGTTATATAAGAATGATATTAAAATTATTTTGAAGGGTTCACCCTGATAGCACTCCAATGCATTGGGTAATGTTTAGCATCATGATAAGATATGTGAAATTAGGGATTAATCAGTATAATTTATGTTCAATGAGTGTCTACTCATGCTAATGCATCTGAAATGTGCCTTAGATCATGCTTTTAAATTGTTTTATGTTGTTACCACATTTCTCTGATATGATAACCATGAAATTTCATGACCTAATGTTCAGGGTTTTCTTATTCCCCAATGATATGCCTATTTCGTAACATGTATTTCATTCTTCATTTTATTACTTCTTTACTCCCTTACAGGGATTTATATCTCACTGCATTCCTACGTATGTCTTCTAATTATCCCATGTAGTGTTATGTACAATTGAATGAGTTTTTCATGTCATATAATTTTCAAATAAAGATATTTCATTTCATGTTTTATGTTGTTTTGTAATGTTCCACAATTCACAAGACACTATACCTCCCCATCAGTGATGTCCTATTAGGTGATTGTTTATCTAATAAATCATGTTTATGTGTTTAATAACGATAAATTTTGTTATATTTGTTTAAAGGTATACACACTTAATCTATACATTACCAAAATTATAGGATGTTCTTATAAACATATCCTCAATATATATATCTTAGGGTATTGTTCCCTAATTAATGATTTTCGAAATATAATTTCCATGGTTTTTACTAAACATCCTCTTATACCAACTATAATTCTATGATTCCATAGTCGGGGAATTATTTTAGTTCATTGGAATTATCATATGAAAATAAAATCTATAATAAAGGATTGATTCAGTAGCCTTGTAAATAGTAGAGAAAAAAATAATTTTTACCTTACGCCATGAAATGAAAAACAACATATTAAACACCGTGTAAACAATAATATCCCCTAGAATATCCCTATAGGTCAATCATAATATACTTCTTCACATCCTGTGAAAAAAAACACATAACAAGTGATCGATCTCACATTCTTATTTATGATTAAAATATATTGGAAGTTGTCATAAATAAGAATAAACTTCTAAGGAAAAGTATAAATCAAAAAAAATTCTTTTAAACATAATCCTAACAATAATATTTAAAAATAATTAAGAAAATATTTCAATTTAAACTTTCACATCTTCATTTACTAGTCGATTAATCACATGAAATATCAATAACTATGATCATAAAGAGGAAATACATAATTTAAACATCATAACAATACTATCATTGTCTTATTCCATGACCATTACCATACCTACAAGGCCTTGGTTTAGTAAACTAGTTTGTCTCCCGAGACCTACCGATGAATCGAGAAGATATAGCAGGCCCTAACAATCACCTACTAATTTTAATGCATACCACTTATGAATAGGGTGAATCATAAAAAAAAGCATTCATATTAAAACTAGCATATGAAATGTTAATACTTTTACCGTAAATCATGAATGGTATAAACATAGAACATCCATAGAAAAATATTCCATAAAACCATTAATATAATATGGAATATTTTATCATAATAAGTCAACCAAAAATAGTAAAAAAATACAACATTGTATCTGTACATAGATGAAAAAAACATAACAAATTCATTAAAACTCTTCCAAGGAAATATCTCTTTTTTACTTTGATATCATTGAAGAGAAGAAAAATTATAATATAAAACATTTATTTGGAATATAAAATTAGTGTATTTTATGTAAATTTCCAAAAAGTTAATGTGACATTATGGTGGAAGGAATCAGTTGGCACTGTATAAGTTAAAAAAATTTCCTTAATTTGTTGAAATTGTTATAAATTACCTCATTTAGAAAATGGGAGAAATATTCAATTCAAAAGATTTTTTAAAAATCTAAACATTGGTAAAAAATAATATAAAAAGTCATTTATAATATTTTCATTTATATTTTATGAATCATGGACACGGATGATATGGATATCCTTGTAGATACTTACGTATATTATATCTTGGATAATAAAGAGATTGAGAAATTAACCCTTACTCTATACTTTCCTTTGGTTGGGGATGAGTTAGCCTCCTATATAATCATTAAAAAATTTTATTAAATTATTCTATGACCGTATACATAATTATGATATCACATATGATCTATTGTATCATTTTTTTAAAAAAATATTAGTATTATTGTTGTTTCAGGTGTTAAATACTTCATTTTCCAATTTATGTTTTTTCATGTAAGCCATGATTATTTTGAATAAGAAATATGATATTCATATCCCAAATTGAAATTAATTACATTATTATTACTTTTAATCATAATATAAATTTTATAATCCTTCATTAATGTTTAACAAGGAGAACGAATCTCAAAACGTTGTGGAGACAGTATGACGTACGTACGCACGAGGGATGATATCTTTCCCTTGATGGTTAAATGGTACGTATTTTGATGGTAAATTAATTATATACAATAATTATCATTTTGTATTCTTTATTTATATAAATTATACTAATAATTATACCTATTAAAATAATTTAGGGTTGGATTACAAATTACACCACTATAAGGATATTGTAAGCCTTACACAAGCACACATTGTGATTTTGTTATTATTATGATGGATAAATTAATGAATATTGTTTTCACATGATTATAATAACCACCCAATATATTTTTGATATAGGATATATTATTTTTATGTGAAAAATACATATATGTATAAGAAGAAAATATATTTGAAATAGGTGATAATAAAATTACCTATTGTTCGGGTGTCTCCTTTCAGTTTTGCATGAAATGACTTTTTAGGATATATTTCTACCCAATGTGTGTATTCTATGATTAAGAGATGGAATTTGGGAGATGAAGTGGTTTGGTTCTGGATGATCCAAAGGGCATTGGATGTGTGAATTAATGTGATGGACAAGTTTCCTTTTATAAGAGCAGTGTGGGGCACTTTCATAAGATCATAAAATATTAATTTATTATAAATTTATTTTCAGTTACAAATAGATCCAAAGTTATTTATTTAGAGGATATGATGAGTATGAAATTAACTAATCGTAGTTAATTGTTTTTATAAAACATTACCTACCAAAATTATACATATTTGTTTTGGTTTAACCCTTAATTAAACAGTTTAACTCATACAATGACTTTTTAAAATATTACATTGTTGGGTTAATCTAGTTACTATAAAATGACAGAAGAAAACCAAGGGGACCAACTATTAAAAATTAAAAACTATATGTGTCATGTCTCTAAACCATATATTTTTATGAATTTTATAACACTTAATTATATATTTTTTAACATACCATTTATTTCAATTTTGAAAATATTCACAATTTCCATTTTTAAAAATATCAAAATAATAATATAACATCTAAAAAATTCTTCGAATATGTTACAAGAAAGTCTATATTATATATAAAATACTTGAAGTAATTAATTAAGACAATTTATATTTATTTTAATAGTTTTAATAACTTTTAATTGATAATTTCATTAATAATTCATTTACTACATCATAACAGTGTCATCATTTAATTTAATTATTTAATTATTAAAATTATGAATATATCACAATTATGTAGATAACTAGTAATCTCCCATGCTATTTCATGGCATAATCAATTAATGTTTTTTCTTCTAATATGTGATTACTATTTAGAAACGTTATGAAGAAAACATTTGTTGAATAAATTATAATTAGAAAGTAATGTTGTCTGACGATGGAATAAGAGGACATAGAATACGAATACATCATTCATGTAGTTGACAAATAGATCAGGGACAATTATGAACATTATTAAGACTAAAACTCAAAATCATCTTTATCCTATGGTTGTTAGGGTATATGGGGTTTTGGTACGCTTCCATACTACTTCCTGGTGGTTGTGGCTTGCGACCGCCAACTCCTAACCGTCTAGACAACACACCCCATCTTCCATCTTCATGTGAACCTTATTTGATGAATCAACATCCCTGCCAATCTTAATGTGGGCCTCCAGGAAGAACTCATTTCCCCAGTTAATACTCACCTGTGTAGCCCTCTGTATTCTTGACCCCTGAAATCCAATGCCATAATGACCATGCCCCTGTATTCAAGCCATCAGATAAGTAGTAGAGGAGAATTGGTATGATACGAAGTTGAGAATACCATATCTCTAACAGATTTGAATTTTAAAAAAGGTTATGATCAGAACTGGGATGGGAGGAAGAGAGGAAGTGGGAGACTGGATGCCCCCCGATTAAATCCATCTGCCATTGGAAGATGATTCTATGTGCTCCTCCATGTACTGCCATTGGTGATCACTATCAGTGTACCAGATCGTTGGACCTGTCTCCCCCCCATATTCATCATTTACTCTATCTCCCTCCCCCTCTCCCCCATCACTCACAAACACCGATGACCTTCAAATCAAACCCACATCACCCTTGAAGCAACCACCACGAAGTTTATCTGTGAAAAAAATCTCAAAATGTAAGAAAGATGAAGATTAAAATGAACCAAATCAATTCTAATTATAGGAATAATAAAATAAAAATATTAATATTGAATGCGTGTTTAGTAGAAAATATCATCATATAGTAACTCCATAAACCTTGATTATCTATTAAATCTTTAACCATTGCATGATCATTTTTCGCATGAATAAATTGGAGGTGCATAAAAATATTAGAATGGGAAACTTATTGAAATATTTTGGAACTAATAATATATTTGAAGTCACCTATATTGGTGTACAATATGAGAAGAAACTAATCCACGTCGATGATCATAAGTAATGATTCATGTAGTAGAAAAGGTGATAAACATAACATGAAAATTTTTAAAATCAACTGAACCCATAATAAAAACTGATCCATGAACTAAAAATAACTGACACATAAATCAAATATAAGGAAATGGTTGTAATAATAAAAAAGTGATGTGAAAATGATTGAATTAAATACCAACAGATGGAAAGTATGTAATTGATCCATAATTTGTAATGTATAAATTTTTAGATTATTTTCAGCAACATAAAGTTATACAATCATAAAAAAAATTCATGATGTATTTAGATTGAAAATCTTCCAGCAGGTACATTCTGCAGATACATAAAATATATTATGTTTTGAATAAAATAATAAAAAATGAAATTATTGAGATGTTACCCTGGATTTGAATCATCACGTGATCATTCCCAACATATATCTATTGCAGTTTATATCACTTCCTAACTACATGTCATCATTAAGGCAGTTACATTGGATATTTCTAGTTTACGTGTGAAAAAATATCAAGAAAACCAAAATAAAAATTTCACTTTTATCAATGATGAAATAGAATATACTTCAAAAGAGATTCAATTTCAAATATTCTATATATAATTAGACAGTAGTGTCACTTCCACTTCATCTGAATGTATACCTTCTTCAATGAATGTCAATAATATTTTTTTGTTGGTTTTAATACTCACCTAAATAGAGACCAAACATAGATAAGCGGACAGGCAAACAAATTTCCTTTCCATGATTGAAGTCATTCAAAAATGCTATGTAGCTTATGTAGAGAGCTGGTAAGCACTTCATAATACTAGAAAACATGAAATTGAATCACAAAAATAGCAGAAAATAGATTGAAACTTCATTTGTGTTAACTTAATATCAAGAGTGTTGGGTTATTGTTTTTAAAGCTCACGTGAATAGAGACCAATCCTGGGTAAATGGAGGGGATACCATCTTTATTTTCCCTGATTGGATCCTTTCACCCATGCTAAGCCACTTTAATAGTGACCCGTCAACCACTTTAAAATACCTGAAATGATGAGAATGAATCAAAAAAATAGATACAGACTTTTATGAAGATGTTTATGGGGGTCCTCCACTGCAGTCAACAGTGATGAAAAAGTCACACATTTTAAAACATGAATATTAAAGATTCAGAGACATCAAAATAATGTAAGAACTCATAATATCCAGACCTGGTACAGTTACTAAGATCCAATGTTCAAAGAGGAATCATTTCCTCATTTACGAGCTGGTAGTCAAAATATCACTGCTGAAATTAGAACACCATTTGTGTAGAAATTATGAATTAATCTAAGATAACATAACATCATTTGGTCATGAAAACATACACATTATAAGTTCTAATCATACATTTTCTTAAATCATTTAGGTAAACACATAGTTATATAGAAAAAAACACCAAAAGGAAAAACGAAATAAATGTTGTATAAATAGAGTAACATGAAATAATTTTTAAATTATAATGCTTAGTTTTCCATCACGAATGTCAGGAAACAAAAAATTGGAAATTTCAAATGAAATGTTTCTGTATTTTTAACTATATACTTCTTTAATTAGCATGATTCATCACACCCAAAAGTTTTTGAATTATCATAATGTTTAACCATATCCAGAAATAGATGGGAAAATAATATGGAAAAGTGTAGTAACTTACCATGCTTGATTATATTAATTACATGCTCTTAGAAGTTATTTTAGTAAATTTCTAACTTCTGTTGTAACATTTTTTTTACCACGTGGAATAAATGAGGGACAACAATAAAAACATACCATCAGCAGTTGCAGTCGCAAAAAACACTGAATATTGGACATAATTTTTTTACTATAGGATATCATATTTTTAAAAGTTGTGTGATGGAAATATACCAATTGACTATTTCAACATCCTAGTTCTTACATCTGTATTCAACTATAACTAAAAATATAATAATAGGAATGTCATTCATTCAGGACACCAAACACATTCAGTGATCTAATCATACATTAGATTAAAACATTTCCATGAACGCAAAGAAATTGTAAATATGCAGTATGTCATACCAAAGTTTTTATTCAAAAATAATGTATGAACATATTTATTTGGAAGTTCAATAGGGACATCCACATAAATGAATAATGAGAAGAAACCTCTCAACAAACATGTGCTAGTATGGAAAAAAGAAAGAAATGATCATTCCAACATGTTACTTGCGAGCAAAATGTTTCCTTAAGAGTTCTTTTGGTTCATATTAATTTTCCTTCTTAAGACAATATTTTCCCTACAATAAATAAAGAAAAAAATTAAAAATAAGAAAAACTACTTTGGTGTACAATAAGCAATTGATAAAAAATATATGTATGCTTATGTGCATGAAGACACACATGTATCCTATAAAAATATGACATACAAAAAATAAAGGTTCTATTGGAGGCAACCAATGGTTTTCAATTGACCCATAGGATGTCTCACTAGAGGTGTTATTTCAGTTCCTCCATCTAAAAACATAAAACCAGATTCCACAAGTCAGTCCTAAATTAGTTGAATTCCATTGAACAGTTGTGAAAAGAACAAAAAATTACAAGACTATAATGTACTTGATACGAATTTAATGAATCAAAAATTTCAGTTTCTGGAAGTTGCATAGTTATTTCAGAATTTTTTATCTAGAAATTACCTACAAGCAGATGATGGTTAAAACTGATGTTAACTTCCCAACTTTACGACACAATAAAAGAAGTCATTACCTATTCCTATTGTCTTAGTCATTAATACGGGTAAAACAATTATATAACAGTGGAACACCACATGATACAATTATATGATGAGGATAAGGGGAAAAATGTTATTATATGTGCAACATACATACAAGAAACCATCAATATCCATGGAAAACCAAATATAGAACATATATCACAGTTTATAATAGCGTCCACCATGAGTAATAGAAACAAAAAAATGCATTAAAATGACCATCATAAAATGTATCCACAATTATCTTATTCGATAATAAAAAACGTCTAGCAATCTAAAAAATCATCGAGCTATGAAAACTGATTAAAAAACGTATTTGATAATAACCTTCCAGCATGTCATGAAAACCGTCCACCATGAAAAGTGTCCTGCATGGAAAAAATCTAACATGTAAATTATATAATCAACCTGCAAAAAATTCATACTGAAATGTCCTCCATGAGAAATTCCAAATACAACAATATGTAGAACAGTTTTTATTTCACTTAAGGTTTGAAATAAATTGAATGAAAACCAATTAAACCTATATGTATTATTACCATGAAAGTAGAGCAGAAAATCTCAGTCTGCTTTCCCAGTTTTCTTTTTCAAATTTCCGTTCATTCTCCTTTCTTGTTAAGTATAATGATTAATTGTTCCTAAACTGTCTTGACTAATCTGAAGACCATGTTGCATGTAATCCTCCGTATCAAACCATAGACAACATATAAAACATCTAGATTTGGTATGTAATTAATTGTTTGAATCATGTGAGCATCTAATAGAAAGTAGAAAATCCAACATGAAAAATGAATGCACTAGTAAATATGAAAATATAATATACCTGTCTGCAACCTGCATTATAAAACATAGAGAAAATATGAAAATAAAATATACCAGTCTGGACATGCCTCTTTTTTTTACAACTGCAGAAACTATCTCAGCCTCTGTAGAAAGATAATTCATTGCCCATTAATTGAATTTCTCATCACCAAGGTTGTCGATTTCACCCTTGCAAGATGTAAATAATGGCACTCAAAGTAGATGTATAAGCTATCTGAAATTAGTTTATTGTTTTTGTTTGAGTAAGAGATTTGGAAATACAGTACCAAATTTCCCAGAATCAATAAGAGACAGTGAGTGTTAAATATACGATATGATAGGAAATAATTCAATAAAATTAGATGTAAATGTAAAATACTATAAACTATGAAGACATACTAGAGTCAATAAATTTGAATGTATAAGGGAGTCTGGTGTGGAGGACGGAGCAATAATAATTTGAAATGGGGATGAACAGTGCTACTGAAGGAAGAAATTGAAGAACTCAATTTATACTAATATATCTGCTACTTGATAACTTTCAAGATTATCAACATACCTGCATATAAATCCTTCAATCCATTGATTATAGATGTAGGCATTGTTTTTGGAAATGTTATCATAGTTGTATCCATTATAGTTGTTAATCTATATTTTCATAAATGAATTAACATATGGAAATCAACGATGCAAGAAAAAATTTAGAACATGGTTCATGCTAATAAAAAATTGATGACAATATGAAACTGACTTTCTCACTTTTTTGGAGTCGAGTCGGTTCCACGCTTTGAAGTAGATACATAATTCAATTTAACTTGGTTATAACTTCGTAGGAAGAAGCAATAATTGTTAGGGTTTCTTGGAGTTGAATCTGATCATCGACATCCGTGACTCGAAGGCTGTCGTAGATTTTTATTAAACTCTTGTGGTTCTCGGTGGATAATGGGGGTTGATCAGAGATTGGTATGGAAGATGTTAGTGGTCGATGCAGGTGAAAAATTAATGGACAGAAGCAGCAAATGTAGAATAATAGGGGATACCTTATGTCAATGTCTGATAGGAGTAGAAATTAAGTGGATTTTCGAGCAAATTGTGGGATGAAATGGCTGCAGATTGAGCTCATCGCAGGAAGAAGAAGGAGGAAGAAGAATAATCGAGGTTACCTTCGGTCGACGATTGATCGGAGGAGAGATTATGTGCATTTTTGAGAAAAACAAGGGATGAAATGGCTGCAGATTGATCTCGTCACAGGTGGAAGGAGAAGGAAGAATCTAACCTTAACTGCGAAGATGGCTCGCGGTTTTGTATTTGTTGGGGTCGAAATGCGAGGGGTAATGCCGGTTAGCGAGTGGATATCAGAGGGGTTTTTGGTAAATGGATACATGAATTGAGTGACGTGGTTTATTTTGGTGGTAACACGTCAGCAGGGGAACACCTAGGATTAGTAAATACAATGGATTATATTAAATTTATAAATACTATTTATAGTCTTCCATATCAATTATGTATCATAAATTTAAAAATTATATAGTTAATAAAATATGAATTTGACAATTTTGACAATTCATTAAATAAATTATAATAAATGACATAATCTTACACAAGTGGCATAAGAGGATCATAATTTTGATCGAGGGTTTATTTTATTACAATAAAACATATATAATGAAATTAGGAAACGTTTTAATGTAACATAATATTATTATAATATTAAATGTTTCTTTAATTGCCTTATTTACCTTCCGTTATGGTAAATAAAATCCAAACGATATTATTCACCAAATAAAATTTTGATCTTATTGTATAAAATTTTTCATAATGATTACAAAAATGATTTCCCTTTTTTTGAAATTAAATTTACCTAATTGGAAAATTTATATTTAATGCGAATCACATAGATAATGCTAAATGTTGGGTAAAAAAGGCATTCAAAATATTAATAAATTTCTATAACTTATTTTTTATAAAATGATTCTAATGAACTATATTGGATTAATATACGTATTATTTATATATTGTATCTTCAAAATAATTTATATTAAAGTTTATATTTAAATGAAATAGTCATCCTTCAATAGTAATGAATTATTTTTACTATTCATGGAAATTTGAATCTTTTCAGACAAATACCAAAATTTCCCCCAATGATAATTTTGAAATTCATTATTCAGATATGTGAAAAATAGACATTATAAATTTCATAATTTGGATAAAACAATTTATAACTGATTTGGGGAATGGTTAGTTTGAAAAGTCATGGTACGCTCGAACTCAATGATATGTGTAGCGCAAGTAATTTAATTATTTCAAACGAAGCATTCCATGGAGGCTTGGGGTGTTACCAAGATCACGACCCAAACAATTTACACTGAACCACCTAATAAGAGTATACCCATCATACAAAATACTATATAGGATTTTTTAGTTTATTAAATTGACAAGTATCAAGAACCTAGAAATAACAGTATATACATTTTGTTTCTTGAGAATTATGAATTTAATTACATTATATTATTATTACTTTATAAATTAATTTTTATTTTGATACAAAAAAATAGTAATAATATTTTTGAGTAATATTGAATTTTTTTAATGTATCTAATTTTTAGGAATTATTATATTTCTATAATAAATAATATTTTAATAATATATTTTCTTAAAATAATATTCATTAAATAAAAATAATCATATAATTTATGTTATGTTTAATGTAATTTTTGAAAAGGTTTGAAAAATATTATTGTCAAAAAAACCCAGCATATATTAATAAATGTTTATTTTATTTTAAAATTTCAAAGTAAAATATTTAGTGAATTAATTATTCAAACTAAGGATTACTTTATAAATCATAACATTAAAATTATCCAGTGAGGATTTTTTCATAATTTTCAGAGACAATTGAATTTTTAGTTACAAATTATATACTATATAGATATACATTGTTTATTGTGACATAATAATAACACAAAATTGATGTAATAAATAATAAAACGATATAAAAGACCAAATATAAAATTTTAATTTATAATTATGTTATTTTATGTTTGTTTGATTAATTTTATAAAGTCATTATGAATCACCCAAACACAGTAATATATTTTTAAGGATTTGAATTCATTTATTTAAGTGTATGACTCACATCGATATAAGAAAGGTTATTTTTTCATTATTTTCCTAATATAGAATTATATAATAATGAATTCTACTCCAATTTGGAAGATACCATTGGAACAACCATCGTAGGGTTTGTGCTTTTGGTTGCATTATTATATTGAGGGAAAAGCCTACGTTTGGGAAATTAATAATGATATCCCATCTCATTTCCTATATAAATTTAATCATGATCCAATTTATCATCTCTAAGACTCCATTTGTAATATCCTAACTCTTACCTCCCACCCCTACAGTCCTCCGATGGTGCCCCAATCTGTCAAGAAAAAACACCCAAGCATTTGGATTCACCCCACTCATGTAAGGGATACTCATATTCTATTCTTCATTCAAGATTCTTTATTATCTAGAAAATTATATTTACAATTCATAATGTTGGTATTTGTATTCATAATACTTTATTACTACCCATTTTATGTAAAAAAATTTAGATATCCATTCCTCTATCATCATCCAATGTTCTAAATTTTTTTGTGACACTTTTTTCCCCTTCAAATTTTACCACGATTTTCCATGCCGAAACAATTGTGTAGTAAAAACCATAACTGTTTGGTATAAAGGGTGTTAAAAAGTATAAAAAATTACATATATAAAATAAAAAATACATGTATATATTTAATTCCCCTTAACTAGGGATGAAAATAAAATGATTAATGAATCTATGATTTATGATCTATATAGAACACATAAGTATGTGTTTGAAATGAATGTGATAGGCGCGCCATGAATCATATATTGCTCCAATAAATTGGGTATTGTTTAGTCACATGATAATTATTTTTAGAATAGGTAATTATATTTATTTATTTATGAAACTTTTTTATGCAAGATGTTGTGGTAGTTATCCTCGACCTATATTAATGTTGTATTGTTTTGTTTTGTTTCCACATTTACTATGTGATGATCATCATGATATATCATCCCTTATTCTTCATGTTCCTTTTATCCACCATCGATATGCAAATTTTATATCATTAATTTTCTTTTCCATATCTATTACCTTACTGGGATTTATAGATCACCCTGGATTATTTATCTTCCTATGCTATTTATTGATGTTTTAAAAATTCGGAAATTTTTGAATAATGCTAAAAACGTTTTCATTAATTTTATTGAACAGCGTGTTCCAGATGTTATTCTTTGTACATATTTACAAAATCCACTAGGATTTTCAATCTACAAGGAAGTATTATTTATCATCTTATTGAATAAATAAATAATAAATATTTTATAAATATAACTTTTTTATAGTTTGTATCAATGGAAGAAGCTCAGTTATTTGTGGGTTTAGGATTAGAAATCTATATTAAAAACTATAAGGATGATACTATATATATGAAAAACCCCAGAAATTTGGAAGGTTTTTTTAAAGTGGTTTATGAAGAAAATAATTCCCTATTTGGATATTAGAAGTGAATGTGGATTTGGTATAAATTTACATAGGGGTAAAACCCAAAAACATTGTAGTAAGATATAATTGACTGGGAATTGGTTAATGAAAATTGAACTTGGAGTACAACTGGTTTGAAACTCTCATAGGATATGATTCTCTAAATTCATAAACTCATTACAAACCAGTAATAAGGGAATAATTAAATTTACATAAGAGTATATTTTTGTAAATAGATCATATATTACATAGGATGAAGCTGAAAAATTCATAAGATAAGAAAATTAATATAATATATAAGTTGTACCTTTAATGTAATTGGATTCCTATTTTTTAGTTCAATAGAATAAAAATACTCATCCCTAATATTTCATTTATTATATACAATTTAAAAAAAATATGGAGGTAAATAATCAATGTGACAAAAATTTTGAAGACATCCCCCAATGATATACTAACTAGATGGGAGTAATAAACAACATCTTTGTGATGATACTCTCTCACCAGAATCAGGTTATGAATAGAATCCTACATCAAGAAGATCATTGAAACCCCCTAAGAAATAACATGATTCTATTGAGTTCTTTATGAAACAATGAACTCCAACATTCAAAGGATCATGTGATTATTTAATCAGGGAACAATAGATCAACTCCAGTAAGAAGATCTTATACATCCTTCCATGTTATGAACAAGATAAGGTTCAACTATTATTTTATCATATAGAGGTTGAAGCTAATTAGTGGGGGTAACTGATCAAAAATATGGAGCCCTAGGAGGAGATAAATGCAATGAGGTTGATTGAATTCCATACAATATTTTTTGATAATTTTTTCCTCATAGAATACGTATTAAAATGGAAAGTGATTTTCATTCCCTCAATAAATAAATGACGAATATATCAGTGTAAATATGGAATGTTTTATAAGACTTCGTGATACTCATTATCTATTATCATTGCCCTTGAAATTCATGACATTCAACTTATTTTTTGTGCTATAATAAATTCTATGAAAACTCATTTAGAACAATGAAATTGAATGCATTGATTAATTTGTCACATGTGACCTCAAATTTGAAATGGAGATCAGTGAATCAAAAGGGTGTCATGATGATAATAATAGGAATGTTGATTTTAGTTCTGAAGGTCCTAAAGATAAATATAAATTTTCCTAGAAATATCAATATCCCATTTGTCAATGGTGAGGAAATAATCATCCAATAATTTTTTAAAGGGGGACGAGGAAATTCTTTGGGTATGGCAATTAAGAACACATTTATAATGATTTCTAAAAAGGAAACCCACTAGTGCAATGGAGATGATAAATCATCTGACCAATGTTCAATGAAATTTTTATTTCTTCTACTACAAGTAAATAAGAAACTTTTAAAATGAATGCTCTAAGGAAGGGATTTATTGAGACATCCAACAACCTACTGGGAATTAAGGGAAATATTTTACAATCACAACCACTGAGGTGGAGCATGATAATGATGTTGTTAACGATATGATAGTTATTCATTCATGAACATGGGATTTTCCTTTTTATTTTGGTATATGAGTTCCTTCATATCAAAAAATATTAGTATAATTTTTCAAAACCCACCAAATATTAGTGATGTAGAGTTGTCAGTGAAAACATAAAATAGGAAATTTATTGAATCGGATGTATATAACTCCTCCCTGGTCAAAATTTAAGTGGTGAAATTACACGATAACCTTTTCATATTATATATGGGTTCATATGACTAAATTATGGTTACATATTAGCATTATATATATAGATCCAATATAAATTGTAGCCAGAAGGAAGTCACTCTCTTTAAGGTGAATTCTCCCATGATTTTGTAAAAGTGAGTGGAGAAGGATGGATCATATTTAGCACCATTATCTCAATCATGGATATCATTTCCATACAGACTAGAATATCAATCTCAAATGGTTGATTATAAGGAAATTCCATCCATGAAGACATGAATTTTGTCATTAAATATGATTATGTGTTTCCTGATGAATTTATTGGTCTTCGTCCTTACCAAGAGGTTAATTTTTTAGTCAATATTAATCCTAGGAGTTACCACTATCCTTGGAAACATATATAATGGATACTGTGGAACATGTGATGATAAAGAAATAACTACTTGAGAATCTTCATTAAGGGTTTGTATTCCCATGTTCTTTCACAATGGGGTGTACATGTGCCCCTTATTTAGAACAATGAGAGGTCAATGTGACTTTTCATTGATTTTACTGAGCTCAACAATATCACAATAATGAAAATGTATCCCCCCACATAGATTGATAAAATGTTCAAGAAAAATTATGGATTGTAATAAATCTCCAAGGTGGATCTGTGGTAAGAAAATTACATTGCTACGGTGAATAATGAGGATATCCATGAGATTTCTTTTGTAATAAGGCATGGGAACTATGTGTAAATAATGATTCTAATCAGACTCAATAATTCTATAAAATCTTATTAGAAGTTATGAATAAATTATTTAGATATTACCTTGACCAATAATTTGAACTATTTCTATATGATATTCAAATATTCTCCAAACCAAGGAGGATCATGGGAAGTATGTGAACACGGTGCTAAAGACCTTGCGAAATAAGAAGCTTTATACCAAGAAAGACAAATTTAAGTTCTTTTTAAAATAAGTCACGTACTCTGAGAATATCATCAAAAAATGGGATATCTCTGTACTGTTAAAAATTGATGTAATTGATGGATGGAAAAGGATAACATATATGAAAAATATGAGTAGTTTCCCTAGATTAGCTATTTATTATCTCAATTTGTGAGAAATTTCTAATGATTTTCAAACCCTCTAAAAAATATATATTATAAAGGTGTCATGTTTTCTTGGAATGATAATTGTGTATAAATCACTAATGAGATAAAAAAGAGGCTTATCACTTTACATGATCTAACACTATCCACCAGTTGAGAGACATTCATGGTGTCGAATAATGAATTAATTAATGTATAGAGATGTGTGTCAATGCATAATAATAATCTTGTAGACTTTCCTTCATGCTGGCTGTATGTTCAAAAAACTAATAACCAAACACCTGATCTAGAGTATGCTAAAATGATCCCCATTTTGAAAATCTGGCATCACTATCTATTTCGAGAGAAGTGTGAAATATAAAAAAACAGTAAATGACTTAATTATAAATTCACACATAATGATATGAATATCTTTTAATGAAGATGGTATGAGTTGATCAAAGTCTATGACTTCTCAATACACTAACATCCTAGGAAAGTGAGTAATGTGCTTTACAATCTATATAGAAATGATCCATCAATTCTATCATTGATGATAATTGACAGGGATCCAATATTATTAAATTTTAAAAGGATGGAAATGAAAATCATTGTAAAAAGAACATCATCAATCCTTTCAAAATTAATATCTCAATCATCACTTCTAGAGAGGTTAAAATATGATTAGAGGGATAATGTGTGATTCAGAATAATGTTGGGACTATAAGAAATGGAAAATCATTAGAGTGAGATATCAATGATGATAATGTTCCCTAATTAGTGTCACGATTATATGTACCATATTATACTAAGTTAACAATGAAAATATTTGAATAATGAACATAGTTCAACATTAATCACTCTACTAGGAAGCAGAAAGATGTGTTGAGATCTCAGAGAGATTAATTTGTGGAAAAATATGAATAAGGTGATCCCTGAATATATATTAGATTTTAAGGTAAGTTCGCAAGTTATGAATTAATGGAATAATTATATGGGGGTGAAGTAACAATTAAAAATACCAATATAGAAATACAACAAATCAGCATGTAATTTTTCACCGAACATCTAAAAAAACCAAAGAAAACTATGCTATCTAGGTTCTTTGGATCATCTTATAAATAATTCACACT
This sequence comes from Viscum album, assembly GCA_963277665.1. Classification (NCBI taxonomy): domain Eukaryota; kingdom Viridiplantae; phylum Streptophyta; class Magnoliopsida; order Santalales; family Viscaceae; genus Viscum; species Viscum album. Next base: position 1,081,444,325 of record OY728138.1, read on the forward strand.
TTTGGATTCGATAGGACTTCTCACTAGATCGAAAGGAATGGGTATACATTATAGAAGCTGTAAGAATACATGGAGTATGACTAATGATTGTATTCGATCAAGATCTGACATTCTCCTCTATGTTTATAATGGGCCCGACAATATCTAAATAATGACTCTGAATTTAGTACTGACTATTGTGATCACTTTGATGTCTAATATGAGATAACTATTTATGAACTATAATACATGTTACAAGAACATTCTATGGACTTCAATGGAGGAGGGGGCCAACATATACCTCTGGTCAAGTTATCTTAAGAAAATAGTTTCTACTGAATAATAAAAATTGATCTCTTTGAAGACAATTATGGTAAGAGGTTTAAAACAACTTCATGCGGGGTTGATATTAGAGAACATAATATTGAGGGTTTGGAAATGGTGGAAAAGTTTAAGACCATTCAACAAGACATCAATTCTTCTTAGAGTTGAACAAATATATATACTGACAATCATCGACTAAACCTAGTGTTCGATGATGGACACATGGTATTCCTCCATATATCACCATGGATGAAATTTATATGATTTAAGAAGATGGGAAATCAAATTACAAGATACATGAGACCTATTGAGATCCTTAATAACATCATAGTGGTGGACTATCAACTAGCACTCCCACCTAACCATAATCAAGTACATGATGTATTACATGTACACATATTCAGGAATTACATAGCATAGCCCACACATGTACACAATCCACACGTGGTTTCATTAGAGAATTATATATCATATGAAGAACAGTATGTGAAGATATTAAACCATAAAAGAAAAAGTTCTTGAAAATAAGATAATTAACCTTGTCAAAGTGACATGGAGAAACAACATTTATGAAGATGTGACTTGAGAAATGGAGGAAGTAATGAATGAATGTTATCATAATATGTTTTAATTTGGAAAAAAAAAATTGAGTAATTTTTTTTATGTGGGATGATTTTAACAATGCAAACTGTTATAAAAATAATTCACCCTACAATTAAATTAAATGTCTTGTTATATAATATGGACATATAAAACATATTAAATTATTTAGTTCTAATATAACATATCTAATTTATATTTTCCTTTAAGAATACTTACCACTGGTAAAATAGAATTTGAATTTTTATAGGATGATTAATATAAATATAGGGTTCTAAGAAATCCAATTGACATAAATAAATTATGTGATGTAATTTACCATTAGGATTTAACCCTATGAAGACAATTTTTTAAATATTTCAAGGGGGAGAGCATCACTGAGATTTTCACCTGGCCAATCTCAAGATGAGATCATATAACTTATGCATTAACAAAAAAATTTATGGGAGAAGTACAAGATCATGAAGATAATGTCCAAAACCATGTTTTCCAAGCAATCTCATGAAATTCTCACCATCAAGTAGTATACATTTAGAGAGTTTATGGGTATATTAATGGGATTTGTATCCTGAACCAAGTAATATGAATATGTAAAGTATTATAAAGGGAACTACATATATAATTTCATCCTATTATTGTTACATTAAAAATGATTTTTATTTTGATACGAAAAAACACAAATAATGTTTTTGGATAATATTAAATTTTAGTTCATGAATTTATTTTGATCAATTAATTTATTATTGAAATAAATAATATTTTAATAAAATATTTTTATCAATTTTTTTATTAAAAATAAAATTCCATATCAATTTTTTTGAAGTAAAATGTAATTTTTAGATGTGTTTGAAATTTATTATGGTCAAAAAAACCAATATTTATTAATAAATGTTGAAATTATTTTAAAATATAAAATATAAATATTTATGAAATTATTTAAATATAATGAACATTATTTTTAAATCATAATTTATTAAATTATCTAATGGTGAATTTTTCATAATTTTCTGAGTGACTATTTTTTGGTAAACAATTAAATATCATATAAATATATGTTGTGTATTATGATATAATAATGAGAAAAATATTATTAATAAATACTATAAAATGTATCCATGGCGAAAAATATGTTTTATATTTAAAATAATAATATTATAGGTTTATTTTTTAATTATATAAATTTATTTTAATTATTAAAACCCATTATTGTATATTAAGTTTATAAAATAATTCATTAATAGTGTGACTCCCCTACACCTATGAAAGGGAATTATTTTATTTTTTTAGCCAATTTCCATTCAAAATAATGAAATTCAATTCAATTTTTTAATAACAATGTGTTTTTTTGTTATATAATCATATAGAATCCAAAACCAATGTTCAAGAAATAATAATACATTACCCACCCATTACCTATATAATCCCACCCAATCTCCATTTTCTATTCGTTAAAAATTAATTTTAGCATGTCCTAACTGTATCCCCTACTCTCTAGTTTCACCCCCGAGAGCCCAAAATATCTCAATAATCACTTCCCATGCATTTCAAGTCCCACACTGAAGTAAGATATAATCACCTTCTCTTTTTTATTCTAGATTCTTTATTATATTATGCTTTATATTTCCAATTCCTATTATTGGGATAAAAAATTGTAGGTTACTATTATAAAAGACACGTTTTCTAATTTTTTATAGACTCCATTCTCTCTCATCATCCCTTTTCATGATTTTTTATGTGAAACTATTATGAAGCTAAAATATCACCATAATTTCTATGAAAAAAAATCTTCCAGTGAATACCATAACCATTTTATTTCACAAGTGTTAACCTTTATAAACATTTAATTATATTAAAAGGGATATAAATTTTTGTATTCAATACTCTTTAGCCAGGAAATAATATATGATGCTGAACAAATCCATGTTGTATGACTTATTTGATATACAAAATCATCAAAATAGAATGAATGTGAGTGGTGCAATCGAAATTATATAATGGCCCACTAAATTGGGTAATGTCTAGGCCCATGAGATGAAATTTGTGACATAGAGTAAACAAGATTCATTAATGGGACTTTTTTCATCATGATGACTTTGAATTTATCCTTGAACGATGTTTATTATGTAGTATTTTATGTGCTTTCCACAATTGCCATGTTATGATTACAATGTTATATCATGCCTTATTATTCCTATTCCTTTTATTCGTCACTGATATGACAATTTTCTAACATGAACCAACTTATTCCATGGTTATTCCCATATAGAAACTTATATCTCACCCCTTTCTTATTTATGTAAAATGGTTATCCCTTTCAATTTTAAATGCCCTAGAATATTCGAGGAATGATAAAGAAGTTTTTAATAATTTTGGTTCATCCCATGTTCAAGACATTATTCTATGTATATATTTCCCAAAAAACATGACAAATTGATCATATGGGTTTTATTAAGTGTAATATCATGTAATAAATCATGAAAAAATATTTAATAAAGAGAATGGTTTTTATTCATAAAGTATGTAAGACACTAAAACATGAACCAATACACATAAGTACATTTACAATTTTGAGATGTTTCTTAGCCGATCCAGTCTAAGACAAGACAAAATAGCATCATCATATCATTTATATAGAAGCCATCATAACATCCCACAATATGTTATGTGTTTAAATATCTATTGCAGATTCATGGTACATCATTTTTTTTATTTTACTACGCAATCCCATTATTAGAATGTTTGTAAGAGTCGCAAAACTGTAATTAATTTGATCAAATTGTCATATTCTGATTGAATAAGATTAACTAAGATGAATGATATATCCTCGAGAAACTATGAAAAAACTATAAAATGAACTCGATAACACTCATCAAATATCAAAACTGATTATTAGTGGAATCTTGTGGGGAAACCATTTCTAACTAATTTCCATTACTGTATCATTGTACTATCACCCGTAAATTAATGATCCATTATCATGGGATAATCACTCATTAACCATCAATTGAGGTCACCTATAATTATATTGTGTTCATTGAATCAATAACCAAAGTCTAAAAAGAATTTCTAACAATGTAAATATATAGAGGTTTTATATTTAAATTTTAATACTTACGTAGATGACCACACAAGAGGAACACAAACCAAGCTCAAACTGGTATCTGACATGGTGATAGAGTCAAGGAATTAGTTGTTATCTACATGTCTTTGAATGTCATTCATACTCATTATTATTTGAGTCACTCAATAATTTCCACACCAATCTAATTATTTAGGTATATTATCATACAGATGTGGTAAACAACAGAAATATTGTTTGTAATCCTTAGATCACATGAGAGGAAATTAATGAGAAATATAGTAGTACAATAATCAATTTAATCAATTCCTAAAAAGATAAAATAACTATCAAAAAACCATTCCAGAACTGAGAAGATGGTTAAACACCAATAAAATATGGTGAAATCCTCACCAAAAGATTTTCTTTACATCATTTCCCAAGATAATCTCCGAAAAATTCATTCTTTCTATAAAAGATATATTTGTTCTTAATTAATATGATTTTTGTATAGTCAATGATTTATCATCATATATGAGATCACGTAATGATATTTTAAATGAATTATAGTATTATAGGAGTGAACTAAGATGCTACAAATCACTTTTCATAGTCAATAAATACTAATATCCTGAAATTCACAAAAATTTATATCAATAATAATTTATAGATCCCCTGATTCATTATCTATTAAGAAAAATACATACATGCCTCAAAAGAATCACATTACCTAGGTATTCCATCAATGTGTGACAACATATAACTATAGTTCAACAACATCATAACAAACTAAATATCTTACCATACTCTTATGAAATACTATAATGGGTTATTCCCAAAGGAAAATCCATCATATATACTATTATTCACATATGGAATCTCCTATTTCCTTTAAAATTTAGTCATTAAATCATCATCTAATCCAATATTTCCTAAATCTTTAAATATATACCCATCTTAATAGATAAATCATTAATTAAGGTGATGATCCACCTCTATAGATACCATGGTCACTATGACCAATCAAGAACAACCACCAAGGTCTTACCCGGAAACTCAAAATTCATCAATGGGTTGGTACTCAACTAACCGCACCTCTCTCTTACTACCTTAAACACATAGAAATGATAACAAATCAAGGAATCATGGATTGATTAGCCATAATAATAATGAATTTAGCATCTAGAATTAGTTTCAATTGATACTAGAGTTTTAAAAACAATCTTCATTTCCAAGACATGAATGATTGATTTCACCAAGTCACTAGTTTCTAGAAGTCATTATGATTACTTATAATTGGTCCATAATGGTAAAATTACCTCCAATTAGAAAAAAAAACTTTGAATAATCATTATGACACTGTCTACCATAGTTTATTTATAACTATAATTTTATAGTAAAAAATAAACTCATCCCATGACACACACACACCACCACCAATAACCATGGATAATGGATGTGGGCATAAGGCATATGATGAAATCTAATTTTAGGAGAGAAAAAACTAGAGACATATCAACACAATAGAATAGGTTCACTCATAGATTCATGTATTATTCTCATACATATTATTTCTTAAACATGTCATGAACATCTAACAAAAAATCCCCAACTTATTTCATCAGTAGTGTTATCAAAAAAGACCATTTTTACAAAGTCATTATGAATTTCTAGGACAACATTTATTCCAATTATCATCACAATTCTTCAAAAATAGAAAAGATATCTAAAAGACCATGTTAGTTGACTCTGGTGAATTCATATGAATAAAATATTTACATAATCACAAATCATTTAAATAAATCACAAATACAGATGATTTAATGTATTATTAAACCTCATCACTCAAATGGGATGTGATGTAACACATATTTTCTTCACACAATATGAACTATTTGTAACAACACCTTCTACTTTGATATCAATATGATAAAATTGTTATTTCCATCTCGTTAAATTTATAATATCAATAGTAAAAATACATGAGAGTAATATTATATCACAAAACTATAAATAATATGATGAAATTTTGATTCATCTAACCGAAGGAAAGAAATATCCCAAAACAATAAAGGTTGTAGAACATTACCTGGGTAGATTTAACCTATTATATTAGAGCATTAATCATTATGAAAACCTAAAAAAATTATCAAAATACAAAATGAATACCATCTATAAAGGGAGGGGGTGTTATTCAATCACTAAGAGTCCTGCATTTGACAAATTACACCCGTTTGACACATCATATTAGATGTTGTTCATGTGCATTACATAATTATTTAGATTTATGAGGGAACTACCCATACCATAATTTAACCATAAAAAAGGAAATAGACATAAAAAAGGTTATAGTAGAAAAGGTTACGAGGCCTTACTTTCTAATATCTAGGTACAATGACACAACGGAAGAATTCCTTAGGGCCCTATGGGTAAAACATATGCTCCCATCCAAGGTAACCCAAGGAAATTTCTAAAACTAATCCCCAAAAAAGGGTACATGATAAATCACCCCTAATGGTTTTTATTTCAATGAATTTTACTTAATATTTATTTTGACAACTTTTTTTGCATATCAAGCATATGGGATATCCTATACTCATTGTAATGGAAAACTGTACTATGCACTTATTGGGTTGATTCCATGCATTAGTAGAAAATTTATCTAATAAATTAATATTTAAATATAATTTAATTACCCAAAAATTCACATAATTATTCTCAGTTATAGATAATATTAATTTGAATATATAGAGAAAAAACATGTTGGTGGTATTTGACATTTTAATTGAATAAATACTCGTATAATTAAGGTTAAACAAGAGAAAAGGTCATCTTTAATTTATTAATAAATTTTCTTAACAATATGGCACTATAAAATTATATTTAATTCAAATAAATGGTTATTAAAAAAATTAAAAAACCATTTATATTCATCAAATGCACACTAAAAAATTGTTATGTAAAAAGGAATATTATGATAAAGGCGACTAGTGAGGGTCATTTCAATCAATCATAGGACTATTTAAAATAAATTAAATAAAAACCAACTTATTAATGATGAATTGAACCCATAGTGGGGGTTTTATTTGAAAATATTATGTTTCTACTCAGTGTCTAAAGCTATGTAATGAATATCAGGATTTAGTTCCATGAGTCATCATTCCCAGGTTATGAAGGTGCATAACATTTTATATTCAACTGAAACCCATTTTGTAAACATCAAATATAAATTCTTTTAATTTGTTACATCATACCAATTTCCATGAAAATATAATTTAGTATTTAATGAGATTGTATATATATATATATATATATCATGGTTTCGTTAGATGAATTACAATTATGATAATATAAAGGTACATGGATATATTGGTAATAATTAGAATTCATATAACCTGTACAATTTTTTAAACTTATGTCTAATATTATATAAAATATTTATGTGATTGTTTGATTATATTGGTAAAACATACCCTATTATGAAGGCCCATAAACATTATGAAATTATATTAGGGCCCATTTAATTTTAGACACACATTTTTCATGTATTGGAACTGATGTATAATAATAAAAACATATCTTAATTCATTAATTAAGGTGAGACCTTAAAGATATTTAGGAAAACACCATTTAGGTTAATACATAAAAATTAATAAACAATCATATTTTAATAAATAAAATGGAATGGTATCAAAAATCACGGAATACTTGAGTGTATGTAGGGAATCATAGAATCATGGTATATAGTTAAGCATGTCAATGTCATTTGAATATTATGTTCTTGAAATGATCCATGAATTCTACATGTATCTTTCCATACCGATCCAAAATTTCAAACCAATAAATTATAGGTAAAATATTTAATAAATAACAATTTTTAGGTACACCGGTTACTCAATGGGATGTAATAATCAACTATAATAACAATAACATGAATAATCCCATCAATAGAAACCTAGTCATTCTACCGTATAATGGTTGAATAGTCCTAAACATGAGCTATTTTATAATTGTTCACAATGACTAAATCACTTTTATACCTTAGTTAAAAAATGGAAATGAAATCGAAAAGATATATCTAATACCATCTTGTAACATCCTAACCTGACTTACTGCTACTATATAGTTGAATCTGTTGGTAACATGGACTCAAGCGCAACTCGATGTATGGTAGAGGCTGTGGAAATGTATAGTGAATCTAATGATGGAATGATAGATATATTATACCCAATAATTATTTATAAACATAATGAAATATTAAATAAATCTATGGAAGTGGAAAATAAATAAAATTGATGATAAATATTAATCAAATGTCCTGAAAAGTGAAAATAAAATGACCATGAAAAACCATAAAATGACATAAATGTAAATAAATCTTGAATAATCCATTTATTTAAAAAAAGAATACATAATATGAAAAAATAAAAAAAAATAAAAATACTAAAATCCATGAGAAATTCTTATTGTAATCTCACATGCTTCTTCAAAATACAATGTCCAATACTAGAAAATAAAGAAAAAACAAATAGCATAGTCTAGTTCCCTAACTATGATCGACATATCTGTTCTTATACCAGTTGGTATCCTGAATTGGGTATGAGATACACATATAATTCAAGAACATACCACATGATGTATAATCTATACATCATATAAAAAATTAGAGGTGTGTAAATAGTACAATTATTATGAAATAATATAAGCTATAACCATGTAAACTACAGTTCCTAGAGGATTCCTGACTAAGAATACATGTTATATCCCAATATATGATATATCGAAACACATGATACCATATATATATATATATTATATAACACTCTCACAGATATACGTGGTATTACCCAGGACATGTGCTTTTAAAAAGGCATACTTGCGTAATCATAAGAGTCTCATATTTGTAATATGTGTCACCATTCAAATATATGACATTGAGTAATAAGGGATTCCATTTTTGAGTTTAATGAAAAATAATAGATTCCACGCCTATGTATCAGGTAAAATAAAGGATTCCATGATTTATAATAATCTATAATAAGGGACATCATTCTAAGGATTATTTATTACATAGGATTCCATACCAAATGATCATGTAATTTAAGCGAATCCATGCCTGGGTATCATGTATAATAATGGAATCCATTCCCAAGGATCGTGTATAATAAGGGGAAGCGTACCCAATATTATTGTATAATAAGCGGCATGTGACGTCATCATACTATTCACTTTCATTTAAATAAATGTAGTAATTTTATTTGGGAGTCATGAAAAGATCCCATGGAAGTCAGTTTGGTCACATATTGTATAATAAAGTCATGGGTGAATTTATAAGCACAAAAAAAAGATGTCGCACTATTCGATGGAGACATCCTCTAATAAGGACATGTGTGTATGAGAGGGTTTCTAACGAAGACAAAAATATATATTTTGGATAAATCATATTTTTTAGGAATCACCTAAAATTTTTAGTGTGAAATATCAAGAATAATGATATGAATGGATTACAAATTAAGGTAAAAATACTATACCAACAACCTTATTTTTAGGGAACCTTACTCATCTATTATGAGCATTTGAATCAATTAATTATGAGATAAATCAAAGAAATAATCAAATTCATTGAAAATAAGGCATATTATATCTCAAGGAAATAACATCAAGTTTGGAATAAAGAAAACCAGCTAAGTATGAACAAGAGTTGTAGCCTTACCACTATGATTTCAACGATTCTGAAATTTTGAATCCTTAAAAATATAAACTATAATCTATATATTGTGTCTCATGTCACACACAATGCAAAACAATCACAACATTTTAAGATGAAATTATCAATAAATATATAATAAACACTAAAATATTAAACATATAAGATTAATTACATGTTTGAAGTTATATAGTTAATATGTGTAAATATTTAAAATGTTTTTTCTCAATAAAATATGTTTTAAATATATTTTAAATTTTATAATAAAAATCCATATTAAAAAATATATAATTTATGTTGGAAAAATTAAAATTTATTTTTATATTCCCCACAATAAAACAATAATTTGATGTATTTTAGATATTTTTCAGAAATAATTAATGTATCATCCCTGATCGGGGTGCCAAAAATCTATTTCCCCGATCTGAGTCACCAAATAACCTCAAGAACACCTCCCCATATGCCCGAGGATTCCGAAAAGTAGCGTGGGTCCAATAGGTTTATTTTAGAGACTATACGATCAATACCATATTAAGACACAATAGATAACAATTTAAATATTGGAAACAATAGGAAATAATCAATAAAATTCATAAATAACCAATTCCCAAATCGAGTAAAAACATATAAAACCATTAATATTTCATGTTATGTTATAGATCCATGTAAACAAATCCCAAAAGAAAGAAAATTTCTGAATCCCATAAATAGTTTAGACTCCAAGACTGGAACCTCACCAGACCATGTCCCATGTCCAACTGAAATCCCTTGGAAAGTTCCTTTTCCCAGGTCCCGACCTAGAAGCATGAAATTTGGTCGGGTACCCAATGGTAGCCATAGAAGCATGGAAGTATAAATCAGTAGGCCACCACCAATAGTGTCTACAAAATATATAGAAAGCTATATAGTGCATTCAAGTGATGAATAATGTAATGTAAAGATAAACAGTTTAATACGAAACTCTAGTCTACGATCCTTTTAATTTTACTACCATTGAATCTGGTTCACTACTTAAAAAATTAATGATTTAATATTTCCTTTTTCCTATGTTGAATGGATCGGGAATATTCAATGTTCTCAATCATATGGGAATAAAATCAATCCCTTTATTACTAGGAATCACATTATATCAAACTCAAAATCATCTCATCAAAGCCTCTGTCCAGGTGGAATGCAACCATTAAGGTAATATAACTCCATCCCCTTACCAAATTCTTGCCTTTAAGGGAGGAGTTAGAACCTTGGTCCAAATCAACCCATGGGTGTAGAACCTCAAGTCTATACCCCACTCAACCAAGCCATATGCCCATGATTATTTATCATTCACCACAATCAACCATATCCAATGTCATTTAAAACATCACAAAAAAAAACCAAAAATGTTAAATTAACATTATTTCCTCAATCCATTAAAACATTAATCATTTATATTACTTGACACATTATCCCTATTTCCCATTTCTCATGCCTATATTGCTTACCATATCCATGTATAATGCTAATCCCCTAGCATTTTCCCATTAATCCATTTAACCCTTCTTCATGCCAACCCAATAACTTCTTATGACATTACCCAACCTATGAGTATTAATAATACCCAAATTGCATGTCCTTAAAGAATATTAATATATTCATCATGGGATCTATGTTATTGCACTACATCATACATATACATAGCTAACTCTTGGTCTGGGGAATATCGGCACACCCTATGGGTGGACCTGAAATTGATCACATTGTCCTCCATGCACCCAATTATATCATGAGGGTTTCATTAGGTTGTTTAGAAACACAATACATCATATAATGTCAATATAACCAAGAAATCGTCAAAATAGAGAATTAATAAAAACTCTAAATGCCAAAATCAACATAGATTCCAAGGGATATGACTTTTACAATACCTACCTTGAAGCTTATGGAGAACACCCTCTTAATTGGAGCCTTATATATTGATTCAACCAAACTATGAAGCCTTACCCTAAATCAAAACATAAGGGAAAGATTTTAGAGATTTGGAAGGAGATGTAGAAATGTGATGAATGCTATCCCAAAAAGAGAAGCCGTGAGGATACTATACTTACCCAGATCGTCAATCGGTAACTGACATCACACCAAATGGCCTACGATTGAAGGTGACTCATATTTTAGAATATCATGGATTTTTTTATCATCCCAAGAGTTGTAGGAGGATGATAGGGGATAAATCCGAAGTTAGAACATAAAATCCAGTAATTACATTTTTAAAAATATTAATATATTCCAGGTAGCACGATTCACCTGCACGGTATTTTAAACTATGTGGAGGCAGCTTCCCGCACACCCTAATCTTGCATGGATATTCAGACCACGTGGAAACAATGAATATTTCCATTTTCCACATAGTATTCCCTAGAACGGTTTTCCAAACCATGTCAAAACCATGCATATTTCCTAGAAAATCCATTTCCCCCCTTTTTGTTGTCCCAAACCCACAAAACACCACCGAGACATACTAAGCACTTGGGAAACCATTTAATTGACAACAAAAGTGGACTAAAACATAATCATAAAAAATTAATTACAAAAGAATAGTGGGACTTTTAACCACTATACCTTATAATGTCTCATCCTCGAGAAACCCTATCTGAGTATCATTAAGTTCCCTGAAAAAATGACATCCTACCAGTAGGCCTGCATATCTGATTCAATTCCCATGATTCTTCATGAAGGATTCCATGTGTCCACTGAACACAAACTAAGGGCACAACCATTCCCTATGAAAAATTTTCCCTACAATCCAAAATATGAACCTGCTGCTCCCCAAAGGATACATCGGCCTCAATCTCGGTATCATCAACATTTATCACTTCAGACAGATCAAGTTGATACTATAGATTTGTGAAACATGGATAACATTATGCATCCAACTACACCATCGTGTAAGACCCAATCGGTAATCCATGGTTACAACCCTCTCCACATTCTAAAATAGACCCACATATCTAGGTGCAAACTTGTCATGCTTCTTAATTTAATGGTGACCTAACCTTCGTGACACCTGAAAAAACCAACAATCACCCACAATGAACTCAAGAGTTATAATCTATTGATCATATTGTGACATATTATTTCTCTGAGATTTTTCCATACTCTTTTAAATCATATGATCCTTCGTTTTCTTCTCCTACTCATCACTCTGTCAAAATAACTTTGACCCCCCCACCTTTAACCATCACAACGGTGATCTACATAGCCTCTCATAGAGTACATTAAAATGTTTCATCTAAAATGTATATTGAAAAATATTACTGTATGTAAACTCAAAAAGAGAGATGTTATTTTCCCACAAACCACTGAAATCTAGAATTCATTCTATCAACATGTCTTTTAATACATAAATTGTATGATCTGACTGCCCATCATTCTGTTGGTGGTAAGCCATACAAGAAAACACCTAGGTACCTAGTGTCTTATATAGCCCATTACAGAACCATGGGGTGAAACGTGAATCATGATATGAAACAATGGTACTTCAAACACCATAAAACCGTACTATTTCTCAAAATTTACTATTCCCCCAACTAGTCGACTATATATGTCTCTTAGATTGACAAGAAATGTGCCACATTGGCCAGTTGATCTACCAACACCCAAAGTGCATCATTCACCTGAGGCATCCTCAAAATACAAACTAGGATTTCCATCATGATGTCAATCCACATCCACGCTGGAATAGGAAACGACAACAACAACCCACATGGATGCAGGTGTTAGGACTTCACCTACAGATAGGTAGGCCATCACACCCCAAAACTCAAAACATATATCTTAATTCTGGATCACCAAAACTACCTTCAAGGATCATAGTACATCTTATATAACACCAGATGAATTTTCCACATTGATGTGTAAAACACGAACATAAACTCCTCCCATACATTTGTTCACACCACAACACAATCATGAACATAAGAAACTCAATCAGAACTGAATGTACAACCAGAAGGTGACATCCCACCATTAAAACATTCCATCATAGAAAAACACTTCAAATCCACCAACTGAATCTATTTAACTATAATGATATGTTTATATTCAACTTTTATAGTGGAAAGGGCCATATACTTGTGCCCATCCTTTTCCTCTAAATGCATATCTGCAAACAAGGCCATCATGACCCACTCTAAAATGGATTCCTAAACTACCTAATTCTGAGTTTTCTAGATAAGATCATTAGTGATACTATTTACTCTCCCTCGTGTGTACATCAACTCGATATAAAATTACTAGAGGTACTCGACCCCCCATTGATGTAGAAGATTCAAATTCCACTGAGGGAAGATGTATTTGAGAATTTTATGGTTGTTGAACACAGTTTAAGGGTCTTCCAACATGTAATGCCTCCATCAAATTATTTCATGAACCATATTAACTTTCTCAAGGTCATTTTTAGGATAATTCCTTTCATGCGGCCTCAACAGTCTCAACCCATAAGCTACAACCGATCATATTGAATAAACACTACCCCAAGTGAATCTCCAGACACATCACAAGACAAAGTATACCTCTTACCTGGTTCGATTAAGGTCAAAATCGGTGTGGTAGTCAACTTCTTCATTAGCTCTTGAAAATCATTCTCACAAGCTTCTGAATAATAAAAAATAACTCGTTTTTTCTAATTCTAGTGAGTAGTGATTCCAAATGGGATAAATATCTAAAAATCATTCTTTAATAACCAGCAAATCCTAGAAATATCTAAATGTCATAGAATTTCTTGGGATGCTCTCAAGACTATAAAACCTCCACATTTTCTGGATCCACCGACACACCTAACTCAGAATCTATATTTCCTAGAAAGAGATCCTCATAATTCATAATATTTAAATTTTTATAGCTTGGTGTAAAGACTAGGATTTCATAGTGTACTCAAGAAAATTTCAAGATGTTTGGAATGATCATATTGAGTTATGGAGTATACCAAGATTTTATCGGTAAAGATAACTACAAATTGATCTAGATATAGGTGAAATATATAGTTCCCCAAGGCCATTCATACAGTCAGTGAATTGGTTAGTCCAAACAGCATCACCAGTAATCCATACAACATTTACCTACTTTGAAAAGATGTCGAGGGTATGTCAGAAGGTCTCACCCCTAACTGATGGCATCCCTATCACAAATTGATCTTAGAAAACATTATGGTAACTCTTATCTAATCTGATATGTCATTGAATCTTGGAATAAGGTATCAGTTCTTAACCATCATCTGGTTCAACATCCTATAATAGACATATAGCCTCAGTGATCCATCATCCTTCATAGATAACAACATTGGAGATCCCCCAGATGTTGTAGTATGATTTATAAACCCCTTACACTCCAATTCCTAAAGCTATTACTTCAGTTATTGGAGTTCTTCGGGCATTATTCGATAGAGTGTAATGAAGACTGGCTCAACTACGGTTATCAAATTGATTGTAAACTCAATTTATCGCTCAGGTTGTAAGCCTGTGAGATCCTCATCAAACACATCATTAAACCGGTCCTCAATAGAACAAAAGATTGGTTGGAATTCCCACCTAATCATCTAACATATGTCATGCCACTTGGGTTATGAGTTCCCCCAACTGCTACTATAGGGTAAAAGTTTTGGAGGTTACATACCCCTTTACCTAAATCTCCATCCTGAGTACCGTGCACTGCACTACTCTATTAGAAAGGACGATCTCTCCCCAATGTTACACATTCACCAGCTCTACTAGTACGTCCTGTAGAGCTCAAAATGGAAACTTGATATGGGGTAACCGACCCCCTTCTTACACTCGACATCTGTCTCTGACCTCAATCATTCCATGACTATTATAGGTTTCTGCTTTCATATGGCCTAACATGTTTCCTTCTCAGCACACGACCAGTGGGTAGAGACACTGGTCAATCTTGTGACCCGACCTTCCACACAAACAACAGAAGACATGGTAGCCACATTATGAAACTGAACCCTTATTATGACTACTATGTGTGCTTCCACCTTTTTGGATGATCCCAAAATGATTATTCCTATTACTAGAATATTCACGACATTCTCACCCAGCTAGTTCCACTTTTTAAATAATTTAAATTCCCTTTATGTTCCCCATAAATATAAGGGCTTGATCTCATACTTCAGAAAATAATTTCAAAAACAATATATTCACCTGAGACGACATCCCATGTCTCAGCCTATATTGGAAGAGTTTCTCTGAGTCTCCCTTGTCTCCTATCAACATCAAAATGATGCTCCTTAAATTGGATGAATGACAATTATAGTACATCACTAACATTGTCTCCCAATTCAACCTCC
Organism: Viscum album; assembly: GCA_963277665.1. NCBI lineage: Eukaryota > Viridiplantae > Streptophyta > Magnoliopsida > Santalales > Viscaceae > Viscum > Viscum album. Next base: position 1,081,460,315 of record OY728138.1, read on the forward strand.
TGAAATATATATCCTTCTCCTACCACAACATTTTAGGGTAGAAGTGCTCAGGAGACTTCTCCTAAAAATCCTTCCTCATAATGCCTTCAGCCTACTCTGACTGGTCCATGAGGTCCCACCAATTATTTTGTTGACCTCTCAGCATATCATCTGCATACATCAGTCACTTCTCAAGAGGTGTATCTAGATTATCAAGAATATTTTATATGGAATCTATCTGTCAATATGATGATTATGGAACCCACTCTACTAAAATTATGAGGGTGATTCAACTAAAACTGCAAGGTCAATTCGAACATACTCGGTTCAACCCACCCTGGGTCTCATTCATTCATTTTCATAAAATGTGAAAGGTTCACACAGAACTGCACTTCCCTATTTTCATGTATAACCACATTCCCTAGCTATAATATTGGAAGAGTGTTCTTGGAAACACCCTCATGTATTCCCACTAGAACACAACTTTGAGGAGGCATTTATCTACTATGCCAAAAATGAATATTATAATGAAACTATAACACTTTTAGTAAGGGAAAATGGAACATAGGTAGAATCATCACTATCCATAACCAAACCAGTTCACATACACTACCAAAATAATCCCACTCACAACTATATCATTACCAGGGTCCATCTCTCCTAAATCCATATCTAACATGAGCGTCTAATTCATATGGTCCTAAGGCTTATCTTTTACCCAATTCAAAATAGTTTCCCTCTTGCAATTTAATCTTAAGACATGTTAATCCACTTTTCTTCATTATTAATATCAACATTCTAATTACTACATACTCCATTGACATTCCTATTTACTCAATCATACAATCCAATTAGGAAAAATTTCAGTACATTTAAGAAAACATATGCGTCCTAACGTTTATATCCCACACATCGATGTTGTCTGTGTGCCTTTCATGATGCATGTTACTTTACTACATATGTTCTTAGAATGATGAATGAATGAAAGACCTCGTACCTTTTCTTCCATGGGAGAAATATCAAAAAAACATATAATCACACAATAATTTCATCACCCAATGGTGAAATATCATCAAATATAATAACGCACAATAAGAACAACAATCCCCTCCAAGGGTGACATGGGTTTCCCCCATACATTGGTATGCTGCTACAAAAAAATGAGTTCATTACCAAGGCTCGACAATTTCCTAACCTCCTATATAACATTATCTAATAGTATAAAAGAGAAAATAACTCATCTGATACCAGTTTTTATCATCCCTGACTAGGGTTCCACTAATTTGGTGCCATGATTCGGGTCACCACATGACCTCATGAGTTCCTCCCAGTATGATAGAGGGTTCTAACTAGCTGTGAGGGTCTAATAGGTCATGCTGAGAGACTATACCCTCAAATTCAAGATTAAGACACATCAGATCGCACTTTAAATAATGAAAAAAATACATAATAATTGATCAAATTCATAAAAACCCAATTACCAAATAGGGTATAACCATATACAACGTAAATATTTCATGCTATTGTATAGTTCCATGTGAACAAAACCCAAAAGAAAGAAAACAATAGAATACACAAAATGATATAGACTTCTATTATGGATCCTCACCTCCCCCTGTCCCATGTCCAACTCAACTCCCTATCATAAGGTCATTTCCCTTGTCCTGACCTGCAAGCAAGAAATCTGTTTGAGTACCCAATGGACGCCCAATTAAGGTGTGAGTATAACTCTGTAGGCCCCCACCAATTATGTCTACAAAATATCCAGCTGGGAAGATAGTCCATGTATGTGATGAAAAATTGAATGTAATGATAAATAGTTTAATATGACACTCTAGTCAATGTTTCTTTTAATTTTACTACCATTGAATCTGGTTCACTACATAGAAAATTCATGATTTAATCAAACATATTTCATGTGTTCAATTTATTTGGATTGTTAAATGTTATTAGGAATATGGGAATAAAATCCTACCGTATCTCACAAGGCACCACATTATAATAATCTCATAATCCTCACCTCGAAGCCTGAGTCTGGGTGGAAGGAAACCCATATGCGAATCAAAATTCATCTACTTCGCTAACCCGTACATTTTGGCATGGAGATAGAACCTCATTCCATCTCAACCTATTGGTTTAGAACTTTAGGTCGATACCCCAGTCAAACAAGCCAATGTCATATGCTTATTTATCATTCAACACAATCAATCATATCCCAAATAATTTACAACATCAAAACAATATCAGTATATGGGAAATTAACATTATTTAATCAATCCACTGATATATTCATTTATTATATTACTTAACACTTTATCCCTATTTGGAATTTCCTATCCCTATCTCTCTTTTAATATTTAATTATAAAGATAATCCCCTGGCATTTTCCAATTAATTTAGAAAACCATTTTTCAGGCCAAACCTAAAACATCTTAGGAGATAACCCATAAAAAGTATATTTCTAAAAACCCAATTGAACATTCCATAAAAATACTAACATTTTCATTATGGGATCTATGTTCTCGCACAACAGCGTACACTTCCATATCAAACTCTAAGTCCATTGAATATCAACACACCCCATGGGTGGCCACAAAATTAGTCGCATAATCCTCCATGCACCCCACGGGGTTCATGTGGGTTTCATTAGGTTGTTTAGACACCCAATACATCACCTCATGACAAAATCAACATGAACTCCTCAATAGAGGGAAAAAAATAAAAACACTACATGCTCAAATCTACATAAAAACCAAGGTATATAACATGTAGAACAAAAACATTGAATCCATTAGAAAATTCCATATCAATCAAAGAATTAGATCTATATTCAACCTCCCTTGAAATACATACCCTAAATATATGCAAAAGGAAAGCATTTAGGATATTTGGAAGGAGATGCCGAAAAAGGGTGACCATAAACCAAAAAAAGAGTAACATGGATGAGATTAAACATACCCAGATCTTTAATCTACAATTGAAGGCACTCCAAATGGCCTATGATTGAAAGATAACCAAATTATGGAAGATAATGGAAGCTTCAGTCATCTCTAGCATTTAAGGAGGACAAAATGAGAGAAATCTCATTTTGGAACATAAAATCCAGTAATGGATTTTTTGTAATTTATAAAATATTCTAGGCCACATGGTCTACCCGCATGGTTTTCCAAACCGTGTGCACACCGTGTAGAGGGTACTATATGAAAATACTTTTCTCATGTGTTTTTCAAGACCATGCAAACACCCTGAATATTTTTACTCCCTTCATGGTCTTCCCTCCCACAGTTTTCCAAAATGTGTGCAAACCAAACAGAATTTCTTAAAACTCTGTTATAGCCATTTTTCGTGTCCCGAACCCCTCGAACAGAAACGATCCATATTAAGGACTTGATAAATAAATTAAATAACCAAAAAATAGAATAAAAACTGAAACAAAAACAAAATTATTCATTACATATTAATCATGGATCGTACAATTAATTTTCACGTTAATAGATAAAATACCAATTTTATTAATGTCATCACATATATGAATTTATTTTTCATTATAAAAAAAATTATTGTTTGTGAAATAATTTTACATAAAAATAGATATTATATATTGTAGAAATTATTTAGAAAATAATATGTCTAATTTAAAACTCCTTTTTTTGAAATATGAATATTTATGTAGTGTTTTAATAAAAAATATTTTTGAACTAATTTGTTCAATGAATTATAACATGATGTATTGATGATTTTAAATTTTTATTCCTAAATAAACAATATTTTCATTAGATTAAAGTTTTTATAGACATTTTAATCAATTAAATTTATAATTCCATCATAATCATAAATATATTTTCTAAAAAATAATCTTTTTTCGAAATTAGGTTTTATGCGTTATGTGCAATATCAGTAAAGTTATTTTCTATACTCATTGAAATATATCTTGATCTAAGTACTCATATAATTTGGATTATAATGTTATGTTTATTTAATTTGAAAACTATCATTTTTAGGTTTAAAATATAGATTATTGGGATTATTTCTAGTAAGCATGTTATTGTTGAAGCAATTATTTTATCATTAGAATTTTAATAATATCAATGATTTTTTTATCAAAATTTAACTTTTAAATATTTAAATAATAAATATAATATGATTTAAAAACAAATAAATTAATATATCAATAATAATTTATTTTTTATTCTATATTAAATTATATTATGAATATATACTGGTCAAAAGCGTTCTTTCCTATTACAAAAGTTGTCCTACTCAATTTCCTTTGTAATTTATTATTTTTCGATATATTTACATTGAATTAGATTAAATATATTTTAAATATAGTTATAAGAACTCATAATTTGGACACATCAGTTTTGTTATAATTTTAATAAACCAAAAATTTACTTAGTTATAAATTAGTTACCATGTTTAAATGGAGTAAAATGTAAAAACACAATGGAAAACGCACTATAAAATGTTTAAAACATTGTGGAAGTGCATGTTAGATATTTAATAGACCCAAAAATATCACAAAATATACTTTTTCTACTATTGATCCATTGAACTTTAAATAGATTCAAAAATGAATTTAAATATATAGCGTATTTCCAAAATATTATGTTGCCACTATTATATATGGGGATCACTTAAGCAATTTCAATCACACACCGTTCATTTGAGTTCCTCTGTGTCATTCAACATTTTTATTGTAAAAATAAACATCTCCACAATTTGAATTCTCTAGTAACTCATATTAATCCCAACCACATTAACTTCACTCGTATTATAAGGGATAATCATGTCGTCGTTGGAGATAGAATGTCATCAACTATGCATGGAAATAATGAAGGGGGTTGTTTTCTCATGTTAACTTTTTTTTGTCCAATATTTTTTATGATCACTTATTAATATTTAATTAGATATAGAAAAATCCGTATTTATTTCATTTATAATAAATACCATTCATTAAATAATATTTTATATTCAATTTCATGGCTTTCCTCTCTTTTCTGTTTGATTCTATTGATACACTTACTATAAAAGATTCTATCTCAAAATAGATTCATTGACAAATGATTATGTCACATAATTTTTTTATCTTAAATTGTGTAAATACTTCATATTTATCATATTATTATTATTATTTTCATATTTTTCATGATATTGAATGTTTTATTTAATTTTTTACATCTCAGGGGGATGGATTAAAAAATTACAAAGGATGTAATGATTTTTTGTGAATAAATTATATTTCTTGGGTCATAATCACTCATAATCATATATTGAATTTTATTATTGATATAAACTAATAAAAGATTATTATAGATTTCATTCCACCATTTTTCTAGGGAAATTATGATTCACACAAAAGTTTTCATCCTCATTGATTTTATTTTTTGATAAAATTAGTTTTTATTATGAATAATTCCAATTACTATTAGTGGATTCTCCTCTATTACAATATTTTCTTGCTTTTCGTCAGATTAATAATATTAATAGTGTAAAAAAAATTTTATCTCAATTGATCCACTTCATCCATCTATATTACTTTTAAAATAAATGTTTCATAATTATTTATATTGGTGTGGGTTTTTTTACAATGTTATTCTAAAATGACCAAAATGTATTTCCATAATTTTAAAATAAAATGTTTTATCTTCGACTCCACAATTTATATTGATAATAATTTTCAATATTTTTTATATTTTTCATGATTAATATTTATTTCAGAAATAAATTTTTCCTCATCCTCGTTGTCGTAGCCTTTCTCTCGGGTCGGTTATTCATCCTTCCCTTGCTCGGCGATATCGCGGTAGTTGTACCCTGTTACAGTAGAGTCATCTCATCCTCACAGTTTCTGGATTCTCTATTCGTTCTCTGCTATGCAAGTGAGGGGTTGTGCCTTCATAAGAGATCATCTTGGCGGTGACGCGATCTGGTCTGCAACAGCGATGACCACTGAGTGGTGTTTTCTGTTTCAGTCTTTTGCAGTCATTTCAGCTTTGATATGTTCGAATTTGTGAGTCGATGTTGGATCTGATGAGTTCGTTGAGGATGAATCTTTGAATCTGTTGCAATAACGCCTGAGGGGTCCTCGCCGGCGATGAAAAACGAAGGCTTAAAGATGACAATGAAGGGTTTTATGGAAGCTACGCATCTCGAGGGAAGGTGAGAGGCACGATTGTAGGTGCGCGAATAGGGGCATGACTCGATGATAGATGCACGGCTCGAGGGTATCTATCTCGTTGTTTTTTGTTTTATAAATTTTAAAATGAATTTGAACAGGTACGAATCTAGGGATGCAGTTGAATTTTTATTGTGGTTTTTGGTGTGTTCATGCATTGTTGTGCTTTTGGAATGGTGAAATCAGGATGTTATGTTGTGGAGAAGTGGACGCGCTTATGTCATGTAATAGGTACTGGTTACCCTTCAACCGGCCTTTAGAAAATTTAAAAAATTATTTGCACACAACTATACAGGTGAGTAGGAAAGAAAATTTCTAGGTTCACAAACGGTATGTTTGATGGTGTTAAGCTATACATAAAATATTATGTGTGATGATGTTTTCATGTTTATAGATTCACAATTATATGAAATACTATGTTTTTGAATGATCTGAAAATTCATGTTATTTATCATCTTATGGAATGTTTTGATGAATACACAATATTTTAATATATTATATACATTTATAAGCTACTTATAGGTTTATTGTTTCTGATTTGTATATTTATTGAATTCATAACTTTTATATATCTATATATTATAGATTGGTTTTATGAGTCATTATGATTTTTTATAATTATCGTATATGGTTTGATGATTTGTTAATAATATATTTATATATTTCTCACTATCTTCATCATGTTTACGTTCTGGGACATTATGATATGTTTACTTCCCAACATGTTTGTATTATCAAACCACATTCCTAAATTTCAACTCCACTAGTTATTAATAAGATTATATATTGGGATATATATAGTTAATAGTCCTGGATAAAATGATTATGGACAATGATTCACATGTTTATAAAATTTTGATATTTTTTAGCTAATTTACATGAGACTAATCCTTTCAATTAATTTGATGTGAAACTAATTAAATGATTTATTATTTAAATAATGTGGTTAATTTATTATTTATTTCATGTATATAATGGTTATATTAAGTAGGTACAAGAAAATATATTATTTAATCTAAATATTTGTTTAGATAATTTTGAATATTAGTTTATTTAATTTTTTGTTAATGTTATAGGACCGTTTTGAAAAAACTATAAACGAGTCTATATAAGATGATATCCTAATATATTGGGAATGTCTTGAGTTTATGGGTTTCCTTTCATGAAATATATATTTAATAAATTACATGTTGAACTCATATTAAAAGAGATGCGTCAACAAGTAATAACCCCATAAATGATTTTGTTGAGTATATCAAGACAGTCATTCTGGTACAAGGTGAGTGCACCCTTACATCTCCTACAGTTTGAAAATATATTGGACTGTCTTTTATTGATAAATTTATTTTTACAAGTCACTAATAAGTATTGATCTCTTAGTTTCATTGAGGTATTATTATGAAAAAAATAATATAAGAAATAATAAAAGAATCATGTTTAAACTATGATTCATATAGGTTGAAATAAATGAAATATAATACAATGTGATATTATTAATTAATATGGAGTTTTAATTTTGAATTACCTTTTATGTTTATAATAATTAACCCATATTAGTTTTGTAATCATGTCAAACCATTTGGTTATAGTAATGGATGGAACTAGAATGAAAATAGGCGGAAAATGATAATGAACAAATAACCTCAATAAAAAAATCATCAAATAGATTTGGAATGATAAACCATGAGATTATTCCAAACCACAAATAATGAAATATGACTATCAATTTTCATATATATGAAATCATAAACACAACAATGTGGTTAATGATAATGTATTCAAAAAGATCATGTGATGCCGAATATGAAAGTTTTATTATTTTTTATATTAAAACATGAGAATTTCACCATGAGAATTTACTCAACTGGGTTGGAGGATGATTTTCCTATAGTAAAGAATTAAAGGAAGCAATTAAAAACACATCAGGGAAATTAAAAGTTTGGTTTACATGATGTAATTAGATTGGGCTAATCTAATAGAACCTATAACCATTTAATGTCACAGGTGTGGCTAACTAAGGAATTAGAAAACAAAATTCCCTAATCCACAGATTGAAGATGATTGTATAGAACCATAAAATCTTAGACTCATTGAGTTTGGAAGAACCGATGTAGTGACAATCAATCAAGATGATAGTGATAATTATTTTCAACATACACCCTAACCCAAATTGGAGGATATATTCTTTTTTAATCTAACCTATTATATCTAGGATATTTTAAATAAACATCAAATCACCACACATAGTGATTTATAATCTATAGAAAATATTTAGTGTCTTTATTAATATATTTGTGGAAAATATCTTTTTGAAAATTAGTATATCATCCTATAAAAATGTAAATAATTTTTGAATTATAATATAAATCTACACATTGAATCAAAATTAATTTATAGAATAAGTAAAAAAAATCCAAAATCAATTATTCCCTCCTATTAGTTCATGTACATCTATTGATTATTAATAAATAAATCTTACTCCATCATAAAAGAAATATAAATTATTTATGAGATACATTAATCTATACTGGTTATGATAAAATAATTTTTTTATAGTTCTCATAATGACACTAAGTATCATATTTGATTTGAGAAAATATAATTAGCAATGTAAAATTTTTCCCCACCTTTATATGTTCATGAATGGAAATGATAATTTAATTTTTCCAATATGTATTTAATGTGTTAGAATGTAATAAAAAATATTTGAATCCATTAAAATACATTTTGTGTTCTATATCATTTGTCACATAGATCAAAAAACATAAAAACAAGATCATAATATGAATACATAATTAATAAATATATAATTAACACTAAAATGGTAACCCATTAATATATATTTTGTTTGGAAAGTTAGTAATAAATATAAGTTAATAATGAAAAAATAAATTTTAATAAAAAATATTTGAATTATATAATAAATTTACTTTAAAAAATAAATATTTGTAAGAATAACTCAAATTTATGCAAGTAAAATTCATTTTTTCAATTTAGCACAACATATCCAGCTTAGTATTTAATTTGGTTATTTTTTGTAAATTAATAATTTTTTGGTGAATAGCTAAAATACCGATTCTTATAATGTTGTCAAAATTAGGAAATTATTTTAGAATATGAATATTTTTAAATTTGTTTAAATAAATTTCATATAATATTATATATTATAAATTATAAAAAAGATTTTTGAAAATAATTTTTTGAATATTTGAATTGATGCGCAACATTTTGAAAATGTATGTAATGTTTTAATGAAAACATCTTTACACGTGGTTAATATAACTAATAGATGATGTGATGAAGATATATTTTAATTTATTAGAAAATAAATAATATTTTTTATTAATTATTATATTTCATTAATTTTATTAATTTTATTGATTATTCCATCCTAATTTGAATTTTTTCTTAAATATAAGACTAAAAAATATAGGTTGTTTCCCATTATATTCTCAAATGTGAAGTTTAATTATCCTTATTATGCAACTTTAATTAGTAAAAATAATTATTATATTGGAGAAAATAAATTTGATATTATTTAATATGTAAAATTTCATTTTTGATTATTAAATCTTCATTGTATGTTTTTACTCTAGTTAATATGATAATGCAGAACCAATTATTTTTATAATTATTAATTTCTTTAGTAATAGGACATTTTTATCAAATAAAAAAAATTCAAATTTGTAAATATAATAAATCTAAAATTATATATAAATAAATACAAAAATATATTGACACATATTTAATTTTTAATCAATAATAAATTAAAATAATAATCTATAATGGTCAAAATTTAATTTTTCTACTAATAGAGATTTTATACATGTTATCTATTGTAAATTAAAGGGTAATTATATAATATAACGAAATTGAATTGGATTAAATAGAGTTAAAATTTATAAAATCACTCAAACATTTGTGTTTATAAGTGTTATTATAATTACAAAAACTGTAAATCACATAGTTAAAATACTAGTTGACTTGTTTTAAAGTAAAAAAGTAAAATGTAATAACATTACTATAAAAACTATATTACATGATTAAAACATGTGTACAAACACGTGGTAGAGCCTTTGTCAACCCAAAAACACGTCGTACTCTAATTTTGTTCATTCAGGTTCCCTTGACCCTTGAATAGTAACATTTCATTATTAAAATGTAAAGTGTGTTTCCAAAAGATCCACATTACAGAAATATAAAATGTAATTACTTACACCATTTAAAACAATAAGTAAACCTTAAAATTACATAATTAAACAAGTTGTTTTATTAAATATATAATCCGATACAACAAATGTAATTCCATGGTCAATGATAGTTACCATAATTCAGTCAATTTATTAAAAAGTTCATTTGAAAATAATCTTGTATCCAACAATGATATAATGTTTTTAAATAACCAAATAAACAATGACAAGGCATGTTTCTTCATTTTCACATTCATTTAGGAATGATTTAATTATATGACCCTATTTATCATGAATTTTATATAACTACAGTCCTATTTATTTAATTTATGATAAATTATAATCCTTAAGTTATATTATATGTTCCATTTCAAGGTATCTCTATCTTGTCATTTTGATTCTTATAATTTGTTGACCACCTGCATTTTCCTATCAAACACCTATCATTGAGACATTTTTTGTTATACATTATGTCTTTGTATAAATTTGATATATAATTTCCATTTCTCATATTTATATCATGATTCTATTATTTATAATGTTAATAAATGTTATATTTTATGTTTAACCACTCACGAGGTTTTTATTCAAAAGGCCCGAATGTTGTACGGAGTTATCGTAACTCAAAAACCCCTCATTGTGTTATATTAATGAATATTTGGTTCTTTAATATAATTTTTTTATGTAATCTAATATGTGGTATTTTAGGATGTATATCATATTTTTTATGAATAAATAATTTTTTCACGCAAAATTCTTCAACCATTATAATTTTAATGTTTCATTAAAATTTATTTTTATAATGAAAAAATCCGTTAAAATTTAATTTATTTTTAATAAATTTATAAAATATTAAATATCACAATTTTATATATTCCATAGTGTAATGTAAAATTTATTTTATTATTATAATGTTATTTTATTCTCCTTATTTAATTTTGGAGTAATGGATTCTTTATTAATTTTAACATTATGGGGTTTCAAAAAGCCTATTCCAAAATACTCAAAAGGTGTTTATATCATTTCCAACTAAAATGATTTATCATCCTCTAAAGATTTTATTTTTATAATAATTTTTTCTTCTTAATGATTCCATTATTAAATATTAATTTAATAATTTATTGTTTTCAATGTATATTCACATCCCCTTTTTAAAATTGTTTGTCATTCTCAATGTTCCATTGCTAACAATTAATTTTAGGAGTAAAAATTTCCAAATAGTTTTGAAATATATTTTTATGAACAATATGTCTTTTCATATAAGTTTTGTTTATATATATATATTAATGTTTTAATTAGAATAATATTTTAGTTGAAAAAATTAATTTTCAACGTAATTTCTATTTTGATGTTTTAAATGGTTTTTTGGAAACCATTTTATTTTAACCTATTTTTATACACAAATGTTTATTTTTCTTGAAGTGATATTTTAATCGCCATTTATATATTAATATTATAAAATTTAATTTATAAAATAGTACTTTGAGTTTATTATATTTTTTTATGTTTCGGTAAAGTGATATTTCTTAATATTTTAAAAACCCAATATTTTTCATTGGTTTTTTAATTAGATGATAATTGATTTATTTTCATGTGGAATATATATATATATATATATATATATTATACGAAAACATTTACCAATATATTTTTAATATTCATTGGGTAAATTGTTATATATAATTATGTATAAATGTTATGTGAATATGTTTGTGAGTATCTTGGTTCACAATGTTTGAGTGTGATGGAGTTATGTTCTACAAGTTTTTTTGAATTCAACAGGTTAGTAAGAATCATAATTCCTAAAGGGTGACTGTGACGATTATATACTATACATATAATTGTACTCATGGAATATTATGCATGTATCTTGGTTAAAAATGGTGAGTGTGGCTTTATTAATAACTTCTCAAAATTATACATGTGAATATGTTATAATATATCTTCGTTCAAAAGGTATGAGTTTTACTGGGTTAGTATCTACTCAAAATTCTATATGTGAATAGGGTATTGGGTATCCAAGATCACAATTATATGAAATACATTTTTTGTGATTATGAAACATTTCCATTATATGAGTCATGTTATTCCATGATTTCATGATTACATGGTATTTTAATTCATTCAACCTTGTATGTCATACTATATTGTTTTCATTTTATATATATATTTTTAAAGTAGTCATAACTTTTAACCATCCATGAAATTATAGTCATGAAATTTTGTTGCATTATTATGTTTTATGATTATGATATGTTTTCTTATGATCTCTTAATACGATATTTATCTCTTTCTCATAATCTCCCCCATGATTATTATTTAAAATATTACAGTATTTTTATTATTACAGCGAGGTTAAATATGAACACATAATTATATTTTCATTCGCTAGGATATTATATTATAATATCTTTTAAGAAATATACTAAAGGTTCTGTAATAGAATGAATAGGAAGAAATGTTCAAAATTTTAGAAAACTAATATGTTTTTAGAAGATATTCAGGACACCAATCTTTTAGGTCTTTAAGATTTGTGACAATTTGTGTGATGTGTTTTTTTGAATCATATGATAAATGTATTATTTATGTATTCTCAAGATTTATTCAATTTTGTGGACAAAATAAATTAATTAAAATCATGATTAAATTTATTAATGAATGACTTCACAAAAATAGGTTCTATAGATGGTAACCTGTAAAATTAACTTTAGGGAAAAAGAAAATATAGAACCATGGATAAATTATATTAAAACGCTTGGGTGATTAATTAATAATGAAAAATTAATGTGTTAAGTAGTTATTTGATACTTTATTTAACCTTGTTTTTATAATTAAACATAATTATTTTATTACTTTCTATATGAAAAATTAATATTTTTGTTTTCAATCTAACTTGACTAATGAATAGTGTTTAATGCATAATCTACTTTTTGAAGAGTGATATTATTTATATTGTTGACTAAACTTATCTTGATGATCTTCTTGTGCCTCATTAATTAACTTTTGAGATAAATCACCTTTCATAAGAGTCATTTTAAGACTCATACATAGATGTATTCCTAATTTGATAATTATAAATTATTATGTGATTATATGCATAATTATATAACTCTCATTATATTTATTATTGTTTAAACATTTATTATTTGATTATTTTTTATTTTTACATATTGACTACATTTTTGTTTTATTTTATATGGACTGAATTTTTTTAGTTGACAAATTACATGTACGCGATGGAATACAACTAATATATAGAATTTAAAGTCAATCATATAAATCTTGTTTACTAAAATTTTTAAAATTATAAGATGCCTTATACTCAGTATAAAATAAAAATATTGAAATAAAATATATATATATTTAAAATTCACACATATGTTGGCTATGTCACTTGTTTTATAACACATATGTAAAACACAAGACACACAAATAATGAATCATACACAGTACAAATATAGCATATATAGGTTTAATTAGTCATACATAATAAAAAATATACCTCCCCAAAGTATCAAATTTAAAAAAATATGAAATTTCACATTCACACAAAATAAATGACTCATATTCACACCCACTATGTATTCTAAAATTGTAAAATATTATTTCATTATATATATTTTTATGCGTTGATTGAATAATATTTTAGGTTTAAAATTTTCATTAATTTAATTATTATATAAGTATGTCGTAATCATTTTTATGTAAGTATTTTTTTTGGATAATTTTTTACAAAAATTTAAATTATAATCTTTTGGTTTAGATATTCACACTATAATATGACATTCACAATTGAACTGCACGAAATATGAAGTGTTTATCTCACATGATTCATGTGATTTTTGAAAGTAGAGTAAAAATGTTTTTGTGGGATAATTAACTACATTAACACATTTTACCTCATTTTATTGAGTTCCGTTATAAATATTTTTTACAAATTTTTTAAGTGATGGAACAAAAATAATTTTGAATTAATACTAAATGAAAAATACACCTAAATAAATTTATATGGGATAGTTAAACCAAAATTGAAATAGATCATTGCAACCACATGCATGTGATACTTTTAGAAAGTAAAATGTAAAACTAAATACAATTTTTAAATATGTCATGCATAAAAAAGTTATCTAATTTTTTTTTAGAAGAACCAATTAATTTTTTTTAAATTGAATATATTTTCAAAATTTTACTTTGATACATAGTTTTTTTCAGAATGGAATCACTCGCTATTTTAGTACATTTTTATAATCATTTTTTAGAGAACATTGATTCCTTAACACTCTATATTCACATGTTTAACTAGTTTTTTTGTTATTATATATTTTTATATTTTCTATGTACTATATTTGATATCTATAACTTTAAAAAATACAATTATTACATTGTTTTTGGGTTAACTACAATGTAACAAATATTGTAATGTTGGTCCATATCTGATAAAAGTAAATTGGTTCAGTTTTTCCATGGTTTGGATAATTGAATTTATAATATTATCATGAAATATATCTCTAGTGATACTGTAATAAAATATTGATAGAGATAGAGAAAAAAATGTCACTGGAATCCCATCAAGAGTATCCCCAAAAAGATCTCGACTATTTCTGGAGATGTGTCAAACTTGTTTACAAGTACACATTTTCCTTGTTTCGAGTACATCTTATTTTTGTTATTTCATAGTATTTTAGGGAGAAATTTTATAAATCATGAACATTAGAGTATTCACATGATTGGAAAATGGTTTTTCCAAACTGGTTTTTTCAAGCTAAAAAATAATATAAACTCAAACAGAGGGGATTTACATGGATATGGAACTAATTATCAAACCATACACCCTTTTAAGAGATATCATGCACCTCCCCCCACAGAATAGGGGAAGGGTTATGGATCATGGTTTAAAAAACCATGCACTCATGCCTAGGAAACCATGTGAATGGCTTTAAATACCGAAAAATTACATTTAAAAATCCTAAATCCCCCCCAGAAATCACACATATTTGACTCCACTCCACCCGAATTGACTCGTATCAATTTTGGAGGCTCCTAGTAAAAATTGTATGGCTTCTAACCATAGTTAATATAAAATGAATTCTTGAATTGATGATGTTCACCCATACGAGTAAGATATCCTAATTCAATCTGGTTTCCTCCCTATTCGTAGTGTTTTCTCTATCCTTTAGAGAGATTTTTTTCTATATTTGGATGTATATAAACATATGTTTTTTGTAATTTGATTATATGGATCATGGATCTAGGTTTCAAGTATACATATCATTGTTCGTCACTTTCATTATCATTCTGTTCAAATTTAGGATTTTCATTGGTGATTGTTTTTCAATGACATTGACAGAAGTGGTATATTATAAAAATATCGGAGTCTTTATTTCAATTACACGTGTGTAATTGTATAATTTCTATTGAACTTATAGAAAAATAATTTATTATATTTAATTAATAATTTTTCAAATAAATAAGTAAGGGAATCAAGAATTGATTAATTAATGAGGTTATGTAATTAGTCAATTAATGGGATCATGTAACAATATTATTTTTAAAATTTGACCAATACATTGGAAAATTAATTAAAGTGATATTGGGTTATGAAATTGATGGAAATTTCAATTTATATAATTGTCCAATTTTAATGATTATCGAATTTTTGAATCAGATTAATTAATTTTTGAATTAATTAATGGAATGATGTGTCTAAATTAATTATAGAATTCATTAATACAATTATGTCATTAATTAATTATTGTGTTAATTAATAGAATTATGTGATTAATTAAATGATAAATTTATTTATATAAATTTTTCATTAAATAATTGTTAAATTAATTAATGGAATAATGTGATTCTTTAATTTTTGAATTTATTAATGTAATTATGTAGTTAAATAATTTTTGAATTAATTAATGTTACAATGTAAATAATTATTCGTTGAATAAATTAATGGATTTTATGACAATGAAATTTGATAAGGGGATTTTTTATTGACCATGATACATATGATAATTTTAATATAAGTGATATATGTGTGTAGGACATAGTGTTTGGAATCAAAATTACAATGTGATGAATACTGAAATTCATATGTAGGACATGGTATGCTACCTAAAAATCCAATAGTGATAAATGAGTGTTTGACAATAATTACTTATTCAAAATCAAATATGTGTGATTGATTAGTTATTGAGTGTTAGGTCATCGAATGATAGTTCATATACCCACTGGGTACTAGTAATGGATAACTAGACCCAAAATGTGGGCATTAGACAATGGTTCAAATTGATTGTGATAAGGAAATGAGATGGAACCGATAATGAATTAACATATATAATATTTAATTTTGAATTGAATATAGGATATGAATGAGAATCAGCCACAATCTGAATAAGGTATTGAGTGTAAGGTGTTCTTAAGAACTAATGAGTAATGTGGGTAACTATATATGTAACTGGATAAATGTAATCTATTTAACTTATTTATAGTATATTATTCTTTGAAAAGGTGCATACAATGTTTTGAATTGATATATTTTTAAAATTCTATTGGTGGTGTCATACTGAGTGGTACTCGCACCCATTTTGTGCTACCTAATAGGTACATGGATAGAATAAATGGTAACATAATTTGTTCTGGTTATGTGACCTATGAAAGATGACTTATATGTGATAGATAATGGATCAAGGGGAGATATATGATTCACGACCAACTAGGTTGTAGTTATTGTCTTTACTCGTTTAGGGTTTTTATATCGTCAATTGTCACATTTTCCAATATCTATTATTTTGTTTTCAATTTTATATTCCTCATTTTGTCATCTTGTTCTACTGGTTTTCTAGTAATTCATTAATTTACTTGGTTAATTTGATTTCTTTCCTCAATGGTAATAATCTCAAAATTAGGGTATATTCACCCTATTATCTATTATATATATTTTCATCTGTTTATAATCCTCCTGTATATGGGGATGTTCACAGGAGGTCATATAACCATCCAAATCTTGGCACTACTGTGTGGAACCCTAGTCAGGATGATAAAAAGTGGTATCAAAGGCTAGTTTTATATTAATTTATTTTATATTTCTTTTTGGTAATGGTGTAAATGAGAATAAGAAGCATCAGTCCATATCCATGAGTTTATTAATGTCATTATCTAACACATGTGCAAGGAGAAAACACAATTACCGAGGGTGGATTATGTTTCTTGAAGTATGGGGTAATAGATGAATGTTATTACACCTCATGTGATGCACTTGTTTTGTGATTGGACTATTATTTATGAAATTATTTTATATTTGACTTGTATCCTGTATTAGAAAGGGAGTTGAGTATGCATGCAACATTCTATGCTCCTAGATAATTTTTTTCACGTGAATTATATTACGAAGGCACTAAAAAATCAGGTTTTCCTAGTTGTTGAAATTTAATTTAATTTCATTGATTGTATAAATTAATTGAGAATGGTGTATATTAAATGTTTTAAAATGAATATAATATTAGAGTAAATGAGTGTCTAATGATACAATTTAATAATGTTATGACTTGAACCATCACAAATATAGACCTAGATGTTGGATAATTAGGGGTTGTGATAGAACCTCTATTTGGAATATATGGTGAGGTTAGGTGAAATGACATGACATGGGTTTATGTGAATCCACAAAAATGTGTTATATTTGGGTTATGTATCTTAATAAAAGTCTTTTGTATTAATTACATATCCGTCCATGAATATGTTTTTTTACCAGAAGAATAATTTTTTTTAATCTAAATGATCAACCACCAGTAGAACACAAGGTACCAGTTGTGCTATGTGATGATAGAAAAGAGTAGTTCTGAGGGAACATTACATCCTTAATTTAGATTAAGGAAAAAAACCCATGGAAGGTTGTGAAGAAATAAATGTTTGATATGAGGTGGTTGGTTCATTTATAGGACCATCAAATATTTACCAGATACAGTGTGCATGTGGTAACTTTCTTTTGGATTGAGTCTATCATGACTATACATGATCCCATGAAACTCTTTTTTAGAAGATATTCAAATTAGATTATAACATAATACATGGTCATGAAAAGAGTTGGTGGGATATCTAGACTCAAGATGGACATATTGACAATATGGAGTGAATGAACATTCAAGAGATGTTATTAGATTACTTTTACCTTGAGACATTGAGACATGAGAGGGTAGATGATTTCATAATATTGAATTAGGGGAATATTTTGATGATAGATGATGTGTTTCTATTTTGAAATTTTTAATGCTTCGTTAAATTTTTTTAATGGAGATGGAGGTAAAATGGGAAAAAATTTCATGATGGGGTTAAATGTAAAATTAAGTTCCAATTAAATAACTTCTATGTGAATATGTTTTTAGATGTGATTAAATGGGCAATCATGAAACGCCTGACCCCAGAAGCCCAGAGTCAGTGCATTATTTTAATACAAAAGCATGATTATAATGAATCAAGTCCCAAAAGACTGATCAATTTAACTGTCTTGGAAAATATATTACATAAATGAATATTACAATACACATTAGATAATAAAACACAACACAAATGATCCTTTGAGAAATCCATTAATTCCCTATCATAACCCTTCTTTTTAATCATAATACACTTCTTGGAATCATGGGAAAAGAGAACATAAGAAAAGGGTGAGCTCAAACGCTCAGTAAGGATAAAAATATAGAAGAATCTTTAAAAAATAAGAATAAACATTTTAGGACATGAAAAAAAAGAAAAACAATAACTTTTTAAAAATAAACATCAAAATAATATGGAAAATTTTAATCAACTAATTCCATTTACTAATTCACATTGATATTCTACTAGTCAAATAATCAAATTTATTATCATTAACTAATTTTATAATGATGGAATGCATATTTCTAGACTTCATAACCTCATAGTCAAGGCCTTGTGCCAAGACTACAAATACAATTTTTTCAATGCCTTGGGCGAAGAAACTAGTTTGTCTCATAAGACCAACCTATGCATTGATGAGCTATAGTAGGCTCCACTAGTCACTTTCTATGTCCATTGCATTCCTCATATGAAAAGGTTTAATCATAACATAAACATTTGTATTAAATCTAGCATAAAAATGTTAATACTTTATCTGTAAACCATGTATGGTATAAAAATAACACATCCAAAATCAATCATATCACAAAATCTTCAAAAAAATATGAAAGATTTGTATCATAATAAATCAACCCTGATCATGAATAATATCCCATAAAGGATGTTGACATAATTGAAAATGAGCATTAAAAATCATTGGGAGAGATATAACTTTTTCATGAAATCATTTAAAAGTCACATAAATTATGAAGGATTTAAATTAAAATATAGTTTTGAATCAATGTGTCCCATACCACATTGAAACTTTTAATTGGATTTAACATTATAAAACATTCATGTCCATTTAAATAAATCCTTAAAACCATTTTAGAAGCATAGACACTAATGAGAATGTTTTGGAAGAATAAATCTTTAATACATTTTAAATGATGTTTTAGTAAAAAAATCCCATAGAAAAAATCCATTTGAAAACAATTTTGAGAATCATGGATAAGGATAATAAATATTTCTCAGTAGATACTTACATAAAAAAATCTCAGATAATAAATAGATTGTGGAATTAAGCCTTACCATTCACATTCCATTGGTAGAGGGTATGTTTAACCTCCATTATAATGAACATAGAATGTTATTATATAATACAAGAACCATATTCATTTTTATTATATCATTAATGATTTATATTTGACATTATACAACACATTTACAAATTATTTCAATGTTAAATTAACATTTCGGGTAATAATCGCTTTCTTTATCATATGTGTTTTAACATGTTATTATTGATCATATAATTTAGATCATAATTTAAATAATTCCAGAATATTATACGGGATTTATATATAATATATATTTATAATATAAATAGGTATAGTAGATAGATATATGAAATGTAAAACACTGTTTATAGAGATAGTAGGAAGTACGTACGATTTAATGTTGTTATCGTTTTCATATCGTATTAAATTGAAGTAAGTGAAAAAGATATATATAATACATATATATATATATTCAATATAATTATTTATGACATATGTTTCATACTTATTAATAATGTATATTTTTATAATAATCATTCAGTGGTGAATGTGGAAATGAATCTCATCGTGTCGTGGGGACGGTAAGTCGTACGTACACACGAGCGACGATGTCATTTTATTAATGACTAAAAGTTGTGGTATTATATGGTATATTGATTTTATAGATGCATTAGAATGTTATTTTCATTAGTTATATACATATTACTCATCATTTTATCAGTCCAAATAACATAGTGTTGAATAACAAATTACACCATGGCTTGGAGAGGACAAGTCGTACGTACACACGCATGGTGACATTATCATTCATAGGATGGAAAGAATAATGAATATGGATGTACCATATTTATAATAACATTACAATTTCTAGAAGGTACTGGTGTTATTATTTTGTTATGGAAACATCAATGAAAGAGGAAGTGGAAGAAGAGACAAACTTGAAAGAGGGTGGTGAAATTATTACCTCTTCTTCAAGAGTTTCCTTTTGAGTTGATCAAAATGGAACCTTAGGTTGGCTTTATGATCAATGTATAAACTCTCAGATTATGTGATGGATGTTTTTAGGATATTTATGTATTGTTTGTCTGAGACAAACGACTTTGGAGGTGAGATTTTGAGATAAGGGGATGTTCCCTTTTATAAGAGGGGTGAGGGTCAATTTAGAAAAAGATTAAAAATTTAATTTATAATACAATAATATTATTTTTATATTAGATAAAAATTAATTTATTTTGATCCTTATGTGGTTATGGGTATATATCATATCAACTAATAGGTTTCATACAAGTTTATGTTACCATTTTAACAATATCATTTAGATTTTACTCTTAGTTAAACAGTTTAACTTTGCCGTGTTTTCTTCTATTCTTACACAATATGGTTAATAAACATACTATAAACTACCAAGATAACCTCAAGTGTTTCATTAATGAAATATATAATATTATTAATGTGTTGTGGCCATAACATAATTTTTTATGAATATTATATCAATCAATAATATAGTATTTGTTTTGAAAAGTAATTTATGTCAATTTGTACTCTATTTGTTATTTTGTTTTTGTGAAATTCATAACAACCTTGTCACTTCGAAAAAAATATCTAATAAACCATATCATGTCATATTAACATAGACAATTATTTGAATTCATCAAAAGTCTCAAATTATATATTTTTTTATATTTATAATATCAATTTTATTAATATTTCATTAAGATGGTAATTACTACATCATCATTGTGTCATACATAATTTAATTATTTAATTTCTAATAATTATAAATAAAATACCATTATGTAGGAAATCACTTCTAATTTTTATGGAATATTTATAGTCAAATTTATCATCTGTGAAATCCTATATTAAAAATGGATTACATATGAGACATTGAACTTAACACTGTAAATTATTTCGGTTAAAAAGTTTTTTTCAATTTAAACATATTATTTCTCACTGTTCATAAAAATATTAAAGTTATCAGAAATGTGCCAAAAATTTATCCCAAGTAAATTTTTATGTCCCTATTCTAAAAAAGAATTTTATTTTGTTACATTGAATATATAAATGTGCCATATATTTGTTTTAAAAAGGCTTCTACATTAAAAGGTAGTAAACTTGGAATTTTTTAAAAATAATTCTTTCATCTGAAAAAATGAAATTGTTCTTATACTATGTCTATGAAAAATAAAATATGGATGTAAATAATATATAGAGTATATAAGATTCCAAATTTGGTTAATACTATTCATCCCCAGTTTTTGAAAGGCGTGTTTGGTTAGTTGTGGTGCGCTCGAACTCGGTGTTGTGTGTAGGGTAATCTATTTAATCACATTAATGAGATAATGTACAATGAAATAATGGGGTGTTATATTATCCCCTGCTTCAACAAATTGTATCCTCACAATTTAAAATTTTTCCTTGAAAATAAACGGTTCAAAAGAGAAAAATTCCTTTGTGGAAAACCCACATAAAAAATTGGGTTAATAAAATTTCTTCTTAATAATAAGGAATATAAAATGAAAAAGTAACCACCAAATTATGATCTCGATTAATAGAAGATTAGAAGATATTATATACACATAATTAGAGGGAAAATGTAATTATTTATATGGAATGATTGAGGTCATCAATCACAAACAAGTGTACAATTGAGGGCCTCAAACATATGGATCTATGATGATTTAAAATATCATTAGTTCATCAAAACATAAGGTATTAGAATAACACAATTTTTGGTTTTATGATAACTTCAATAATGTTTAAGAATTAATTTATTTATAGAATAATATAGAGAAAGATTATACTTGACATGTAGAGTATCACCCTCCAACTAATTCTTATAAGAAATTTATCTTTATCTTCAAAAGATAAAAGAATTCATAGATATTATATTTATCCTAATAAAATGGTGTTCCAAAAATAATGAATTTATATTTAATTTTTCATAATATTTTTAAAAAATTACATTATACAATCCTCAAAATCTTGTAGACAAGTGGTATGTGACACGCCCTTTTAAACCTTGGGTTATAGGTTCAAGCCTCGCAACCTTGCTAGACGTAATGGGTTGTCGCCCAACCCTGGGGTTGTCCTTTTTATAACAATCCCAAAATAAAAATAAGAAATTCATTAACCTTAATAATATTATCCAATTTCAATATTAATATATTCCAACCATTAGACTTATCCAAAATACTTCTTTCAAAATTTACACTACCAAATTTATATGGAAGGAAAACACAATGAAGAACCTTTTTTCCATGTAATAACATGTGAATACCTTCATCATGTATTCTTTTAAAACCTTGTTACACCGTTAATTAACATAAATCCATATTGATCACATTCATGCTCCCTTATATCTTATATAATACTAGATATACTCCATATATCAAAAAATATTTTAAACTCCATCAATAATGGAATATAAAAATCATTAATCAGTTTCATGGTATTAAAGAATATCCAATATAATTTATCTATATTAATCATATATTATTACAAAATTAATACCTCAGTATCCGAACCATATTATAGTTTATATATCAATCAACCATATATTTTTCCAAAAAATTTAACCTGTTATTGAGTCACTTTTCTTGGTTCAACACAATCTCTTATACTTAATGAAATAGTACTGTAGTATAATCCTTATTATTTTATATTTCTTATAACATTTAAATCATTAATACAATACTCAAATGACACATAAATTAAATAACAATATAATAAATCTTATCATTCTACTTTATCTTCAGTGGTATCATAACTTGATTATTATCCAATAGTAACTTTTGAGGTGTACTCTGATGATTTGGACATTTATTCGTGTAGTGTCCCAACTCCATGAAGTTGAAGAATTTTAAATTTAAAACCTTTTTCATACCCTTGAAATCATTTACTTGGTGACCTTTTTCCCCACATTTATAAAAAACACCCATTCCCTTCAAGAATTTACCAAGGTGATTCTTTCCACAGTTATCACATTTGCGAAAGTTGTTCATTCCCATATTCTCTTTATCCATATTTATTTCTTCCATCATTTTCTCCTCTTGCTTCTATTCAAATCAATAGGACTCAGAGAATTCATTAAATATCTTATTAACACATGGTACGATTTCTTCATATGATAAGAATACGTGGGAGACTATTTACCTTTTAGATGTTGCTTTAATTCCATGAAATATATGATCCTTCTTAATCATTCGATCATGAAAATTTCTAGAATTCAAATTCCTTCTACGAGGTTCCATTTCTAAACAATGGCATAAAATGGGGTTGTTTATGAATCACAATGCATAATTCCAAACATGTAAAATACCTAACATAAATTGAAATGTTTATGCATGCAGTCTATAATCATAAAATGTTTTTTTTAATGTATTATTTATCCATAAATAATTTATAATGGTTTGTAATGAAAATGTGAATTTTCCTAAGCATATCTCCTGAGAGTGTTGTAACCAAGAGTGAAACAAGGCCCATTGTCATGTAACAGGAGTCCTCGGGTCATGCCCGAAACTCCTTGTCGGAGTTTTCACTCCTAGAAACATCTATTCCAGAGCCTCCTCTACCTACTCGTATCCAGAAAAATATATTTATCTTGAAAATACACATAATCTCCACATTACCAAAATTATAGGATGTTCTTCTATACTAATCAACAAAGTCTATCTTAGGGTAATTTCCTCTAATAATAGTTTATCGAAATATATTTCCAAGGATGTTGCTAAAAATATTATGGTTACAACTATAACGTTCCGACCCCAGAATCCCAGAGAAGGTGAATTAATTTAATACATAGGCATGATTAGTAGGAATCTTGTCCCGAATGACTGATCAATTTATTTTTCTAGGAAAATAGATTAAATTAATGAACGTTACACTACACATTAGAAAATAAAACAAAAGATAAATGATCCTTTGATAACTCTAGTAATCCCCTGGCTTGACACTACTTATCAATCATAAACACTTATTGGAATCCCAGGAAAATAAAACATAAAAAAGTGATGATCTCAAACATTATGTAAGGATAACAATATAGTGAAAACTTTCACAAATAAGCGTCAACATTTAAGGAAAAGTATAAAAATAAAACAAAGGCATTTTAAACATAAACATCAACATAATATGGAAATAATAAATCAAATAATTCCATTTACATATTCTTATAGATATTCTTCTTGTCGAAAAATCACATATAATATCAATAACTAATTTCATAATGATGGAATGGATAATTCCAGACTTCACAACAACACAGAAAAGGCCTTGTGCTAAGACAACATGTATGATTTGGTCAAGGCCATGTGCCAAGACACTAGTTTGTCTCATGAGAACTACCGATTCATCATGGAGCTATAGAGGGATCCACCCGTTACTTACTATGTCCAATACATTCCTCACATGAAAAGGTTTACACATAACATAATCATTGATATTAAAACTATCATATGAAATGTCAATACATTATCCATAATCCATTAATGGTATAAAGATAACACACCCTAGTCAGACATATCAAAAAACATTCAACAATATATGGAAGATTTCTATCATAATAAATCAACCTGGATCAATAATAATATTCCATAATGAATGTTGACATATTTGAAAATGATCAATAAATTTTTTTGAGAGAAATATCAATTATTCATGAAATCATTTAAAAGTCACTTAATTTATAAAGGAAGTAATTTATAATATAGTTTTGAATAAAAATGCCCCATAACCCATTTAAAATATTGAAATGAATTAAAATTTTAAAACATTAATCTCAATATAAATAAATCATTAAAAACATTTGGAAAACATAGAAATTTATATAACACCACAAGCTTCCAGGATAATCTCCCCTTTGAATAATACAATAGCATGTGTTGTATGCAACTTCGAGTTCTAACACACACTAGAACCAATCAAACTAGCTGTTATGAATAGTAATACCCACTTTTTGAAATTTTTGAAATCCTAACATTCAAAATGGACTTCATTTTTGGATTCACAATATCAAAATTATCCTAAGTTGAGTTTTTGGTATTTTTCTGAGAACGTCCAATTTTTGATGAGTAGTGAACAATACTAAACATTAATTAAAAACATCTTTTTTAAACCTAAATAATTTATAGTGATAAATTATACCATTGAGTGGTTTTAAAGTATAATTATAATATATTTTTAAAAATTTAATCCAATGTTGGTCAATGGAAATAATTTTACATTCAAACTAGACATAAAAAAGTGTCAATCTTTTGATAGTTATTATTTCTTCGAAAAAACGCTTTTTGTTTTGATAATGGGAATTAATTTTAAATTAATTTCGTCCACTTCTGTGATATGAATTAAGAAAAATGGATTCCATATTTATAATCAGGAGGTCCAAATTGTGTAAATAGGTAACTATTATTTTTAGATATTTGAATAATTATTTCGGTAAATATTCTATTTACCATGGTTAAAGGGTAAATCCGGTGAATAATGGTAAAAAATAATTTAGTAATAATATTAAATTACCCTAACATGTGTCCTAACACTATTATATGATACATTTCAGACCATGGGCATATTTGGGTCGTTTTTGGGACCCCATGGAGTCACTTTTAAGTGATAATGAAACTTTATATTAATTAAGTTAATGTAAATACAAAAATGACGTAAGCATATATCTTCTAGAAAAACATATTTTTTTACATTGGGTTATATAAGTTATAATTTAGACTATAAAAATTCATTATAAAGCTAATACGATTTCCTACATAATGGTATTTTATTTATAATTTTTATACATTTAATAATAAAATTTATTTATGAAACAATGATGATGCAGTATTTTCTTTATTAATGAAAGAATCAAATAATTGTTATTATAATTGTTTAAATAAATGTAATGTGACTTTTTTTATTCCATAAAATAATTTTATTATTTAATATGACATGTTAGGATTGATAAAATGAATTTTTTTAAATCAATAATGTTTTTAGGACTTTAAAAAAACAATTATAAAATAGTGTAAAAATTGACATAAATGAGTTTTAAAAAAAATTATATTATTAATTGATATAATATTTCTAAAAATATATGGTTCGTCCAAAGGACATATATGATGATAGGTATTTCACTAATGAACCACTTGCGGTTCTCATAGATTCTTATTGTAATCATATTAACCAAATAATATAAAAATATAAAGATACATGATAAATGTCAAACTAATTAACTAAGAGTTAAATCTATAAGATAATATTAATATTGTGCCCCAAACCTGTCTATAACCTATTGGTTGAGTGCATTGTTACCCATCCCTATCTTATACTCAAAATAAATTATTTTGGAGACATTAGAAACCGAATATGAATTTATTATAAAATTATATTTCAATTTTTTCTTAAGGTTCCACTCACCCCACTTATAAAAGGGTACTCACCCTTCTCTCTAATTCATACCATCAATGCCTTTTGTCTTGGACAAACCCAACTCACATATCCTCTCCACTTCCATAACTTAATCCTAGAGGCCTTACATTAGTTAGATAGAAAACTTAAGGAGCCCTATTTATCAAATCAATAGGAAGAACCTGAAGAAGAGGTTATAATCTCACCACCCTCTTTCAAGTTCATTTTTTCTTCAACTTCTTCTTTCTTTGTTATTTCCATTATAAAATAATAACTCACATATTTTATATATACTGTGATTAATAATAAATATGGTGCATCCATACTTATTATTATATCCGTCCTTTGAATGACATGTCACCATACGTGCGTACGTACGACTTACCGTCTCGACGTCGTGGTGTAATTGTTATTCAATACATTTTTATTAGGATGGGTATAATAATGATGTGTAATTTATTTAAATAATAAATATAACAAGATCATTATTCATTATATTTTATATAACATCCAATTATATATTATTTTAATATCAAAAGAATGATATTGTCGCTCGTGCATACGTAAGGATTACAGTCTCCATGAACGCGATGAGATTCATTTTCCATCGTATCCATTCAAGACTAATTTTCATTAGATGATTAAAAATAATGTCAAAAGACATGATAAAATTCTGGATATGAATATGATACGTCCCATCCATAGAAATTATGACACACAAAACAAGGAATATAAAGGAAAACGAATCTGTTAACACCTGAAACAACGATAATACTAATATTTTATTAACGAAGAAATGTTAAAAGATCATATATGATATCTTATTAATGTATATAATTCATTTATAATTTAATAACAATTATTTAGCCATTATACAAGATGATAACCTATCCTTTACCAATGAAATGTACACGGTAAGGTTTAATTCTACAATCTCTTAATTATCCAATGTTGATTATAAGTAATTATATACTGGGACATCTTTATCATCAATATCCATGTATCTTAAAAATTTATTTTAAAACATTATTACTATTCACTAGACAGTGGGTTAAATTCAATTATACCCTTCTGTGTTTTGAAAGGAATCTTTCAGTCATTTTTCAAACAAGGTACTTTTTGAACTTTTCGACAAATTTATGGTAAGAATATTTTTTTAACTTATACGTCAGATGCCGCTATTTTCCGCTGTTATAATATCATCAAAGCTTCCCTTAAAATATTATAAGAATATTTTCAAAAATAAATGTTTTCTTTATAATTATGTGACTCTTAAATTATTTCAAAATAGAAAGAGATATTTCTCTAAAAGGCTTTTGATTTCATCTATGTAAACATCCATTGATAGATTTTAAGTTTATTTGAAATTGATTTATTATGACACAAAACTTCCATATTGTATTGAAGGTTTTGTGATATGTTTGACTGAGGTTGTTCCATTTTTATACCATTTAGGGCTTAGGTTTAATGTATTGACATTTCATATTCTAGTTTTAATATGAATGTTTATAATATGTTTAAACCTTTTCATATGAGGAATGTATTGGACTTAGTAAGTGACGGGTGTAGCCCGCTATAGATCCTAGATACATCGGTAGGTCTCATGGGACAACTAGACATGGAATTTTCGGAGGACCTTTCCAAGTTTTGTTATATGATTTTGGTCGAGGCCTTAATCATTTTTATACATCCTGGCCGAGGCCTTGAAAAAATGTTTTAGAATTTCAGGCATTATACATTTTCTCATATTGAAAATAATATTGATGGTTCATGTGGTCATTAGATTAGTAGAATTCCAATAATTATGTTTTATTATGTAATTATTTACTCATCTCATATTCCTTCCATAAAAGTATTCATTTTTATTCTTGGTAAAGGCATGTGGTTTCAATTATTCAGCATGATTAATATTCATGTTATCTTCCACTGTATTTCATACCCTTACTGAGCATTTGAGCTCACCCCATTATTATGCTTCATTTTCCCAGGATATGAAAGAAGTTAGTTATGAGTGACTTTCATGTATTATTTAGGTGGCGTGGATGTTTCTGATGTAATAAATTTGTATTGTATTTATTTTCATGTTTTAAAGTTGAACTTATGTATGAATATTGTTTCCAATAATACTTAACTGATTGGTCTTTCGAGACATGATTTTCTTGTGATCATGCCAGTGTTATGTAATAAGGCACTGACTCTAGGTAACTGGGGTCAGGGTGTTACAGTTGGTATCAGATGAAATTTAGTACAAACCTTGGAAACTAGATTTAGAAAAACATTGATTGGAGTAAATTTCACTATAATAGACTTTGAGGATAAGTATATATGAACGTTCTAGAATTTTGGTATTGTTGAGATTTTGTGAGTTTTCCGAGAAATACATCCCTGTATGGATACGAGCAGGTAGAGGCGGCTCTGACATAGATGTTCCTAGGGGTACATCCATAAAAAACCACTTTGAGCTAGACTCGAACGAGAACTGGTGCATGACAACGGTCCTTGTTTCACTCTTGGTTACGACACTCCCGAGGGATATGCTTAGGATAATTCTCATTTTCATTACAAACCATTATGAAGGTTATATGTGTATATACTTCCACCAAGAAAACATTTTTATGATTATGGATTATATCCATAAAATGTTCAATTTACGTTTAGTGTTTTACATGTTTGGATTTATATATTGTGATTCATAAACTAATCTAGAGTATGGAATTTTTTTAAAAATGGTGCCTAGTGGAAGGAATGGAAACCGTACCAATTAACACACTCCATATAAATTTTTACATCATTCTCAAGATTATTATAGTGGAGATGGTGACACAACTTGTGCGGATCATCTTATCACCATACTGGGACAACTGACTCAGGTTATGAATAAAAACCTTACCCGTATGGAGCACCCTGATCCACAGTGTGGAGGATCAATGTTAGATCGCTTCATGAGGAAACAACCACCGACATTCAATGGGAGTAAAAATCCATTAGTGTATGAGAAATGGAAAAATTCTTTAGAGAAACTATTTCATGCTTTGGGGAGTATCGAAAGGGAGAAAGTTGACATGGAAGTTTACCACCTTACTAGAGATGTTGATCAATGGTGGTCATTGATTGAAAACACAAAAGATGACGAGGAAGTATCAAATTTGGAATGGAGGGAGTTTTAATAATTTTTTTCGAAAAATACTTTCCTCATGACCATCGAGTGGATATGGAAAGACAATTTTTTAGCCTGAGGGAGAAGGAGGATAAGAACGTCGCAAATTATGAAGCTATATTTACAAGGCTACGGAGGAATGCAGTAGATTATTTTTCTAAACCAAGAAGTAAGATTGATCATTTCATTTATGGGTTAAAACCATTTCTCCGTCGAGTATTAGTATCACAATTCATCTCATCATGTGAAGATATTTTCTTGTCTGCTATCAAGATAGAAAAGGAATTCCTTATGCCTTATGACTTCAAATCAAAGAAAGAGAAGAAGATATCTGATGAACACTCTGGGATATGAAATAAGGAAACAGGGAAGAAGGGATGAATTGAATTTCCACCCTGTGATAATTTCGGAAGGAAGCACCCTGGTGCCTGTCTAAAAGGAAAACAAGTATGCTACAAATGTGTACAGAATGGCCATATTGATGGTGATTGTAAGGGAATGAAAGATGATACCAATTATTAATGCTACAATTACAGGGATATGGGACATTATGAAAATTAATTTCCCAATAGTTAGAGGAACATACCTCAAAAAAGTTCAAGGGATCAAGGCCAAGCTTATTCTATCACTACTAATGAGGTAGAAGCTATGAAATACGGGGTGGTAGGTAATTTAATGGTTTCCTCAAGTTTATCGAATTCTTTATTTGATTCTCGGTCATCTCATTCTTTCATATCATCCCAGTTCGCTAAGAAAATTAGATATTTCCAAATTGATTTAACAAGGAATTTTTCAATTGAAACTCTGAAAAGAAGTATCATAGCTATAATGTTCTATGAATCCGTTCACATTAGGGAATATAAATGTTATTTATTTTCTGATCTCATCATCATATCCATGATTGAATTTGATAAAATCCTTATAATGGATTTCCTTTTGGACCATGATGCAAAAATTGATTGTAAGAAGAAGGAGGTTACTATTTTTGATGACGATGATAAAGAACACCTTATCTTTAGAGCATAATCATCACCACCTAATTTTTATCTACATCTTCCCCCAGTAGCTTAACTAAATTCAATTATTGGGTAGGAAGGGAATAAAATAACTATGTGTGAGGAAAGGAATGTTCAAATAGAGGATGTACCTATTGTGAAAGAATATGTTGATGTGTATCAAGAATATTTACCTGGACATCCTCCATAACAAGAAATTGAGTTTCCCATTAATTTAATTCCTAGATCAATACCAATATCAAAGACCCCTTATAGAATATAAATATTGGAATTAGTGGAAGTAATGAAAAAATTAGAGTAATTGAGTAATAAGGGATTTATTCTCCCCATTGTTTCTCTATGGGGAGACCCTATCCTTTATGTTAAAAAGAATGATGGATATATGATTTTATGTATCAACTACAGGAAAATCAATGCTATAACAATAAATAACAATAATCCCCTACCTCGCATTGAATATTTATTAAAACAAATACATGTATCTCAATATTTTTCAAATACTAACCTTTGATTGGGATATCATCAGTTCTGTGTGATGAAGGAAGACATTCTGAAAACAAAATTTCGAACCATGTACGGACATTACGAGTTTATAGTAACATTTTCTTGGGATGACTAATTCCCCATGTGTTTTCATGGATCTAATGAACAGAGTTTTCAAGGAATATCTTGATGAATTTGTAGTGGTATTTACTGATGATATCTTGGTATACTCCAAAATCTATGAGGATCATGGAAATCACTTGCGTATTATCCTGAAGACTCTTAGAAGACATGAATTATATTGGATGTTTTGAAACTGTGAATTCTGGCATCAAAAGATTTCTTTTTTAGGACATATTGTCTCTAAGGGTGGAATCTCTGTTGATCCTTCTATGATTAGGGCAATCCATGAATGGCCAAAACTGACGAGTATAACATAGGTATTCAATTTTCATGGTTTAGCAGCTTATTATCGAGGTTTCGTCCAGAATTTTTCCCAATTGGATAACACATTAACGAAGCTCACACGTATAGGGGTTAAATTTTTTTGGACAAAAGAGTTTGATAAATGTTTCGAATAATTGAATAGAAGATTAGTCAACGGTCCTATATTGACTCTACCATTAGGGAATGGTTGATTTATTATTTATAGTGATGCCTCAAAGAAAGGACTTGGTTGTGTCCTTATGCAAAATGATAGGGTAATTGCCTAGGAATAACGATAGCTAAAAATTCATGAGAAAAACTATCCTACTCATGATCATGAGTTAGCTGCTCTAATATTTGCCTTGATGATTTGGAGGAACTATCGCTATGGTGGAAAATGTGATATTTATACTGATCAAAAGAGTTTGAAGTATATTTTCTCACAGAAAGAACTCTACATGAGGCAAATGCGATGACTTGAACTACTCAAGGCTTATGATTTCAGGATAGGCTACCACTTGGGGAAGGCAAATAAGGTGGAGTATGCTTTGAGAAGGAAGGATCATGGAGTTTTGAACAAGATGTGAGTTGAAAGGGATCCTATTTTCACGGATCTAGTGAAGACAGACATGGGAATAACCATGTAAGGTGAAAAACTAATTCTTTTTCAAATGGTTTCCAAACCATATTTACTAGAAAAGATTAAGAGTTCTCAGACCGATGATGAAGAGATTCAAGATAATATTAATGCAGTTAATGATGGGAGATTGAGTGACTTTGTGTATGAAGATGGAATTTTGAAATTTGGGAAGAGACTTGGTGTACCCAATATACATGATCTAAAAAGAGAATTGTTGGATGATGCTCATAGTTCCAATTTCTCAATACACAGTGGGAGCACCAAAATGTATAGATATTTGAAGGAACATTTTTGGTGGGATGACATAAAGAGGGAGATTTCTGATTTTGTGTCAAGATGTATCGTTTGTCAACAAGTGATTGCTGGAAGGAAACATCCTGGAAGAGTCATTCATCCTTTTCCCATACTGGAGTGGAAATGGGATAATTTCACGATGGATTTATTCATGGGAAAACCAAAGACTCTTTGAAGGAACGATGAAATATGGGTCATTGATGATTGTCTTACCAAGTTAGCACAACTTCTTGGTATAAGAGAAATCTACCACTTGAACGTCTAGCAAGGCTATATATTAATGAAGTGGTGAGACTTTATGGAGTACCCCTATCAATTGTTTCATATCGTGATCCAAGTTTTACATCAGTATTATGGAAGGGTCTTTAGAAGGCCTTGGATACTAAACTTTGATTGAGCACTGCCTACCACCCTCAAACTGATGGAAAATCATATCGGACTATTCAAACCTTAGAAGACATGTTGAGATCTTTCTCAATTGACATTCCAGGTATGTGGGATCAATATTTACCTTTGGTTCAATTTTTCGTTAACAATTGATTCCATTCGAGTATTGGATGCACCATATGAAGCGTTATATGGAAAGTGATGTCGCACACCAACCTGTTGGGATGATGTTCTTGAAAGAAAACTCATAGGACCAGAACTGGTGGAGGAAATGTTGGAAAAGGTGAAGGTAATCCAAAACCACATCAAAGCAGCTCAAAGTAGGCAGAAGAGTTATGTCGATAACCAAAAGTAGGATTTGGAATTTCAGGTAAGATATAATGATTTTTTGAAGGTATATCCATGGAATGGGGTTATATATTTCAGTAAGAAAGATAAATTTAGTCCCAGGTACATATGACCTTTCGATGTTCTAGAACAAATTGGTTCTATAGCTTATCGTTTGGAAATTCCATTAAATATATACAAAGTTCACGATGTATTCCACATATCACTATTGAGAAAATAAATGCCTGACTGAATGCATGTACTTACCTATGAGGAATTATAACTGGAACCCGATTTTTCTTATTGTGAAGAGCCTGTCAAGATTCTTGATATAAGAGAACAGGTGTTGAGAAACCAGACTACTCCTCTGGTAAAAGATCTATGGAGAATCCATAAGATGGAAGAGGCAATGTGGGAACTCGAGGAACTTATGATGAAGAACCACCTAAGTATTTTTATGTAGTAATATTCTAGAAATTTAGAGGATGAAATTATTTGATGTAGGGGATAATGTAACACCCGAAGCTACCACGATATGCTTCTCTTTGAATAATACAATTGTGTGCATTCTACGCAACTTCGAGTTCTAACACACACCACAACCAATCAAACTAGCCGTTTTGAAAAAAATACACACTTTTTGAAATTTTTTCTTTAAAAATGGACTTCATTTTTGGATTTGGAATGTCAAAATTAAAATAGGGTTAATTTTTTATTTTTCTGATAACATACAATTTTTGATGAATAGTAAAAAATATTAAACTTTTAATAAAAACAATTTTTTTAATCAAAACATTTTATAGTTATAAATTATAATATTGAGTGGTTTTAAATTATAGTTAGAATATATTTTTACCATTTAATCCAATGTTGTTCATTGGACGTAATTTCCTATTTAAACTAGACATAAACAAGTGTCTATCTTTTGATAGTTATTATTTCTTAAAAACACGCTTTTCATTTTGACAATGAGAGTTAATTTAAAATTACTTTCTATGACTTCTGTGTTTTGAATTTAGAAAAACTAATTCCATATTTAGAATCATGTGATCCAAATTGTGTAAATAGGTAACTTTTATTTTTAGAAATTTTGAATAATTACTTCGGTAAATATTTTATTTACCATGGTTAAAGGGTAAATCCGGTAAATAAGGGTAAAAATAAAACTATAATGATATTAAATTATCCTAACATGTGTCATAACCCTATTGGATTATATTGGTCCGACCATGGGCATCATTGGGTCAATTTTGGGACCCCATGGAGTCACATTTAAATTATAATGAGACTTTATATTAATTAAGATAAAGTAAATAGAAAAATGACATATGCATATATCTTTTAGAAAAACAAATTTTTTATATAGGGTTATATATTTTATCTTTTCGACAATAAAAATTCATTAGAAATCTAAATATATTTCCTACATAATGGTATTTTATTTATAATTATTATACATTGAATAATTAAATTTATTTATGACACAATGAGATGCATTATTTTCCTTACTAATGAATGAATAAAATAATTGATATTATAAATGTTAAAAGAAATGCAATTTCAATGTTTTGATGTCATAAAGTAATTTTAATTGTTAATATGATAGGTTAATATTGATTGAATGTATTTTTTTCTAATTAATAAATTTTTTAGGACTTTAACAGAAATAAATTATTAAATAGTATCAAAATTGACATAAAGAAGTTTTTAAAACAAATATTATATTATTAATTGATATAATATTCTTAAAAATATAACGATTGTCCAAATGACTTATTTGAGGTTATTTATGTCATGAATGAACCACTTGGGTTTCTCTTGGTAGCTTATTTTAGGTTTATTAACCAAAAAAATATAAAAATACCAAGAGACTTGGTAAATGTCAAACTAATTAACTAAGAGTTAAATCTATAAGATATTGTTAATATGGTGACTCAAACCTGTCTAAAACCTATTGGATGAGTGGATTTCGACCCATACCCACCTTATCAATGAAATAAATCAGTTTTGAGCAATTATAAACCAAATATGAAATTATTGTAAAATTATATTTTAACTTTTTCCTAAGGTGCCCCTCACCCCTCTTATAAAAGGGGACTCCCCTTCTCTCTAATTCATACCATCAATGCATTTTTTTCATGGACAAAACCTGACCAAATATCCTCTCAACGTCCCTAAATTCATCCTAGAGGCCTTCCTTTAGTCAAAAATCCAATATAAGGAGACCTTTTGATCGAATCAAAAAGAAGAACCCGAAGAAGAGGTAATAATCTCACCACCCTCTTTCAAGTTCTTTTCTTCTGCCACTTCTTATTTCTTTGTTATTTCCATTATAAAATAATAACTCTAGTATATTCTATATACTAGGATGTTATTATAAATATTGTACATCCATATTCATTATTCTATCCATCCTTTGAATGACATGTCATCATACGTGCGTACGTATGGCTTATCATCTCCACGTCATGGTGTAATTGTTATTCAATACATTATTATGTAGATGCGTATAATAATGATGTGTAATTCATGTAAATAAAAAATATAACCAGATAATGATTCTGTATATATTATGTACAATCCAATTATATATTATTTTAATATCAAAAGAATGATATTGTTCCTCCTACGTACGTACGGATAACCATCTTCGCGAATGTGATTAGATTCATTCCCCCACAACTGGAATGTGGGTTTTTTCCCACACTTCCATACCAACAGTTTCATGAAACCATTGGTAAAGGATGGTTTAGGTAAGATTTTACCAACGGTTCCTTAGAACCGTTGGTATTGGTGTGTTTGTGGGAGATTTTACCAACGGTTCATTAGAACTGTTGGTATAGATGTAGTTCAGGGGAGTTTTACCATCTTTTCAAGGAGAACCTTTTGTATAGGTGTGGTTTGGGGAAGATTTTACCAATGGTTTTATGGAACCGTTCATATAGGTTTGGCCTGAAGGTATGTACCAATGGTTTTTAAAAACCATTGGTAAAACATTCCCCCAAATTACCAGCGGCCCATCTTCTACCCATTCACGATACAGAACCCTAAATGGGAGCAGCAGGCGATCTTAGAGCTCCTTCGGTGGGAGCAGTTTGGCGATCTTGGAGCTCCTTCGGCTTCCCCTTCCTCTATCTCATCTGAGGTGTTGAATCTATTTTCTAATCTTATCAGACCCATCCTAAATTAGGTATTTTCTTAACTGTTACCTTATTTTTATTGATGTTTTTCTAATATTTCAGTTTTTTTGTTTTTATTTTGATGTGTATATGTTTTTGTTTTTGTTTTGATTTAACCTATATGTGATGAGCTTGTATAGTCATTAAGATGTGTCAAATGGTTCTTTGATCGTTGTTTTGTGGAGAATGATTGGTTTAGGACCATCATTATATGTAGCTTCCAGTGAGACCATTTTAGTATAAGGGGATAAAAGATTATGATCTACAAGTGCGTGATTGAGTTGGTAGAGACCAAACATAGTTTATTCCTTGTGTTTAATAACCATAAATAATGTTTTCCAATTAGGTGGTAATTAGTAAAGACGTATGTAATATTTCCAGGTCATGTTTCATGAAGTTGAATATGTGGCGTTATAGTGGTTTTGGATTGTTTGAGGTACTCTTAGTGTATTGTAAACCCTCATTTGTTCCATATTCATTTAAATTTATTTAATATAATTTTTTTCATAGACCCCATTATATCCTCTCAAACTATATTTAGAGTGTATTTTTATTCTTATGGTGTTAAATATTTTAGTAAATGTCCATACTAGCTTCTTTTATGTGTTCTAGGGGATTAGACTGATGACAAGGCTACATGATTATTGTGGGGGTATTCTTTTTATACAAATATACCTATACAATGTCATCAAATTAATCAACTAGTTATATTCCTTACATATTTTCATCAAATGATTCTGAAGGAGGGTTGTGTAATCATATGGGGATAGAAAAAATGTAGTTTTTGTTTTTGAGTGGGAATTTTAGGTGGGAATTTGATATGTGGACCACCTAGTTTATCTGATTGTTCATACTTTTATAGAATAGATTAAAGATATTATGTTAGAGGATACCAAGGTTGTTAGGGTTTTTGTTTTAGTTTTTTATGAGGTGGTTGT
This sequence comes from Viscum album, assembly GCA_963277665.1. Taxonomy (NCBI): domain Eukaryota; kingdom Viridiplantae; phylum Streptophyta; class Magnoliopsida; order Santalales; family Viscaceae; genus Viscum; species Viscum album. The sequence continues at coordinate 1,081,498,533 of OY728138.1, forward strand.
GATGATACTCCCTTGACATGATGTTGAGATTGAGATAGACCAAAATCTTGGTGCTTCTCTAATTTCAATAGCTCTTAGTCTGTTGTATCCAATATTGACACACAAAATTATTTTTATAAATAAAATTTTATTGAATTTTAATCATTAATATGTCAGAGCGTCAATCATTAGAAAATAATTTCATAAACTATATTTTCATTTCATCTATAAATATAATGATTAAAGAGACATTATATGGATGGAAAATCATGTTCATGAGATCTAGGAAGAAAATTATAGTGTTTATCAACCGAAAAGTCATGAAAAAAATAATAAAAACCATATATACTCCTAAACACAATATTGGGAATGATTCATTATATGACCCACTACTAATGGTATTTTTAAGGATATTAATTCATAGAAAGCAACAAAATATCATGTAATAGATCAATTTTTCCTAATATTTGTTATAGAGAACCTCTTCATCATCATTAACTAATTAATATTCATTGAAACCCCGCCCACCCCACCCCCTGACACCCGCCCACCACCCCCCAGACACCCCATGCCCCCGGACACCCCGACCCCCGGACGCCCCACCCCTGGAAATCCCCCCACCAACCCCCTGAAAAGCCCCCCCCCCCAACGTATTGACACCCTCGACCCCACTGGACAGCACCGCCACCCCCGTGGATAGACCGACCACCCCCCGTGGACAGCCCGCCCACCCCTATGGACAGCCCGCCCACCCCCTGGACAATCTAGACCCCTTGGACAGCCCTGCCACCCCCATGGGCAGCCTGCCCACCACTAGACACCCCGTACCCCCCGGACAGCCACACCCACCCCCTGGACACCCTGCTCACCTACTTAGATAGCCCACCCACCCCTGGGCTCCCTCTACCCCATTGGACAGCCTGACCACCCCCGCGGACAGCCCGCCCACATGGATACCCCTCCCCCCTAGACAGCCCCCAACCCCCTGGACACCTCCGACCCCCCGGACGGCCCCACCACCCCCTTGACACCACACACCCCCCTGGACACCGTGCACCCCCCTTGGATAGTCCCTCCACTCCCCTGATTTTTATCCAACTACTCATCCTGATCTTCCAGAAGAAGTTAAGGTATAAAACTCATATACTCCCAACAATCTGTCATCTCTTGTCCAATAGAAATCTGTCACCTCTTGTCCAATAGATATCCTTCATCTCCCAACAATTCGTCACTCCCCTGATTCCAATAGCAATCTATCATCTCTTGTCCAATAATGTTAGAGTCTTATTTATTCAGTTGTAATATTTGTTTATAGATCATTGTGCTAAGAGGATGTCCAAATCCTTCTTGCAAAAACTGTTGGAAGAGACACCATTAATTTTGTGTGACATAGAGAAAATATTCCCTCCATCATTTTTACATGCATGTTGCATCTGACATTCCATATTACGACCGAAATACTTCTTGGAGGACCCATTCATTTCTGTTGGATGCATCCAACTGAAAGAAACATGTCTACATTGAAATCATATGTTCGGAACCTGAATTATCACGAAGGTTCTATTATGAACGGTTACATGGCTCAAGAATGTATGGATTTCTATGCAATTTATTTGTATGATCTTACTATGAGAATAAACAGACCAATGAGAAATGAAGAATAAGAGTATGGAAAAATTGAACCCAGATTTCTATTACTTCCCCAAACAAGAGGAATTCTGGGATCATATACATTGACGACATTATGCCATGAAGAGAGACAGATGGAACATCATACAATGTTGTTCAATTGTGATTTGTTCGATGAGTACATCAAGAAAGTAAATTGTACATGTTTATCTTATCATATCTATTGTAATTTTAAATATTTTTTAAACTATTATTATTTTTATCTACAGGGAACATAAATAACAGATATATAGAAAGAATCGTTCTTTATCTTCGATAAGGAAAGAGGCATTGCATTGTAAAGGGTTTTCTGCTTGGTTGAAATTGAAGGTAAAAATATTTCTGTAATAACAAAATAAAAATAATATTTAATTATGTTTACTATTTTCTTATATTTCAGGTATTGAGTTTCCCTGAAGACTCTGGTTTTGAGAAAATAAGTGCTTTGGCTATTGGTCCTAATAGCATAGTTTGTGCTTGTAAATCACTTTTGATTAATGGATACAAATTTATTATCACTGAACGAGCAAGAAACATAGGAACACAACATAATGGTGTTATGCTAACCACCACAACAGATTGTTATTCCAATTCATCGGATACTAGACCTCGTTCTGAAAATGTTTCTTATTATGGAGTCGTGGAGAAAATAATAATTTTGGATTATTACTCACATGGTCGGATCACGATGATGAAATTTCAATGGTTTGATTCAATGATGAGGCACAACACCTTTATTGAAGATTGTGGATTTCAAGTTATTGACAGGACTCGCACTCTTGCCACTGATGAACCATATGTATTGGAATCAATGGTGAAATATGTTTTTTATGTCAAAGATCTTCGTCATCATAAATTTGGTGTAATTATTGAAGTAAATCCCAGACATGTTTTTGATGATGGTGATGATGAAGTTGACACTATGCCTACTGCAATTGGAAGCAATCCGTTTATCACTTATGATTACCCCAATAGCTCAATTGTCAGAGTTGATTGTGAACAAGAAGTTGTGGTGGGAAATATATAGAATCATACAGTCGTGTTCTCACCTACATGTTTCACCTACATCATTCAGAGTGTGTATCTTGGTACATACCTTCAAAGCACCATAAATCTTATCTTACATTATGTTTTTTTATCAGAATGTTTTTTCTATATATTTTTTGGGTTACACATTAGTTATCTGTTTCTAATTACTTCCATATTTGTTTTCATTGAAGGAAATGACACCCATTGAAGAGAGGCGGCGGAAAAATATAACAAATAATAATTGTCGCATGGTACAGATGGGTGTTCCTCCACTCATACCTGTTGTGAGTATTTTATTTAAAATATAAATATTTCAATAACTTATAATATCATGTGTTTATTTTTGTGTTAAACATTTTTTCAGGATCTACCCCCTAGACGAGATATATCTGACAAGGAGCCTGATATTGCTCCGAGTAGAGAGGCATGTGGTAGGAGGGCGGTGGTGTCAGAGATGGACGATCATCTAGTGGTCCCGGTACTAAGGCCGGTGGTATGAGGGCTCGTGGGGCGAGATTTAGATGATCTACTACCATAGACTTATCTTCTTCGCCCCATTTTGATCCTGGCGTGTCTTCAGGGACACACGAGATATTTAGACCTCTGATGTTTACACTACCAGTTGGCCAGACGTCTATTCCATAATCTGTTTTCCTCTGGTTTATTATATCCGAGCTATTATATTCCACCTTCTTCAACTCCTACTGTGACATAGTATGTGGCTGAGGAGAATACACTAAGGGACAGTCCACCTGTATAGGATATGCCTTCAGCTTCTGCACATCCAGTGACGCCCATTGATCCGACTACCACATGTATATTTATATAAATCTATAAAATTTTTATACCAAAATTTATTTTATTATAACTTGTACTGATATTATTTTTCATTAATAATAGATTCATCTACAGATATGAGGTGGGGGAGGGGGCATACTCACTTGCGTACGGTATGGAACCGCCAGACATAGTTGATGGTTTTATACACTGTTGATGGAAAAATGAATGAGAAATCTGGGCAGGAATGTCAGGTTTTTTTGGCGACACTAGCCAAATACTCTGATATCATTCCGGTCAGCCATCTCTCTTGGAGACATCTTCCACACAAAGTCAAATACAATGTGTGGGCACAAATATGGGTAAAAATCTATTGTATTTAATGTGTTATTTGTTTTGTATTTATATGAACTACTCTATTGGGTTTAAGCTTCTGTTTAACTTCCTTGATGGCAAAGGTGCACGACCAGCGCGTTTAAAAGAGTTAGGAGAGATTTAGAGATCTTATAAGCATGACATGTATGTTGGCTAGTGTGATAGAGTGGGAACGTAGTTAGAGACATTACCTATCACAGATGACTGCCCGATAGAGCAATATCGCCAAGTGAATACCCATTGGGCGACTGCCAAATATAAGGTATTAATCTCATTTGAGGTATATAAATGAGATTTTTCATAATTTTCATTAATATAATATTATTTATTATTAAAAATTATTTACGAACCTTCTGAAAAAAATAAAAATACAAATATTCAAAGTAATACCTCCACACTTTGGGGCACACAACTATGTCCTATCATAAGAGGCAGCTAGTATGATATAGTTGTTTATAATTTTTGAAGTGCATTGTGTTGCATTTGTTGTCAATGAGGCATGAAGTTGTCTTGGAATGAATGGATGTCAAGGAGTCAAGATGTGAATGCCAAAGGATGTGATGGTGTTGGTGAGGAAATGAGAATGGCCATGATACTTAGAGGAATGTCACTTAGGAGATTCACTAAGTGGCATTGGAGAATATGGTTGAAACATTTTCCATGAATATCTGACGATTGTTGAGCTGCTCTTTAAGTTCAAAGAACTTGTATCCTCATGATACAATGTCACAACATTGATTAAAGACCATGCATTGTCTTCACAATGCATGAGGAGTTGAAAGGAGTTCCATCCACAACTTCTAAGTGGATGAAGTGGATTACAGAAGTCCATGTACTAACTCTTAGTGCATGTGAATCAGAAGATCCAATTGATCTCTGATTAGATCAATTAAGAATGTTGAAGAACATGTGTGATTTATGAGATTCAGTAGAAGTCCCTCCTAAGTATTGAACACATATGGAAGAGGAGATGAAGAATATTAAGAAGAAACATTTTGAATTCCATATACTAAGTGAAGATTATATGTTGAGGAGGATTAAGGAATTCTTAAGAAGTAGAGAAGGGAAGAAATTGAGAAGAAGAATGAAAGGGCTTGATATGGCATTTTACATGGAGGACTTTGTTTTTTTTACAAAGTCTTATTCAAGACTTAGCCAAAAAATTGGCCAGCCCGTGGACACCTTGAGGGTTCAACCCCAAGGCACATGTGGTCCTAAGGCGCCACGCCCAAGGGGGAACCCGTGGGGCGAGTCCAGGGCGGCAGGACGCACCCAAGACACCGCTAGGCGTCTGGGGCACGCCCGGAGGAGCGCGGCAGGGGCGCATGAGCGCACCCGAGTGTGCATAGTGGGCGCTAGGAGCGCGCCCGCAGGAGCAGAGAGGGGGCGCAGAGCGCGCCCGCAGAGAGAACCCGGTGCGGGTGGCACCGGGAGGGGAGAAGTTCAACTGAGCGCTTCTCGGCAGCGCTTAGTTGATAAGCCGCGAGAAAACTGGGCGCCGTTTCGATGTGGGACGCGGAAATTTCCCCGGGAGCAAATCTCGGCCGTCCGAGCCATCGCGCGCTTTATCCACGCCACACGATTCATCTCCGCAGCGATGATCTAATCCTGGCCGTCGCGCATCACGATCCGACGGTCGTGGCTCGTCTTCCACCTCGAGCTCGAGCCGAAGCCACCCGCAAGCCCCGCTGAACCAGGTGCCTTCCCGACGACAGTTTTGAAGATTCCGGCCACCATTGTTGAAGCTTAAGGGTCCATTGAGATCGTCTGGCCCTATGGAACTCGTCCATGGTTTAAAATGAGCCTGCATGCACGAAATGGAGAACCTGATGTTTGGCCGAGGAAAACCGAAGGTGCCGAGGATATGTTGATTCATGTTTTGCATGGGATGAGCCTAAACCGAAGGCTGTGCATGCGTTATGAGTCGCATGCACATAGAGGAACAAAAAATAAAGGGAGCCCGCGTGAAACCGAGAATAAAAAACAAGATTTGGAAATATTTTTGAAGATCCGATGATCTCGGGAGTTTGAAGTTATTTCACGCGGATAGAACCGCCTCTCCTCTGCCTATATAAATGAGGCCGAGCCCGCGAGAATGCTTGCTGATCCTTTCTTGAAAATCAGAAGACCCGTGAGTGCCTCTGCCTCGCGAAGAAAAAAGCCACCGCGCAAAACATTGTGCGGCTGTTGTCCCGAAGCCACCCGAGGCTTTGAAGTGTTCCCTGCGCGCCTACTCCCTTGCGCGACAGGAAGAACCCGAGGCCGCATCCTTGCGCGCCCGAGGTTGCATCCCTCTCTGCCCGCGGACTTGCGTGGCAGGAGGTGTTTGCGCGGCCGCTTGTGCTCTTGCACCTGCACGCCCGAGGTGTTGCACTTTGCACACCCGAGGTCTTGCGCGGCCCTTCTGCACCCAAGTGCTTGCGCGGCTTGGTGCCTTGCGCGGAAGGCAGTAAAGGACACCACATCTAGTGTGTGTGTGCCAAGTGGAGAAGAAGGCCCTACAGCTGGTGGGTGAAAAACAGGAGGAAGGTCGAGGCCTTAGTGCCTTGTGTGCAAAGTGAACAAGAGTTGGTCGTAGCCTTGTGTGTGTGCAAGAAGAGAAGGAAGGCTGTGGTCGTGTGTGTGCATAAGGAGGAAGACCACACTATTTGTGTGTGTGCAATTCAAGTGAAGGCAGAGACTTGCATGCCTTGTGTGCATAGTGAAGATAAGACACTATGGTTTTGGTGTGTGCAAGGAGAACCCAAGGCTTGAAACCTTGTGTATGCAAATTGAAGAACATGCCTTGAGTGTGTGTGTGCAAACAAGAAGAAGTAGGCCGAACCTAGGTGTGCACTAAAAGTGAACACACTTAGAAGAAGTTGAAAGGAGGACATACACACTAAAGTAGAACACACTCTAAGTGTGTAAACAAATTAAACAAAGTGTGTGAAGAAGTGAGAAGGTGTGTGCTTAAAGTGACTACACCCTTTGAGGGTTTACTGCACCAAAAAGAGAAGAAGGGGAGTGCATGCTTACATGCATGGACGTGCACACGTGAACAGTGCTAAATCAGTGGTGTGCATCTGAGGAGTCCAAGACTTGAAGATCATGAAGAGATTTGAGAAACCATGCAGTCAGTGCATGAGGAAGAGGAGATGCCATGCACTTAGTGCATGAAGATGATTTGAGTCGAGACTGGACCAGACCGAAGATAAAGATATCAGTTGTCTGAGCATTCAGTAGTTGGAGAGAGAAGCCAGGCCATCCTCAGAAGAAGGAGATAAATCCTGAGCAAGACGAGAAGACCTGATCAACTCAAGTGATCAGAGGTACAGAGCAAGGCCACCAGTCTTTATCCCAGACTGCTGAAGATACTTGAAGAGATGAACAAGAAGAAGAGCTACTCGTGTGACTCGAGGAGCCAAGAGAAGACCCTGTGGGACTCAGGGAGAAGAAGTCTTCAGTGGGATTCTGGAGCAGGCCAGTGGGACTCTGGTAACACTGTGGGACGCATTATAAAGACCCTCCTGTGGGACTCAGGAGAGATACAGTGGGACTCTGTATCAACCATTGTAATTCTAACAAGTTATAATGGGAGAATCCATGCTGGGAGAGCATGGAAAGGATGTAGGATTTTGGTGTCGAACCTTGTAAATCCTTGTGTCCTGTGCCTTTTCATTACTGCATTATCCGGGAAAGGTTGAGAGATACAAGAAGAGTGGATCGAGGCTTTAACCAGCCATAGAGGTTTAATTGATTAAGAATCAATTAGTAAAAAGTTTTAAAGGATCATTGATTCACCCCCTCCCCCTCTCAGTGATTCACACTGATCTGGGCACTTCAATTGGTATTAGAGGGAAGGTTACCTCTAAAAGATCCAAGAGAGTCTTTATGGAGTGCAGATTTGAGGAAATGAGTGACCAGCCTCAAATGGAGATATCTGCCAAGACTTAGAAAAGTAGAAAGAAGAAACAGGCAAAGAAGATGAGGAAGAAGGTTGTTGCAATCAGAGAAACTCCTTCTATGGAAAGAAATGTGAATGTCACATCAGATGACAATTCCTTTTATCATTCTTCTGATGAAGCCTGCTCTAGCTGTGATGAAGATGGAAGAAACAATGATCTTCTAAATGCAATCAAATATCTTCAGAAGAGAGTCCCCAAGGAAGTTGCAATGTGTATAGCTACAGGCCTCCTTGATCTTCAAGAAGAAAAATTACAGCTAGAAGATGAAGCCAATTCTCTGGAAGTCCAATTGGCTAAAAGGTTTGGCATAACCAACACTCTCAGAAAGCTGGTAAATGACAAAGATGAAATAGTATCTCTTTGCAATGAAAGATATGAAGACACTGCTGAAGAATTGCAAAGAAGCCTTTCTGAGAATGAATTTTTTAAGATAATGGTCAAAGAAGTGTTCCATGCACTGGAGAAGCTGCACAAAGTCTCAATGATTGTCAAAGATGCTCAACTAGAAGATAAAGTCAAAAGGGTGAAGGAGCTTGACAACTCAATGCTTGAAATCAAGAAGGTGCATGAAGACCAGTTAGAACAGCTGAAAGAAAATTGGGAAGGAAGGCTAAGAACTGTTGAGGATGAGAAGAACTCCCTTAACATGAAATTCTTAGAACTAGAAGTGATATTGAAAAATCTGCAATCACCCAAAGCTGAAGACTCCCAGTCAGCTGAAAGGAGAAATGTTTCTACTCAAGTATGCATTGAGCAGGATGATTCTAAAAGAAAGACATCCTCTAATGAAAGGGCAACATCTTCTAAAAAGAAGGTACCATCCATACCATCTTGTACTGATGCTTCTAATTGTGTTTCCACAAAAAGTGCAGGATGGAAGAATAATTCCAAACAAATATGGATGAAGACAGTGAAGAAGCAGGGCTCTCCTGAAACAACACAACTTGTCAAGAAAAGTACCCAGCAATCAGAAGTACACAAGAGGTCAAGATTTGTGGGTCAATGTTGGTGTTGTAACAAGTATGGTCATTGTGCAAAGGATTGTTGGTACAATCCACTGAATGCCAAAGCACAGAGGAAGCCCATGCCTAGGGGGAGCAAGCCAGAAGAAAAGAAGTAGCATCCACAGGTCCAGAGACATCTGTTTACTGCTAACAGATTTGGATTACTTGACAACATCTGGGATGGTTGCAAAAGTGGTCAAAGAATTGATACATATCAATCTCCAAATGTATCCGAAGCTGGAATGAAGAAAAAATCACAGAACCTGGCTCAAAAAGATTCATTGGGAAGCAAGAAGAAAGTAGAAAATGCTCCCAAGAAGTGCTTGAGAAATAAAGAGAAGTCCTTGGAGTCTGAGTCCAAGAAGGGTGATGCATCCAGTAGGACCACCAAGAAAACATGCTTCTACTGTGGAAATAAAGGACACATCATGGACCTTTGTAAAGAAGCCATGAAACTAAATAGAAGCAAACTGAACTCCAAAAGACAATCAATCCAGAAGAAGAAGGGATTGATTGAAAATAAGTTGCCTAAGAGAGGTAGCTTAGCAGCATCCAAAGAACCATGTGGAACTTCCAAAACTGAGGCCACTCTTCCAAATGATTTACTTGTTATATGGCCACATCAGTTGCAACTTGCCAGAGAACTACAAAGAGTTGAAGATAAAGCTCTGGCAATTGTTAAAGCAAAAGGGAAGAAGAAGGTTTCACATGAAGATGTTTTGAGAACCACACCAGCACAATCATCAATGAAGATCAAATGTGCAAGTGTGAAGACTGGTGAAAATGGGACATCTCGGTTGAGAGAATCTTCTCAACCTTGTTGTTCACATTGATGAACCAAGGAGGTTCCATCTTATTCCCTTATACTATTGGTATTTACATGTGCTGACATTGCAGGGAATTGAAGATGATGATCATTCTCAGCTGGAGGATGGTTTGGAAAGAATGGAGTGCACCCCTTGAGGGGGAGCCAATCTGGAGAAGATGGGATTCTGATATTTAATTCCATCTTGAGAAAAGTGAAGGTATTCCAATCATACTTTCATCCCTTGTTTCTTAATTGAGTTTATCTTGTCAATTAAGGGGGAGTATTGATTGAAGACAAATGGATGAAAGGGGGAGCTTTATCTTTGCACTGAACTTTCTAATGAGTTTTGTGAAGTATGTGCAGGATTCAGCAATTCATTGAATATCTGAAAAATTTCAAACCCCTAAGCATGATCTCACATGTGTAGAGAGTTATGGACAGCTTTGAATTCCTTGGTTACATCACTCTTGTTTTCTACACCGGGTTAGCCCAAGTAGACTTAGAGTTGATTTACTAAAGGTTCTTTGCTCAAGAAGAACATGTGGCATCATCCCTCTCTTAGTGATTTTCAAGAAGATGCTGTTCTAAGGGAGGAAGGAATTTTTTTTTTTGAAAGAGAACCACACCACACCTTTGCATTTGATTTCTAATAAGGGGGAGAAATATTGGCACACATATTGACCCATTCATATGTGCTGAAGGAGTGTATTGACAACAAATACAAAGGGGGAGATTGAAGTGCATTATGTTGCATTTGTTGTCAATGAGGCATGAAGTTGTCTTGGAATGAATGGATGTCAAGGAGTCAAGATGTGAATGCCAAAGGTTGTGATGGTGTTGGTGAGGAAAGGAGAATGGCCATGATACTTAGAGGAATGTCACTTAGGAGATTCGCTAAGTGGCATTGGAGAATATGGTTGAAAAATTTTCCATGAATATCTGACGATTGTTGAGCTGCTCTTTAAGTTCAAAGAACTTGTATCCTGATGATACAATGTCACAACATTGATTAAAGACCATGCATTGTCTTCACAATGCATGAGGAGTTGAAAGGAGTTCCATCCACAACTTCTAAGTGGATGAAGTGGATTACAGAAGTCCATGTACTAACTCTTAGTGCATGTGAATCAGAAGATCCAATTGATCTCTGATTAGATCAATGAAGAATGTTGAAGAACATGTGTGATTTATGAGATTCAGTAGAAGTCCCTCCTAAGTATTGAACACATATGGAAGAGGAGATGAAGAAGATTAAGAAGAAACCTTTTGAATTCCATATACTAAGTGAAGATTATATGTTGAGGAGGATTAAGGAATTCTTAAGAAGTAGAGAAGGGATGAAATTGAGAAGAAGAATGAAAGGGCTTGATATGGCATTTTACATGGAGGACTTTGTTTTTTTTACAAAGTCTTATTCAAGACTTAGCCAAAAAATTGGCCAGCCCGTGGACACCTTGAGGGTTCAACCCCAAGGCACATGTGGGCCTAAGGCGCCACGCCCAAGGGGGAACCCGTGGGGCGAGTCCAGGGCGGCAGGACGCACCCAAGACACCGCTAGGCGTCTGGGGCACGCCCGGAGGAGCGCGGTAGGGGCGCATGAGCGCACCCGAGTGTGCATAGTGGGCGCTAGGAGCGCGCCCGCAGGAGCAGAGAGTGGGCGCAGAGCGCGCCCGTAGAGAGAACCCGGTGCGGGGCGGCACCGGGAGGGGAGAAGTTAAACTGAGCGCTTCTCGGCAGCGCTTAGTTGATAAACCGTGAGAAAACTGGGCGCCGTTTCGATGTGGGACGCGGAAATTTCCCCGGGAGCAAATCTCGGCCGTCCGATCCATCGCGTGCTTTATCCACGCCGCACGATTCATCTCCGCGGCGATGATCTAATCCTGGCCGTCGCGAATCACGATCCGACGGCCGTGGCTCGTCTTCCACCTTGAGCTCGAGCCGAAGCCACCCGCGAGCCCCGCTGAACCAGGTTCCTTCCCGACGACAGTTTTGAAGATTCCGGCCACCATTGTTGAAGCTTAAGGGTCCATTGAGATCATCTGGCCCTATGGAACTCATCCATGGTTTAAAATGAGCCTGCATGCACGAAATGGAGAACCTGATGTTTGGCCGAGGCAAACCGAAGGTGCCGAGGATATGTTGATTCATGTTTTGCATGGGATGAGCCTAAACCAAAGGCTGTGCATGCGTTATGAGTCGCATGCACGTAGAGGAACAAAAAATAAAGGGAGCCCGCGTGAAACCGAGAATAAAAAACGAGATTTGGAAATATTTTTGAAGATCCGAAGATCTCGGGAGTTTGAAGTTATTTCACGCGGATAGAACCGCCTCTCCTCTGCCTATATAAATGAGGCCGAGACCGCGAGAATGCTTTTTGATCCTTTCTTGAAAATCAGAAGACCCGTGAGTGCCTCTGCCTCGCGAAGAAAGAAGCCACCGCGCAAAACATTGCGCGGCTGTTGTCCCGAAGCCACCCGAGGCTTTGAAGTGTTCCCTGCGCGCCTACTCCCTTGCGCGACAGGAAGAACCCGAGGCCGCATCCTTGCGCGCCCGAGGTTGCATCCCTCTCTTCCCGCGGACTTGTGTGGCAGGAGGTGTTTGCGCGGCCGCTTGTGCTCTTGCACCTGCGTGCCCGAGGTGTTGCACTTTGCACACCCGAGGTCTTGTGCGGCCCTTGTGCACCCAAGTGCTTGCGCGGCTTGGTGCCTTGCGCGGAAGGCAGTAAAGGCCACCACATCTAGTGTGTGTGTGCCAAGTGGAGAAGAAGTCCCTACGGCTGGTGGGTGCAAAACAGGAGGAAGGCTGAGGCCTTAGTGCCTTGTGTGCAAAGTGAACAAGAGTTGGTCGTAGCCTTGTGTGTGTGCAAGAAGAGAAGGAAGACCGTGGTCGTGTGTGTGCATAAGGAGGAAGACCACACTATTTGTGTGTGTGCAATTCAAGTGAAGGCTGAGACTTGCATGCCTTGTGTGCATAGTGAAGATAAGACCCTATGGTTTTGGTGTGTGCAAGGAGAACCCAAGGCTTGAAACCTTGTGTATGAAAATTGAAGAACATGCCTTGAGTGTGTGTGTGCAAACAAGAAGAAGTAGGCCGAACCTAGGTGTGCACTAAAATTGAACACACTTAGAAGAAGTTGAAAGGAGGACATCCACACTAAAGTAGAACACACTCTAAGTGTGTAAACAAATTGGACAAAGTGTGTGAATAAGTGAGAAGGTGTGTGCTTAAAGTGACTACACCCTTTGAGGGTTTACTGCACCAAAAAGAGAAGAAGGGGAGTGTATGCTTACATGCATGCACGTGCACACGTGAACAGTGCTAAATCAGTGGTGTGCATCTGAGGAGTCCAAGACTTGAAGATCTTGAAGAGATTTGAGAAACCATGCAGTCAGTGCATGAGGAAGAGGAGATGCCATGCACTTAGTGCATGAAGATGATTTGAGTCGAGACTGGACCAGACCGAAGATAAAGATATCAGTTGTCTGAGCATTCAGTAGTTGGAGAGAGAAGCCAGGTCATCCTCAGAAGAAGGAGATAAATCCTGAGCAAGACGAGAAGACCTGATCAACTCAAGTGATCAGAGGTACAGAGCAAGGCCAGTAGTCTTTATCCCAGACTGCTGAAGATACTTGAAGAGCTGAACAAGAAGAAGAGCTACTCGTGTGACTCGAGGAGCCAAGAGAAGACCCTGTGGGACTCAGGGAGAAGAAGTCTTCAGTGGGATTCTGGAGCAGGCCAGTGGGACTCTGGTAACACTGTGGGACGCAGTATAAAGACCCTCCTGTGGGACTCAGGAGAGATACAGTGGGACTCTGTATCGACCATTGTAATTCTAACAAGTTATAATGGGAGAATCCATGCTGGGAGAGCATGGCAAGGATGTAGGCCTTTGGTGCCGAACCTTGTAAATCCTTGTGTCCTGTGCCTTTTCATTACTGCATTATCCGGGAAAGGTTGAGAGATACAAGAAGAGTGGATCGAGGCTTTAACCAGCCATAGAGGTTTAATTGATTAAGAATCAATTAGTAAAAAGTTTTAAAGGATCACTGATTCACCCCCTCCCCCTCTTAGTGATTCACACTGATCTGGGCACTTCAATTTTTTTAGGACATTCCCTTTTTATTGTTTCCTACATAAATTATTTGATTTATTGAATATTGAATATAGGATTATACTTGAACATTATATTGTTTCAATGTCATTACAGAATCACAAATTGAATATTGAAGGACGTATTCCTCGAGCAAAATTATTTTTCTCGAGTAGAAGAAAAAAAGATGAAACTGCGGTAAATGAATCAACCCAATAAAAGAGTGTACGTTTTAATTTGTTTATTTAAAAGTTAATATATATTATGAAATTTATTAATCTATGAATATTTTTAACAGGCTTCTTTAGAGGCTTTTGATGCCCAGGAGCCTGACAATTTTTGTCCACATGATCATTTATATTATGTTTTGGGAGAGGAGCACTCTGGTCGAGTACGCTGCCGACCTAGTAAAAATATAGTCCCGACGAGGTATTGGTCCTCTCCATGTATCCATTCTAGTACCACCATGTTATAACAGGTCAAGGAGCATGCAAGACAGTCTAATAAAAGGGTCACAGAGTTGGAATTACAAGTTCAAACGAGGGACAAGGAATTTACGAAACTGTTTAAAGCATTATCTTCATCACTACACCATAGGCTAGCGCGGCTTGTCAGACATTTATGTCATCGATGGGTGAATTATCCAATTCACCAGGCGGAATATCTTGTGGCGGTCGAAATGATGACATTCCTTGTGATGAAGAGGATGCTGGAGAGGACGAGGGCGAGGATGAGGATGAGGACGAGGGTGAGGATGGGGCCGAGGGTGAGGATGGGGATGATGGCGAGGATGGGGCCGTGTACGAGGATGAGGCCAATGATGAGCAGGGGGATGATGATGAGGATGACGACGAGGATAGAGACGGCGGTGAGGATGAGGCCTATAATGACAATGGTGATGGTGATGGTGATCAGGGGTAGATTGATCCATTAAATTTTTGTATTATGTATAACTCTTTATTTTTGAACCTGTTTTTCCGCTCTGGGGTTTTCCTATTCTTTATAGTGATTTTGTTATCATATCTCTTTTTTTCACTTGATTCTTATTGAATGATTAGTTTACTACCTAGACCTTTAGTATTCCTTGGTACCGTGATACCCATTTTTCTATTTTGTATTACTTAACTTTCTTAGTTATCCATGTATTTCATGTTTATGTCAATTTCGCATAGAAGTTCATTTTATGTCATTTATGCCTGATTTTTTTATACCTTATACTAACATTCATGGAATAATAACATGAAAATAAATGTGATTTTTCAATTACTAATTGTACATTATTGATTATGTTCTTATTTTTGTTTTTTTGAAGTGAATCGGGCTTTTTTTGAATTTCCATTCTGTTCAGGGGATGATTTCAGTTTTAGTAATTATGGATCTTCCAGGAATTTTTGGGATGGAAACTCAATTCTTGAATGCTAATTGAAGTGTTTCCAAATTTATCATACTTACTATTTTAACAGATTTCATATACATGATTATGAATTTCTTATTAAAGTGTTTCCCCATTATTCATAAATAGTATGTATTGTTATTTTTAAATATAACTATATCTATATGTAGACATATTTCATGAATGAGAAGGTGCTGGAGGAAGAGGTTGGGCAGTGGGAGGGGAGGGGGGAGGGGAGGGGAGGGGGCTGCTGGGTGAAAAGGGTGGGTAGGAGGGGAGGGGTAGGGGGATGTTGGAGGAAAGGGTGGGCAGGGGAGAGGGGAGGGGAGGGGATGGGGATCGGCAGGTTATAGGGGAGGGTAGGGAAGGGGAGGGGTGGGGTGGGGATGGTAGGGGAGGGGCTGGGTGATGGCAAGAAGGAGGGGTCTGTTGGGGGAAAGGGTTGGGAATGGGGTGGGGGCTGCTGGTGGAAAAGGGTGGGAAGGGCGGAGGGGAGGGGAGGGGAAGGGGGCTGCTGGAGGAAAAGTGTGGGCAGGGGGAGGGGAGGGGAGGGAAGGGGAGGGGGCTTCTAGGTGTAAAGGGTGGCCATGAGGGTAGGGGCAGGGGCAGTTGGATGAAAAGGGTTGGAAGGGGGGAGGGGAGGGGAGGGCCTGTGGCTGGGCAGGTTGGAGGGTAGTGCAGGGAAGGGGATGTGAGGGTAGGGGAGGGTAGGGTAGGGTCTGAGTGATGACAGGAGGGAGGGGGCTGCTGGGGGAAAAGGTTGGGCAGGGGGAGGGCGCTGCTGGTGGAAAAGGGTGGGCAGGGGGAAGGGGAGGGGAGGGGGCTGCGCAGGGGGTGGGGGTTCTGAGGTGGGAGGGGAGGTGCTGCATGTTTCATTGATTTTGTGTCCTTTTATTATTTTAATTGTATGTTACTTCAGGATTACTATTTCAATTTGATGAGAATAAATTTTTCAATTCTGTTCCAGTATAATTTATGCTATCTACTGTTGCTTAGCTATGTAGATGCGTGGTGGAAATTTATTTAGGGAGATCAACAGTTTGGTTATTATGAAGTTAAATGTGTATTTTTTGATGGGTCCTCTTTAAAGAAAATGACAAGTCTCTTCTGCTGGGATTTATGATATGAAGTCAGCACAAAATGGTTATTGCTGAAGTGTAATCTCATTTGGGCCAAATTGTGAGTTTTGAAAATGGTATAAAAATTTCTCCTTGTTTGGAAACTAATATTGTTATAAGGTTCATAATATTGATCATTCATGATGTCCTCTTCAGAAATACCTTTAGGGATGGTTTCTTCATTGTGGATGCATTTGTTTCTCAAAGTGTATTTCTTTTGTTTAAAATGAATGCGCATTTATGTAAAATAAACGTCATACGGAAAACCAAACAAATGCATCCAGATTGTGTTGATACTTTAGTAAAATGATCCATGGGTCATTTGTGATGTGTACGAGTCAACCCCGCCTCAATCCAAGGAGCGGTGTGGCCAGCACCACTTAAAGTGTCTCACTTTTCTTTGAAATGGACAACAATTTAAGTCAAAACAACAACTGACATATGGAAAACGTACCAAACACATTCGGATTCTATTGATACATTATGAAAAGTATCCATGGGTCATTTGTGACGTTTATGAGTCAACCCGGCCTCATTATGAGGCACAATGTGGCTGGTTCCACTCAAACTGTCTCACTTTTATTTGAAATGGACATGATTTTAATTGAAAAAAACAACTGGCACACCGGAAACCAACCAAACGCATTCATATTTTGTTGATACATTAGGAAAAGTGTCCATGGGTCATTTGTGACGTATAGGAGTCAACCCCGCCTAAATCCGAGGGATGGTGTGTCCGGTACCCCGCAAAGTGTCTTTCTTTTGTTTAAAATGGATGTGCAATTAAGAAAAATAAACAACATACGGAAAACCAAACAAACACATTAGGATTGTGTTGATATGTTAGGAAAACGATCCATGGGACATTTTTGATGTGTACGAGTCAACCCCGTCTCAATCCGAGGCAGGGTGTGGCCGGCACCACTAAAAGTACCTCACTTTTCATTGAAATGGACAACAGTTAAGTCAAAACAACAACTGACATACAGAAAATGGACCAAACACCTTCGGATTTTATTGATACTTTAGGAAAAGTATCCATTGGTCATTTTTGATGTGTAAGAGTAAACTCCACCACAATATGAGGCACGGTGTGGCCAGTACCACTCTAAGTGTCTCACTTTTATTTGAAATGGACAGGATTTTAAGTGAAAACAACAACTGGCATACGAAAAACTGACCAAATGTTTTTTGGATTATGTTGATACATTAGTAAAAGTTTCCATGGGTCAATTGTGACGTGTAAGAGTCAACCCCGCCTCAATCCGAGGTCCGGGGTGTCCAGTACCACTAAAGTGTCTTTCATTTGTTTAAAATGGATGCGCTTTTAAGTAAAATAAATGACATATGGAAATACGACACAAAACATTCGGTTTGTGTTGATACTTTAGTAAAACGATCCATGGGTAATTTCTGACATGTACGAGTTAACCCCGCCTTAATCCGAGGTGTGGTGTGGCCCGCACCACTCAATGTGTCTCACTTTTCTTTGAAATGGACCACATTTTAAGTCAAAACAACAACTGACATATGGAAAATGGACCAAACACAATCGGATTCTATTGATACATTAGGAGAAGTATCCATGGGTCATTTTTTATGTTTATGAGTCAACCCCGCCTCAATCTGAGGAACGGTGTCGCTGGTACCACTCGAAGTGTCTCACATTTAT
The DNA here is from genome assembly GCA_963277665.1 of Viscum album. NCBI lineage: Eukaryota > Viridiplantae > Streptophyta > Magnoliopsida > Santalales > Viscaceae > Viscum > Viscum album. The sequence continues at coordinate 1,081,516,393 of OY728138.1, forward strand.
TTGAAAGGACAAGATTTTAAGTGAAAACAACATCCGGCATACGGAAAACCGATCAAACACATTCATATTCTGTTTATAATTTAGAAAATGTTTTCATGGGTCACTTGTGATGTGTACGAGTGAACCCCACCTCAATGCAAGGGCCGATGTGGCTGGTACCACTCAATGGGACTTTCTTTTGTTTGAAATGGATGTGCTTTCAAGTAAAATAAACGACTTACGGAAAACTAACCAAATGCATTCTGATTCTGTTGATACTTTAAGAAACGTATCCATGGGTAATTGGTGACATGTACGAGTCAACCCCACCTCAATCCAAGGCGCGGTGTGGACGTCACCACTCAAAGTGTCTCAATTTTCATTGAAATGGACAACAATTTAAGTCAAAAAAACAACAGACATGCGGAAAATGGACGAAACACGTTCTTATTTTGTTGATACTTTAGGAAAAGTATCCATGGGTCATTTTTGATGTGTAAGAGTCAACACCGCCTCAATTTGTGGCACGGTGTGGCCGGTATCACTGGAAGTGTTACCCATTTATTTGAAATGGATCGGATTTTAAGTGAAAACAACAACCGACATACGGAAAACCGACCAAATGCATTCTAATTCTGTTGATACGTTAGGAAAAGTTTTCCTGGATCATTTTTTATGTGTACAAGTCAATCCTGCCTCAATCTGAGTGGCGGTGTGACCGGTACCGCTCAAAGTGTATTTCTTTTGTTTAAAATTGATTCTCTTTTAAGTAAAATAAAAGACATATGGAAAACTGACCAAATGCATTCGTACTGTGTTGATACAATAGGAAAACAATCCATGTGTCATTTGTGATGTGTACGAGTCAAACCCGCCTCAATCCGAGGCACGGTGTGGCCGGAACCACTCAAAGTGTCTCACTTTTCTTTGAAATGGACAACATTTTAAGTCAAAACAACAACTGACATACGGAAAATGGACCAAATGCATTCGGATTCAGTTGATACTTTAGGAAAAGTATCCATGGGTCATTTTTGATGTGTACGAGTCAACCCCGCCTCAATCTGTGGCATGGTGTGGCCGATACCACTAAAACTATCTCACATTTATTGGAAATGGAAAGTATTTTAAGTGAAAACAAAAACCAGCATATAGAAAAACGACCAAACGCATTAAGATATTGTTGATACTTTAGGAGAGGTTTCCATGTGTCATTTTTGACATGTACAAGTCAACCTCGCCTCAATCTGAGGGCCGGTGTGGCCTGTACCGCTCAAAGTGCCCTTCTTTTGTTAAAATGGATGCGCTATTATGTAAAATAAACGACATACGGAAAACCGACCAAATGAATTCGGATTGTGTTGATAATTTAGGAAAACGATCCATGGGTCATTTTTGATGTGTATGAGTCAACCCCACCTCAATCCGAGCCACTGTGTGGCCGACACCACTCAAAGTGTCTCACTTTTCATTGAAATGGACAACAGTTTAAGTCAAAACAACAACTGACATACGGAAAACGAACCAAAAGCATTTGGATTCTGTTGATACTTTAGGAAATGTATCCATGGGTCATTTGTGTCGTGTACGAGTCAACCCTGCCTCAATCTAAGGCATGGTGTGTCTGGTACCACTCAAACAGTCTCACTTTTATTTGAAATGGACATGATTTTTCGTGAAAAGAACAACCGGGATACATAAAACTGACTAAACGCATTCGGATTCTGTTTAGACTTTACGAAAAATTTTCATGAGTAAATTGTGATGTGTAAGAGTCAACGCTGCATCAATTTGAGGGCTGGTGTGGCCGGGTACCACTCAAAGTGTCTTTCTTTTGTTTAAAATGGATGTGATTTTAAGTAAAATAAACGACATACAGAAAACTGATCAAACACATTCGGAATGTGTTGATACTTTAGTAAAAAGATCCATGGGTCATTTTTGACGTGTAAGAGTCAACCTTGCCTCAATATGAGGTGCATTGTGGCCGGAACTACTCAAAGTATCTCAATTTTCTTTGAAATGGACAACAGTTTTAGTAATATCAACAACTGACATACAGAAAATAGACCAAACGCATTCAGATTCTGTTGATACTTTAGGAAAAGTATCCATGGGTCATTTGTGATGTGTACAAGTCAACCTCGCCTCAATCTGAGGCACGGTGTGGCTGGTATCACTCAAACTGTCTCACTTTTATTTGAAATTGTCATGATTTTAAGTGAAAAAAACTACTGGCATAGGGAATACCTACCAAACGCATTCGGATTCTATTGAACCTTTCGTAAAATGATCCATGGGTCATATGGGACGTGTAAGAGTCAACCCAGCCTTAATTCAAGGCATATTTTGGATGGAACCGCTCAACTTCTCTATTTTGTTTGAAAAGGACATCATTTTAATTGAATACAACTGAAATTTACACTCATTAAATATAGTCGCAAAATCTTTTTCATGAGTTCGGAAGTTTCACTCATGGGGTCATAAGTGAAGAGACTCCTATGAAAATATCTTTTCACCATATATTATAAACAATACAAGTTCAATTCAAAATTCATCACAAATCATTACACATTGAAATCTAGGATCAGAAAAAAAGGGATATGATCCAATTTCAAACTCTTATTCAACTCTAAGAGGCATTTCTCATACTATTCTGCCTATTAAAATTTGATGGGGGGGGGCTGTGCTGGTTGGGGGGTTGTGAAGGGGTGAGGTGAATTACTATCGGATGATTTTTGTCATATAAAGATTGAAATAGGGAATTGTAGTACATGACATGGTTGGAAGAGTTTGATGGTTTTATGTGTTTTATGCTATTTTAGGTTCTTTTGTACTTTTTTAAGTTTGTATGTGGTTTTTGTGATATTTTATATGCAGGTGTAGTTGTATATTGGAGGGACTACTGGAGGGGGGCTGTTGTGCTGTAGTTCTGGAAAAACTCAATACTGATAGTTCTAAACTGTTGGTATAAGAGTGCTGGAATTCTGGAAAAACACTATACCAACGGTTTAAAAACATTGGTATAGGTGTTCTGGAATTCTGGAAAAACACAATACCAACAGTTTAGGACCGTTTTTATAGGTGTTATGGAATTCTGGAAAAACACAATATCAACGGTTCTAAACCATTGGTATAGGTGTTCTGGAAAATCACATTACCAACAGTTGAAAATCGTTGGTATAATAATTCTCAAAAAATGAAGTACCAACGGTTATAAACCATTGGTATAAATTGGGAGAAATTTAATAAAAAAATATACTAATAGTTTAGATCAAACCATTGGTATAAGGATTACCTCATGGCTTACTAACCAACGGTTTAGAAAACTGTTGTTATAGGATATTCCAACAGTTTTCCAGCATGTACGAACTGTTTAGAACGTTGGTATAACCTTCATTTCTAGTAGTTCCCATCATATCCAGTCAAGACTAATTTTTATTAGATGATTAAAAATAATGTATAAATACTTGATATAATTTTGGATATGAATATTATACATCCCATCCATAATAATTATGACTCACAAAACACATAATATAAAAGAAAACGAATCCTTTAACACTTGAAACAATGATAATACTAAGATATTATTAACAAAGAAATGTTAAAAGAACATAATTTATATCATATTAATCTATATGATTCTTGTATAATTTAATAACCATTATTTTACCATTATAATGGATTTCAATCTACCCTCGACTGGAGAAATGTACAAGGTAAGGGTTAACTCTACAATCTCTTCATTATCCAAGGTTGTTTACACGTAATTATCTAATGGGACCTCTTTATCATCCACATCCCTATTTCTTAATAATGTATTTCAAAACGTTTTTACCATTTACTAGACAATGGGTTAAATTCATTTATAACCATATGTTTTTTGAATGGAATCTTTCCGTCATTTTCCAAACGAGGTACTTTTTGACCTTTTCAAAAAATTTAAGGTATGAATTATTTTTTAGCTTATACCGCGGGTGTGGCTATTTTCCGCTGTTATAACATCATCAATGATTCCCTTACATGCTTATGAGAATATTTTTAAAATAAATGTTTTCTTTATAATTATCTGACTCTTAAATGATTACATAAAATAAAGAGATATTTCTCTAAAAAGGGTTTCGATTTCATCTATGTCAACATCCTTTGATGGATTTTATGATTATTTGAAATTGATTTATTATAATACAAAACATCCATATTGTATTGAAGTTTTTGTGATATTTTTGACTGTGGATTTTCTATTTTTATACCATTCATGGTTTATGGTAAAAATATTGACAATTCATATGCTAGTTTTAATAAAATTGTTTATGATATGTTTAAACCATTTCATATGAGGAATGAATTGGACTTAGTAATTGACGGGTGGAGCCCTATATCGCTCCACAATGCATCAGTAGGTCTCATGAGACAACTAGTCATGGAATTAGCTGAGGCCCTTTCCCATTTTTGAAATATGGTTTTGGCCGAGGCCTTAATAATTTTTAGACGTCTTGGCCGAGGACTTGACAAAATGTTTCAGAATGTCCGACATTATAAATTTCCCCATTAAGAAAATAATATTGATGGTTCATGTGGTCATTCGAATAGTAGAATACCAATGATTATGTTTTATTATGGCATTATTTACTTAGCTCATATTCCTTCCATAAAAGTATTCATTTTTATTATTGGTAAAGGCATGTGGTTTCAATTAATCACCATTCTTAATATTTATATTATCTTCTACTTTATTTCATTCCCTTACTGAGCGTTTGATATCACCCCTTTTTTATGTTTCATTTTCCCAGTATATGAAGATGTTAGTTCTGAGTGACATGCTGGAATTATTTAGGAGGCTTGGATATTTCCAATAGAATGAATTCGTGTTTTATTTCTTTTCATATTGTAAAGATGAACTTACGTATGAATCTTGTTTCCAATAATACTAAACTAATAGGACATTCGATACTTGATTTACTTGTGATCATACCAATTTTATTTAATAATGCATCGACTCTGGGTAATTGGGGTCGGGGTGTTACAATTAATGAGAAGGGTTTAGAAGAAAAAATCTTTAAATAATTTAATATGATGTTTTGGTAAAAAATTCCCTTAAAAATAATACCTTTGAAAACACTTTTATGAAACATGGACATTGATGAAAAATATTTCCCTTTAGATATTTAGTAAAAACAACTTCGGATAATAAAGTGATAGTTTAATTAACACATACCTTGCAATTTCCTTTGGTCGACGGTACATTTAAACTCTTGTATAATGACCATAGAATGTTATAAAATTATACCAAAACCATATTCATATTTATTATATCATAAATGATTCATTTATGACTTTATACTACCCATTTAATAATTATTTCCTTGTTAAATTAACATTATGGGTAATAATAACATTCTTTATCGTATCTGTTTTAACATGTTATTCTTGATTTTATAATTTAGATCATTATTTTTATAATTCCATAACATAAAACATGATTTATATATCATATATAATTAGAATATAAATATGTACAGTAGATAGATACATGAAATTTAAAACACCGTTTATGGAGATGGTAGGTCTTACGTACCCAAAAACATTGTTTCTATTTTTAAATCATGTAGAATGGAAGTAAGTGAATAAGATATATGTATGTACATACATAAACATATATATATATATACACTAGAATTACTATTTCATAAATAACATACTTATTGATAATATATATTTTTATAATCATCGTGGAATGGTGATTGTGGGAATGAATCTCATCGTGTCGTGGAGACGGTAAGTCGTACATACAGACGAGTGATGATTTAATTTCCTTAATATGTGTAATTGTATGGTTTATTGATTTTATAGAGACATTATCATGTTAGTTTAATTATTTATATTAATATTACTCATCATTATATCCATCTAATTAACATAGTGTTGAATAACAAATTACACCACAACATGGAGACGGTAAGATGTATGTATGTCAACATTGTGAAATTATCATTCATATTATGGATACAAAAATAAATATGGTTGTACCATATACTTAATAACATCAAAGTATGTATAAGTTACTAGAGTTATTATTTTGGTATGGAAACATCAACGAAATGGGAAGTGTAAGAAGAAATGAACATGAAAGTTAGTGGTGAAATTATTACCTCTTTTTCAGGTGTTTCCTTTTGAGTTGATCAAAAGGGATCCATAGGATGTCTTTATGATCAAATTAAGGAATCTAGGTTGATGTGGGGGAAGTATGGAGGAAATTTGGGCGTGGGATGGCCAAACCAAATGGCTTTGGAGGTGTGATTTTGAGATAAGGGAAAGTTCCCTTTTATAAGAGGGGTGAGGGACACTTTTGGAAATGATTAAAATATCAATTAATTATACAATTATATTATGTTTATAATGGCTCCAAATGAATTTATATAGATCATTAAATGGGTATGGGTCAAACACCTATCAACCAATAGGGTTTATACATGTTTATGTTTCCGTTTTAACCTTATCATTTATATTCAACTCTTAGTTAAATAGTTTAGCTTATACCGTGACTTCTTGTATTCTTACACTATATGGATGATAAAAAAACTCAAAACATCCAACAGAACCTCAAGTTTTAAATTAATGACATATATAAAATTAATAAAGACCCTTCACAGAACCATTGATTTTTAATAATATTATATCATTCAATAACATAGTATTTTTTTATAAACTAATTAATGTCTATTTCGACAATATTTGGTATTTTTGTATTTTTATAGTCAGAACAACCTTATCACTTCGAATTTTTTTATCTAATTAACCCTATCATGTCATATTAACCTCTATAATTAGTGAAATTCATCAAAAGTCTCATATAATATTTATTTTTATATTTAAAATATCAATTATTTTAATATTTCATTAAGAATTTAATTACTACATATTTATTGTGTCATACATAATTTATTTATTTAATTTCTACAAATTATAAATAAAATACCATTATTTAGAAATTATTTCTACCTTTATAATGAATATTTATAGTCAAATTTATCTTATGTTTATCCCTATATTAAAAATGATTTATTTATTAAACTTTAAATTTAACATTATAAAATATTTCGATTAGAAATGTTGTTTTCAATTAAAACATATTATTTTTCAATATTCATCAATATATGAATGCTTTCAGAAATGTTCCAAAAAATTATCCAAACTTAAATTTTATGTCTCACTTCTAAAGATAAATTTATCTTCATTAAATCGAATATATAAATGTTTAAAATATTGGTTTTAAAATGGGTTCTCTTTTAAAAGGCAGTAAAATTTCATTTTTGTTTGAAAAAACATCTTTTATCGGAAAAAATAATTTTGTTCTTATATTATGTCTATGAAACACATAATATGAATGATAACATTATATAGAGTATATAAGATTCAAAATACAGTTAGTACTATTCATAACCTATTTTTGAATGACTAGTTTGATATGTTGTGGTGCACTCAAACTCAGTGTTGCATATAGCGTGTGCTATTGAATTATATTAATGGGATAACGTACTATGAAATCTTGTGGTGTTACATATAAAATAAAAGTTTTACCAAAATTGTTATTCTATTGGGGGATATGTGGAATCTATTGGATGTTTAGGAGGTATTACTTTCGAAAGTACGATGTATCTTTATGAGAATGTAAGGTAGAGTAGTGGAAATACGATTTTCTAGATAGAGGGGTTCGTTACTCCTGACCATTATTGAGTAATTTCTCCCTAGTGTGGTATGCTAGGAAACATCCGTAGATAGTTCCCCTAACCACTTGTAGAGTACCAAACATTATACATAACGGTTCATCTACAAATGTTCTATAGAAACTCACAATAGATAGGTAATGACGGGGAAACTATTTTGAATTAGAGTGTGGGAAGGGTATCTTCTAATGTGTATCAATATTTCAACTTGGGTACTACTAGATGTGGTGGTAGAGGTAAGGTATGTGGTTATTATGAGAAATATTCCATTTATCAACATATTTTTTAGCCTTGGGGACTCAGACTGCATCAAAGGAAAGAGGGGAAAGATAGTTAAATATAGCACATCCTATAGTTATAGATAAAGTGATTGGACCATTGACAGTTAGAGGTAATATTATTACAGATTCTATGTTTCTTGTTCCTTTTTTATATTATTCCCTAATATTATTTTATATATTAAAAACATGTGAATGGTTTGAGCATTGGATTATTTCATGAGAAGGATATTATGATTGATACATTATTGGGAGTACTGTCTTTAGATATGTCTTTCTTTAAAGAGTGTCCTCTCATGATTTGGGAGTATAATTTTCAGTGGAATATTTACATCATTGACATGTATGTATTTGACCAAATATTGGGTTATAGGATGGTTATTATGATATCGACCCCAAATATATTTTTATGGATGGATGATTACATTTACATCCCACAAGGGTTATAATTAAATCCATCTTAGAGAATGGGATATCCAGGTTGGACCTTGAGGTCCATTTTATCATTAACTGGAGAATCTCACAACCTATATTTATATTATTTTTTTCGAAGATGGTGGTGCCATTAATGATGCATTAATATCAAAAATGGATAGGTTTCAAGATGTGTTTCTCGAGGACTTCTCAAGGTTTCCACATGAGAGAGATATGTAATTTATAATTGAGATCATGCCAATGGATGAGCTAGTTTCTATTCAACCGTACATAAGGGCACAAAAGGTGCTTCAAGAGATCAAGAAATAACTAAATGAGTTAAAGGATAAGGTATTTATATGAACAATTATGTCTCATTGGGGATCTCTAGTATTGTTAATAAAGAAAGCGGGTTGCATAATGGGCATGTTTTTTGACAACCGGTAGTTGAACTGGATGATTATGAGGAACTGATATCTTCTCCCATGTAATGATGATATTTTTTACAAGATGAGGGGAGATTGTGTTTTTTTGCAATTTGAATTTAGATCAGGGTATCATAAAATAAGATTTTTATAAATTGATATAATGAGGACTTCATCAACATAAATTATGAAATTTATGAGTTCATCACAATTCTATTCAATATAACAAACACACGAGTAGTATTTTTAGCCATGATGAACAGAATTTTCCATATTTATCTAAATATGTTTGTATTATTATTTGAGGATGAAATCTTGGTGTACTCCATTAATAATGATTGACTTTCCATAAATCTTCACATCATCTTGAGTTCACTAAAAATAATTGGCTATAAACAAAGAGAAATAAGATTCAGTTCTGCATTTATAGGATACAGAAGATGGGATAGATAATCTTAGAGTAATTTGTGTTAGTGGGACAAGAGAAGGTTCTAACAGTTTTATCTTGAAGGAATCCCAATAAAATATTCAATATCTATAGAATTATGGGATTGGCTATATGTTATCTGTGGTTAAACCTTGTATTTTTTCAATTGAATTATGCTCTTTAGGGATTGGCCAAAATGGGACTAAAGTTTGAATGGCCAGGATATTGGGATAATTCATTCTAGAGGTTGAAGAATCACATGACATCATCGTCGATCTTGATCCTAGCATAGTGAGGTGAGGAGTATATGGTGAATTCAAATTCTTTGGTGATTTTACATGGAGTAATATTGATGTAGGGATATTGAGTTATGGTTCCTGTTCCAAGGAAGATTAGGGAACATGAATAAAATAACCCTACACATTTACTCAACTTGATTGTAGTGCTATAGGATTTGAAGTGTTGGTGGAATTATTAATTGGTTCAATATTTTTATCTGTATATTAGTCACAAAAACATGATAGAAAACTTTAAAAACTAGATATTTTATTCTCCAACAGTAGAGTTGGTTTGAATATATTTATTCAAGAAATTTTGAGCTACCATATACTGTTGGGAAGGTAATCAGAGATGTTGATTCTATAAGAAAGAAAACTCATACTCAAATGGTTTAAGACACTAGATCTAAGTGGATGATGATGACATTGATGTATGAGAATCATATCATAGTTTAGGTGGGGAAGAAAGAGATGTATCTCATATCAGTTTTAGTGGAATATACAATTTTTAGGTAGATAGATGATAGGAATTATAAGGATCATGAATTTTTTTCCCTAATAGGAATCCACCATGTTGGGGTGTTACCTTATGATTGAACCATAGATGAGGATGAGATCATATATGTTTGTAATCTGGTCGTTTTGCCTAAGATCATGCGGGAGAAGATGATCTGTAAATTTCATGACTCCAAGTGGAAAGTGAATCTAGGTGTAAACAAAATTTTATGAGACCAACAATGGCCATTTTATTTGGAAGGGAATGAAATATTATTTAGTAGGTTTTTGTGACATGATGCTGCCACTTCAAAATAGACATGGATGACCATTAACGACTTGGATATTTAATAGACCATTTGGATATTCTATAATGGAAGTGGGATGTAGTTAATATGTATTTTTTTTGGTATCTTAATGAATCCATGGAAAAATGATTCTATTTGGTTCATTAGGTAATTTTTAACAAAGCTAGAACATTTATTCCCATTACAAGAGTCATTTTTAAGGGATCATTTATGTTTCATGTACGTTAAAGAGATAGACCAACTCTACAGAGTTAAATGGATTATTTTTTCAAAACATGACTCAGGTTTTAGTTTGTGCTTATGGTAGTGATTTCCTAGGGTGATTTGTACTGATGTGTTTAGAAGTTTTAAATTCCACCAAAAAATAGATGGGAAGTCAAAATTTACATTACTTGTGTTGGATTATATGATACAAGTGTGTGTCTTAGACATTAGTGGGTCTTGGGAGAGGCACCAACCTTTAATTTAGTTCCCATATAACAATAAATTTTAAGAAAACAATCATATTTCATTATATAAGGATCATTATAGTAGTCCATTCAAATCAACTCAATTATTGATGGGTTTAGGTGAGTCAGATCAGTTGGGATTCAGTCTCACACCTGAGCCATCATAGTAGGATGAGATTATTCAGAAGTGTACGAAGATGATCGTTGTAGAAATAAGTCATATATAGATAGACATTGATGACTCCAAGTGTTAACAAAGTATAATAACATATTCATTTAAGTGTCACCTATATTATGTAAATATAGGACACAAAGCTAGGGAAATTTGATTTCAACATTTATTTTACCATTTAATGTTGCTGAAGGAATCAGGCCCATGGAATACTGATTGAATCGTCCACAAAGATACAATGCTATTCATGATGTTTTTAATGTTTTAAAAATTCAACAGTATCACCCTAACACTTCTAATGTGATCGATGTAGGTGATGTTGATCTAGATATTGATGCATCCATTGAGGTGCATATGATACATGTGGTGGAACATAACCATAAAGAGATCTAGAAATAGAGCTTCTTTATAGTTCATGTATTTTTTAAGCATGTCCATATTTAGGGGGATACAAGGGAGAGATAAGAATATATGATTGATAAGTTTTCCGATAAATATGACCTAGAGTCGTAGAAATTCATGAGAGTATAACATGAGGATGAGCAATTTTAAGAATCTAATATTGTAAGATAACAAAATTTTATAGAAAGTTTTCAAGATTGTTTAAAGGTACAATTTTTTTTAAGAGTGCTCTTTATTTGGGTTACTTCTCATTGAGTTTTTTGGTGAAATTGGGGAAATTTTGAAGTATGAAAGGGATTGTACAATTAGAGTATAGTTTTCACGAACTCTTCTCCCCAGACCCAACAAACCATATGAAATAAAAAAGAGGATATTGAAAATGTTTTTTCATTCGTTTTCAAACTGTACACTCTCTTAGGAAAATCATTTCCCTCCCATAGGAACAGGTACCCAGTTTTGGCACACAGTTTGAAAAATTTTCTTCCCTATATAAGATTCCATCAATGTGTTTTTAAATACCCTAAAAATTATATTTTCAAATACCCAATCCAAAAAATCCCCACAATTCCTCAAAACATGGACCTTAAATTTTGCCTGTCATTTTTGAGTCTCCAAGAAAAATTCCTAAGGCTCCAAACTTGTCTTCATAATGATTCAGTGGTTGGATTGACGATATATAGACATCGATGTAGTGGATAAAAATCTATTGTTGTTTACTCCCTATCACATGAGTTTATGACTTATTTTAATGTTATTTTCTCTCTCTTCTTGTGGATATAGATCTAGGTTCATTGGATCCTGATTCATTTGATATGGGGTTTGGGTTTTGGATCATTATCATGTTAATCCTTATATTATTGATCATTCCTATTTTATGTGAGATTCCTGTTGGTGGTATTTTTTCAATGATCATGATATAGGTGGTATGTTATTTAAATTACAATATTGTCATTTAATTTACGGGTGGGTAATTTTTTAAATTATATTTTATATTTCGAACCTGATTTTTATATATTGAATTATTTAATTTTTTAAATAAGTTAGGTAAGGGTTTAAGGAATTGATTTAATAATGTGGTTATAGAACTGGGTATTAATTGAGTTCATGTAATTTGTCAGTTTTTTTAAATTAAACCAATTAAATATAGAATTAATTAAATGGACATTGTGATTATGAAATTTATTAAAATTTGGATTTGTGTAATTGGTAAATTTTTCAGATTATGGAATTGTTGAATGTGAATCAATAATTATTGAATTAATTAATAGAAGGATTTGACTATTTATTTAATTTAATTGATTAATTGAATTATGCAATTAATTAATTGTGGAATTAATTGACGGAATGATGTGATTAGTTATTTTTCATATTAATAATGGAATGGTGTGATAAATTATTCACTGAATTAATTAATAGAATGATGTGATTAAATAATTATTGAATTAATTAATGGAATGATATTATTAAAACAATTAACATATTTTATAGAAAAATTTGATTAATTATTATTAGAATTATTTAATATACGATGTTATTATGAAATTCATTAATGGGGTTACCATTTATTAACCATGATACATGTTATAATTGTGATATATGGAAAATTGGGGAATGGGTCATGTCCTGCTGCATCCGAAGCCTATATTGAAAGATATTCATATTCATGAGTAAAATTTTGTATACTAAGAAAACCCATAATGATAAATGAGTGAAGGCAATAGACTGATGTTTCAAAATTCAACTTGTGTGATTGATTATTTTATGATTTTTGGGTGAAAGACATCAGTTTCAATAACCATCATGTCCAATTCATTATGACCTATAACAAAAATGTTTGGGATTGTACTGTGGTTAGAATTGGTCATGATAATGAATTGATATGAAATTGATACTAAAATAACATGTGTTTTGATTAATAGTGAATTTAATATGTGATATGGATCCGAATCTGACATGGGGTGAACTAGGTATTGAGAGTTTGAGTGTCCTTTGGGACCCAACAGTTATGTGCTAAAATAAAGAGTAATTGAATAAATGAAATGTGTTTAATTTTTTACCTATGCATTATTCTTTATAAATATAAATAAAATATTATTTAATTAATATTATATTATACATATTAGGGGGCTCCATACTAATTTATAGTCACAACCTACTCAGGATTCATGATCAGTGCCATAATAGATTTCATGGCTATGTGATACGTTATGGTAAATGGATATATGTTAGATGGATGATATGGGACAATGCATAGATGTGGGAACATGATGTGATTCATAAACCTCTTGGTAGAAGTAGGCATGTCATTATTTTTGATTTTTCATATTGATACTTTACATTTCGTGGTATATCTACTAGTTAGTTTTGGATATTGTATTCCAATTATAGTCATCAAGTGATAAAAGTTTTCTTATTAGTGGATATATCACATGGATTTTATGTTTTATTTATGATATGGTATTTCATTAATGAAATATGTTATAGACTATCCATGATTTATATTAGAACCTCCCTACTATTCAGAAACTTATGGTGTATTGGGAGGAACTCTTGTGGTTGTGTGATTGAGTGGATCTAGGCACCAGTTTGAGGCACAAGGGTTAGGATCTGATATTCCCTATTTCATAAAATACCACAAACTGTTAAAAAGTATCATAAATGGGAAGCATAAACATCTATATAAAAATTATCAAGATATATGATGAATAAACCATAATAAAATCCATGAAATAATATAAAATAAATCAAAAAATATACCAAAATGGATACATATATATATATATATGTAACTGATATAGATAACATTCTCCATTGTAAAGACCCAATTGTTGCAAAATGTAGTCATAAAATAACATTCAATATATCTAGTGTAGAAATTTCCAACACGGTCCAAATAATATTGCACGAAACCTAAGAACAATTTTATATAATAAGGGTGGGGAAGAAGTATACATATTAGGGTAACCAAAACCTCGTGTTCATGTTTGACTGAAGCATACTAATGCAGCCATGAGAAAATAGAAGAATCAAAAATGACATAAACAGGTAAACTAACCCTGAATATCCTCAGCTTATCATGCTCATGGTATTATACATCCATGTATAATAAAATAATAATAATGATATCAATGAATTGTGTCCCACATAACTCCCCAACTGAATATGCCCTCTCACACCCTAACACCATCTATCTTGGAGCTCCCACATATTCTGTAATAAAAAACTCACATCATTCTCATGGAAAAAATGACTATCACATCACATCAGATATTTTCTTAAAGACACTTCTTCCATAACATATCATAATTAGTGTACTATGGCATCATGAACAAAAAGAAAATTTACATTAGACATTTTTTCTACAATCCAATACCCCAACCATTATCCATAACATCACATCTCCAACAATGACTCATGTTCTATCACATATAATCAAATTACAACATGTTAGGGAATATTTTGATATCTACCCAAGACATTTCATCATGCCATTAAAACCTATATGTGATTACAAGGTTGGGAAAGTGGCCATCCATGCATCTTCCCCAATGATATTTTAAAAATATACCCCAAAAACTATTGTTTATTAGCACTAGGTCCCTGACAAGGGTGGTACATGAATATAAAATCACTAGAATGTATAATTCATATATATATATATGTGTGTTTGTGTGTGTGTGTGTGTATCTATTATCTTTTCACAAAATAAAAACTATAATTTCACTATAATGACAACAAGTAACTCAATACAGTACATATTTTTCTACCACATCAACATGAACCACAAAATATCACATTAAAAAAAGGTCAATACAACTTTTATATTTTCATTACAAATAAATTTCAATTAAAAGAACCAGTTAAATACTAATTTTCAAATAATTTACATTATATTTAACTAATCACCATTTAATCCACATTGCATGTTAGAATTTGATCCTCCATTATCCTATTCAATTTTTTTTTCTATATTAATAAACAATTAATGTTAATTCCAATAATACTTTGTAAAATTGAATGAACCAACACATCCCATCATTATACATTTCATCATTTTCATTTTAACAATACCACACAACCTCCATAACAGCCATATCCACCTCCACATAATAATCTCCACAACACCACCACATTCCATCTCAACCTCCAAATTCATAACCTTATAACCCATCATACAATAACATATTAGTGCAACCACATATCCTACAATCATCCAATAAAAATTTCAACAAAATATTTCTATCTCCTGCAACACAAAAAAACAAATAAAAATAGTAAACATCCACTATCATCAAAACATTCCATATAATACAGATGCCATTATTCAGATTCCTTCAATGGGTTTTTTCATGTTCCTCGTTAATTTTAAGGACATTATCATAGACGAAAAAATATCATAGTGCAACCATTTTATTTTTCCATGGATAATTGAAAAAAATAATATTTTTTGGGTATTATAAAACCAATGAAAAATAGGGACTTAATAAAATCTAAATAGAATAACAAAAATATTCCCCACAAAAACAATTCTAAATAATGAAAGATGATCGTGCAATAACAACAATAATGATATCCTAAAAGATGTGAAAATATGAGGTTTGATTTTTATTACCTTTTAATTTCCTTCAAATCAGTAAACTAACTTTGTTAAGATAGATTCCAACCATCATCTAAAATATTAGAAAAGTATAAAACCCTCCCTTATGAAACAAATGATATGAAACGATTGAATCTCTCACACCTTGCTGAATGAATCATTATAAAATATGACAAACCAATAAAAGTGGTTCATAGACAAGAGGGAACAACTAATTGAAGAGCATGAGACAAATGTATCAAAAAAATAGGGTTCTAAAACACTTATGGAAATGCTTCAACATAGTGCATCTCGAGAGAAGGAAAGCCTGATAGAATAAATGAATGTTCTTATCATTTTAATGAATGTATTCAAAACATATGGGATTTTATATGTTATTAATAGAAAATTTGGGGAATATATCATTTAATATTTATGATATAGAAATTGAAAAAATGTATCACAATTTTACGAAATTGAAGATACATTTATCCTCCATTAAAGAGGATTTAAATTCCATAAATTATTAATTTAAAACTGTTTTCATCAAATAAAATTTCAAATAAAAAACAATTTAAATTATAGAAAAATTGGATCTAATGTCATGATATACAATCAATGATCTACCACCAATGTTCTACTACTACAGATCTTTGACTATTGATATTTCACATGCAATCTACCACTAGTGATCTACCGCCAGTGATCTACCACCGATGATCTACATCTAGTGATCTACTAGTAGTGGTCTACTACTAGTGATCTATCAACATCATCTAAAACACAAATTTACTTCTAATATATCCCCAAAATCATTAATTCCTCTTCCAAATAGATTTAGACTTTCCCCAAACACCTAAATTAACATATTTTCAACAATATAATGCCTGGAAAGGCCCTGATTATTCCATAAGATACATATCAATCTATACTATTTCATGAGAATAAAAAAATCTTGGAAAAAAATATGAATATGTGTAAAACAAATTCATTATGATATATGTCAAGGGAACTAATAACTCAAAAACACCGCTTCAAACTAAACACGCAAAAAAGAATAAAACATCCACAACTTCCCTCATAACCATAAGCCTCCACTATACTACATAAACACCTACACATCCTCTATTAATCCCTCATAAAACCCCATGTACACAAATCATGTAATTCCATCACCCATATGAATATATTATCTCATATAGGAAACACAAGTTCACTATGATGGTTTCCAAAACATAGATTTATAAGGATTCATGATTATGGATCATGCTTCCCCTACTTTTTATGAATTTAATCCTTAATCACACATCATATCAAAAAAGAAGAATAATATATCTTATATAACAGAAATGTAGGAGAATCACATTGAGAATGAAAAAAATAGAATTAAAAACTCAAAAAAACATTGTGTATTGGGAATGAATCTATATTTCATTCTCCAAAGTACTCTTATGTTGGAAACCATGCCTCCATATCACACAATCCAAAATAATGGTTTATCCTTATAGCACAATATATGGATGATTCTAGATCACCACTAGACTATCTACAATTATCACATTGTTCTTGACATTCAAATATCCCAATCATTGACATGGGAATTATTATGAAGATTCTATCAGAGTTTGGGATGCAGAAAAAATCCGGAATTCATTTAACTCATAGTGGAATTCCTAACTGATAATCCACCCTTCCAATGAGCCCCAAATCATGAACTGGAGCAACAAAATGGGGTGATATATTACTCTCTCTACACAGCCTTCATTTACCAAGACATTTATAATCCTTTAAGAACATGTGGTTTCTATAATTATACTCTAAGGGCCTCATACTTTGATCATAATAAGACTTCTACCTCAATTGAATAGTTTTCTACCCCTAATGATACAATTGAACTTTATTTGTCCTAATGTGAACCACATTGATTTTAAATATTACTATCCTTATATACTCATCCAATCACATTGTGGAAAAATGACCACCTATATAAAGCATCTTATCATGTACTCTAATGGATGATTTATTGCAATTTTTGTAGGAAAACTCAACTAAATGAAAATTATTTACCCATGATCTACCAATGTCCAAGATAAAAACCCACTGCATATCCTCCATCATCTAGATATTCCACTCCATTTTTTCATCCATCTGAGAGTGTAAATAAGTAATGTGGGGTATATTTATACCAAAATTATCTTATAATCCTTTGTATACTTTTGAAAAAAACATACATCCTAATCCTAGAACATGGTCCTCAGTAGTCCATGAAAATAGAAAACCACATCCATATAAATTTTTTAAAAAATACACTATGCCATGTTCTATGATTGCAAGGAAGTGAGATGTTTTCACCTAACGATCCAAAATTATCTAAATATCATAACATCCACTAGAGATTTGGGATATAATATGATAAGTTCCATTGATATTTAATCCATTTAACAGACTGTAATTTCCCTTGTTTTTCATTAAATTGTTTTGAATAGTATGATCATTATTTACTTTCTAGAAGACTAGATATCGATCCATAATTTATGGAACAAAAATTTGCATCATATTTCACAAAAATTGTATCCTTAGGCCACATTATGCCATAGTGACTATTGGGTGTACCTCCAATGGTGTGATATGTAACTAAAAAAGGACTCCATTATGCATAACTTTTGGAGAAAAAAAATAATCCCCTGAAATAAAATGTAATTCTATCCATCCTATGACCATGTATCTAAAGAATCATTATGGAAAACATGATCACATATTTTTATTGTCTTTGGCTCACCCCACTAATACACCTCCTCCAACTACATCATCGAATAATACTATACCATTTATAATAAGTAACCACCACCACTACCTATCCTTAAATTCTAGTATAATGCGGCTAACTCATCCATTTTTATCCATGAATCCTTTGACTACAATAAAATATCCATTGGGGGTTTTATACAAATAAAATTATCAATAATGATTCCCTTTTTTGAGGTGTCGGATATCTCAAAATTTAATTCCTCAGAAAACTTCATCCACCTCTGTTGTTGTTTATTCCCACCACAATAGGAAAATAAATTGCTCAAATTTTTTTGATCTATGAGTAGATCAAATAACATCCCAATGAAGTAATTTCATAATAAATTAAGTGAAAAAACATTGACTTATATTTCTAGATAATGGAATGAATTTTTTCTTTTTTTATGGACGTATCAACCTAGAACTATATGAGATCAAAAATTAGTACTTTCGGAAAACAAATTGCAATCCCATATTTGAAACATAAAAAAAACTGTCATCGTTACCCATCTTTTGGAAAAAAATAGTATTTGATATCTAACCATCATCCAATTAAATTTTTCAAAGGATTACTAACACTGAGAAATAGAGCTAAATTATTGTTCCCTTCTAGTCAAATAAATCACTGAGCCCTCAATAAATAACAAATAAGATAAAAAACACTAGTAATTACATTTAATAAAAAATTAAATGTCCATCACCCATATATTTTGGTTTCTCACCATGAATTAAAACACTTGAACTTTATTGGGTTCACTAAAACACCATCTTAGGGAAACACATGTGCAAAGAAGAACACCTCTTGTGTCATTAATATGAACATGGAAAAAATACAAAGAGATGGTGTCATCAATTAAACTACAAGATATATGTTAGATTCTTTAAATTATACGTCATTTAATTTGAGTAGATCAAAATATTTACAATCAAAACAAAAATGAAATATTATAATATAACATATAACACTGATTTTATATGCCCCATAAACATAGATCATGTATTTGTGATATTGAATGCTATGAACAAAAACTCGATGTTCCCATAAGTACTTGTTACGGAAGGATATTGGACATCCTCCTCCTTCACACTCAAAATGTGATATCCTAGCCGTATATTGACCTTAGAAAAAAAACTCACCAATATCCCCTAATTGAGATTATCATTTATCCAAAAAATATGAAATAAATTATTTCCCATCACATTTTTCATCCTCTTATTGTCAATGAAAAACATCATGATATCACTTTCCTTCTTGGAGATAAACACTATATCACCAATCATTGAATGAGTAGGACAAATGAAACATTTCTACATTATATATTAACTCCAAAGACATATTGGGTTCCATAGGATAAGTATGCATCAAAATTGGATAAGAATATGGTTGTAGATCTATCCCAAAACCACTATAATGTAGAGGGGTTAATGTCACAACCTCCACTGGAAAAACATCTAGAAACTCCATTACATACCCTGGTAACCTTCACCATTATAGAATTGTCTGATTGCAAAGGTAGCTCATCCATCAATGAGAAAAGGTTATCTACATTTCAACTACCCACATGAAAACTTTTATTTCGGTCAATATTATCATTCTAGATATCAAATATCGGGAAAAAAACTTAAATATGCAAATAGTTGATATCAATGTTTATAGATTACCAATTATCGATGTCGAAGATGAAATAATTCAGCTACATCGGAAGCTAGAGAGAATCCCCAATTGATAGATGTTGCCAAATCAATAGCCTATATCCCCAACACACATAAAAAATGTTCTTACCTCTTGATTTCATAGTCAAAAAAAGGATAAATAGATTTCTATCTATAAAAATTTCTAAATCCCCTAATAGATATTGTTAAAATAGGATAAAAAGATTCTAAATAAAACAATGAGAGAAAGGTAGATGATAAAATAATTGTACCACAAAAATTTTGGATCCTTTAGTGTTTCATCCATCATTACATAAAACTGAATAGACCACATTACTATTCCTCTATATAAATAGCCACCTCTATGACCATCCTAAGGCTTTGGTGCTTGAACTAATGGAGAATGCTGAGCTCATCCTCTACCTTCTTCATCCTATGCCTGGGGAGCATAAACCTACTTCCCATTTTTCATAAATGATCATTCCAACACCTTCGTCTAAGGATATTGAGGAATATGTAGACTTTCATAAAATTATCATCCAGAAACCATTCAGAATATATCCCAATGATAGAAATATAACCCATAGATACAAAAATGATCCCATACCACTATAAATAAATTGAAAACCATAGGACCCTAAAGTATGGAAATAAGTTTTTCATGGTCAACTCCCTTAGAGATGAATGATGAAATGTATTGGTCCATGAGACCTTCAATTAACAAATATACTCCATGAGGGACCCCACTTTCTTCCCAATTCTGGTCAACCCCTCATGTGTGTATCCACCTGAACACTTCAACCGTATTTAAACCACCAAATACATTAGAATTGTAATGGTTCAATCCTTACATAGGATAATTGGATAAAGTACCTCTATAAGACACCTCACATTGTCTCCTCATTAGGAAAAAAAATTTATGGTGAAATGAAAGAGTTCCTTGGAAATGATCACAAACACTCCTGCCAAACTTCCCCTAATAATGAAAGGGAATCTCATGATTCTTTGATTACAGAATGGTTGGTGAAAGTATATCTACCTAGAAATCCATGTAGAAGTCGACCCATGAATCATCCACCTTTTTTCTCTTCATGTTACAATGTACACCACTAACACATAGCTCCCCACATCAGACTAACTATAAAGTCACCCAATAGTCTGTCGGGACTTTAAAAAAACTATAATTGGTATTTTTATCCCCTTTCTAGAAATTATTTTAATTTCTAAAACACATCCATAAGATTTCCATAATTCCAATCATTAAATGGATTGAAACATCTGCTACTATTGACCATCCCCTTCAACCATCCCTTTGTTGAAAAAACATGTCATAATTTTGAACAGACACAACCTAATGCACACATAGATGATGACCAAGAGCCCTATATTAAAGAGAAATAAAGAGTTACTAACCCCATTATGTTGAAAATATATTAATAATTATTCACGTAATTGTAACTTATTGAATAATTTTCAATTACCAGTACAACCTCATTTAATAAATAATATAAGGCATCATGATGCATGTACAACACCTAAGTCCCTACTCTAAAAGTCGTTCCACACCATGTGGTTATTAAATAAGATCATAGTTTTTTGAACGGGTAATTAGGGGCCCTAAAATCACATTTCCTAGGAGGTCTAGATAATCTATGTCACATTTCATGGAAAAACCCCACTATTTCCATACCAAATAATGAAATCCTAACTATATATAACTCAAAGTGATATAGTATATCTAACCATGCCTCTAACACCAACATTTAATAACATCCTCCAACCATAGATTTAAAAATGAAAGATAGAAAGACATTGACCCCCTGAGACCCACCTCTAGTAGGCCCATGGTTGTTAACTAACACCATGGATAAAAAATCAAAAATGTATGGTAATTACACTATATAAAAAATATCATAAGATATGATGAACATACCACTAGAAAATAAATCAGAAAATATGAAATAAATCTAAAACAATACAAAAATTCATGTATAATGAAAACTGGAATAGATTTATGTCGCCAATGTAAATACCAACAAGTAACACTGAGTCTATGACACAATAGTTGTCCAATTTTATGGGCCTGTAATGTCATCTATCATACAAGTAATCCTCCTAGAAACCTGAATATATATATATATATATATATTAAGATCATTTAATTATAATATGCAGGGTAACCAAATTCTCTCATGATCAATTGAAATAAGCATTATAGTATACTAATTAGAAGATAATAGAACTAAACTATACCTAAATTGATATAGTAACTAAGACCAACATGATTATTGAAATCTCAACAAAAAAATCATCCAAGTATAATAACATAATATGATTCATATCGATGAATGTTACCTTGCACCACATTCCGATCAATTATCCACTCTTATATTAAAAAATGTATGTCCTCGGGCTGCCACTTATTCCATATCAGAAAACCATACATCACATCACTACTATAGAAACATAGTCCATCATATCACATCACATCTAAAAAAATACCCACAAACCATCACTAATCATAACATCTCATAACTAGTGTATTACGGTACCGTGAACATAATGAAAATCAACCATGTTCCTTCCCCCTACCAAGAATGATTCCCACCATAATCCATATAATTAAATTTTTTCTTAGGTCACATGATACATACCATGTAATAAAATCAAATCATGACAGTGACAATTTAGACATCATGAAATCACAACCCTTGAGATTCATTTTCTTCTGGGAGAGGATGTTGGGGAGTGCGAGTGACCTTCTAGTCAACCTCACCACCAGGATGCTAGAAAAAACACCCTCAATATAGCAGGTAGTAGTCACTAAATACCTAACATTAGGGGAACATATATATAATAAATATAAAACAAAATATATATAAGAATTATTTTAGGAAAAAATTCCATCCAGAGGGATCACTACAAAGAAAAAATCAAACTCAAAATGTCACTGCATTCATTGGCACTTCAACATGAAAAACAGAACATCATAAGCCATAATGACAAAGTAATTTCATAATTCTTATTACCATCCAATTTCAATTATGATATCTAGTTCATTAATAATTTTATAACCCATTAATTTTAATTTCAAAACCCTCCATTTAAACAAAAATTCATGTTTGAATTGAATATTTTGTTATTCAATTCTTTTTTACTATCTTCAGTATGTTAACAATCCAATTTGAATTACCATTAAAATTTGTAAAAATAACGTGATATAATACAACTTAAAATATGATTTTCCATCATTTTCATTCCAACAAGAACACATATCCACAATTTTTGGACATCCACCACCTATTCACAACCATAACATCATAACCAATTTACTCTAAACCTTCAAAAACATGGAATCGCAACCCATAAAACATTCATATATTACAATATCCTAATATCTTCAAAGTATCTCATATGATATTCAATATCTAATCCAAGAATAATGAAACAAACCAAAAAAATAACAACACCACACATATAATTTTATCAATGAATTCTACACAAAACACATAATTATATTAGATTCATCAATGTGTATTTATCACATTCAACTTTACTTTAAAGGGAATTTTCTTATAATCCTGAAATTTTCTTGGGAAAAAATTTATCATATAAATCATTACATTATTTAGAAATTTCATTTATTGTGATATAAAAAATCCAAAAAATGGGGTTCCATTAAATCATGACTATAGTGGAAACAAATCCCACAATGGCCTAGATTTTAATAAAGTAATCAAGTACATACAATCACTACATCATGGATAATATCAAAGCTATATATATTTTTTATTTCATACCTCTTCCCCTTCAATTTCAGTTAAATAGATTAATTATCATTATTAGGCATGAGGAAAACCATCTGCTAAATGACAATAAAAGCGAAGTAACCAATTATATGATACAACTATTTTAAAATTTATGAATTTGTCTTGCTTGTAAAATAGAAGCTTAATGAAATTTTTGGCACAAAAAAATAGGGTCTTCACATATGAGGGAATTAATATATGAAATAATTGAACCGAATGAATGTTCTTCATCAGGGTTCTAAAACACTCGGGTAATCTCTTTTTCACCAATAGTATCATAGGTATTCAAGAAAGAAAGAAAGATATAATTATATTTCCTTTAGAATGTATAGATCTAAAACTAGTGGGATTTGAATTGGATTATTATAATATTAAGCGATAATCTTATCTAATCAACTCGATATGTCAATTTTAAGAATGATTCATATTTTTTGGAAATTGGAAAAATAATTATCCTCATTTAAAACATGTTTTAATTCCATTATTTATGGATTTAGAACAATAAAAAAATATTTCAAAAGTGATGAAATGATTTAATTCCAAGCCCTACGTTAATTTTTCTAAAATAGGTGATCTACCTTAAGTAATCCTAAAATAGTTATATACATAAAACTATCTAATGGATGTGATATATGGAAATTAATTTAACGCCAATTATCTAATAATAGTGATATATAACAAGGGAGCTACCACAAGTTATCAATCATTTGGGATCAGCACTAAGATACATACATCATGTGATCTACCTCAAATTAACTACCTCTAGTGATTGATCACCAATACTAACCACCATCCTCTAAACACCACTTTTTTCCTCTAAAACACATCCAAACTCCAACCAACCTCCCCCAAACAACTCTTTACATCCCATAGACACCTAAATCACCATATTTTCTGAAATGTAACATGAAATTAGCTTTTGGACATTACATTTAATCCTATATATTAAAAAAATTTAATGGTTGTGGTTTCTGATGAGAAAGAGTTAGTATTTGTGTTATCCCTCAATGGGATAAAAATTATGTAATAAAATTTTCTGATTCCATTCCAATTTTAAGTAATTATTTTATATGGTACTATAGTATCATGTTGTTAGTTTTATCAGTTTATATAGGAGCCCCTTATTTTAAAAATTATAATATTCTCTTATCAATAATTTAATTTTTATTAAAAATTAACTTATCATAAACAATTTAATAAAATATTATAAAATGTTCACTTAACCCCCTCTAAGCATAACGACATCATTCCTTCATTACCACCTAATAGATGTTTGAGTGGATCCTTGAATGGATAGTTAGTTATATTATTTATTTACAATTTTATGTTAATCATATCATTGACATAACCATCTATCAAATCGATTAATTTTTTATTGAAGGAAAAATATCAAATGAATAATTTTTTATATGATGTCCACTGATATTTAATGATAATATTTATTTCTATGGATTTTTTTACAAGGAATCATATATTAAATATATTAGTGTTGATTGTGGGTCAATAATAGTAAAAACATGAAAAAACTTTGAAGTTTTTACCGATACTCCAACCAATTCTGATATTTGAAATACAGTAATACTTAAAAAGTAATAAATAAGTTTTAGTATTCTATAAATTGAATTGTATTCATACACGTGACATGTAATAAATTTTCCAAATATTTAATTATTTTTATGATAAATTAATTAAAACTATACATGGGTTGTTTAATGAAATATACAATGATTATAGAACTGATGAAAATGAAAAATTAGTTTGGTTGAAGGAGTTAAAATAAATCTACTTAAGAAATAAAATTTCAATTAAATATTATATTTTTAAAATAAATAATTTTAAATAATATATATTATGGGGATATTGGATCCTAAAAAAATATGTGTTATTATTAGAAAATAATGATAAATAAGAATCTATTAAAATAAAATTAATTTAATTAAAATCAATAATGAATGTCCCATCATTCTCTTTATATTCAAATTTGTTAGAAAATAACGATGAATAAGAAGGAAATTTTTTTAAATGTACTTCTAGGAGAAATACGGGATACCTTAGAATATAATAATTGTAAAAATCAAGAGTTTATCAATGAAAAATCCCAAAATTTAATTCCATTCTTAATAAAGTACTTGAAATAATCATATAATGTTGCATAATAAAGTAGAATAAAAAATACAATACATGATTCTAAAAAGAAATAATGACAAAATGAAAAAGAAAAAGAAAAGTGAACTCATAACTAGATATGTATATACCTAAGATTCATGATCAAGTGAATAATCTTGTTTTGAAAATGAAGGAATAAATCTATGCTTGATTTATTTCTTTAGTCAAGTATTTTAATTTTATTCTGAGTCATCTCAATATAAAAAAAAGAACATATAATGAATTAATTGTATGATGAAATTTAACGGTGACATAATAATATTTCTATAATTAGGGGAATATAAAAGGATCTTATTATTAATTGAAAACATATTCAATAAAATGACATCACTTTCGAATAAAAATCGGATGTAATGAAATCCCATTTACTATATTGATGACATTATAAGTTGATATTTGGATAATACTAAATATGAAAGTGTGGAAATAGATGGTTATATTGATTAATTTTATAAGTACCATGAAATAAAATTTAATTCTTTTATAGTTAAAAATTATGATTATGAAAATGATGATTGAATTTATAAAAATAGAAAAATTCATATTTTTTGAATGAAATGCTATAAAATTATGGTAATATTTAAAAATGAATAAATATAAAATTGGTATTATATATTATTTTTAACCAAAACACACACACACATATGGATATATATATATATATATATATTTCTGTTTGTGTGTGTGTAAAAAGGCTAGTGGAAATAATTTCAGATATATCACATTTTAAATGTGTAATAACAGAAATAATGTAAGTGACTGTTCATTTTATTTTAGTCAAACCCATTGAAAAATAATTTATTTATTTAAAAATACTTATTAGATAGTTTCAATTCAAATAAAATACTAAAATTTATATGTCTACCTAAAAAATAATTCTCTATACCAATTCAATCAATGATTTCATGGGTGACAATATCGTATAATTTATTTATGGGAATGTGCCATAAATACTTATTAAAGAATCATAGTCAATAGAGAATGAGTGTTCATGGATTACAATTGTGATTCTAAAACATTTCCAATGTACGACCATTATGAAGGTGGTAATGTTACATTTCATCATAGTTCAAATTGTTTGGTTAAGGTATTTGGTGAGTTTTGTATAGTGACCCAAAAATTAAACACACTTTATTTTTTTCAAATTTTTAAGTATGTTTTCAACAAATACATTATTTTGATCTTGTGATCTAGTATCTTTACAAAATAACACAAAATAATACATCATAAAAAATCATAAAATAATTATATTTATTTCAAATAATTTTTTTTCATGAACTCCCATAGTTCATCTAAAATGATAAAGGATACTTGGGGGAAGAAGTAATGGATATAGTGGCCTTGAAATTATAATATTGGAATAAATATGGTAATAAATCAAAAAATTATAGTCATGAGGAATAAGATGATATATTAAATATTATGATCATAGTATTGGGAACATGGAATAGGTAAATGATACCATATGATCATATACAAATGGAAACAAAGAAAAGATATCAGAACCATATGTCATGGTTTTCTCCATGGAATATAATCATATAGTGGACTATATCTCTTGGTGTACTATGTTAACACCATGAAAACGTACATAATAATAAATTAGATATACATCAATAAAAAAACTAGTTAAAGGTAATGTAAATACATTACCCACCCATCAGATAAATTAAAATCTTATATATATTCTGTATAAGAAACAAAACATACCAAAATCATATACATAATAAAATCCATGAAATATAATTGGTTTCTATAAATCTGATTAAAGAAAAAAATGGGTGAATCGTAGGGATTCCACATATAATAATAAAGTGAATAATGTTGAAAAACTCATTTTGGAAAATTTTTCCTACGTCTCTAATTTTGAATTCCAGTGTATAAAATGAAACTGAAATATTGATGAAAATAATGTATAAAAATAAACAACATGGGCGGTGCTCTAGGAAATATGTAAAGTATATTTTAAACAAATTAAATAGAATATTTTTTAAAAAAATATAACCAAGAGGGTTATATAAAAAATATATGGTTTTTAGAATCCATTATTTAAAAAATTGTTGATGGGGGGTTATGACTGATGTGGGGAAATAAATAGGAAATTACCCTTAAATTATGTCCACATAAAAGTTTAAATTTAAAAGGGAACTAAAAAAGGTATTATCCCCTATAATAAAACATAAATTAAACAAGTAATTTATGTAAATAAATTATTATTTTAATAAATATGAAAATTTTAATTAAAATATAATGGAAACAAGAGAAAATAGAATATAACATATATCTAAAAGGTAATGTGGGTTTTTAGTGGATCCATTTTTATATTTATAAAAACCTTTATTAAAAACACATATCATAAAAAATAAAAAAAACCTTACTTTTAAACTTTTAGAAGGTAAATATAAATTTCACATTGTATGAAACATTTTATTGTTTCTAATTAGAAAGGATAACATTTTTTGAAACAAAAATTATGGAGGAGGGTATAATTTCATTTAAGAGGATATGAATTATTCTTAAAATAATGTCTTTTTCAAGATGTATTTAGCCTCATAAATAAATAATATTTTAATCTAAATTTAACTTGAAGGACTGATTTATTGTTTACAATTTTAAATTAAACAAAAAGACGCAAGAGGAAAAATTATAAATTAAAAAAATAATATTGAGTTTTAAAAGACCAATATATTTTATGGAAGACAACAATCATAACCTACAAAAATAAAGATAATGTTTTGAGTTACTTTAAATTTTCCTTATATATTTTATTATATAAATAATTTATATTCTATTAGTTATACATTAAAATGAATTTTTTTATAGTATCGATGAATTATGTAATGAACGACTATTGAGAGGGAAACCCACACATCATATAAGAAATAATGATGAACATAAAACTATCTTCTTGAATTAAAAAATTATATTTATTAAAAACAATATTAATAATATTTTTTATCTATAATTTTTTTATAAGGTCTATTTATCATCATGTGTCACGAATTAACTACATCATCTCCACTTATTTCATTTAGTTGATTTTCTTTGGTAAATTTCTCAAAAACATTAATGGTATGTCATCCACAGTTAATTAGTTATAATATAGTTTCATAATTTTGATAATCTTTAATATTTATTTCCTTTATTATTGCATATTAACAAAATTTATATCGTAAAATTTGGTACACATTAATGAACTGAAATCCGAAAAGGTACATAGATATGTCCTTTTTATTAGTAAAATTGATGATAATATTTTATTTTTAATATTACTAAAAAAATATTTTAATTATCATTATAGAGTGATAAAAGTTAAATAAATAATGTTTTTATATATTAAATACCTTTTTTAATCCATCGATGGATATCATTATTGGAAATGTGAGGGAAACATCATCATGTTGATGTTGTAGTCTGAATGTACACATAGACATCTCTCTTTTTTTCCTAGAACAAATGGATGTTATAAAATAATATATATTATAAATTTAGAATCATTATAATTTTATAAATGTGATATTATCTTAATAAATAACATTTTATCTCCATCCATGAACAATGATGATAAAAAATTAATCACGTAGTTCATAGAGGAGGTAGTCCGCACACACAAATAACCAGATTGTCATTTTTATCAAATATTTTGTAGTAAAAAATGAAAGTTACGTTAGAATGAAAATATAAATAATTATTAACAACACTGTTATCATACTATTATATATATATGGGGTTTGGTGGTATAAGTCAAAAAAATTAAAGACATGGGGTGGAATATATAACCTCTCTCTGTTGATGTTATCCTTTAGTAATCGTAATAATGAACCCATTATTGGTCTTTTGAAAAAATAACATTATGGGGAATTGGTATAGATGTCTAGAGAGACTACGTTAGGTTGTTGGTTGATCTTTAGGGAATTTTTAGTTGTGTATATATTTAGGGAAAATAGTTCAATTTATAACTAACGTGAAGGGTATTAATAAGAACGTATAACTTATTGATAAAAAGAGGGAAAATGTTTCACATATAATGTATAGAAAAATTGTAAAATAATAGATTTTTTGAGTTGGTAAGGTAGATAAATATTTAATCACACTTTTAAAAAAAATAAATTTCAACCTATTTTTAGTTCATTTAATGATGGATTATTTTTACTCACATAAATTTTAATTTTTTTCAAAGTAATGAATTATACCTAATTATTTTATATTATTTTCAAAAAATAAAATTACTATTATTATATAATGTGAAAATAGTGATTATAATTATTAATTTTTTTTTAAATGTTCTATGTGAAAAAAATTAATTTTAATAATAAATTGGTAACGTGCAAAACACCAATTAAAAAACAGAATATATTTTAGCATAAGATTTACTTTAAGAATAAAATTATAAATTTTATTTATTCCATTGAAATTGAAATTTTTATTTTATGAAAATAATATTTATTAACATTAAAATAATACCTAATTCTAATTCCACCATGTAATAATTTAATTTAAAAAATAAAAAAATTAGTTTTCTTTAAAATATTTCCCAAATTTTGTAAAATTTCATGCATGGGAATAATATATTGAATTTTAAAATATATAACTTTATTTTTAAAAAATATATTCTATAATATCAAATGGTTATCAAAAACTTTATGGCATTCTTGTAATTTATTTTCATAAATGTCATAGTATTATTAAAATCATTATATTTCAGTATTCGCCAAAGAATAAATTATTTTAGAAAAATAATAAATATTATAAGATAATTTTGAAATGATGAATTTTAAAAAAATTATTTTATGAAATCATGTATCTAATATTTGTATATTTAGTTTTCAAAATTAAATTGAATATATAATAAAAAAATTATTTTATTAAATAGATGAATTTTTTATAAGTCTACTGTTCATAATATTTTATTATATAAATTTATAATTTGAAAAATTTAAATATATTACCTTAAACAAAATAATATTTTAAATTTTTACAATTTAATCGAAAATTATATAATAATCCTTTGTTAACAACAAATTCCCTCAAAAAAAGGAAATGTAACTTTTATTCTAAATATGCATTAATAAATAAAGTTAAAAGTTAATTATTTATTTTATAAACATTAACATTACCAATCCATTCATATTAAATTAGTTTTTAAATTTTATATATACATCGTATCATTTTTTTATAGTAATATTAGTTTTTAGACAAAATTTATAAATATATGTTTATATTCGTATAATGTTTTATTATCATATATTATTTTCATTATGATTTATAATATCTAATATTTTATAATAAATAATAAAACATTCAAGTATATATATCATATATATGTCAAAATATGATATTTTTAATGATTATAATTGTGACGACCATAGATTCAATGGACATATTTTCAAGGCCCATATACTCAAGGACTCTATTTGATTCATATATATATATATATTTACTTAATAAATCATTTTTTCATTCTACCCTCACATCACAAGGAAAATTTTTTATTTACTATTATAGATGATTCATAATTCATTCTCCTTTCATTTCGATCTTCCTCATTATTGGTTCTTTTGGTTTTTTATCATCCTAAATGATGAAGATGATGCTAGAGATTTCCATATGGAAAATATTTTAATCAATTCTATCTGTTTTCCCATGTTGAACATTAAAATTTTAATATATGTTATAAATCCATAGAGATTAATTAATCTATGTTTTTTATTATGTAGTTTTATATTTTATTTTTTAATAACTTACTTATTAATGAATAATGTGTATTTAGTTTCATTCTTATATTTAATGAAACATTTTCAAATCTCGTTTCAATCCTCTTGAGTGAAGAAGAAAAAAATAATTGACATTAAATTCATATATAAAAATAAAAAAAAATAGTAACCACAACAAAAAAAATTAATAATAAAAATAATGGCCCCCAAAACATGGGGAACTATGACCCCATTAAACAATTTACCCCCTTAAAATTTTAAATGTTTACTTGTTAAAAATATTATCAAATTTAATTATAGGGGTGAGTCATGAGTATCACATAAACTATAATTAAATAATTATAATAAATATTTAAGTACAATAATAATTAAGATTGTGTCTAATAATAATTCAAATAAATAGTTTTTTTCTGTCATTATATTTTATAAATTTTTTTCCTAAAATTATGTGGAAAATACAATAAAGGAAAATAACTATTCTAAAATTTCTAAAAAACAAATAAGAAAATAGTAGTTTTTAAATTATGGAAATTATAGTTTTAGAAAACAAAGAACAAAAATAGTGTCTAATTCTAGTGATTCTGCTTGACCATTCTTGTCTCATTTCATGAACAAATATTTACTCTTATAATTCCTTAAATTCGTATATCATGACCCCAATAGATGCATCCAATAATTTTTTAATGAATAAGTCCAAAAACTAAGATCTTAGATGCATATTTATTTCTATTAAGTGTTAATAATTATAATCAATGATCACTAAGCACATTGAAACAGACAATAAATCACTATTCAAACAATCCTCTTTTGAGAATTGGTAGATTATGTAGAAGGAATCATCATATAAATGTTACTCATTATTAAAAAAAATTCACATATTATTATCAATAAACAATGAAGAATGATTTTTTAGTTACCAAATGAAATAAGGAAGATAATAAAGGTTAGAATATTGAACATAAAATATTGATCATATTTCAATGAAGAAAACATATCGAGATAGTTACAATTTGAAACTGAAGAAATGAAATCTCAGAATGAAATCAAAATTCAAATGCATCTGTTTTATGACAAAATGATCTATCATATCTTGATTAAGTTATTGGATGAGTCTCCACTCAGAATCTTCATAAAATAATGATGCTTTAATATATCATATTAAAAGTCATTAAAAGATATTATGGTCTTATTCTCTAGAATCCATGTGTTTGCCTCATTATTTAAGTGTTCCCCCACTTTCCAAAAAAGTAAATAACTTTTAACTTGATGCATAAAAAATCTCAGACTATAGATTATAATTATATCTTTCAAGACTCATATCCTGAGTTACGATGTATAATAACATTACTTTTCATTTCACTCTATTTATGACTCCAAACAACCACTTAGTTGAATAAAACATCCTATGGGAAATTATTTCTACATTAAAGTAGATAATAATAGTTTTGATTTTAGTTCCTTTATTTAGATTTCATTTTTACTATATGAATTTCAATATCATATCAGATCGTTGGAGCTATGGGTGTAAACCTCAATCATTATGGGAATTTAATATTCTCAAAAAAAAATGTAATTTTCAACAACCTAATGAATATCCCCATCATTATATTTTATCCAAACAACCATTAAGGTATGTTAATTACACTATAATCTTCTCAAAAACATGAAAATATTTTTATTTATACATTTAGCTATATAGGATTCACCTATGTAAAAAATTTGGCTATTTGAAAATTAGTTTTTACGGATATCTATCATGGTAATTCACCAATGTATCCACATGTAAGTGAATTTTTGGTAACATTATTATACTCAACATTTTAATGTGAGAACAATCATGTTTGTAGATTTTGGCTAAATCTATGATTTTGTCTACGGATTCCATTATGTAGAGATTTGTAACGACCTGAAAGTTTATAAATTAAAATCTATTTTCAAATGAATAAATTCTCTATTATGAAATGTAGTAATAGATAATATATGTAATATATTGGGTATTTTGGATCATTATTGTAATGGCCCAGGTTTTTGGGGTCCATTACTTTGTGAAAATCTCGTGTTGGGTTTTCTAGTTGGGAATCTCGGTGAGGTTTGGTGTAACGGTAGGCCTATCAGTAGTCTTATCCTACCAGTAGTAGGAATACCGGTAGCTCGGACTACCGGTAACGGCAGCCTACCAGTAGCTCTATCTACTAGTAGCTTGGTCTACCGGTAGCTGCAGCGTACCGGTAGCTCGGTCTACCGGTAGCTTCAGCCTACCGGCCACCGGTGGCTGACAGCCACCGGTGGTTTCGGCCTACCACACGGGCCAGTAGCACTCCTTTTTGCGCAAATTTGTTTTTCAAAAATCCCAGTAATGCCCTAAATGATTGAATTAATTATTTAATGATTTTACCTGGTGTGTTCATCGGTTTAAACCACCCGACCCATTTAATAACGTGTGTTGCTGCGTGGTCAACCCATGACCCCTCGCCTTACACGGTTTCACCTTCTTATCTCAACTATGTATGCGACCCTTATAACTAAAGGGTTCGCACTAGGTTTCTTCTTTTCTCGATCACCCTTGGTGAGGAGTACTTTTGTCCAGACGAGCTGATTTTCATGCATCGGGCGAGCCGCATCGTTATGTGTAAAGTTCCGAGCACGGCCTAAGCGTCGATCGTCGATCAACAAGTAGGGAAATATCACCTTCGTCTCTCTCTTTTTTGTATCATGCGGGGTGGGTGTTAATCTGTTTTTGTAGAATTGGATAAACCATACCTAAATAAAGATAATGAACATGATTCTATAATAAAAAAAGTGGGGGATATGATTGTTGATGTTGTTTTATATTATGATCTTCTTTTTGAATTGTGCGGGCTTACGCCTACTAAAAAAATGGTTGTTGGTGGTCTTTTTCTATGCATTAATGAACCCTTGGTGATGTTTTGAATGGATTATTTTTGGTTGTGAACTCCTGCCGTGAAAAGTAAATTGGCTAATTATGTATATTAGGCTATGTAAATTGGAAGAACCATTATCAACCCTTCTATGATAACCCCCGGTTAAAACACACAGAATTGAAATCATGGAGTGTGTTAAATCTTATAAATCTGAAAATACAGGCATGGCCCTGGTTTGTGATTGTGGTAGTGGTATAGTTGTTTACTTTTTTGGGCAGATTGATAGAGATGTGGGAGGGGATGGGATTCCCTGTTTTTATACTCTCGGTGGTTGTGGAATTGGGGATGGGATCCCTTGTTGTTATGGATTTAGTGTTTGCGAGTTTTAAGACCGGGTGGTTACCTTGTTTATATCTCGAATTGGGGTGGGATCCTCTATTGTTGAGAAGCCCTTTTTGCTATCGAATATTGGGAATGGGGATGTAACTTAGTATTCTCTTTAGTTGATGTGGCTTTGTGAGAGAACCAGGTGTGGGCTATATGGTTGATGCTTGGCTGTATACTTTTTTGGACATGTGCCTATGTTTACTAGTTTCCCAAGTAGCTGTAGAACTTAATTAAATATTGCTACTAAACATAATAAAACAAGGATGGATAAATGGGTTTTGATATGGTATGAGTTGTGACTTGGACGTAGCGATGTTTGTGCTCTTTAGAAGGGCTGAAGAAAAACCTATACTTTGGATGAGTCCTTTTTACCTATATATATATTTGTAGTTTTGTGTTTCTTATTCGCTCCCCACCAATGTTGAGGACTTAGTGTCGAACACCCCCATTTCATGGGGGAGGGTGTTTTTTCCAACACTATTATTAGTGGCTGGTTATTATATCCTTTTCTGCTCCCTTTCCAGGATATCCTAAGAATCTTCGGGCAGGCTATGATAGCGTGAGGTCCACTATTATCCCATGAACCTTCGGTCGAGGTAGTGTGGTGGTTAGGCAAGTTTGTGCGAAAGGTGGATTCCCAAGTGATTTTGGGATGAGGCCCAGGTGTCTTCGGGCGTGGCAGTGGATCTTCTAGCCCAAGTGTCTTTGAGTGTGGTGGAGGTTGTTTTGGCCTAGGTGTTTACAGGCGTGGTTATGCGTGACAGTTGTGGCCCAGGTGTTTGCGGGTGGAATTCGGTAGTGGGACTGCGTGTTGTTGTGGCCCAGGTGTGTGCGGGCGGGTGTGGCAGTGAGACTGTGGTGAGAATGGCATGATTGGTTCGATGCATAGGATGTCCAAATAACTAGTGGAAAAGTGGCACGGGGTGCCCAAACATCGATGTGCTTTTATTATATATATTACTTAACTAGCGTTATTTGGGGATTGTGTCTTGGTGAGGCTTGGGTGGATAGTTTACCTTGATAGGTGTTTGGTTTACTCATTTTCTCACGGGACTTTAGTACATTCTCCCACTTGTGCACGAGAATCTTTGGTTTTCCCTAGTTATTGTACTTGTATGCTCTCCCTACATATATAAATCTGCTTTCAGGTTTCTAGGAGGACATCAGGGATCGCGCAAAACCATACTATTTCGGATCTTTGTGGAAGTTGCAGTTGTTGTTTTTCCTTCTTTGGTACGTACCCTTGTAGTCACTTTTGTACTTTGTGGCTTTTACTTTTGAAACATGCATGTGGAAATGGTTTACTTTTGGAATTACTTTTCTTTTAGTTTTGGTGTTGTTGTGTTCCATCATCTTATATCCTGATCCTATAAAATAGAAAAAGGGTAATGCCTTCCATTTAGTGTGTGATTCTATACCCTTGGTGCTAGTTGCCACCCAAGGACCCATTGAAGGCAGGTTTCAGGGGTCATTATCTCTCCTTCAGCTTAATAAAGGAAGGTCATGGTAGTCTATTGGCCCTTCCCACCTTTTGGTGAAGGCGGGTCATGATAGAATGGTATCAGAGCTGATGGTTGAGAGATAGGATGGAGTCTGGAGTTAGGCATAGTAAAGATTGCATGGGATGGTAGAGAAACAGTGTTTGGTGACCTCGGTGTGTGAATTAGGCCTGGGGAGACTGGCTAGGACCCTGGATTTTAGGGCCCCCCATGATCCGACGCAAGGACTCCAGACCTACTGAACGGAAAAATGATGCCACACTTATTTTAGGGTTCAGACCCTAGGAAAGGTACATGCATCATAATGACTTGTGTTCTCATGTTTCTGGGGTGTTTTGGGAATTAAGAATAAACGACATGTTTAATAAGCTCTAAAGACAATATTCCGCAATACTTGGGCTTTGGAATTCCTTGTTTACCTTGCATCTATGGCACTTGGAAGGGGACTGCGTGTGGTACAGGCGATCGAGGCACCACAGACTACTTTGGCTGATCGGCAGAGAGCTGCCCGATTATAGGAGGATGACCAGTGGCAGAAGACTCTTCAGGCCTTTCAGCGACAGACCCTCGAGTCGTATGAGGGAAGTACATCTGACATGAATACTGAAGGCTGGCTAGAGGATCTAGTGATAGCTTTCGGCCTGATTCGGGCCCCGACCGAGTACTGGGTTCCTCTGGCCGTCAGCCAGATGTGGGGAGCGGCGCGTTAGTGGTTGACGCTTTACCTGGGAGAGAGGGGAGAGGCTGAGGTGGCATGGGCAGATATCAAGAGGGAGTTCCAGGATGAATTCCTCACTTCAATGATGAAGGTGGAAAAGAGACAGGAGCTACTCTCCCTCCAATATGGGAGTATGTCTGTGAGGGATCTAGGGATAAATTTCAAGGATCTCCTACATTTTTCACGTGACCTCTTTCTTGACGAGGAGTCTCAGGCTAGAAATTTAGATGAGATGCTCCGACCCTCCCTCTAGTATGATGTTACCCCCTTTACCCTTATGATGTACTTGGAGGTCTAGAAGAAGGCCAAAGTGGTTGATAGGATGCGTGTTGTAGGAGGAGTGTCACTAGAGGGGATCCAGCTGGGACCATCGAAGGGGAAGGCCTTCAGCACCTGGCCTCCAGCGTCAGGACCCTCCAGGTTCCGACCGACAGGGAGCATGCTACAGCGGTTTTAGTTTCGACCCCCTGGTCCTCGCCCTTTTCCATCGGAACTGGGAACACGGTGCTCTATATGTGGGAGCCCTGGACATATCCTGAGTCTGTTCCCGGACCGGGTACAATACGGTTGTGGCGGACAGCCCCACCACCCGCCCCAGCAGCAACAGGGATAGCGAGCTCCCGCTCCTCTGAGGGATGACGTAGGAGGAGGAGTCCTACCTCAGGGCGCTCCATAGGGACCTTGACCGGGGCGTGGTTGGGGAGGTGGACGACAGCCCAGGGGAAGAGGAGATGGGCGTGGACAGTTACACGCTGCAGAGGCAGCAGTTCTATCAGGGCCGAAGGTTGTTCGAGGTAGGATCGGTTTTTTAATACCCTTGCTTATGCATTGTTTGATACCGGAGAATCGCACTTATTTGTTGCACCCAGTCTAGCCTGTGTTGTGGCTTTAGATGCTGAGAGACTCCCAGTTCCCCTGGTGTTGAGCACATCAGTCGGGGGTCGGACCGACTTGTTGTTTGTTTGTCAGGGGTGCAGACTGATGATAGGGAAACATCAGTCAGTTGGGGATCTTCTTCTGCTACATATGCAGCCATATGATGTCATCCTAAGCATCGAGTAGCTATATTATGTTTGTTCCATCATCGACTGCTTCCGAAGAGGGGTCTTGATCTCAGAATTGGGTAGCCGACATTTTGTTTTCATCGGTGAGTGGAGCAGTCAGAAGGGTGACAGGCGAGAGGAACCCCTCCTCTCGTTGTTAGCTGAACTGTCAGTAGGGTCAGTATATGCTGAAATGGTGGAAGTTCCAGAGATAGTCTGTGGGATTATGGATGACTTTCTTGAGGAGGTAATGACTCTACCCCCTTGACGTGACATCGAGTTCCGGATAGACCTGCAGCCCGACGCTCGTCCGATCTAGATGGCTCCTTACCGGATGGCACCTTCAGAGCTACGTGAGTTGCAGATCCAAATTGACGATCTGATTAAGAGGGGTAATATTCGGACGAGTGCATCACCGTGGGGTGCTCCAGTCTTGTTCAGAAATATGGAACATGGTGGTCTCAGGTTGTGCATAGACTACATGAGGCTGAATCAAGTGACGATCATGAATCGCTACCCTCTTCCGAGGATAGACGATCTTTTCGACCAGATGAAAGGGGCATGATGGTTCGCGAATATCAACATGCATTCTCGGTATCACCAGCTGAGAGAGAAGGAGGGTGACATCTCGAAGACGGATTTCAGATGCAGATATGGACACATCGAGTTTGTAGTTATTCCCTTTGGTGTTACGAATGACCTAGCTGTGTTCATTGGGCTTATGAACTCCATCTTCCGGGAGTACGTGGATCGGTTCGTAGCTGTGTTCATTGACGATATCCTGATCTATTCATGATCAGAGGATGACCATGAAGAGCACCTGAGGACCGTTTTAGAGGTCCCCCGACATCATCAACTCTATGGGAAGTTGTCTAAATGCAAATTCAGGACACGAGAATTACACTTACTCAGGCACGTGGTGTCCGAGCAGGGGGTAGCGGTGGACCCATCAAATGTTGAGGCAGTTGTTTCTTGTGCATCACCCAAGAATGTGGTAGAGGTCCATAGTTTCCATGGGCTGGCAGGTTACTATCAGAGGTTCATACCCACCTTCCCCGGAGTAGCAGCCCCTTTGATAGCCCTGACGTAGAATGACTAGGTTTTCTTGTGGAGTGATCAGTGCGAGTCAACCTTCACCTATCTGAAGGAGAGGTTGGTTAGTTCCCTAGTGCTGAGATTACCAAAAGAAGGGGTGACCTATGAGGTGTTCTGTGATGCTTCAAGACAGGGCCTGGGATTTGTGTTGATACAACGACAAGGGGTGATCTCTTTTGGGTCCAGGCAGCTACGCCCTCACGAGTGTAATTATGCCACCCACGACCTGGATCTTGGAGCCGTCGTTTTTGCGCTAAAGTTATGGCGGCACTACCTCATAGAAGAAATGCTTTGTGGTCTTCACAGTCCACAAAATATTGAGGTATATCTTCTCCCTGTGGGACCTAAACTTGTGATAGTGGAGATGGGTGGAGTTACTCTAGGATTACGACTTGAAGATATCTTATACTGAGGGAAAGGGAAATGTAGTGGCCGATGCCTTGAGAAGGAGGACGCAGAAGGATGCGGTCCGAGAGTCGGTGGATGCCTGGAAAGCGATGGAGGAGTTGGATGCCTTACACCTGGATGGGAGGATGGATAGCGGTAGAGGCTGCCTATATCAGATGACAGTGCAATCATCTCTGTTTCAGCAAGTGGAGGAGTCTCGGTGGGGAGACCCAGAGTGCGAAGTGATGCGTGACCAAGTTGACCAGGGTGATGCACCGAAAGGATCACTACCACAAAAACAGTTTTTTCATAGCGCCCCCCTTTATCAGCGTTAACAAAAAAGCACTGATAAAGGGGGTCCCTTTATCAGCGCTAAAAAAAGAGTTGATAAAGGAACCCCTTTATAAGAGCTTTTTTTAGCGCTGATAAAGGTACCCCCCTTTATCAGCGCTTTTGTTAGCGTTGATAAAGGGCCCCCCTTTATTAGTGCTTGTTTAGTAGCGCTGATAAAGGGGGGCCTTTATCGGTGCTTTTTTTAGCGCTGATAAAAGGTCGGCTTCAAAAAAAATTAAAAATATATTAATATATTAATATATAAATATAGTTATATTGTTATATAAATATAATATATAATTTTCAAATATATTTTAGATAAGTATAAATGTACATTTACACTTATTATACTTAATATATAAGATATTTAGTAAAAATGACTTCTTAAAAAATAAAAAAAATATTTTTAATTAATATTTTGATAATAATTATGGAGTAATAGTCATTTAATAACAATTTGAGGACTAAAAAAATTATAAAAATTAAAAAAAGATCCAAAATATGTTGAAAACGCAACTCAAACTTCAAACGGCCATAACTTTTCATCCGGGTGTCTGTTTGAGCTCTACCATATATCAAATTGAAGCCTGCAACGAGCTCTACATCGCTATGATGGGGGGGAGCCCCGATCAAGCGTTTTTAGAGGCCAAAAGATGCCCAGAAGGCCTCCAAAACTAAGTTTTTTGTAGGGGTACCCAGATTTGTTAACATTTTGTGGATTTTCAAACTCGTTTAAGGGGGTATTATTGGCTTTTCTTGGCGGGGACTGAATTTATTCCATGGTATTACATTGATATTGATATTATGACTTTGAAATTTCATCCTTTTTTATAATGAACTGCTATTTATAATAAAATATATAACTATATGTACATATTTTTTATATATTCGCCCCTAAAAATTAAATTTTTTAAATAAATAATTAAACATATTTACATATAAAATATATTAGCTTTATCTAAATAATAACTAATATCCATTTTATTTATAATACCAATATATTAATATTTATATACCTATATATTAATCTAACTATATATATATATTAATCTAACTATATATATATATTAATCTAACTATATATATATTAATCTAATAACTATATATATATTAATATAACTACATATATATATATATTAGTATTACTATAAATATATATATTAATATCACTGTAAATATATATATTAATATCACTATATATATTAATATAACTATATATATATTAATATAACTATATATATGTTAATATAACTATATACATGTTAATATAACTATATATATATATTAATATAAATATATATTACTATACGAATAAATATAACTAAGTATATATATATAGTTAGATATAGATATATATTAATACCATTATATATATATATATATTAATATTACTATATATATTATAATATAAATATATATATATATATTATAATATAACTATATATATATTAATATAAATATATATTACTATACGAATAAATATAATTAAATATATATATATATAGATATAGATATATATTAATACCACTATATATATATTAATATTACTATATATATTATAATATAACTATATATATATATATATTTTAATATAACTATATATATATTAATATAAATATATATTACTATACGAATAAATATAAATAAGTATATATATATATATATATATATATCATGAATTGGAAAGCAAATCAAAATAGAGTAGTGGTAAGGGCTTAGGCGCGCAGGGGGGAGGTCTCGAGTTCAAATCCTGCTGGAGGCAAGGGTGCGCGCGCATGGGGAATAGTGGAGCAAGCGCTGTTAAAGGGTGGAGGGGGTGCGTGGGGTGCGTGGGGTCTTGTATAAGGGCCAAAAAGTGCTGTAAAGGGGGGGGGTATTCAAGCACTATAAAAGCCCCCCAGATTGGCAGTATTTTTTAATTTTTTTTAAATTGTTTTATATTATTTTAATTTATTTTAATTTCTTTCACTTTTATCAGCGCTAAAATAAAAGTGCTGATAAAGGAAGCACTTATATAGGACCCCTTTATCAGTGCTAAAAAAAGCACTGATAAAGGGGTACTTATATCAGTGCTTTTGTTAGCGCTGATAAAAAACCCTTTTTATCAGCGCTTTTTTTTAGCACTGATAAAGGGGTCCTATATCAGCGCTTTTCGGAGCGCTAATAAAGGGGACCCCACCTTTATCTACGGTGGCTTTATCAGCGCTTTTCTAGCACTGATAAAGTCCATTTTTAGCGCTGATAAAGGACGTGTTTGTAGTAGTGGATGGACATAGGATGGCCAAAACTAGATGCTTTTCCAGGGAAAGTTGTTTGTTCCGGAGGCGATGCATGGATAGTTTCTCAGTGAGTTCCACTAATCACCCCTGGTGGTACACCTAGGCGTTTACAAGATGTTCCAGGGACTGAAGAGAAAGTTTTGGTGGCCCAGAGTTAAGCGAGCAGTGGCATAGTTTGTGGCCAAGTGCATAGTGTGTCAACAAGTGAAGGCTGAACACCGAGTTCCAGGCAGCCTACTGCAGCCTCTAGATGTCCCCGAGTGGAAGTGGGACGACATATTGATGGATTTTGTCACAGGGCTACCCAAGTTAAAAGGGGGATATGATTCCATCTAGGTGGTAGTGGACCAATTGACGAAATAGGCTCACTTTCTGGAAATCAGGGAGTCGAGTGCAGTGGATGCTTTGGCGAGAAGATAAGTGGATGAGGTGGTGTGATTGCATGGGATTCTGAGGTCTATAGTCTCAGATAGGGATGCACAACTTACCCCATGAGTCTGGAGAGGATTTCAGCATGCTTATGGCACCCAGCTGCATCTTAGCACTACTTTCCACCCCCAGAAAGATGGACAGACAAAGCGCACCATACAGACCTTGGAGGATATGTTGCGGGCATGTTTTCTAGACTCAATGGGATCCTGGGTGCGATACTTTCCCATGGTAGAGTGTTCCTACAATAATAGCTACCACTATACCATTGGTATGGCCCCGTTTGAATATTTGTACAGGAGGCCATGTTGTTCACCTGTGTGTTGGACCAAAGTAGGAGAGGCAGGCATCCTTGGCCCGGAAGTGCTGCAGAGCATGACAGAGAAGGTTTAGCTCATACAGAAAACAATGAATGCGGCCCAGGACCGACAGAAGTCGTATGATGATACTAGGAGGAGGCCCTTGGAGTTTTAGGTTGGAGACCAAATGTTCTTGAATGTATCCCCTCGGCGTGGGCAGTGGAGGTTCGACAAGGGGAGTAAGCTTTGTCCCAGGTTCATCAGACCCTTAGAAGTGTTGCGGAAGGTCAGCAAAGTGGCTTATCAGCTAGTGTTACCACCGCCGCTACTGAGGATACATGATGTCTTTCATGTTTCCTATCTTCGTCGGTATTTTTACGACAATTCACATGTCCTTGACGGGGGTAAGCTGGACATCGAGGACGACGTGACCTTTGTGGAGAGACCATTGATGATCGAGGATCGCGAGGAGAAGGTGATTCGTGGGCGAACCATTCCCTTGGTTCGTTTGTTGTGGAGACATGGTGGACTTGAGGAGAGTACGTGGGAGAGGAAAGCACAGATGCATAACCAGTACCCAATGTTTTTTTGAGCTTTATTCCTTATTGTACCTGTTGTGATAGAATGTTTTGTCATTTGGACATGGAATGTACTGATTTTCTTTCCTCTGAATGTCTGTGAAAAGCCCTTGCTATGGGAGAGGAGAGAACCCGAACCTAAATCAAGATGCATTAGGATGGATGCGATTAAACCCGTGTGGGGGAGTTAGTGCCGCCCAAAGCGGATAATATCTTGACATGGGGGAGGAGACTCCCCAACCCACATGCCTGGGCAGTTTGGCATGGTATGATGCTTGGTTCTTGATAGGGAAGTGTTTTTAGTTAGAGTGGGTTCACTCCTAAGAGGTATCTTTCAAGGTGGTTGTTTGGTCCCTTTCTTTCCTTCAGGTTTTTTTAATTCTCGAGGACGAGAATTGTTTAAGAGGTATCTAATGTAATGGTCCGGGTTTTGGGGGTCCATTACTTTGTGAAAATCTCGTGATGGGTTTTCTAGAATGGG
This sequence comes from Viscum album, assembly GCA_963277665.1. Lineage (NCBI taxonomy): Eukaryota > Viridiplantae > Streptophyta > Magnoliopsida > Santalales > Viscaceae > Viscum > Viscum album. The sequence continues at coordinate 1,081,560,865 of OY728138.1, forward strand.
AATCATGGTGATGTTTGGAGTAACGGTAGTCCTACTAGTAGCCTTAGCTTACCGGTAGCAGGCCTACTGGTAGATCTGTCTACCGGTAGCTGCAGCCTATCGGTAGCGCGGTCTACCGGTAGCTGCAGCCTACCTGGAGCTCGGTCTACCGGTAGCTGCAGCCTACCGGTAGCTCGGTCTGCCGGTCGCTGCAGCCTACCTATAGCTCAGCTGCCGGTGGCTATCACCCACTGGTGGCTCTGGCCTACCACACGGGCCAGTAGCGCTCCTTTTTGCACAAATTGGGTTTTAAAATCCCATTAATGCCCAAAATGTTTTAATTAATTATTTTATGAATTAACCTGGTGGGTGCGTCGGTTTAAACCACCCGACCTCTTTAATAATGTGTGGGGTCGCGTGGTCAACCCATGACCCCACACCTTACACAGTTTCACATTCTTATCTCAACTGTGTCTGCGGCCCTTATAACTAAAGGGTTCACCCTGGGTTTCTTCTTTTCTCGATCACCCTCGACGAGGAGTACTTTCGCCCAGACGAGCTGATTTTTGTGCATCGGGAGAGCCGCATTATTATGTGTAATGTTCTGCACCCGGCCTAAGCGTTGATCGTCGATCAACAAGTAGCGAATTTCCCCTTCATATCTCTCTTTTGTGTATCATGCGGGGTGGGCGTGCTTCTGTTTCTGTAGAATTGGGTAAACCAGACCTAAATAAAGATAATGAAATGGACTCAATAAAGAAAGAAGGGGGGTTGTGATCATTGATGTTGTTTTATATTATAATCATCTTTCTGAATTGTGTGGGCATACACCTACTGAAAATCATGGTCGTTGGTGGTCTTTCTCTTTGCATTAATGAACCCCTGGTGATGTTTTGAATGGATTCATTGTGGTTGTGAACTCCTACCATGAAAAGTAAATTGTTTAATTACGTATATTTTTCTAAGTAAATTGGAAGAACTAGGATCAACCCTTATGTGATAACCCCTGGTTAAAACACACCAAATTGTAATCATCGAGTGTGTTAAATCTTATAAATCTGAAAATACAGGCATGGCCCGGCTTTGTGTCAGTGGTAGTGGTATGGTTGTTTCCTTTTTCGGGATTACTGTTGGAGATGTGGTAGGGGATGGGATTACCTGTTTTTATACTCTCAATGGTTGTGGAATTGGGGATGGGATCCCCTGTTGTTATGGATTTAGTGTTTTCGAATTTTAAGACCCGGTGGTTACCTTGTTTATTTCACGAATTGGGTTGGGATTCTCTGTTGTTGAGATTCCCTTTTTTCTCCCGGATATTGGGCATGGGGCTGTAACAGTGGGTTCTCTTTAGCTAATGTGGCTTTATGAGAGAACCAGGTGTGGGCACTATGGTAGATGCTTGACTGTTTACTTTTCTGGACTTGTTCCTATGTTTACTAGTTGCCCAAGTAGGTGCAGAACTTAATTAAATATTTCTACTGAACATAAAAAAACAAGGATGGATAAATGGGTTTTGCTTAGCGTGAGTTGTAACTTGGACGTAGCACTGTTTGTGCTCTTTAGGAGGTCTGAAGAAAAACCTAAATATTGGTTGAGTGGTTGTTACCTATATATATATATTTTCTTTTCTGTTTCTTATTCACACCCCACCCATGTTGAGCAGTTAGTGCCGAACACCTCCATTTAATGGGGGAGGTTGTTTTTCCCAACACTATTTTTAGTGGCTGGTTATTAGCTCCTTTTCTGTTCCCTTTCCCAGATATCCCAAGTATCTTTGGGTAGGCTGTGATGGGCTTAGGTCCATTATTATCCCAAGAACCTTTGGGTGGGGTAGATTGGTGGTTGGCCAGGTGTGGGCGGCAGGTGGTTTCCCAAGTGTCTTCGGGATGAGGCCCAGGTGTCTTTGGGCATGGAAGTGGATCTTCTAACCCAGGTGTATTCGGTCATTATGGTGATTTTTTTGGCCTAGGTGTTTGTAGGCATGGTTACGTGTGATAGTTGTGGCCCAGGTGTTTGCGTGCGGGATTTGGCAGTGGAACTGCGTGTGGTTGTGGCCTAGGTGTGTGCGGGCGGGTGTGGCAGTGAGACTGCGATGAGAATGGCAGGATTAGTTCGATGCGTAGTATGTCTCAATAGCCATTGGAAAAGTGGTGTGGGGTACCCCAAACATCAATGTGCTCTTATTATATATATTACTTTACTTGCGCTATTTTGGGAGTGTGCCTTGGTGGGGCATGGGTGGATAGTTTACCTTGATAGGTGTTTGGTTTACTCTTTTTCTCACGGGACTTTAGTACGTTCCCCCTATTGTGGACGAGAGTATTTTGTTTTCCCTTCTGAGTGTACTTGTATTCTCACCCTACGTATATAAAACTTCTTTCAGGTTTCCAGGAGGAATCCGGGGATCGCGCAGGACCATAATAGCTCGGATCTTTGGGTAAGTTGCAGTTGTTGTTTTTCCTTCTTTAGTACTTACCCTTGTAGTCACTTTTGTACTTTGTGGATTTTACTTTTAAAACATGCATGTGGGAATGATTTACTTTTGGTTTTACTTTTCTTTTAGTTTTGGTGTTGTTGGTTTCCATCATCTTATCTCCCGATCCTATAAAACAGAAAAAGGGTAATGCCTTCCATTTAGTGTATGATTTTATACCCTTGGTGCTAGTTTCCACTCTGGGACCTATTGAAGGTGGGTTTCGGGGGTCATTATCTCTCCATCAACTTAAAGATGGAAGGACATGGCAGTCTGCTGGTCCTTCCCTCCTTTTGGTGAAGGCGGGTCATGACAATTATAAACTCCAGATAGTCATATTTAAACATTCATTATGATAGATAATCATTGATGACATATCAATTATAGAGTGATCACTATATTTTTAATATATAAAAGGTTATTATAAAACCTAATTGATATATATAGAAGATGAAATTTATTTGATACATTATAATGTACCCAATAACGACCAATTATTTGAGATTTATAGAGAGATGGAAATATTAGGATTTTACTTAATCCAAGGACCGAAAAATTAAAAAATATTAAATAAACCTTTAATGGGATTTGATTTAGTTTATCGAGATATTTACCAAATCCATACACACTGCAAAACCCTATGAATGTTCCACTATAATAAAACATTCAATTTGGGCATGCACTTTGGTAATAAGGGGGGTTGTATCAAGTACCATTATGTATTAATATTAATATCATCATATTAATAATTTATTTATTATATTTATACCTTTATTATTATAACTATATACATGGGATTGAATGATGAGTTTGTTAAAAATATGATTTTGATAAAAACAATCTAAAATAGTATTTTTTGGGAAATAAATAATTATGAATAAAATTAATTTTTTTATTTAAATCGTGAATTATAAAATTAATTTTATCTTCACGAAAGATAATTATAATAATTCCTTCAATATAAATGATAATATATTTTTCTGATGTCCAATACTATTTTAATGTGGTTTAGAAACTAGTTACTGTCATAAAATAAGTATTTCCATTTAAATTATATTTTTTTATTAAATAGTTAATTTATTGTAATTTTTTGTAATTTTTTCAATAATAAATATCAATTTTGAAATCAACAATTCACAATTATAAAATAGTGAATTTTTCATAATGTATTTGAAACAGTTTTTGTTTTTCAAAAAGATAAATATTTTATTAATATATATAATGTATTCTGACATCATAATATCCAAAATTTAATATTTTAAGTGATATAAATTTTATTGATGACCAAATATTTATTTATCATTTAAAAAAATTGTTTTTATATTATATAGTTAATTTTACTATCCTATTTTGAATTCATAAAACAAAAATTATATTTTATCATTTTAAAATCAAATCATTATTAACCTGACTGAATCTTACATCTACAATGTTATCATTTTTATAATTTTTTGGTTCCTATCCTTACAAAATATTTAATAACACTATGAATTAAAAGAAATAATTGGAATAATACAATCTGAATGTTTTTTATTTTTATTTTTCTATCACATAGTGTCCAAAAGCAGTGTTGTGAAATTAGTAAATAATTCTATTATATTTTTCTAAAAATACCTACACATAAACCACATCTATTCACACAAACGTATTGAGAATGTAAATCCTCACCCACTATATTTTCTAATAATCTCCCATTGTATCCAGATTTATTTATAATATCTACTAAATAATTAAAAACTTCCTTTACAAGGTAAGGGTATTCTCTCTTTCTCCACTTTATTCATGTTCCTTCATTATTTTTTCATTTTATTTACCATTTTTCACATTGGAATGAATTCCAACACATTCGTTTTACATTAATTATCATTTAAAAGTAACTATTGACCCCTCTTACTCTCATTAAACCCTTACATGATTGTTTATGTACACCTATTATGCTTCATAAATAATCCTTTAAATTTCAATGTGAAATAATTAATATAGTTAAAACAAACACCAATATATAATAAAGGATATTATAATATATATAACATTCATTCATTTTTTTGGGACATAAAGGTATTTGACCCACAGTATTTAATTATAATGAACCAACCTATGTATACTATTCATTTCATCCAAGGTATTTTCCCAATGTGGTGATGAAAAACTGTGATAATAGATACCATTATTGAATACAACCAAATGAAGACATATAAAATGATTAAAATACATACCGAACATACACAAAAAGTTCCATACTACCCATGGAATATATTAAAAATAGAAATTTATAAATATAAAAATATAATTGGCCTCCATTTGACCAACCATCATATATAAACAATCTATATTTGAAGGAAACATATATCAATAGAACCTGGAATACAACATGATGCCCTTTAATTTAACCTAGTTCTAAGAGGCATGTTCAATTATTTCCCAAAATAAATAGAAGGTTGTGATAAAAAATTACAATAGGATACAAATAAAGAATCTATAAAAGTTATAAAATTATAGAGTATCATTTTATAACGTTAAAATAAAAATTTATTTTATAAATCCTTTCCCTAAATAAATTTCATTGTAAATTTTTTTAGGTTTCTATTAATTCACAGAATAATCACCAAATACAGTAACATATCATGTATAAATGTAAAATAGAAAAATTAAATATGTTAGAAGATATCCATGAAATAAACCATCATTAAATAAACCAAGTAAAAATTTTAATGAACCCCATCTGGGAACTACCCAAATAGAATAAAATCTAGAAATAATGAATCCAAAATCTAGTATATGTTGTTTCCAATTGATATTGAGGCATTAAATTGTTTTCTTATATCAAAAGTGAATCCCCGATTGGTTCCACACACATTTGGGTCACAAATATCACTATCTCGATGCACCTAAAGTTATCAATGTTCCATTTTTTTCATAAACCATTTCCCAAAACCATGGACACATTTAATAAAACCTTTTTCCCCATATAACATACACTTCATCAAGAAAATATAGAAATAAATGAATAAAAAACCCCTCTATAGATCAAACAACCTCAATATTATGGATACATATCCTCTTTAAAGAATAATTATAAAATGACACAGATCATCCTTTGAAATTCATAAAATGAAAATAAAACACAATGTATAATTACAAATTATCAATCAATCAAGAATGTGAACCAAAAATGTATCCCACATCAACACTGAATCTTATGGAAATAAATAAGTAAATACCTCTTACTAGGATTATTCAAACCTCATGAAGGATGATCAAAATCATTGAATGAATTATTTTCAAGGTGTTTGGATCCCTGAGATCTACTAATAGAGCTTCTAGGTCTCAATAGGGATGGTTGTTGCTCAATGAAACCTATAATAGAGGTCCAATGTGTTTAAGACAACAAACCATGATCAATTTAAAATGTGAAGTTATTTCATATTTTTAATTTGTTTGTAAATAAAATATATAGAAATAATCATCACATTAGATTAAAAAAGATGATTTTAAACATTTCACATCAAGATCCCAATTAATGACATGAAAACCTTTCATGTAAAAATTTATTCATGAAATATTCCTAGAAATGAATAAATTATTTGTAATGCTATAACATTAGGAAATTATCAAATAATACATCTTATTTTCCATTGATAAAATGTAAAACATGTTTGGTGTACACCATTTCCTAGAGTCCTTAAATTCACCCAATCAAAATGGGGAACCACAAAATGAATAGGCTTGCCCGATGGAAGACAATAGTGTGATACAATATCCCCATGAAAAATTATTTCTATCCCTATAACATAATAAAAATTATATAATCAGAATATGTGAAGGCCACTACTACCTCACCCATAATTCCCACTCCCACATATCATGGCTATCCCACTAACACTTCCATATTACATGGTCGAAAATAATTTCATTACATTGCATTAAATTCTCTCAGAGATCCATAATATGAATTTTTTTCAAAACCAACATGATATTAGGCTCAAGAATGAAATCCTCCACTTCAATCATAGGGTAAGGTGATGGTTAAAACCTCTATATTTGAGAAACATGAAACACTTCATGGAAACAAATTTAGGATGAAATGAAAGAGTTCTATGAACATGATCCCAGACTCTCTTACCAATATGACCCTACTAAAGAGAGAGAATATCATGCCTCATTGAATACATATTAGTTGATGAAAGGATATATACATGGTAATCTTTATGGATGTTGACCAATGAAGCATCTAACTCTTTTTTCTCCATAGGTTAAAATGTAAACCACTAATACAAAGCTCCCCACAACAGAATAACTATAATGGGGACCCAATAATCTTTTAAGAATATTATAAAACAAAATTGATATTTTTATCATATTTGATGAATTTTTATTTCATTTCCAAAACTCTTAATCATAATTTACTAATTCCTTTCATTGAATGGATTATTACATCCTCTACCATTAACCATCCCCATCAACCATCCCTATGTCATTCAACCAAGTCATCCTTTTGAACATACACTACCTAATACACACATAGATTATGACCAAGAGCCCTATATTAAAGGGAAACAAGGCATTACTATCTCAATATGATGAAATTATATTAATAATTTTTTAATTAATATTAACTTATTTAATATTTTTCAGTTTTCAAAACAGTACAATTAAGAAAATAACATAATTCTTCATGATGCATGTACCTCACCTTAGTCTCTACCCTAAAAGAAGTTCTACATCATTTTTTTAGGAAATAAGATTAGAGTTTGTGCACCATTTCCTTGGGCCCTAATATTCCATATCCTTGCTGATGTACCTATCTTAGGTCACATTTCACAGTTAACTACCAATATTTCCATACCAACCCATGAAATCCAAGTTATTCCTTACTTAATGATATATGTTATATATAAAAATTCCTCTAATACCACTATTTAATAACCCCCTCCCACCATATATATAAAAATTAATGAGAGATACAAATTAACCCCTTGAGACGCCCCTCTAGTAGGCCTCTGGTTTTTGATTAACACAATGTGTAAAAAATTCAAATATTAAAGGATTTAAACAATATACAACAAGATCCTGAGATATGATGAATATACCACGATAAAATATATCCAAAAATATTTAATAAATCAAAAACCATACCAAAATTCATTTATAAAGAAAAATGAAAAGGATAAAAGTCTCCAATGTAAATACCAAAAAGTAACATTATGTCAACGACACAATAGTAGTCCAGAGTTAAAAACTTTTAATGTAATATATGATCCATGTAACCCTCCTACAACCCTAATAATATTTATATTTAGAAGACAGTCATTTAATTATAATAACTAGGGTAACCAAATTCTCTCATTCTCATGTGAATTAATCATACTTGTATTACCATGAGAAAATAATAGAACTTAAATGTACCTAAACAAGTATACTAACCAGGACCATCATGACTACTGAACCCTCACCAAATAACTCATAAATGTATAATAACTTAATATGAGTTATATCGATGAATGTTACCTGACACCACATTCCCATCGATTATCTACTCCTACACTAAAAAATGTATGTCTTACGTCTCCCACCTCCTTCAAATCAGAAATCCATACATTACATCCCTACTGTAGACACTTAGACCATATCATAACATAAAATCTTACAAAAGTACACTCTCTCCATCATTACTCATAAAATCTCATAACCCGTGTAGTAGGGTTCCATGAACATAATGAAAATCCACCTCATTCCCTCCTCCTACCATGCATGAGCCCCACCAGAAGTTATCAAATCAAATTTTGTCTAAAGAGTCATGGGAAATCACATCTAATAAAATCATATCAGGATAGTGAAATTTTGGACATCAAGCAATTACAACCCATTATTTTCATTTTCTCTTAAAGGATAGGGCATGGGAGTGAGAGTGACCAGCTAGCCATCCTCACCACCAATAGGTTGGGAAAAACACCCTCAATACAGTGGGTTGTGGGCATTAAATACCTAACAATGGGGGAACATCTATAAAATCAATATAAACGAATATATATATATATGTGTTTGTATGAATTATTTTAGAACAATATACCATCCATTGGTTTCACTCCAATGAATAAAAAAAATCACAACAACGCCACTTTTGATAACACTTGTACATGAAAAACAAAACATAAAAAGCCACAATGCCAATGTAATTTTTCAAATTTCCATTACCAAACCATTTCAATTAAAATATATTGTTCATTACTAATTTTATATCCAATTAATTTATATTTCCCAACCCCCCATTTAAACCAATCATCATGTTACAATGGAATCTTATGTTAGTCAATTAATTTTTTTACTATTATATGTATGGAAAAACAATAATTTTAATTACCATAAAAAATGGGAAAAATAACATGATATAAGAGATCATAAAATATTATTTTACATAATTTTCATTAAAAATTGAAAACATAACCACAATAATAGGCACATCCACCACATATTCACAAATGTCATATCATAACCAATTTACTCTAAACAGTCCAAAAACATGGTATCACTACCCTTCAAAAATTCATATATTAAAATATACAAATATCTTAAAATTATCTCGTTCGATATTCTATATCAAATAAATGAACTATGAATCAGACTAATAAAATTACTACACCACACATCCAATTTAATTATTCCATTTCACACAAAACACAGAATTAATTTATATTTATTCATGTGGATTTATGACATTCCATGTTACTTTGAAGGGGTTTTTTAATACAAAAATTTCATTGGAATCCATTTTATTTAACATACTATAAGTGATTAAATAATTCCATTTATGGTGATATAAAATAAATAAAAAAAAAATAGGGTTCTATAAAATCACAACTATAGTGAAAAAAAATCCCCCAATGGCCATGATTTTAATAAAGTAATTAACCACGTACAATCACTACATAAAGGATAATATCAAAGCTATAAATTTTTTTACTTCAATAGTCTTCCCCTTAAATTTCAATTATTTGATTAATTAATCTTATTAAGCTTGATGCAAACCAGCATTCCATGTATAACAAAAGAAAATACACATCTTATATGATTTAACTAATAAAAAATTTATGAATCATACCTACTAGTAAGAGAGAATATTTATTAAATATTAAGCACCAAAAAAGGAGGGTTTGAATGAATAAGGGATGTAATATATGATGTTATTGAACCCAAATAAAGATCTACATCAGGGTTCCAAAACCCCAGGGGAATCTCTCTAACAGAACCAGTCTAATGGTTTATCAAGAATGAATAAATGAAGTAATGATACTCCTTTTATAAGGAATAGATCTAAAACCATTGGGATTTGATTTGGATTCAATAGAACCTTAAATGATGGACCAATTTAATCAACATCATATTTCAATAATAGTAACACTTCATAGTATTTAGAAATCTAAAAATTAATTTTCAATTATTTAAAAAAGGTTAATTACATTATTTAATGATTTAGAAAAATTAAAAAAATATTTCCAAAGGGAAAAATTTTTTTTCTTCCAATATCTATCATAAGTGATCTAAAATAGGTGATATACCACAAATAATCTTCTATAAGTGATATAGATATAGTGATCTAAGAGAAGTGATATACCAAATTAATTTACCACTAATGATCTACTAATGGTGATATATAATAAGGGATACACCACATGTTATCATTTAGTAGTGAACTACCACTAGAATACTACAATAAGTGATCTTCAAAAAAATATCTACCTCCACTGATTGATCATCAAGATCTTGTGTCATCCTCTGAACACCCAATTTCTCTTGAAATCACATCTAATCTCCAACCTCCCTCCCCTAAACACTTCTGTACATCACATAAAAAAACTAAATCACTATATTATTTGTAATATAACATGCCATTATGTTTATGCCATTACAGGTCTTCCTCTATATTAAAAAAGATAAGGGTTGTGCACTCTGATGAGAAAGATGTAGTATTTTTCTAGTCCTTCAATGGGTAAAACATGATGTTGTAAATGTGTGTTATTCCTTTATAATTTCAGCTAATACATTTATAGGTTAACGTAGTTTCATGTTATGAGTTTTATGAGTTTAAATAGGACCCCTTTTGCTTTAACCACTATAATATTCTTGTATTTATAATTTATTTCTTATAGAAAATTAACTTAACATAAAAACATTCTAAAGATTTATAAAATGTTCAATTAACCCTCTATAACCGTGCAATCATTATTCATTAAAAACCACATAATAGATATTTGAGTCGATCCTTGAAATGATTGTTTGTTATATTAATTATTTACTATTTTATGTTAACCATACCATAGACTTATTTATGGAATATATTATTTTTTATTGATTGAAATTTTTCAATTGAAAATTTTTCTATATGATATCCACTAATATTTAATGATAATAACTATTTATATTGGAATTTGTACATGGAATCATATATTAAATTGATTAGTAGTGTCTGTTGTACAATAATGGTAAAAACATGAAATCTCTATTAAGTTATTCTTGATACTCACACCAATTCTAATATTTGAAATACATTATTACTTAAAAAATCATGAATATATTTTATTATTCTATAAATTAAATAGCTTTCAGAAAAATTTATTATGTTCAATTTCACATGAAATATACATAATTTTCCAAATATTTAAATATTTTTTTGATAAATTAATTAAAACTATTCAAGGGTTGTTTAATAACAAATACGAATATTATAAAATTGGTGAAAATGAAAGAATAGTATAGTTGAAGGAGTTTCAATACCTCTACTTCAGATTAGTCATTTCATTTAAAAAGTTAATTTTTAAAATAAATAATTTAAAATAATATAAAAATTATAAAAATATTAGATCCTTATTAAAATATATATTATAATTGAAAAATTTATGAAAAATATAATATGACCAAATAAATGGAATTTTATTGAAATGAGTAATGAATGTTACCACTTTCCCATTTAGATTCACATTAATTGAAAAATGGGAGTGATTATGTTGGAAATATTTTGAAAGAAATTTCTAGGAGTAACACATGATACCATAGGGAAGAAAAAATATAATTATTAAGAGATTCTAAAAGAACAAACCAAAAATGTGATGCTATTTCCAGTGAATTTCTTGATGTAATATTACATGGATTAATAAGAAAGAGGTTTAAAAAAATAATGCAATAATCTAAAAGGAAATAATAAGGAAATGAAAAAGAAGGAGAAAAAATAACTCATAATTAAATGTGTAAATATCTAAAACATAGAATCAAGAAACTAATGTTGTTTTGAAAATGAAGGTACAAATCTATGCTTGATTTATTTTTTTAGTCATGTATCTAAATTTGATTTTGAGTCATATAAATATAATTCTAAATATCATATAATGAATTAATTGAATGATGAAATTTAATTGTTTCTTAAAAAATTACTATAATGGGGGAAATACTAGAATAAATTATTATTAATTAAAAAACATATTCCAGAAAATGAGATCACCATTGAAGAAAACTAGAAATTTTGAAATCAAAATAATATTTTTGATGACATTTTATGTGGATATTTGGATAATACATAATAATAAAATATATAACTAAAGTATTACCATGATAAGTATTTTAAGGATAATGATGGAAGTTTTAATTATTTTAATATTAAAAATTAAAATTATGAAAATGAAAATGAAATTTCTAAAAATAGAAAATTTTATATTTTTATTGAAGGTAATGCTATAAAAATATAGTAATATTTAAAAAATTAATAAATATAAAACATGTATTAGATATTATTGTGAATCAATACATATATTTATAAATATATATTTGTAAAAAGGTCATTGAGATGCATTTCAGTTGTATCATATTTCAAATGTGTAATAAGGGAAACAAGGTAAGTGATTTATCAAATCAATTTTTTCAATACTATAAAAAAATAATTTATTTTTTTCAAAATACATAATATATATTTTTAATGTAAATAAATGGACAAAATTATTATTTCCGCCTATATTAATTTATCTAACCCAATTCTACCCATCAGATCTTGGTTAATAAAGATGTCTAAAAATAATTCTCTTAGGAAATGCGCCATAAATATTTAATCATGGTCAATATAAAACGGATGTTAATGGTTTATGCTGGTGATTACAAAACATTTCTAAAGTTAAACCATTAAAAAGGTTGTAATTTTATATTTATTAATAGTTAAAAAGGTTTGGTAAATGTATTTGGTGAGTTTTTTATTGAGACCCTAACCTTAAACACACAATATTTTTACAATCCTTGATGTACTTTTCCAACAAATACATTCTAATAATCAAGCGATCTATTATCTATGAAAGATAATACATAATATTACCTCATCGAAGTCATAAAGTAAAAATATTGATTTAAAAAAAATTATTTTTTTGAATAACTCCCATAGTTTTTCTAAAACTATATATGATATATGGGGAAATGTAATGAATACGGTGACCTTGAAATTCTAATAAGGAAACAAACAATGGTAATAAATCAAAACATTATATTTATGATTCCTAAGATGATATATTAAATAGTATGATCATAATACTAGGAAAAGGGATTAAGTAAATGGTACAATCAAATCGTGTACAAATGAAGGAAACATAAAACAATACATCATAACTAGATGTCATGTGTAACACCCCATTCTTCCATGGTACGTTTCCCTTTGAATAATTCAATAGCTTACGTTGTACGCAACTTGGAGTTTTAACACACCACGACCAATCAAACTAGCCATTATGAAAAGTAATACAAACTTTTTGTAATTTTGAAATTTATATTTTTAAAAATCGTTTGATTTTTGAATTCAGGTTATCAACATTAGCTTAGGGTGATTTTTTGGTATTTTTCTGAAAATATTAAATTTTTGATTAATAGTGAAAAACATTGCGTTATTGTTTAAAATCCACTTTTTTTTAGTAATTAGTTATTTAATTTTAATTTATTTTATGTCAAAATAGATACATAATACCTTCATATTTTCAATGTAATTCATTGGTGTCATTTTATAATAAGTTTAGATATATAAAATATTATTGAACTTTTTACCGTATTTTACCCAAATTCAAGGAGCATTTGCAAATTAACATAATACATAATTTTTCCACTTCTGTGAGTTGAATTTACCAAATATGAGAGACATAGTTGAAATTATTAAGTAAAATGTTTTTCAATATGATGAATATAATTTTTGGTGAATAGAATCTTTTGACTTTTATTTACCACGGTTAAAAGTAAATTGGCAAATTAAGGGTAAAAATGATATTATAATTACCCTAACACATATCCTAATTATATTGGATAAGTTTAATTCAACTAATACCAACCCTAGGAATAAAATATTACCATATTTGGTCAACTTGGATTTGATTAGGACATTTATTATTATTTTATTTAATGAAGAGTTAAAAGAGTTATATTCAATGTTTAAAAACAAAACCATTTTTATTATAAGATTAAACACAATAAAAATTCAACTATAAATATTCATTATAAATATAAAAAGATTTATTACAGAGTGGTATTTCATTTATAATTTTTAGACATTAAATAATTTAATTTAATTAATACACAATGATGATGTATTAATTACGTTAATAATTTAATATTAAAGTAGTTGATATTATAAAAATCCAAATAAATCTAAATTGATTATTTTGATAAATTCCACTAATTTTATTTGTAAATATTACATTTTAGGGTTTAATAAATATATTTTATTCGAATTGATAATTTTGTAATGGCTTTTAGAAAATTGAAATACTAAATAGTGTCAAAATTGACATAATTGAGTTTTTAAGACAAATACTACCTTATTATTTGATATAATATTCCAAAAAAATTACGGTTTGGATAAAAGACATAGATAATGATATATATATTAATACTTACCCACTTGTTGTTATCTTGTCTTGTTATAGTAAATTTATTAACCATATAATTTAAAAATACAAAGAGACATGGTAAATGTTGAAATATTTAACTAATAGTTAAATAAAAAATATAAGGTTAATATGGTGACCTAAACATATCTAAAACCTATTGGATGAGATGTTTTAGACCCATACCCACCATATCCTCAATAAAATTATTTTAGAGCCAATAGAAACCAAAAATGATTTTATTATATAATAATATTTCAAGCTTTTCCATAAGTGACCCTCACCTCTCTTATAAAACGGTACTTCTCCTACTCTATATTTCAAAACTCCAATTACATTTGGCTCAGATGAACCTTTCCCAAATATACTATAAACTATACTTCCTCCATCCCTGAATACATAATTTTATCAAAAAGACAACCAAATGAGCTCTTTTAAACCACTCAAAAAGAAACACCCGTAGAAGAGGTAAAAATTTCACCACCCTCTTTCATGTTATTTTATTCCTCTGTTTCCTATTTCTTTGTTATTTCATTAAAAAAATAATAACTCCAGTTCCTTATACATTCTTGGATTTTATTATAAATATGGTACAACCATATTCATTAATATACCCATCCTATAAATGAGAGTCACCAAACATGTGTACGTACAACATACCGTCTCCACGTCGTGGTGTAGTTTGTTATTCAAACACTTCATTATTTGGATGGGTATAATAATGAGTATATCTATAGAAAAAAATAAATATTAAATTTTAATGATTCTGTATATATGATATTCCATCCAATTACATACGATTTCACAATCAATATAATGATATTGTCGCTTGTGCGTATGTACATATTACCGTCTCCACGAATGAGTTGAGATTCATTCTCCATCATAATCATTCAAGAATTATTTTCATATTATGATTAAAAATAATGTTAATGAACATATTATAATTTGGTATATGAATCAAATACACCCTATTAATAACAAAAATGTCTTACGTAAACAAGCATTTTAAAGAAAACGAATCTGTTAACACCTGAAACGATGATACTGTTGAAATATTATTAACAAAGATATATTATAGGATCATATATGATATCATATTTATGTATATAGTTCTATTATAATTTAATAAAAATATTTTAACTATTATACATGATTTCATAATATCATCGAATAAGGAAAATCACAAGGTAAGGGTTAATTATACAATCTCTTCACGTATCTGATGTTGTTAGTATGTAAGTATCTACTGGGACTTCATTATCATCCACATACATGTTTTCATAAAAAATGTAATTCAAAACATTTTTTATATTTAATAGACTATGGTATAAAGTCATTTATAAACTTATTTGACCACATATGCTTTTAATAGAATCTTTTTGTCATTTTCTAAAAAAGATACTTTATGACCTTCTTAACAAAATTAATGTCAGAATACCTCTTTTTGACTTATACGGTAGGTGCAGCTATTTTCATCTGTTATAATGACGTCAAATCTTATCGTAAAACATTTTGAAAATATTTTCAATATAAATGTTTTCTTTTATAACTATGACTTTTAAATGATATCAGAATCGATAGAGATATTTCTCTACAAAAAGTTTTGTTTTCAACTATGTTAAAATCCTTTTATGGATTTTAAGCTTGATTGAAGTAGATTTATTATGATACAAATCATCCAAATCATGTGGAGGTTTTGTGATATGTTTGAATGTGGATGTGTTATTTTTACACCATTCATTGCTTATGGATAATGTATTGGCATTTTGTATGCATGTTTTAATACAAATGTTTATGTTATGTTTAATCCTTTTCATACGATGGATGCATTGGTCTTAGTAAGTGATGGGCGGAGC
The DNA here is from genome assembly GCA_963277665.1 of Viscum album. Taxonomy (NCBI): domain Eukaryota; kingdom Viridiplantae; phylum Streptophyta; class Magnoliopsida; order Santalales; family Viscaceae; genus Viscum; species Viscum album. Next base: position 1,081,577,076 of record OY728138.1, read on the forward strand.
CTGCTATAGCTCCACGATGCATCAGTAGGTCTCAAGAAATAAACTAGTGTATTGGAACCAGGCCTTGAAAAAGTCATATTTTTAGTATTGTCACAAGGCCTTGACTATGTGGTTATGAAGTTTGTCATTAAGCATTACTACATTATGAAATTGGCTGTTGATATTACATGTGATTATTCTACTAGTAGAATATCAATGTGAATTAGTAAATGGAATTATTTGATTTATAATTTAAATATTATAAGGAAGTTTATTTTTTAAAGGCTTGTGTGTTAGTCTTAAATTTTTTTAATTGTTTATGGATACTCTTGAAATTTTGTTCTATATTGTTATCTTTACTGAGCATCTGAGCACACCCCGTTCCCTGATTTATTTTCCCAGGAGGAAATGAAGTATATTATGTATGAATTGCAGGGATAGTATATGGGTTGAATGTGGTAAATGGAGACAATGTTGTTTTTTTTCATTTTATAATGTAATGTAAATCTCAATAACGTATCTAGTACATCTATGGATACTAAACTGATTGGTATTTTAGGATCTTGATTCCTTGTGATCATTCCAATGTTATTTAATAATGCCCCGACTCTGGGTAACTATGTTCGGGGAATTATAGTTGGTATTAGATAAAGGTTAGTACAAACCATGGAAATGAGATTTAGATAAATTCTGATTAGAGCACATTACCCGAAGATAGTCTATAAACATTGGTATCTAAGAAAATCCTAGAATTTTGGTACTGTATATATTTTGTGTATTTTCCAAGAAATACATCCTTGTCTAGATACAAGTAGGTAGAGGTGACTCTGGAACATATGTACCATGGAGTGACAACTCCGACAACGAGTTTTGGGCTTGACCTAGGTTATCCTGGTACATGACAATGGGCCTTACTACACTCTTGGTCACAACACCCCTAGTGGATATGCTTAGGATAATTCACATTTTCATTACAAACCATTATGAATGATTTATGACTATATACCTTTTCAAAAAATCATTTTTATGATTATGGGTTATATCCATAAATTGTAAAATTTATGTTATGTGTTTAATAGGTTTTGAATTATGTGTTATGATTCATAATCAAATATAGTGTGTTCAATTGTTTAGAAATGGTTCATATTGGAAGGAATGAACACCAAATCAATGCACGTAATCCATTTAGGGGAAGAACTCCTACTCCAGATAATTATAGTGGAACTGGTGCTACAGCTGGTGTGGATCTGCTTATCACCATAGTGGGAGAACTCACTCAGGTTTTGAATAATAATGTTACCCATATGGAGAAACCTGATCCAAAACGCGGAGGATAAATGTTATATATCTTTATAAGGAAACAACTACAAGAATTCAATGGGAGTACAAATACATTAGTATCTGAGCAATGGATATGTTCCTTAGAGAAAATATTCCAGGCTTTGGGGAGTATGGATAGAGAAAATGTTTTCACTGCAGTTTATCACCCCATGGGAGATGCAGATCAATAGTGGTAATTAATACGAAACACAGTGGATGATTAAGAAGTATAAAACAAATAATGGATGGAGTTTAAATTCATTTTCATAGAAAAATAATTTCATCATGACCATTGAGTGCATATAGAAAGAAAATATCTGAGTCTGAGGAAAAATAGTGGTGAGAATGTCACAATGTATGAGGCTAACACTACAAGGATAGTCAGGCATGTAGAAGATTATATACGTAACCATAGGAGTAATACTAATCAATTATTTTATGGTATTTAACCATTTATCTATTGAGCATTAGTCTTAGGAATCCTTCTCATCGTAAAAAGATATTGTCTCATGCGCTATTAAGACAGAAAAAGGACTTCTCTAAGTCTTGTGAATTCAAAGCAATGAAAGAGAAAAAGGGGTTACTGACCACTTTGGAAACTGAAACAAGGTTAAAAAAGGAAAATTTGAATATCCATCCTGTGGTAAATGTGGGATTAAACAGCATGCTAGTTTCTGAAAGGGGATTAGAGTCTATTACAGGTGTGGTGAAAAATGCCACCAATCTCGCGATTTCAAGGAAAAGAAAGAGGCTGTCAATGTGGAATTCTACAATTATAGTGAAAAGTTACATTATGAAAATGAATGTCCTATGTGCCAAGGGAAGATACCTTAGAGAAGGCCAATGGATAAAGTCCATGCTTATATGATCACAACTGCTGAGGTTGAAGCTCTAAAAGATGTGGTGGAAGGTAATTTAATGGTTTACTCAATTTTATCCAATGATTTATTGGATTCTGGATTATCACATTGTTTCATATCTTCCTAGTTTTATATGAAAAATAGATATTTTAAATTTTAATTAACAAGGTAGGTGTCCGTCAATACTCCTAAGGGTAATATCATCACAACAATATTTTGTGAATCTGTTACCATTAGGGCATATAAATGTTCTTTATCTGCTGATATCATCATCATACCCATGATTGAATTTGATATAATCCTCAAAACATATTGTCATTCAGATCATGATGCGACAATTTATTGTAAAAATACTGATATTACAATTTTCGATGATGATAAGAAGTAACTTATCTATAGAGCCGAAATGTCACCACCAAATTCTTCTCGAGATCCACCCCTAGTAGCTCTATTAAATTAAATTATCAGGGAAGAAGAAAATTAAATAATTATGGGTGAGTAAAATAATTTTCTAATAGAGGATGTACCTATTATGCATGAATATATTGATGTGATTCTAGAGGATTTACCTGGACATCCTCCATAATGAGAAATTGAGTTTCCCATAGGTTTAATTCCTAGTTCATGGCCCATATCGAAGACCCCTAATAGAATAGGCAAAGGGGAATTAGTGGAACTGGAGAAACAACTATATGAATTGCGTAATAAGGGAGTTATTTAACCTAGTGTTTCTCCACGTGGATCCCCTATCCTTTTTGTTATGAATAAAGACGTATCTATGAGGTTTTGGATTGACTACAGGGAGTCCAATGCTATAACAATAAAAAAATGTATCCCCTACCTCATATCGATTATTTTTTTGACCAGCTTCATGGAGATCAATATTTTCCAATGATTGACCTTTGTTCTGGATATCATCAGTTCTGTGTAAAGAAGGAAGACATTCCAGAAATAGCATTTTGTAGCAGGTATGGGCATTATGAGTTTACAATTATGCCTTTTGGATTAACTAATACACTCTATGTTTTCCAGGATTTAATGAATAGAGTTTTCATAGAATATATTAATGAATTTTTAGTGGTATTTTTTGCTGATATCATTGTATACTCAAAAAGAAACAATGATCGCGAAAATCACCTGTGCAATATTCGGAAAACCCTCAAAAAAATTAATTACATTGGATGTTTAGAAAAGGTGATTTTTGGCATCATGAGATTTCATTTCATGGTCATATTATCTCTACGGATAGAATCATTATTGATCCTTCAATTAACAAGTCAATCCATGAATGACCCTCACCAATGAGAATAATTGTGGTACCCAGTTTTATTGGTTTGACAGGTTATTATTGACGTTACGTCCAAAATTTTTTCCGGTTGGCTAACCCATTAACCCAGATCACACGTAAAGGGGTTATATTTGTTTGGACAAAAGTGTGTGAATAATGATTTAAAGAATTAGAGAGAATATTAGTCAAGTCTCTTATATGGAATCTACCATCAGGCAACAATGGGTTAGTTATTTATAGAGATTCTTCAAATAAAGGACTTCGTTGTGTCCTTAGGAAGAATGATAGAGTTATTGAATATGCATTATGATTGCTAAAAATTCATTAGAAAAACTACCTCACTCATTATATTGAGTTCAAAAATGAAATATTTTCTCTGAACATAAGGAGATACTATCTCTATGGTGAAACATATGAGATTTATACTTATCACAAGAGTTTGAAGTATATTTTCTCACAAAAATAACTCAACGTAAGGAAAAGGTGATGTCTTGAACTACGCACGGATTATGATTTCACAATAAACTACCACCTGGGGAAGAAAAATAAGGTGGTAGATGCTTTGACCAGAAAGGATCATAGAGTTTTGAACAATATGAGAGTTGAAAATGGTCATATTTTTATGGATATAGTAATGTTGGATATGGGAATAACCATAGATAGTGAAACATCAATTATTTTTCAAATGTTTTCCAACCCATATTTATAAGAAAGGAAAAAAATATCTCAAACAAATGATGTGATGTTTCGAAAGAAGGTTATTTTTTGAAATGATGAGAGACCGAGTGACTTCATATATGAAGATAAAATTTTGAAATTTTGGAAGAGACATTGTGGTCCTGATATACTTGATGTAAAAAAGGGAATTGTTGGATGACGCTCATAGCTCAAATTTATCTATACACCCTGGGAGCACCATGTGTATAGATATTTGATGGAACATTTTTTGTGGGACAACATCATGAGGGATATTTCTGATTTTTTTTCAATATGTATGTTTTTCAAACAAGTGAAAACTGGAAGGAAAAAACCTGGAAGAGTCATGAAACCTTTTCACATACCTGAGTGGAAATGGGATAATATTATGATTGAATTTTTCATGGAGCTACCAAATACTCTTAGAAGTAATTATGCAATATGGTTCATTGTTGATCATCTTACCAAGTCAGAACATTTTCTTCATATAAGAGAATATTTACCACTTCAATGTCTAGAAGGACTATATATTAATTATCTTGTAAGACTCCATGGTGTACCCCTATCGATTGATTATGATCGTGATCCCCATTTTAGAACATAATTTTTGAAATGTCTTCAGATCTCCTGGGATACCGAACTTCATTTTAGAACTAACTACCCCCCACAAAATGATGGAAAATCAGAATGCACAATTCAAACACTAAAATACATGTTCAGATTGTAAGAACCCAGATATTTTTTTCAGGTATGTTTCTTCGTTTCTTGTAGTTTTTGAGAAAATGAGGAAATTATGCATATTTTATAAGTACACGCCATGTACATTATGAGTACATGTCGTGTACTACCTGGTCACAGGTGGACTTGTGTTGGCCATGTAGTACCCACAAACAAGGCCATATGGGAGTGACTTGGAGGCCGCATAAAGCGGAGTACGGAAATGGCAAGTAAACGTCGTGTACTTAAAATGTACACGCCATGTACTTTTTGTCATTAAACGCACTAGGGTCACATCTAATCTCCATAACACTCTTCTTTTTGGTCTCGTTCAATCGAGAGCTCTATACGGCCGCAAATATTTAACGAAATCTCATGGGTGTATTCATCCTCTGAATCAAACACCGTCAGTTGCGTTAGAATCGCATCAGTGAGTTATCTCTTCTCCTAGTGCATCGTCTTCTGATTTATCTTCTCTCATGATATATCGTGGGTTGAATGTTTTAGACGTTATGGTAGATATTCGACGTTCTAAGGATATTAAAGCTTCAAGTTTCACGTATATCGTTCCTACAATTCCGAGGTAGGTGGTTTGTGCCTTTTAGTTCAAATTCTGTGAGTATTCTGTGAAAATTCCACCAATACCATTGAACGGGGTGTTGCATGTTTATCGTTATACCCCTACCGATTTCCGGTCATACTCGCATGTTTTTATAAAAGTTATTTGGATATGAATAGGGTTTTTATATGCTTTGGATGTATTGACATGCATATTCTATTTACGACCATTTTGTTTGGTTTAGCCAGTTTGCTACCTTTCTTGTTTTCCATGACTGTTGTTGTAGGGTGGAGAGTTATTATTATAACATGATGGATATGATTTAGACTGTTTATCCAAGTAGTTCTGTAGTTTTACTTTGGCCATACTATATTTATATGCTTGTTGACCTACATAGGGCTGTGAGAACCTGGTGTAGTAGGCTATAAGGGGGAATTGACCGAGTGAGCTTCCACAAAGAGTCATTCAACACATTATTCTATAAGGGGAATTGACCATGTGATCTTCCTTATAGAGTCATTAATTTACTTAAATTACCTTGATTACTGTAGACAATAAGTGTAATTGACAATGTGACCTCCCTGAGAGAGTCCATGACCATGGGGATATAAGGGGAATTGACCTTGTGGGCTTCCCTAGAGATTCCTATACTACCTTAGACTAAAAGAGGAATTGACTTTGAGTGCTTACTCATAGAATCTTTATGAATTCTTCTGATTGACCCTGAGGGGCTAGGATGAGTGAAATGCCCAGAGAGTTGCTTGTAATTATTATATAGGACCAGAGGGGATGGCTGTGAGTACATCCTGGAGAGTTTCCTAAATTTGTTTAGCTGTTTGTTTCACATATTTCTTGATATTGAAAATGTGGATTGTTTTCTGCTATGTACATTCATATTTACTATTTTGTGTACATTTACCTACCATATATTCAGTGACTTTTAGGCATAGATCTTCGGGTGGTATACTAGTGGTATTTAGTCTCATGCCCTATTTGGGTTACGATTTTGGGCCCAAACAGATTATATTGCTGCATGTATAAATAAGGGAAAGCACACTTCTACTTTAGGTAATTGACATGCTATAGAGCTGGAGAGCATGGGACCAAACATAGGCTTCCGATGCTGAGGAGTTGTTTATCTTTTTATTTTGTACATGGGAATAACAATATTTTTATTTCCCACATGGTGAATAGTTTGGATGCTTTTTATACATTTTTATCATTCATACCTATATATATGTATGTGCTCTAGATTCTTATTATTTAGGTCTTCCGATTTTTACTGTTGGTGGATATTTATTTCTTCCGCTATTGTGTGTTGTTACACCCAATGTGTACTCGAGAAATGAGGGCATAGTTTCCCCACAATCACACCAAAGCCCTCTCTACTAGCAGGTAGCCTCTGGCATGTAGGGAAATGTTCTTGAGGCCATGTGTCCATCCAGGTATGGGGTGACTCTGGGTGGAATCTGGAACAGGGATGTTACAAAGTGGTATATGAGGGATTATTTTTTCTTGATTTACAGTTTGGAGCCTTTATCCAGGGATAGGAAGGAATAGGTACTTGGTAACGAGCTATGCCTAGGAGTAAATAACCCATGTATAGGGATAATCCAATATACCTTGTTTATTGGAATATTCTTCTATCTTTTCAGGTTATGGTTGATATTAATTTCACCACTGGGAGACTCACATGTTTTTTGTTATTACTATTGACGTTTTTCAGGTTCTATTAATGTCACAACATAATGAGATGAGGGTATGATATCTAATGCATCATATAGGAACTTGCTAGTAATCACAATTCATGCATTCTTTCCATGTTATCAGGGATTGATTAGCGATTAAATGTTGTTGTGATAGATGTTGGGTAAAATATGCATGATTTTGTGATAGATGCCTTGATAAAAATACCTGCTATATGATAGGGTAATTTTTGTGCAAGGTTTTTTTGAATAAACGAAAAAAATTGTTTCCTGAGGTGTTATGGGCCCTCATAGAATAGAATTTGGTGGATCGTGGCTTTGTTTTCCTTGTTATAACATGTATAAGATTTAATGATTTTATTCGCAGGGAGTATACCCCCCCACGAATCAGAATTTGGTACTTCCAATGTTCATTTCAGTGTTTTTCTGGTTTCGAGAGTAGATTCTATGGATTACATTCCCAAAAAAACCCAGAATACACATCGTGTAATGTTATGTACATGCCCTGGGTTCTTCTGTTTGGGAAGAAACTTTTTTTTCTTATGTACACATCATGTACTCTATATACATGGTGCGTAGCCTCTAAAAGTGTCGTAGGCTTTGTGGGAAAGGACGCAGAATATGAAATTTGATGTGGGAACACGCAGTGTACTAGATGATCATGCCATGTAGTGTTGACACTGTGTCCACCTGTTTAAATAACAACACAGATGGATAAATCTTATGCTATACAGGTCGTGTTGGTGTCAAAAACGCCGTGTAGTCTGACCCAGGTACTTGATAATGTCACTAACAACATGGGTCGATGTTATCCTTCCATTTACATGTCGTGCTCATTCGGAGCACAGCATGTAGTGTGATCTATGTTTCAGGCCATGTCACTAACAATATGGGTTAGGTGAAGCTTTTCTAGTACACAACGTGTCTACCTTGCACACTCTGTGTAGTCTTGTCTTAGGAGAGCCATGTGGCTTAACCGTGTAGATGGAATCAGGCAGGGAAAGGGGATTTATGTACAAACCTTGTGTTAGGACAACATGTTGTGTGTTTCAGGTGTTAAACAACTAGTTTATGCAGGAGTACACGCACTTCTAAATGATCTATGGGAACACACATTTTAGGAATTGTACACATTGTGTAGTAATGTTTTGTAAAATTTTATTGATTTGTTTCTTTTATTCCCTTCTTATTCTTCTAGTTTTTAGTCCTTGATAATCTTGATCTTAGGTGTGTGATTAACCTTGCAGATTCATGCCACAGAGGTGTCCTCCGATTATGCGCCAGTTACCAGGTGGTGGTCAAACACCGGACATGGATGATCATGTACTACCTGTAGATCTTCCAGTTGTGCCAAAAATGGCACCATCCATTCTACCTGACATAGGTGTTGATGCTCAGTTTAGGGAGGGATTTCTGAGGATGATTAAAACCTTTTAGTTAGAACTACCTCCTGCCACATCGATGGCAGAATTGACGCGGGTCATTTAGCAGCAACATCCTGTTACTTTCTTATGGGACGGAGAACCAGAGGTTACAGAGTCATGGATAGAAGCCACGCTAAGGATTTTTGATCATATGGATATACCAACATAGATTTGGGTGAAGCTTGTTACCTTCATTCTTCATGATTCTTCCTAGGGGTGGTCGGATGTGATCTCATAGGCGGGATGCCAGCAGAATTTGGCTTGGGATGAGTTTCATTTTATCTTCTATGGTTACTTCTATTTAGAGACCTTGAGTTCTGATCGAGCCCAAGAGTTGACGAGTCTGGAGAAGGGTACTCTTAAAGTTATGGAGTATTCCTATGACTTACCAGTGCTGCAACGTTTCACTCATATTCTAGGAGGTGATGTGATGTTCCTTGCATGGTTGTTTGAGGATGGTTTAAAACACAACATCTGATCCCAGATGAAAATCTTCAGGTTGACTTTGATATTTTCTATCGTCAACCAGGCGCTAATCACAGAGAAAAATATGAGGGATTCTGGAGTAGTGTGCCAGGTCGGTTCGACATCCAGTGTTAGTAAGCCTCCTCCTGACAGCAGGAACAACCGCAGGGATATTTCAAGTGGGGACCTGAGTAGGCAGGATGCATCTTCTGCTAGCCCGGTGTTGTGCAAACAGTGTGGAAGTGTGGGAATATGAGGCCATGTTGCATGAGATACCCTGTAGAGTGTCGATCATATGGATATATGGGTAACCTTCAGTGCTTTTGTCAGTTCATCTCACTAGCAGCTAGTGACAGGGGTTCTATTATGAATCCTCATTCAGGAGCAGTGCCTCCACTTTCCCACCAGTTTGGGTTCTATAGTTCTTTTGGCCATTTGAGCTGAGGTGGAATTCATGGTCGTGGTAGTCAATCAATGGTTCTTTAGTGACAGCAGGGTGGATCAGCTCAGAGCGGTGAGGCAGGGTCATAGGGCCGCAACATAGGCCAAAAATTTTCAGTGGAGCCGACCTAGCAAGAGAAGGATCCCGTACCCTCTACTATTTGAGGTACGATGTTAGTATCCTCAGTTTTATCTTCGTCTTTTTTCGATATAGGGGCATCCCATAGATTTATCTATTTCTCTATTGTGGAGATCCTTTTTATCTGTATCTTTTCCCTTGCGGATATTTTGATGTTAGACACTCCGTTGGAGACTAGAACAACTAGTGTACATTAGTGCAAGGAGTTCCCACTAGAGGTTTATGGGTGTCACTGTCTATGGGACCTCTATTCCATAGAGATGACATGTTGTGATGTCATTATCTGAATAGACTATCTATTTCCTTTCCAGGAAGTCGTCTATTCTTATCATTGTATGGTAAGTTTTGTATCACCATATGGTGGATCCTTTCTTCATAGGGGCGAGTGGGATGTCCAGGCGATTAGAGCGAGTCCAGAGCATCACGGGTTTGGAGGATTTACATACCAAATTTTGATTATATATCTAGATGACCAGGGGACTTCATAGGTAGACCTTTATCCAGTGTTGGATCGTTTTAGGGATGTCATTCCTGAGGACTTTTCATGTTTTCCTCTGGAGTGTGAGGTAGAATTCTTGATTGAGCTTGTACCAGGTGTGGCACTAGTTTCATGTACTCCTTATAGAATGGGTACACCAGAGTTACAGGAGATCAAGAAATAGTTGGAGGAGTTGCAGGAAAAGGGGTTCATCTGACCCAGTACTTATCCTTGGGGTTTGCCTGTCCAGTCTTTGGAGAAGGGAGAAAAAACCCTCAGGCTTTGTGTGGATTAACATAAGTTTAACTAGTTGACAGTCAAGAACAGATATCCCTTTCCAAGTATTGATGTTCTCTTTGATCAACTACGAGGAGACCAAGTATTAGAAAATATTGACTTGAGGTCTGGTTATCATAAAATGCACATTAGAACATCAGATTTACTACTTACAACCTTCCAGAGTAGGTAAGGTCTATATGAGTATAAGATTATGTCTCTCGGTCTCACAAACGCACCTACACTTTTCATGACACTGCTGAACTGAGTGTTCCATCCATACTTGGATTCCATTGTGGTTGTTTTTGTGGATGATATCTTGGTGTACTCTCACACTTGACTCACCCCTGCTACCCATCTTTAGATCATTTTGAGTACACTGAGAGTGTAGAGACCCGAAACATGACATACATGTATATTACATTAATTTTTCGGAAGACTTAATACATAACTAATATAGACACACAAGTACCGTAATAGTTTAGTGTCTTTGGAATCATGGACCATAATCTTCTAATCGTGGTGAAAGATCTTCAATATCTCCCATAAAGATCTTCCACTTTTGTTTCCTTACCTAAAACCTTTCTTTTAATCATGGGGGCAAATAAAAAATAAAAAGGGTGAGCTCAAATGCTCAGTAAGGATAATAATGGATAAAATAAAACATAACATATACATTTGAACTTAAAAACATGAACATAATGTTTAAACATCAAAATATTGAGCAACGACATAAAACATGGAAGTACATAAGGCATAGATCATAATGGAACATAAATCATGATAAAATAGCATGGGAATAAGACATGTAATTGTGGCATCTATTCATAACATGTAATTATTTCCATAGTATCCAATTCATTGCTGCCAAAACCATCTTAGCAGACAATGTCCCTTTCTGAATCGAGTTCACTCCTCGTTCCAGTCCTGTAATACTGAAACGGATTAACTTACCATTCCAGCCATGTCTATCTCATGAGATATAAATCATTACCCAATGAATTGGAGGAAGATATATGTCCCACCCATCTAATAATGAAATCACTCTTACTTGTGCCACAAAATAAACATACATCATTCATAAAAACACAATAAATAAAACAATTTCATAAAAATCATCCCATCATCACAAAATCCATATAAAATAAATGGATATCATTTCATAATAAGAAAAATGAAACCATTTAAATCATAGAGACATGATACTTGAAACATACAAATATGAAATAATGTAATCTTAGATGAAAAATGGTTTTGATAAAACACTTGAAAAAAATTCTGGAGAAAAATATCCTTTCCTCTTCAAAATCATTCTCTTTTCACAAAATTTCATGCAATTTTAAAAGAATGGATTTTTTTGAAAATATTCATGAAATATTTTGGAGAGATCTTCATGAAAATAATTCTTTATAAAACCGTAAAAATCCGTTCGTGCCGTATAAGTTAAAAAAACATTCTTCTCGTAGTTTTGCCAGAAAAGTCATAGAGTACCTTGTAAAAGAATGATTTCATACATACCATGTAGTAAAAGTCAAAATGGGTAAAAATTACATTAAACATACATAAAAACACTTTTAGAAAACATGTACATGGATTATAACAACAACCCCAGTAAATACTTACGTATAGCAATCTCGGATAAAAATGAGATTTGCGAAATTATCCCTTACCTTAGGTCTGATATGCCTCGTATGGATCCGTAACTCCTGTATAACGATTTAAATAAAGTCATTGACTTATTACGTAATCATATTCATTTTTATGATATCATATATGTTTCACTTATGAATATATATTACCCGTTCTTTTGTAAATTCCATGTTAAAGTAGCGTTTTGGGTAAAATCATTTCATTTATCGTATGTGTTTTGACTTGTCGTTCTTGATATTATTACTTATATCCTGATTTACATAATTCAAGAGTGTAAAAAATTATTTATATATAATATATATTCATAGTATACATATATATTATAGATCTATAAAAAGAAAGGAATTACACCGTTCATGGAGACGGTAGGCCGTACGTACGCATGCACGATGTTTTCGATTCCTTATCGAATTGAATGAAATTAGATAGATGAAATACATATATATTCATAAATACAGTATCATTATTATGTCATATATTTTATTATTATTTGTTATATATACTTTATAATCATTTTTGAATGGTTTATCATGGAAAATGAATCTCATCGCGTTCGTGGAGACTGTAGTCCGTACGTACACACGAGCGATGATATCATTCCCATGATCGTGGAATTGTATTAAAGTGTATTTATAATATTAAAGAATAAATATCACTTTACAATAATCATATATATTCATTACTTTCACCATTATACTCATCCAAGTAAGGTGGTGGCGGAAAATAGATTACACCACGGCGTGGAGGCGGTATTCCTTACGTACGCACGCGCAATGATTTCATTTTTTGTAGGATGGATAGATGGAGAAACACGGTTGTTTCATAATTATAATAACATATAATTATATGAGTGATACTTATGTTATTACTTCATAATGATAAAAAAATACGAAGGAGTGGATGAAGAAATAAAGTTGAAATAATCGGTAACAGACGTTACCTCTTCTTTGAAGCACCTCTTTGAGACCTCCTCTTGGGGCACTAAAATTGCTCTTTGAAGAAGACCAGGACCTCGAGGATATTTCTAGGGAATTGGAGAAGGGAATTTGGCAGTGTTTGGACGAGCTTGAAGGCTCAAAGTGGTGTGAGGAAGAGAGGGAGGAGGTACCCTTTTATAAGGGAGGAGAGGGTCACCTTTAGAAAAACTAAAAATATTATTTTATTATAAAGCCATATTCGGTTTTAAATAGATCCAAATTGATTTATTTATAAGATAAGGTGGGGATGGGTAGAAATACTCTCATAAAATATAATTTGTACACGTTTAGTTTACTATTTTAATATTATCATTTAGATTTAACTTTAAGTTAGATAATTTTACTTTTACCGTGCCTTTTTGTGTTCTTACACTATAAGGTTAATAAACTTACTATAACAAGCCAAACAAACCCCAAGTTGTTTATTATTTATATATATAACCTTATCTAAGTCATTTCTCCGAACCATATATTTTTAGAAATAGAATAACAATTAATAATATAATATCTGTTTTAAAAACTATTTAATGTCAATTTTGACACTATTTGGTAATTGATTTTTTTGAAAATCATAACAGAATTATTAGTTCTAAAAAAGTTAACTAAATCAATAATAACATTTCATATTAACCTATAAAATTAGTTTAATTCATAAAAAGTCTCATGATACATTTATTTGGGTATTTATAACATCAATTATGTCAATATTTCATTAATAAGATAATTACTACATCATCATTGTGTCAAACATAAATTAATTTATTTTATGTATAAAAATTATAAATAAAGTAAAATTATTTATTAAATCTTTTTATCTTTATAATTAATATTTATAGTCGAATTTATCTTATATATAATCCTATATTAAAAATGATTTACTTTTTAAACATTGATTTTAACTATTTTAACCCTTCTTTAAATAAATTAATATTAAATGTTTTAATCTAATCCAAGTGGGGCTAAATGGTAATATTTTATTCATAAGGTTGCTTTTGGTCGAATTACACTTATCCAATAGAAATAGGAAATGTGTTAAGGTAATAATAATATAATTTTTACCCTTAATTACCCTATTTACTTTTAACTGTGGTAAATAAAAGTAAAAAGTTACTATTCACCAAAAATTATTTTCATCTCATTGAACCACATTTATTTATTGACATCAACCATGTCTCTCAGATTTTTGAAATTTTATTCAAAAAAGCGGTAAAATTATGTTTCATGTAAAATTTCAAATTCTCTTAGGAGGTGGGTAAAAGACGGTCAAAAGTTCAATAATATTTTTATATATCTAAAATTATTATAAAATTACTCCAATGAATTACATTGAACTTATATAGGTATTATGTGTCAATTTTTACCTAAAATAAATTTAAATAAAATAAATAATTATTTAAATTAAAAGTCGGTTTTTAAATAGTAACCCAGTATTTTCACTATTCATCAAAAATTGAAAGTTTTCATAAAAATACAAAAATTTCACCCTAGGATAATTTCGATATTCCGAATCCAAAAATGAAGTAAATTTTGAAAGGTGAAATTTACAAAATTTCAAAAAGTGGTTATTAATATTCATAACGGCTAGTTTTAATAATATTTTAATAGCATATCGTTGTTTAGTGAAACTCGGTATTGCGTACAAGACACGCTATCGAGGAAGGTCGCGATTGTGTGTAATGCAGCCAAGTTAGGGTTTCATGTTGTGCAAGACTCCTTTGTTGTAACGTACAACACAAGACATCAATAAAATTAAAAAGAATATTTTTCATAAAATCTAGGGGTGTTACATTCTAACCCCCTTAAAATGAATTTCGCCCTCGAAATTCGTCGGGGGTTATAAATGATTTACTACTCGAAAGTTTTTTTAATAGAAACGTAAATCGTAAAAGGAATACCAAAACCACTCTTTAAAAACTAAAGTATGAAACATAACGGTTACCCAAATTAACTAATCACTTGGTTTCCACATAGGAGAACATAGGTGAAAATATCGATATGGAAGAGAAACCTAACCAGCATGTTATGATGGAGAGAGGTGGAGAACATGGCTATCAAAAAGCCAATAATCACAATGCTATAGATTTGTGATGATCTAAGGTACCATCTAATTCATCGGATATAAGGGAACTAGGACAACATTTTTGGTTTTCAAGATCATTTCCATAAATTTGATGAATTAAAAGAAATACTTACATGATTTTGGTACAATCTCACTGTTTTTCGTGAATTGAACAATTTCCACCACATCCCTTAAAGAGATTAAATTGAATTTTTTATTCGTGATGTGTTAGCAGATCATGTGATAGAATGATGGGTCATTCCAGCTGTTTCAAACAAATGGTTAGCAAAAGTTATAAGTCTGTCTTATGGGTAGATTAATCATATATGGTTCCAAAAATGAACTTGTACTTCATATATCATACCGCTTAATAAAATAAAACTAGTTTCTACTAACCAAGGACTTCATGTAGGCCAGTGGTAGGCAATAAAGTCCAGTCGCACTTCGTTTGTGGGTTCGATTCCCACAGCCTTGTTCGACGAGATGGGTTGTCTCATGTCCTGTAGGTTGTCCTTTTTCTAAAACTACATTACTATAACATACTATCAATAATATCGAACTAACTTATGTAGAACATAATCCATTCCAATATTTAGGCTTATCTAAAATATTTTGGTCTGATCTCATAGTATAAAAAAATTGATTACTTGAAATGTCACATAACATTCACATGAATTCCATCATTTATCCCCCATATATCATAAGATATATCTTTTTGGTCAAATTACAAACATGTGAATACCTTAATAATGTTTTATATTGAAGAATGAATACCCATTGAACCTTAGTGAAAACATGAATATTGTCAAATTTTAACACTTTCCCCACACAAAAATCCCAAAAATTCTATATACTCAAACCATAATATCACTTAGTCCTTGTATCAGTCATGAGATCATGATTACTATAATATTATTTTCTCCTTATCCCTTCATTATGAACATTTCATCTGCTTTCTAAAAATATTTCAATCACCGTTTCATGGTTACCAGTACCATATAAGTATTGAAAACCAATACATAGATATTCCAAAATTCTACAATACCATAAATGAGATTCCATGATACTATTTTGAAATCCCATTACATAAACACTTAATCATTACAAAACACCATTTTCATACTCAACATCACAAATAGTGATCACATGAGACTTCCCATTATCCTTTTCCTTAAGAGGTTTCTCACGTTAATCATCATTAACCCGTGGATTAGGGTATTATTTAGCATAATTCACCATTTAATTGCACATGAAGCATTGAAGTGTTGGTGTAGAGTTCTCTATAGTCTTTTCTCTATTCACATCATTAGCAACTTTTTTCCCATTACTTCAACAATAAACTGCCCGATGACCTTTTTTTCCACACTTAAAACATTTTATAGTACCTTTTAGGCGATCTCCACCATGCTTCTTTCAACACTTTGAGCATAAAGAAACATTCATATTATTTTCACCATTGTTATGAGATTTCTCCTTGAACTCCATCTTTCGTTTCTTGTCAAAACCATGAGATGGATATGTTACACCAACATCCAGTTCTACCTTGATAGCACAACGCACAATTTCTTCATAGCGACTGAAGTCTCTTAGCGCTAATGCCCTTCGAAGACTTGGTTTTATGCCACTGAAATATCTATCAACATTTTTTAAGTTGGATGATAAAGCGAGATGCATACCTTGAAAGTCTTGTAAAATTCGCTTCGTATATACCAACAGATTCATCATCATTATTCTTAAGCTCATGAAACTCATTTTCCATATTTGTTCAAAGAATACGAGGGAAGTACTTACTGAAAAACAAGTTCTTGAACTCGTCCCATTCCATGGAGTCAATTTCATCTCTTTGCCTCGTATTCTTGATAAGATTCCACCATTGATCAGCATCACCTTCCAAACGATATACTGCTAAGATGACATTATCATGCTCAGAACATTATAGAACTGAAAACATCTTTTCAGTAGTACTGATCCATTGTTCAGCCACTGATGGATCAGAGGACCCGCTAAATGAAGGTTGATGCTGCCTCATGAAGGATTCAACAGAATGTTTCTCTTTTAACTACTCATTTTGAAATCCAGAAAGATTTATGGCTTGTGTAAGTACAGAAATAAGATTGTGCACTCCATCTCCCATGACATTGGTTTAGTCAGAAAGACAATCATTGCATTGTCCATTACACTGACCAACAAGGTTCCTTCGGGTTCCAACCATCGTTTATACCCCAAAAATAATAGTGTGAGGGGAAAATACCATGCTAAGGCAAATAACATAATAAAGGGGGAGTACCTTCAATATCTAACATCTTAGGTTTAATTCTAAGATCGTTAGCGTAATTATAGGATTATATCCTATACGTATACTTAACTTTAGAGACATCCCTAGACCTACCTTAGAAATATCTCTAAGGATATCACTACACTTTTCGCATCATAGTTTCCAAAGGTTGACTATACCATTCCTCTGATACCAATTGTAGAGACCTGAAGCTTGACATACATGGATATTACATTACTTTTGCGGAATACTTAATACATAACAAATACAGACACACAAGGATCGTATTAGTTTAGTGTCTTTGGAAACTTGGAATGTGATCTTCTAATCGTGGTGAAATATATTCAACATCTCCTATAAAGATCTTCCACTTTTGTTTCCTTACCTAAAAGTTTTATTTTAATCTTAGGGGAAAATAAAACATAAAAAGGATGAGCTCAAATTCTCAGTAAGGGTAATCATGGATAAAATAAAACATATCATATAAATTTGAACTTAAAAACATGAGCTTAATGTTTAAACATCAAAATCTTGAGCAACGACATAAAACATGGAAGTACATAAGGCATAGATAATAATGGAACATAAATCATGATAAAATAACATGGAAATAAAACATGTAATTGTGGAATCTATTAAGCACATGTAATGATTTCCATAGTAGCCAAGGCATTGCTTCCAAGACCATCTTAGTGGGTAAAGTCCCTTTCTGAATCGAGTTCACTCCTCGTTCCAGTCCTGTAATAATGAACCAGATTAACTTACTATTCCAACCTTTCCTATCTCATGAGATATAAATATTTACCCAATGCATTGGAGGGAGATATAGGTCCCACCCATCTCTTAATGAAATCATTCTTACTTGTGCCATAAAATAAACATACATCATTCCAAAAAACCCAATAAATAAAATATGTTTCATAAACATCATCCCATCATCACATAATCCATATAAAATAAATGGATATCATTTCATAATAAGAAATGGAAACCATTTAAATCATAGATACATGATACATGAAACATAAATATATGAAATAATGTCATCATAGATGAAAAATGGTTTTGATAAAAAACTTGAAAAGGATTATTGAGGAAAATATCCTTTTTTTCTTCAAAATCATTCTCTTTTAACAAAATTTCATGCAATTTTAAAAGAAAATGACTTTTTTGAAAACAGTAATGAAATCTTTTGGAGAGAGCTTCCTGAAAATAAGGCTTTATAAAACTGTAAAAATCTTTTTGTGCCGTATAAGTTAAAAAAACATTATTCTCATACTTTTGCCGGAAAAGTCAAAAAGTACCTTGTAAAAGAAAGAATTCATACATACCATGTTTTAAATTTCAAAAATGGGTAAAAATGACATTAAACATACATAAAAACACTTTTAGAAAACATGTACATGAATGATAACAATAACCCCTGTAAATACTTACGTATAAGCAATCTCGGATAAAAATGAGATTTGCGAAATTATCCCTTACCTTAGATCTGATATGCTTCATATGGATCCGAACCTCCTGTATAATGATTTAAATAATGTCATTGACTTATTAAATAATCATATTCATTGTTATGATATCATAAATTTTTCACTTATGACTTTATATTACCTGTTGTTTTGTAAATTCCATGTTAAAGTAGCATTTTGGGTAAAATCAATTCATTTATCATATGTGTTTCGACTTGTTGTTCTTGATATTATTACTTATATACTGATTTAAGTAATTCCAGAGTGTAAAACATTATTTATATATAATATATATTAATCATATACATATATATTATAGATCTATAAAAATAATGGAAATACACTGTTCATGGAGACAGTAGGTCATACGTACCCATGAACAATGTTTTCGTTTCCTTATTGAATTGAATGAAATTAAATAGATGAAATATATATATATAAATAAATCCAGTAGCATTATTATGTCATATATTTTATTATTATTCATTATATATACTTTATAATCATTTTTGAATGGTTAATCATGGAAAATTAATCTCATCGCGTTCGGGGAGACGGTAGTCCGTACGTACGCACGAGCAATGATATCATTCTTATGATCGTGGAATTGTATTAAAGTGTATGTAGAATATTAAAGAATCAATATCAATTTACAATAATCATATATATTCATTACTTTCACCATTATACTCATCCATGTGAGGTGGTGGTGGAAAATAGCTTACACCACGGCGTGGAGACGGTATTCCGTACGTACGCACACGCGGTGATTTCATTTTCCGCAGGATGGATAGATGGTGAAATATGAATGTTTCATAATTATAATAACATATAAGTATATGAGTGATACTGATGTTATTATTTCATAATGAAACAACTAAATAAGAAGAAGTTGGAGAAGAAATAAAGTTGAATGAATCGGTAATGGAGATTACCTCTTCTTTGAAGCGCCTCTTTTAAACCTCCCCTTAGGGCACTAAAATTGCCCTTTGAAGAAGACCAGGACCTCTAGGATGTTTCTAGGGAAGTGGAGTAGAAAATTCGGAAGGGTTTGTCCGAGATTGAAGACTCAATGTGGTGTGAGGAAGAGAGGGAGGAGGGGCCCTTTTATAAGGGAGGAGAGGGGCACCTTTGGAAAAACTAAAAATATTATTTTATTATAAAGCCATATTCAGTTTTAAATATCTCGAAATTGATTTATGTCAAAGCTAAGGTGGGGATGGGTCGAAATACTCTAATCCAATAAAATTTGGACAAGTTTAGTTTACTATTTAAATCTTATCATTTAGATTTAACTTTTAGTTAGATAATTTTACTTTTACCGTGTCTTTTTGTGTTCTTACACTATAATGTTAATAAACTTACTATAACAATCAGAACGAACCCCAAGTTGTTTATTATTAATATATATAACCTTATCTAAGTCAATTGGGCGAAAAATATATTTTTAGGAATAAAATAACAATTAATAATATAATATTTGTTTAAAAAACCATTTTATGTAAAATTTGAAACTATTTGGTAATTGATTTTTGTGAAAATCATACCAGAATGATTAGCTCGAAAAAAGTTTACTAAATCAATAATAACATGTCATAGTAACCTATAAAATTAGTGTAATTCATAAAAAGTCTCAAATTACATTTATTTGGGTATTTATAACATCAATTATGTCAATATTTCATTAATAATATAATTACTACATCATCATTATGTCAAAAATAAATTAAATTATTTAATGTCTAAAAATTATAGATAAAATACCATTACGTACGAAATCTTTTTATCTTTATAATGAATATTTATAGTCGAATTTATCTTATGTATTAACCTATATTAAAAATGATTTACTTATTAAACATTGAATTTAACTATTTTAACCCTTCTTTAAATAAATTAATATTACATGTCCTAATCTAATACAAGTGGGCCTAGATGGTCATATTTTATTCCTAATGTTTTTTTTAGTCGAATTACACTTATCCAATAGAGATAGGACATGTGTTAGGGTAATAATAATATCATTTTTACACTTAATTACCCTATTTACTTTTAACCGTGGTAAATAAAAGTAAAAAGTTACTATTCTTCAAAAAAAAATTCATCTCATTGAACCACATTTTATTTACTGACATCAACCGTATCTCTCGGATTTTTCAAATTCCATTCACAAAAGCAGTAAAATTAAGATTTATGTAAATTTGCAAATTCTCTTAGGAGGTGGGTAAAAGACGGTAAAAAGTTCAATAAAATGTTTATATATGTAAAATTATTATAAAATGACTTCAATGAATTACATTGAACATATATAGGTATTATGTGTCAATTATGACCTAAAATAAACTTTAATAAAATAAATCATTATTTAAATAAAAAGTCGGATTTTAAATTGTAACCTAGTGTTTTCACTATTCATCAAAAATTGAATGTTTTCAGAAAAATACAAAAATTTCACCCTAGGATAATTTCGATATTCCGAATCCAAATATATAGTCCATTTTGAAAGATGAAATTTAAAGAATTTCAAAAGGTGGTTTTTACTATTCATAACGGCTTGTTTTAATAATATTTTAATAGTATATCATTGTTTATTGAAACTCGGTATTGTGTACAACACACGCTATCGAGGAAGGTCGTGATTGTGTGTAATGCAGCCAAGTTAGTGTTGCGTGTTGTGAAAGACTCCTTTGTTGTAATGTACAACACAAGACATCAATAAAATTAAAAAGAATATTTTTCATAAAATATCGAGGTGTTAGAGAGAGAGAATCAGTTATATACTACGCTCTAAAATTGAAACTTTTTGATGGATCGGGTTCACTTCCTCAGTCATATTAACCCAGATGCAGGAGTATCAGTAGACCTAGAGATAGTGAGACCTGTAGATTCTTGGGATCAGCCGAAGAACAACTTTGAGGTGTCGAGTTTTCAAGGGATGGAAGGATACTATAGACGTTTCATACAAGAATTTTCACTCTTAGCAGCAGAGTTGACAGGTCTGAAAAAGAAGAGTGAGAAGTTATTATGGTTAGATTCTTGTTATTTAGACTTTTAGAAGATGAAAGGGAAGTTTAATTATACATCGATAATAGTCTTTCTAGAGATAGGAAAGACATATACTGTGTATTGTGATTCTTTAGGTTTCAAGATAGGAGTCGTTCTTATGCCGTGGGATGGAGTTGTTGCGTATGAGTCTCGGCTGTTGAGGTCAATGAGAGGAATTACCCGACACATGATATGGAGTTGGAAACTGTTGTTCATGCCCTACGCTGCTGGAGACAATATCTTCTGGGAGAAAATTTTGTGGTTTTCACTGACCACCAAAGACTCAGATATATCTTCAATCAGCATGATCTAAATTTAAGATAGCAGAGGTGGGTCAAGTACCTATAGACTTTTGACTTTGAGCTTTCCAACACCCATGGGATGGGCAACACAGTGGTTGAGGAATTGAGTAGGAGGACTCAAATAAAGACAGTTCAGGAGGCCAGCAGTGAGTGGAAGCTTATGACTCTATTCTCGGAGATGCATTTGGAGGTGCACGACAGACAGGGCTAGACCTTTCTATAATCTGTAGACATTACCTATATTCTTCTTGATTGTGTTCGAATGAGGCAGCTATCAGATTTTGAAGGCCAAATACTAATGGGGTGTGTGTCAGGAGAGGAACCAATTCCAGGATGGACCATAGGTGAGGATGAGATCTTGCATTTATAGGGGCACATATGGGTGAAAATAGACATACGATAGGAGCTGATTTAGGACTTTCATTCCACAGTTTGGGTAGTTCATCCTTGCGTCACCAAGATGTATCTTGATCTACACTATCATTATTATTGGCAAGGTATTAAGAGGGATGTTTCTGGTTTCATTTTGAGGTATTCCACTTGATATCAGGTGAAAGCGGAACATCAGAGGCTATCAGGGCTCTTACAGTAGTTGCTTATACCCAAGTGGAAGTGGACCGTTGTCGAGATGGATTTCGTGATAGGTCTACCATGGTTGCCTTGAGGGAATGATATAGTATGGAATTTCAATTGCAGACACACAAATATTGCTCACTTCTTGAAAATCAAGGAGACCATTAGTATGGATGATCTTAGATGGTTGTACATCTATGAGATTCTACGTCTTCATGGAGTTCCGCACTCCATCATTTCCAACAAGGATGTATGTTTTACTTCTCGGGATTGGCAGGGGCTTATGAAGGCGTTGGGTGCACATGTACTTTTGAGTACAACCTACCACCCTCAGATAGAAGGCCAATCCGAGTGTACAATTCATGTGACTAAGGATATGCTGCGACCTTGCATTCTGTATTTTTTAGGTTCTTGGGAGAAGCATATACCTCCTTTAGAATTTTCTTACAACAATAGTTTTCAAGAAACTATTTAGATTCCACCTTATGAGGATTTATACGGTTGGCCATGCCGATCAACCTTATGTTGGATGGAGGTAGGAGAGGCAGCTTTGCTGGGACCGTGTTTTGTTCAAGAGACAACAGAGCAGAATGGGTTGATTCAGGAGAGGATGTATATAGTGTAGTCTCGACAGAAGTCTTATGTTGTTCAGTATAGATGACCTCTGTAGTTCGATGTCAGGGATCATTTTTTCCTGTGTTTCACACCATGGTTGGAAAACAAGAGAATTTGGATACATGGTAACCTTTCTCTGAGGTTTGTTGGGCCGTTGGAGGTGTTGGAGAGAGTAGGGCTGATTTCCTCTTGGTTACAGTTACTTTAGAGGTACCAAGCTATGTAGGACGTCTTCAACATTTCTCAGATTCGATGTTACTTTTTATATCAGTCTCATTTTTTCCAACCTGGGGATTTTTTTTAGAAGTGGATGCACCCATTGAGAAGAATCCTATCTGGATTGGGGATTGAAGTACAAAGGTTATCCATGGTCGATCTGTTCCTCCGGAACAGGTGTTTTGGCAGCATGGGCGATTACAAGACAAGACTTGGGAGAGGGAGGTGAACGTTTGATAATTGTGGCTAAAATGTTTGGGGTTTCTTCTTCTACAACGTGCTAGGGATATTAGGGGATGGAATTTTTAAGGGGGAAGTTTTTAAGAACCCATATCTTCTTTTCAGGTACGTTTTTCCTTTTCTAGTCATATTATAGATAAAGTGAAAATTCTGGAAATTTTCTAAGTACACGTCGTGTACATTATGAGTACACGCTGTGTAATACCTTTTTGGAGGAGGTCGTGTCCTGGCCGTGTAGTAGCCACACACATGGCTATGTGGGGGTGACTTGGAGGCCACTTAATGTAATGTACGGAAATTGAGAGTACATGTCGTGTACATCAAAATTACATGTTGTGTAGTTTCTTTTTTTCATTAAACACACTAGGGTCGCGTCCAATCACCAAGAAAAATCTTATTTTCAGTCTCATTTGACCGAGAGCTCTGTACGGATGCTAATATTAAATGAACTCTCAAGAATGAATCCATCCTCTAAATCAAACACCATCGGTTGCGCATGAATCTCATCGGTGAGTTCTGTCTTCTCCCAGAGCACCATCTTTGGATTTCTGTTCTCTCGGTAAATATCGTGGACTTATCGTTTTAGACATTTTTGTAGATCTTTTATTTTTTAAGGAGATTCAATCTTTGAGGATCATTTAAATCGTTTGTACAATTCTGAGGTAGGTGTCTTATGCCTTTCCATTAAAAGTCATTGAGTATTATGTGAAAATTCCAACAATACCCTGGAATGGGGTATTGCATGTTTACCTTTTTACTACTATTGATTGACTTCTATGATTTCATGTCTGTGTAGAGGTTATTTGGATGTGAATAGGGTTGTTTGATATGCTTTGGATGTATTTCCATGCATTTTTTTTACAATAGTTTGGTCCTATTTAGTGAGTTTGGCAGCATTGCCTATTTTCTATCCCTGTTGCTGTAGGATGGAGTGTTTTTATTCTGACATGCTTGATATGTTTTCGACTTTTTATCCATATAGTGTTGTAGATTTACTTGGGACATACTACAATTCTATTATCATTGACCTACACAGGGACATGAGGACATGGTGTAGAATGCTATAAGGGGGAATTGACTGAGTGAGCTTCCTCAGAGAATCTTTGAGCACGTTAGACTATAAGATGAATTGACCATGCAAGCTTCCTCAGAGAGACTTTATTTTATGTGAATTACCATGATTACTCTATACTATAATGTGAATTGACCGAGTGATCTTCCTCGAAGAGTCATTGACCTTGGGGATATAAGGGGAATTGACCATGTGAGCTTCCTCAGAGAGTCCATGAATACCGTAAATGATAATGGGATTTGACTGTGAGTGCGTCCTCAGAGAGTCATTATGAATTATCATGACATAACCAGAGGGGTTAGGACAAGTGCCCTAACAAGACGGTTGCTTATACATCTTAGGTAGGACCAGAGGGGATGGATGTGAGTTCTTCCCACATGGTTACCTATTTGTGTTTAGCTATTTGATTCGCTGATTGCTTGATATTGAAACTATGGATTGTTTACTGCAGAGTACTATCCAGTGTACTATTTTCTATACTTTTACATGCCATATTTTCAATGACTATTAGGCACCGATCATCGGATTGTTTACTACAAAGATTTAGTCCCACACCCTATTTGGGTCATACTTTTGTGCCCAAACAGGTTATATTACTACAGGTATAGATAAGGGAAAACACATTTCTACTTTAGGTACGTGACTTGCTAGGAAGTTGCAGAGCATGGGACCATGCTTAGGATTGCGATGCTGAGGAGATGTTTATCTTTTTCTTCTATACTTGGGTTTTTCCTTGTTAATATTTCCATCATTGTGACTTGTTTGGATGATTTCCTTGACATATTTATCATGCATCATTATATATATATATGTTATCTAGTTTCTTATTATTCTAGTCTTCCGCTATTTACTGTTTTTGGATACTTACTGCTTCCGCTACTGTGTGTTTTTACTTCCACTATGAACTCTAACAATAAGGTAATAGTTTCCCCACTATCAATCCAAAACCCTCGCTGCTAGTCGGTAGCCTATGGAATTCATGGAAGTGCCCTTTAGGCCATGTTACCAATCGCGTATGGGGCACCTATAGGTGGCTTCCAGAACCGGGATGTTATATAGATCTTTCTCACATGGCTTTTACGGTATATGTGATCAATATTTAACTCTTGTAGAACATTCCTATAACCAAATCATTCATTCTAGTATTCAAATTGCACCATATGAAGCATTATATTGAAAGAGATTTCGCACACCAACATGTTGGGCTGATATTGGCGAATGAAAACTCATAGGCCCCGAACATGTTGAGGAAACAATGAAAAAGGAGAAGACTATCCAAACCCACATTAAAGCTACTCAAAAGTAGGAAAAAGTGCTATGTAAATAATCAGAGGAAGGACTCGGAATTTCAAGTATGTGATCATGTTTTCTTGAAGGTGTCTCTATGGAAGGGTTTTATAGGATTTGGTAAGAAGGGTAAATCGAGTCTTAGGTACGTCAGACCTTTTGAAATTCTTGAACAAATTGGAGTTGTGGCTTATTATTTGGCAATGCATCCAAGTCATTCAAAAGTTCATGATGTGTTCCACATATCAATGTTGAGATAATATATTCCTAACCCAATGCATGTAGTCACCTATGAATTAATTGAACTGGAACCTGATCTGTCTTATTGTGAAGAGCCTATCATGATTCTTGATACTAGAGAACAAGTGCTGAGAAACTGGATGACTCATCTGGTAAAGGTTCAATGGAGAAACAATAAGATGGAAGAGGCAACGTGGGAACCTGTGGAACTTATGATGAAGAACCACTAGAATCATTTTATGTAATATTATACTAGAAATTTTTTGGAAGTAATTATTTTAAGGATTGGAGAATATAACACCCCAATCTTCCACGGTACTTTTTCCTTTGAATAATGTAGTAGATTGCATTGTACGCAACTTAGGGTTTTAACACACCACGAAAAATCAAACTAGCAATTAGGAATAGTAATATCCACTTTTTGAAACATTATAAATTTTATTTTTCAAAGTGTACATCATTTTTGAATATGGAATATCGAAATTAGCATTGGGTGGATTTTGGGTATTTTTCAGAAAACATTCAATTTATTATGAATATTGAAAAACACTATTATTTATTAAAACTGACTTTTTATTTAAGTAATTAGTTATTTTATTTTAATTTATTTTCGATCAAAATAGATACATAATTCTTATATATGGTCAATATAATTCATTGGAGTCATTTTATAATAAGTTTGGATCTATAAAAATTTATTGAACTTTTTACAGTCTTTTACACACCTTCTAAAATGATTTTAAAATTTGCATAAAACATAATATTACCACTTTAGTCAGTTGAATTTGAAAAATCCAAGAGACACGGTTGACATCAATAAGTAAAATGTGGTTCAAAAAGATAAAAATAATTTTTGGTTAATAGTAACTTTTGACTATTATTTACCACAGGTATAAGTTAAAAAGGTAATTAAGGGTAAAAATGATATTATAATTACCGTAAAACATGTCCTAATTATATTGGATAATTTAAATTCAAAAAAAACATCCTTTGGAACAAAATATGATCTTATTTGGTCTACATGGATTTTATTAGGACATTTATTAATATGTTTTTAAAGAAAAGTTAAAACATTTAAATTCAATGTTTAATAACTAAACCATTTTTAATATAGGGTTATAGACAATATAAATTCGACAATAAATATTAATTCTAATTTCAAAAAGATTTCCTATATAATGGTATTTTATTTATAATTTTTAGACATTATATAATTTAAATTATTTAGTGCACAATGATGATGGAGTATTTACCTTAATAATGAAATATTATGATAATTGATATCATAAATATGCAAATAAATTTAAATTTAGACTTAAGAAAAATTACACTTGTTTTATAGGTTAAAATTACATGTTAGGGTTGATTAAATTAATTTTATTTTAAGTTATATTGTTTTTATGGCATTCAAAAAAATCAAATACTAAATAGTGTCAAAATTGACATAATTCAGTTTTTAAAAAAATACTATATTAACAATTGATATAATATTCTTAAAATATAGTGTTCTTACAAAAGACTTGGATAAGGATATATATATTAATACAGAATGACATTGGTTTCTCATGGCATGTTATTGTAAGTTTATAAACTATATAATATAATAATACAAAGAGACAAGTTAAATTTCAAACTATTTAACTAAGAGTTTAATCTAAAAGATAAGGTTAATATTGTGACCTAATCCTATCTAAAACCTATTAATTGAGATGTTTTCGACCCATACCCACCATACCCTCGACAATAATTCATTTTTGTCCCATTAGAAACCGAAAATGATTTTATTATAATGAAATATTTCAAGCTTTTCTAAAGTGACCATCATCTCTCTTATAAAACTGTACTTCCCATTATCTTAATTTCACACCACAAAAGCCATTTTGCTCTGCCAAACCCTGTCCAAATATCCACTCAACTATCCTACCTTAATCCTAGATGCCATAAATTTTTCATAAATCCATCCAAATGATGCATTCTGATCAACTCAAAAAGAAACACCTGAATAAGAGGTAATAATTTCTCCACCCTCTTTCAAGTTCTTTTCATCATCCTCGTCATATTTTTTTACCATACCAAAATAATTACTCCAATATATTCTAAATACTGTGATCATATTACAAAAATGGTACAACAATATTCATTATTATATCAATCGTATAAATGAAAAATTCACCATACGTGAGTACATACAAGTAACTTTCTCCACATCGTGGAGTAGTTTTTTCTTCAAACACTTCATTTTTTTGATTGGTATAATAATGAGTATAACAAATGTCAAAAATAAATATAAAATTTCAATTATTCTGTATATATGTCATACCATCCAATTACATATGATTTCTCCTTCAATATTATGATATTTTCACTCGTGGGTACGTATGGATTATCGTCTCCACGATCGCGATGAGATTCATTCCCCGTCGTAATCATTCAAGATCAATTTTCTTATTATGATTAAAAATAATGTTTATGAACATAATATCACTCGGTATATGAATTATATACATCCAATCCATAACTAAAATGGCTTACGTAACCAAACATATAAAGGAAAATGAATTAGTTAACACAAGAAGTGATGATACTTATGAAATATTATCAAGAAAGAAGTATTATATGATCTTATATGATATCATATACATGGTTAAAGTTCTTATATAATTTAAAAAAAAAATTAACTATTATTAAAGGGGATAAGATTCCATCGACTAAATAAAATTAAAAGCTAAAGGTTAATTCTACAATCACTTTACTTACATGAGGTTGTTAATACATAAGTATCTACTGATACCCCTTTATCATCCACATCCTTGTTTTATTTAAAAATGTAATTAATGACATTTTTACTATTTACTAGACTATGGGTTAATGTCATTTATACCCTTATTTGACCACATATGTTTTGAAAGAAATATTTTTTTTGTTTTCCATGAAGGTACTTTATGACCTCCTAAAAAAAATAATGTTAGAACGACTTCTTTTAACTTATATGGAGGTTGCGGCTATTTTTCATGATTATAACATCATGGAAGCTTCCCATACTATTTAATAAGAATATTTTAAAAATAAATATATTCTTTTATAATTACATAGCTTTTAAATTATTTATAAATATAATGAAATATTTCTATTTAAAAAATTAGGATTTCATCTATGTCAGCATCATTTGGTGGATTTTGAACATGTATAGTGTTGATTTCTTATGATACAAATATTCCATTTTTTATTGATGGTTTTGGTAATTTTTTGACTGTGGATGTTTTATTTTTAATCCATTCATGGTTTATGGATAAAGTATTGACATTTCGTATGCTATTTTTTATACGAATGTTTATGTTATGTTTAAACCTTTTAATATGAGGAATGCATTGGACATAGTAAGTGATGGGTGGATCCCGCTATATATTCTTGATGCATCAATAGGTATCAAGAGAAAAACTAGTTTCCTGTCACAAGTCCTTGAAACAATCTTATTTTTTGTCTTGGAACAAGGCCTTGACTATGTGGTTATGATGTCTGGAATTATGCATTACAACATTATGAAAGTGGCTATTGATATTAAATTTAATTATTTGACTAGTAGAATATCCAAGTGAATAAGTAAATGGAATTATTTGATTAATCATTTCCATATTATGAAGAAGTTTTTGTTTTAAAGGCTTTTGTTTTAGACTTATACATTTCATTAAATGTTTATGGTTATTCTTGAATGTTTCGGCTATATTGTTATCCATACTAAGCATCTGAGCTCACCCCTTTCTATGATTTACTTTTCCCTGGATGTGAAGAGGTATATTAAGATTGACCTGCAGGGGTAGTGTAAGTGATAAATGTGAAAAATGGATAAAATGTTGTTTTTGTTTTCCATTTTATAATAGAATGTAAAACTTATGAATGTATATTGTAATTTCAAGGCTACTATATTGATCGGTATTTCAGTATTTCGATTTATCGTGATCATACCAATGTTATGTAATAATGCACCGACTCTAGGTAACTGGGGTAGGGGTGTTACATCACAGTTTACTCCCAAGACCATCATCATGACGTTGACAATATATTGTGGTGTTCTGTGTTCCCACCCTAAACTCATACTTACAAACTAGCGAGATATAAATCATTAAAAAAATCATTATAGGGAAAGTAAATTCTTTACCCACCCACTAGATAATATAAAAACACATATACATTCCACATAATAATAAAAACATACAAATGTAATATACATAATAAAATCCATGATAAATAATTCGTTTTCAGAATTTTTATTAAAGATATAAAAATGGGTGAATCACTGGGATTTCTCAGAGAAGATGAAACGAAATCATTCAAAACATTCATTATTGCAAATTTTTCCAAATTATTTAATTTAAATTTATAGTGTATAAATTTAAATATTAGTATTTATGAAAATAATTAATAAATGAGACACGTGGGTGGTGCTCTAGGAAATATTTAAAGGATATTTTAAAATAATGAAATAGAATATTGTTTATTAAAAAAATATAACCAAGTGGGTACTATATAAAATATTTATGGGTTTTAAAATATATTTTTGTTTTAAAAATAGTTAATGTGGGGTGATGGTTGATTTAAGGAAATAAATAGGAATGTACCCTTAAATCATATTCACATAAATGTTATAATTTTGAACAGAAATAAAAAATGTGTTGTCCCTAATAATGAATGTAAAATTAATCATGTTATATATATAAATAAATTATATTTAAAAAATATAAGAAATATTTAATAAGAATATAAAAGAAAATGGAGAAAATAAAAGAGAACATATATCAAAAAGTTAATGATGGTGGTTAAGAAGATCAATTTTATATTTAAAAAAAAAATTTGAAATTCCATATCATAAAAAATAACAAAACAATCTATTCATAATTGGAGAAGGTATATATAATGTTCACATGGTAGGAACCACTTTTATGATTCCAATTATAAAGGATAACATTTTTGGTATTGGAAATTATGGAGGAGAGGAAACTATTATTAAAGAGGATGTGAATTATTCTTAACATAATTTCATTTTCATGAAGGATTAAATTTAATAAATAAATAATATTTTAATCAAAATATATCTTAGAGGATATAAATATGGAATAACATTTGAAATGAAACAAAAAAACAAATGGGAAAACATTATATCCAAATAAATAATATCGAGTTTTAAAAGACCAATATATTTTAAGGAAGACATCAATCATAGCCTAAAAAAGGAAAATAATTTATATAATTTAATTTTTATTTTTCTAAAATATTTTATTATATTAAAATTTATTATCTTTTTAATTATTCTATAAAATTAAAATTTTCATAAAATATCAGTGAATGATGTAATGAAAGGA
The DNA here is from genome assembly GCA_963277665.1 of Viscum album. NCBI lineage: Eukaryota > Viridiplantae > Streptophyta > Magnoliopsida > Santalales > Viscaceae > Viscum > Viscum album. The sequence continues at coordinate 1,081,608,804 of OY728138.1, forward strand.
TATTGCGAGAGAAACCTACACCTCATATATGAAAAAATGATGAAAATTACAAAAAATTCTTGAATTAAAAAATTATTTTTATTAAAAACATGATTAATGATATTTTCTACCTATATTTATTTTCTATAATTTCTTTTTATCATCAAGTGTCATAAGTTTACTACATCGTCTACCCTTATTTCAGTTACTTGATGTTCTTTGTTAAATTCTCAGAAACATTCAGGTAAGTCGATAAAGTCAATGTGTTATAATATAGTTTCATAATATTGATAATATTATATTTTTACTTCCTTTATTATTACATTATCAAAAAATTGATACTATAAAATAGGTTACCCATGAATGAACTCAGATCATGAAAGGTACCTTGATAGGTTATTTTTAGTAGTCAAATTCATGATAACATTTTATGTAATAATTACGTGTTGAATATATAATATTATCATTATATAATGGAAATTTTTAAACTAATGATGTTTGTATATATTAAATGATTATTTTCTAACCAAGGATATTAGTATGGGAAATAATAGAGAAACATCATTAATGGATGCGGTAGTCTAAACGTACTCTTGGACGACACTGTATTTTTTCTGGAATAAATTAATGTTATAACTGAGGATATTATTATAGTAAATGAGTGAAAAACATCATCATATGGATGTAGATGTTTTAACGTACACATAAAGGTGGTGATGAAAAATTGATCACTTTATTAATAGAGGAGGTAGTCCACACACACACAAAACTAGATTATCCTTTTTCTCAAATATTTTGTTGTAAAAAAGGAAGATACTTTAGAATGAAAATATAAAATATTATTATCGACACTGATATCATACTATCTTATATATATGAGGTTTTGGGTGGTAGAAGTTAAAAAAAGTAAGGAAGTGAGGTGGAAAATATTACCTCTTTCTTTTGATGCTAGCCTTTAGTCACCATAATGAGGAACCCCTGATTGGTCTTTTGAAAAGGTAAAACATTATTGGGAATTTGTAGAAGATTATGGAGATACTATGATAGGTTATTAGTTCAACCTAAATGGATTTGGAATAATGTATATATTTAGGGATAGTGGTTTTATTCATAATTTATGAGAAGGGTTTTTTATAACACATAACTTATTAATAAAAAGATGGAAGAAGAGTCACATGTAACGAAAAAAAGTGGAAAATAATAGATTTTGTGAAGTCATAATGAAGGTAAATATTTAAACACACTATTACAAAAATAATGTCAAACTATTTTTAGTTCATTTAATGATAGATTATTTTTACTCACACCAATTTCAATTTTTATTTAAGGTAACAAATTTAAGGTAAATAATTTAAATTATTTTCAAAAAATAAAATGATAATTATTATATAATGTGAAACTAGTGATTATAAATATGAAAATATTTTTTTAAACGTTATATTTGAAAAAAATATTAATTTTAATAATAATTTAGGTAACATGAAAAACCCCATTTTTTGAAAAAAGATTATCTTTTAACATAATAGTTATGTTCAGATTAAAATTAAAATTTGTTTTTGATTATATTGAAATTATTTTTTTATTAAACTAATATTTTATTAACATTAAAATAGTACAAAATTCTAATATCACCAAGTGATAATTTTATTAACAAATGAAAAAATTAGTAATTTTTAAAAAAAATTCCTAAATTTTATACAATGTTATGCATGGTAATAATGTATTGTATTTTAAAATTTAAAATTTAAATTTTAAAAATATATTATATATTATAAAAAGGTTTCTAAAAAAATTATGGCAATATTGTATATTATTTTCAAAAAAGTTATAGTATTATTAAAATCATTATTTTTCAATATTCACCAAATAATAAGTTATTTTAGAAAAATAAAAATTATATATTATAAGATAATATTGACATGATGAATTTATAAAATATTTTTATCTTATGAAATCCAGTCTCTAACATTTATCAATTTAGTTTAAAAAATAATTTTCAATATATAATAATGTTTTTATTTTAATGAAAAGATGAAATTTTTAACCGTTCAATGTTCTTAATATTATATTATTTGAATTTATAATTTAAAATATTCAAATATATTATTTAAAAAATAATATTATTTTAAAACTGTTCAATTTAATCTAACAGGATATAATAATCAATAGTTAACATAACATTTCTCTGGAAAAAGGAAATATTACTTTTATTCTAAATATGCATAATTATGTGTCGATTAAATTTAATTTTTTATTTTATAAACAAAAATATTACCAATATCATTATATTAATATATTTATTTAAATTTTATATATACATCATATCATGTTTTAATAATTATATTAGTTTTTTATTCAAAATACATAAATATATGTTTATAATATTCAATTATCAGATATTATTTTCATTATGAGTTATATTATTTAATATTTTCCAATTAATAATAAATAATTTTACTATAAATATCATTTATATGCCCAAATACCATATTTTTAATGACCATAATTGCAACAACCATAATTTCAATGGACATATATTAAACATCCATATTTACAAAGACTCTATATCAATAATATATATATATTTAATAATTAATTATTTCATTTTACCCTCACATAACAAGGAGGAATTTTTATTTAACATTATAGATGATTTATAATTAATTCTCCTTTTATGGTGATCTTCCTAATTATTAGTTTTTTAGTTATTTGTGATCCTCAATGTTGAAGATGATCCCAGAGATTTTCTAGTGGTTAATCTTTTAATTAATTCTATCTGTTTTATAATATACCCTTATCAAGTTTTAATATATGTATTCCATCCATGGATATTAATTAATCTATGTTTTTTAGAATATAGATTTATATTTTATTTTGTAATATCTCACTTATTAATGAATAAAATGTATTATTTTTTTTGTTATTTTTAGGGAATATTTTCTTATCTTGTTTCAGAACTTTTGAAAGAATAAGAAACAATTAATTTCTATTATAGGAATATATAATAATAAAAAAACACGACAAAAAAACATTAATAATAATAATTTATACGTAAACAGGGGGCACTATGTCCCCTATAAACAAATTACACTATTAAAATTTTAATCTTTTACTCACTAACAATGTTATAAAATTTAATTAAATGGGTGACGCTTGGGTATCAGATAAACTATCCTTAAATAATTATATTAAATATATAAGAATAATAATATTTAATATTGTGTCTGATAAGAAGTCAATTAAAGTGTTATTTTCTCTCATGTTATTTAAAAATACTTTCTTAATATATATGGGAAAATGCAATGAATGTATAACAAATTAAAAAATTTATAAAAAAACAAATAATTAAATAGTAGTATTTAAAATAAAGAAAATTAAATAACTGAAAACCAAAGAACAAAAGTAGTGTCTAATTTATTTGATTCTCCGTGATCAATCATTCATTATTTCATGAATTTATATTCACACCAATAATTCCATAAATACATATATCATGAACACAATAGATGTATCCAATAATGGTTGAATGATGAAGATAAAAAATTTGATCATTGATAAATATTTCTTTTAATAATGTGTTATTAATTATAAGGAACGATCACCAAGAACATTGAAACAGAGGTTCATTCACTATTCTTACAATCCTCATTCGAGAATTGGAAAATTAAATAGAATGAGCTATCATATAAATGATACCCTTCCATAATTTACAAGTCATATATAATGGTCAATAAACTATGAATAAGGATATGTTAGTTATAGAATGGAATGAATAAGATACAAAATGACTAGAAAATTAAACAAAAAAAAATAGATCAAATTTCAATGAAGAAAACATACAGAGACAATTATAATTTGAAACTGAAGAAATGAAATCTCTTAATGAAATAAAGATTCAAATATTATTTTTGAAGAGAAAATGATCTATAATATCTCTATTATGGTATAGGATGAGGCTCCACTCTTCATCTTCATTAAATAATTAAGCGTTAATATTTTATTTTTAAAATCATTAGAAGATAATCTGGTCATATTCTCTAGACTCCATGTGTCTGCCGCATTATATATATCCGTTCCACCACATTACATAGAATTAAAAAACATTTATCTTGATGTGTATTAATTCGCAGACTATATCCAACGTTATGTTTTCCAGAATCATCACTCAAGTTATGATGTATAACACTTTTTCTGTTCATCATCCACTATACATGACTCTAAAAAACTTCTTATCTAAATGAAACATCACTAGTGAAGTTACATTTACATTAATAAAATTAATAATATTTATGATTTTAGTTTATTTCTTTCTTTAATAAACTTTTTAAAAAGACTATTCATGTTATCTTTCCATCTCATTTGAGTTATGGGTGTAAACCTCATACATTTAGGAGTGTAAAATTCTCAAAAAAACATTTTTGTTCACTTCCGGAATTACCCCTTATATATATTTAATCATCACAACCATTAAACTATATTAATTATACTCTAATCATCTCAAAAACATGTAAATATAGCTATTTATACATTTATCTATGCCAGATTCACCTCCGCAACAAATTATGATATTGGATATGTAAAGACCCGTAAATTTCAAGGAATTTTTTTTTCTTAAATTTCTTTGGAATTTTTCAAGAGCACAGCTTCTGACGGCACCTGATTCCGAGGCCCGGTGTGCCTGGAATCATGTTTCGATGTTTGGCTCGGGTACGTTCAGTGAATGGATGAGCGGGTTTTTCTAACTTTTGAACCGGTGCCCGGAATCGAATTCTGAGGGCACCGATGAAATCGCAGCGCCGGGTTTTGCCTAGAAACGCCTCTTCCGGAGTTGCGTTTGCTCAGGTGTGGTTTTTTAAATTTTGGGACTTAAGGTTAAGAAATAAAATAAAGTTGTTACGACAAATTTATTTTTATTTCACTTGAAGCCACTTGAAAGCCACATTAAGCTGGTTAAGCTTAGTTGAAGCGGATAGGGTGCAACTGAAATATCCTATCCTCTTGATAGGATATTTGTGGGTGGGGCCCGCACGAGCCCCGCCGTTTCTTCCGCTAAGTAACGCACCCGCGAAAACCCGTCAAAGAAACTGAAAGTCAACTGACGCGGTTTCTTAGTTTCTTAACAGACCATTAAATTGGGCTGTTTCTTTCGTCCAATTAATTGGGCGGTTTCTTTGGTAAATTAATTCTTGGAATTAATTGTTCGTTTCTTTTTTTTTTAATCGTTGCTTGTGCGTTAATAAAATAAGATTACTCTTATTTTATTTTGGGTGGAAGCTTGTGGCGTGGGGAGAATTTGGAGGAGAGCGTTCTTCTTCGGCGAAGAACGCGAAGAACGCCGGCCTCCGGCGAAGAACGCCGAAACCGCGGAAATCAACAACGCTTCTTCCGCGACGTTTCTTCCGCGACGAACTCGCGAGCGACAACGCTTGAGGTAGGGGTTTTAAAACTTTTTAAAGTTGTTGATCTTTCCTTCGATCTTGAAGGTTCTTTTTTTTTGTCGGCCCTTGTTTCCGAATCTTTTTATTTATTTTTAAAAAGATTGTGATGGATTATCGTTCTAGAAAGGCCGATTGTTATCAATCTAATGCGAGGGGGGTCGGGCCGCACAAACACGACCGAACCCCCCCCCCCCCCCCCCTCATTTATTCTTGTTGTTTCTTGCGGATGGAGCGAGATGGTGTGGTGCCGTCGCACCACGCGGGAATCGTACGACAACGATTGAGCGGCGCCGTCGCGCCGCGCTGTGGAACGAAATCAAACAAGATCGAGACGCCTTCGCGCCACGCCGAGAAGTCGATCAAGCACGCGACGTCGTCGCGCCGCGCCAAAGAGGCCGCAGATTAAATTAATTTTATTTTGTTCTTGAGCGCAGATTGACGGGCGACGACAAAAGAGGCCGCAAGTTAATTTTGAGGCCTCCGCAGTGAAGGTCGGGTCCCGGGATGACCGTAGGCGCAGACGGGAAGCAAATCGGACCACCGGAGCGTCTCCGGCGCCGGCGCGGGCGTCGGCGCGGCGGCGCCGGCGGCCGGAGGCGGCGGCACCCCGCGGGTGTCCAGGGTGGCACCCCGCGGGTGCCGCGGGGTTGTCTGGCGACACCCCGCGGGTGTCCAGGGCGGCACCCCGCGGGTGCCGCGGGGTTGTCTGGCGACACCCCGCGGGTGTCCAGCGCGACACCCCGCGGGTGCCGCGGGGCTGTCAGGCGGCACCCCGCGGGTGTCCAGCGCGACACCCCGTGGGTGCCGCGGGGCTGTCAGGCGGCACCCCGCGGGTGTCCAGCGCGACACCCCGCGGGTGCCGCGGGGCTGTCAGGCGGCACCCCGCGGGTGTCCAGCGCGACACCCCGCGGGTGCCGCGGGGTTGTCAGGCCGCTCGGCCGAGCCGAGCCGGACCGGCCCTGGCCGGGCGGGGCCGGGCCAACCGGGTCGGACCCGGTTCGGGCCGACCCAGGGGGGGTCGGGCCGGGTCGGCCCGGACCCGGACCCACCCTGTTTTCGGACCATTTCGGTCAAATTCACATATCTTGAGCTCCGGACGTCCGAATGAAGTACCGTCAGCTTTGTTGAATTCCTCTCAGTGAGACGGAACTTTTGGATTACTCTTCTCGAGGTTTGGATGCCGACGGAGTACGGTCGGGTCGGTTCGTACACGAAACCAACCGGGCCCCTGGAACGAAAAAGCCAATAACTCACAGACCGGGCGTCTGATTGACGCGCCGTCTGTTTCGTTGACTTCCTCTTGATGAGACCTAACTTTTGACATACTCCGCCCGAGTTTTGGATGCAGTCGGAGTATGGCCGGATTGGATTGTACCCGAAATCCAACCGGGCCCCTGGAACGGAAAAGCTGATATCTTTCAGCCAGGACGTCCGTTCGACGAACCGTCAGCGGCGTTGGTGATCACGTTGAGAAACGGTCCCTATGTGCTTACCCTATGAGAGTTCGGGGTACAATTGAGATATGGCCGGGTTTGGTTTGCTCACGAAACCAACCAGGCCCCCGGGACGAAAAGGCTAATAACTCACAGACCGGGCGTCCGATTGACGCACCGTCTGTTGCGTTGAGACCCCTGTGACGAGGCGGACTTTTGTGACACTTCTTTGCGGGACCTTGTGATACTTGGAGTATCGACCAGTAGCTCGTGGAGCGGACCCTCCCGGAGACGAGCGTGCAGAGTACGGAGACCGTGTAGCCGGCTGAGACCTGACGACTGCTTGACTGACTCGACTTGGAGTGAGTCGACTAGCCCAGTGGACGGAGCGCCCGGTATTTGGCGACAGACCCACGGCGGACGGAGCGCCCGGTAGTTGGCCGCAAACTCGCGGTACTCAACAGGAGGAGTACCTCTGTAGGCTATTGGGGGGAGCGCCCGGTATTTGGCGACAGACCCACAGCGGACGGAGCGCCCGGTAGTTGGCCGCAGACCCGCGGTACTCGACAGGAGGAGTACCTCAGCAGTCTTAGGTTAGTGAGAAGTACCTCGGAGTCGTGAGAGGACCACTGTACACTCCAGAGATGGAGCTCTTCAGCAGTTACGGTTTCGATAATGAAAATCCTGGTTTGAGCTGAGTCAATGAATCTTTGCGTTTCCTCATGATTGAGATGGGTCGCTTGATAACTTAGGTATATGTATGGGCATATACCTGGGTGATGGTTATCCGTTGATTTCATGATTTTTGTGTATCCTTGTGATTGGATGGGTTACTTGATGACTTAGGTATATGTATGGGCATATACCTAAGTAGAGTCTGATGTTACTTCGTGATTGTTGTCTTTACTTTGTGGATATCCATGTTGGATTTAGTGAGACCTTAAGGGTCTCGGGGTCCCTACTGAGTAGCTTATACTCACCCCTGCACGGGCTATGCCCGCACTTCGTTGTGTTGGTTGCAGACGACGGACAGCGCAGATCGCATTTGAGGCTTGCGGAGCAGGTCGGTACCCGGAGGAGGACCACTGGGCGGACGTACCCGGAGTAGACGACGGGACCCGAGGAGTAGAGGAGCTATCTGTACCTACCCTTCAGGTAGGATCCGTGGTGGACGATCCAGGAGCTGAGCCATCTGTACGTACCCTTCAGGTAGGAATCGAGGAGGACGACCCAGGAGCCGCTTCGTTCTTCCAGCTGCTGTTTTTCCCTTTCGAGTTGTACTTTACAGTTGGGCTTGTATTTACGGCCCTTTTACTTTTCTTCGCTTGTGTTTACTTTTCCGCTTGCTTACTCTGTGGTGTTTGTTTGCTTTTGTAATGGGAATGCCTTCCCAGTTATCGGGATTTACGCCATTGGTGTTAGTCGCCAGCCCCTGGCCTATGGAAGGCGGGCTTGGGGTAGTCACGGCACGGGCCCCGAGGTCGGGTCGTGACAGATTGGTATCAGAGGTGGTCAGTTCTACCGTAGACTCTGATGTTTCCTTTTCTGTGAAGCAATAGTGTTAAGAGTACCGACTATGGTTTTCAGTTCAGGGAGTCCAGTGTTGGTGCGGGCGGCCGACGTATCCATACACTAGGACCCTGACAACTGAATTCCGACTTTGTGCACGGAAACACTGATTGCGCGTGTGTTTCCAAAGTTTAAAAATGTCATCTCAAACCAGGTCAGCTCACCAGGTTTAATCGTTTGACCGTGTTACGTTGTTTCCTTCAGTATGCCTTTTTTCGGACGACCAACTAGAGCCCAGAGGGATGTGTGTGCTGACAGCCTGTCGAGTGACGAGGCTTCGGTACAGGGCCCTCTTGCAGTTGAGGCACCAGCGGAGGTGCCAACGGTACTACCATACATTGGGCCACCGATTCCACCAGCCCCAGCAGTAGGCGATGCCCGCTACTTGAGCGCACTGCATGAGTTCCAGAGCCAGAGACCACCCAGGTTCGGGGGAGAGACGGACCCGCAGGCGGCTGAGGATTGGCTGGAGGCTGTGGTGGGAGTCTTCAGGCTAGTGGGGACGCCAGCAGACTTTATGGCGATCTTTGCGGCTAGCCTTCTTCAGGCAGCAGCAGGCAGGTGGTGGAGCCACTTGTTCCAGTTTTTGCCGTGGGATGGCCTTATCTTGGGAAGACTTCGAGACCTCCTTCAGGTTGGAGTATGTGCCAGTAGCTCTACACCCCGAGCGTGTTCGGGAGATGCTGCCTTTGTCGCGTGCTTCTCGATCAGAAGCCGAGTAATTTGTGGGCAGTAGACAGATAATGCAGAGGCCCAGAAAGACCAGACCAGCAGTTAGACGGTCTCGGGTTTTACGACCGGTGGTGCGGGGCAGCCGGGGTGGGGCCGGAGCTAGGCGTGCCAGAAGCAGACTGTGTTACTCTTGCGGCGGAAAGGGTCACCTGGCACGTGACTGTCTGACGCCTCGTACTGATGATGCGCAGGTTTTGGAGGAGCCACTGAGGCAGAGGCAACGTTGAGCGCTTGAGCAACAGCCGAGCAGTGGACGGGAGAGGAACTAGTGGATGCGTCCCTTGTACTTCTAGTTCCTTTATGCTGTTGTATTCGTGTCTTTGTATTATGAGCTGCAATAATAAAGAAGACACTTATCTCTTTGATGTTCACTTCCCTGTCCTTTGTTTGGTTAATACTGAGTGGTCCCGGTTAAAAAAAAACTGTTGACTTGACCCTCACTTTCGAGATTTCTACTGGAGGAGACCCACTGACCTCACACTGATGCCGACAGTGTGACTCGACCCTTGGAGGCGAGAGTGAAAGTTGGATCTCTCAGTAGTTACGTCGAGGCCTTACGACGTCGTCCATGGCATTATGCGAAATTTATGTCAGGATTGATTGTATTAGGCAATGGGCGTGGTTCATCCAGGGGATGAGACTGGGTTTCTATTTTCGGCAAAGGAGAAATTTTAGCAGCTCTTTCAGATCGCAGGCAAAGAAGGTGCAGATCATCCAGGAGCGGATGAAGACTGCACAATGCAAGAAGCAGGGAACCGACTCCAGTCTTAGAGACTCGAGCGTGTTAAGTGTTTAAAGATGGGTAAGCTTAAAGGACAGATGAATCTGCGGAGTAGCAGACGTGGAAGTGGGGCCTTGAGAGCAGCAGGTGGTGGTGTACATCTCAACATGTTACAACCACCCACCTTTGAAATCCCCGCCAGGCTCAGGGAGCAGGAGGGCTGGGAAGGAGAGTAGCTGCATGCTGTCAAGTAGTGTGACCCAGGGGCTCTAAGAATGATTCGGGGTACGGGCTATGTCTACTATGAACTGCCATATCTTTAGACATAGGTACCAATCATTCTTTCCTTCCACGAATCTTGTCCCAGACCTAGAGGTTCCGGGTAAGCCGTTGAATTGACCCTCACTTCTGGAGATACCTTTGGGAGGAGACTCGATAATCACACTTACGCCGATAGTGTGATCTGACCACGAGGTGAGAGTTTCGGTTGGAATCTCTTGGTGGCAGCGTCGAGGCCTTGCGACGTTGGTCTGGTTATGGATCGAATTCACAGATCATACCCAGGTTGACTGTTTTAGGCAAAAAGGTTGTGGTTTATCTGCAACGTTGGGATAGGTTTTCCTTGGTCGGCGAAAAGGAAACCCTGGGCAGCTCAAGATAAACTCATGCACAGGAGGGTGTAGCCGATCATTCTTGGGTCGACCCACCTTACCTTCGTGGCAGCAGGAGTTTTGAGTTTCAGTTCTAATCAGGAAGTAAAGGCCTCTGGAGTTTGAGGGTGGAAGACCACGTTCTTATACGGGTCTCACCACGACGAGGTTTATGGAGTTGTAGCTGAGGTGACAAGTTACTTCCGATGTTCGACGGACCTTCTGGTCTTTAACAGGGTAGGCGAGGAGGTTTAACGCTTGACCCTACCACTTCAGTTGCACTAGGTGCACGACGTTTTCCATGTATCCCAACTGAGGAGATACGTGCTCGACCCCTTCGCATATCATCGACCATGAGGAGCTAGACGGTGGCGATGAGTGTCTTATACGGAGGGTCCTGTGGAGATCGAGGATCGACAGGAGCGGATCCTAGGAGTATGGTCGATTCCTCTTGTGCACTTTCTTTGGCAGCGCGGGAACCTCCAGGTGAGCACATGGGAGCGGGAGGCTCCGATGCGTGCTCAGTACCGCTTTGTTTCCCTAAGTTTGTGGTGAAGCTTTACGGGGACGTAAAGCCCTGTGGTGGGAGTAATGTAAAGACCCGTAAATTTCAAGGAAATTTTTTTTCTTAAATTTCTTTGGAATTTTTCAAGAGCACAGCTTCTGATGGCACCTGATTCCGTGGCCCGGTGTGCCTGGAATCATGTTTCGAAGTTTGGCTCGGGTACGTTCAGTGAACGGACGAGCGGGTTTTTCTAACTTTTGAACCGGTGCCCGGAATCGAATTCTGAGGGCACCGATGAAATCGCAGCGCCGGGTTTTGCCTAGAAACGCCTCTTCCGGAGTTGCGTTTTCTCAGGTGTGGTTTTTTAAATTTTGGGACTTAAGGTTAAGAAATAAAATAAAGTTGTTATGACAACTTTATTTTTATTTCACTTGAAGCCACTTGAAAGCCACATTAAGCTGGTTAAGCTTAGTTGAAGCGGATATGGTGCAACTGAAATATCCTATCCTCTTGATAGGATATTTGTGGGTGGGGCCCGCACGAGCCCCGCCGTTTCTTCCGCTAAGTAACGCACCCGCGAAAACTCGTCAAAGAAACTGAAAGTCAACTGACGCGGTTTCTTAGTTTCTTAACAGACCATTAAATTGGGTTGTTTCTTTCGTCCAATTAATTGGGCGGTTTCTTTGGTAAATTAATTCTTGGAATTAATTGTTCGTTTCTTTTTTTTTTAATCGTTGCTTGTGCGTTAATAAAATAAGATTACTCTTATTTTATTTTGGGTGGAAGCTTGTGGCGTGGGGAGAATTTGGAGGAGAGCGTTCTTCTTCGGCGAAGAACACGAAGAACGCCAGCCTCCGACGAAGAACGCCGAAACCGCGGAAATCAACGATGCTTCTTCCGCGACGTTTCTTCCGCGACGAACTCGCGAGCGACAACGCTTGAGGTAGGGGTTTTAAACCTTTTTAAAGTTGTTGATCTTTTCTTCGATCTTGAAGGTTCTTTTTTTTGTCGGCCCTTATTTCCGAATCTTTTTATTTATTTTTAAAAAGATTGTGATGGATTATCGTTCTAGAAAGGCCGATTGTTATCAATCTAATGCGAGGGGGGTCGGGCCGCACAAACACGGCCGAACCCCCCCCCCCCCTCCTTTATTCTTGTTGTTTCTTGCGGATGGAGCGAGATGGCGTGGTGTCGTCGCACCACGCGGGAATCGTACGGAAACTATTGAGCGGCGCCGTCGCGCCGCGCTGTGGAACGAAATCAAACAAGATCGAGACGCCTTCGCGCCACGCCAAGAAGTCGATCAAGCACGCGACGTCGTCGCGCCGCGCCAAAGAGGCCGCAGATTAAATTAATTTTATTTTGTTCTTGAGCGCAGATTGACGGGCGACGACAAACGAGGCCGCAAGTTAATTTTGAGGCCTCCGCAGTGAAGGTCGGGTCCCGGGATGACCGTAGGAGCAGACAGGAAGCAAATCGGACCACCGGAGCGTCTCCGGTGGCCCGCGGAAGCCGGCGGCGGCGCCGGCGGCCGGAGGCGGCGGCACCCCGCGGGTGTCCATGGCGGCACCCCGCGGGTGTCCAGGGGGGCACCCCGCGGGTGCTGTGGGGTTGTCAGGCGACACCCCGCGGGTGTCCAGCGCGACACCCCGCGGGTGCCGCGGGGTTGTCAGGCGGCACCCCGCGGGTGTCCAGCGCGACACCCCGCGGGTGGCGCGGGGATGTCAGGCGGCACCCCGCGGGTGTCCAGCGTGACACCCCGCGGGTGCCGCGGGGATGTCAGGCGGCACCCCGCGGGTGTCCAGCGCGACACCCCGCGGGTGCCGCGGGGATGTCAGGCGGCACCCCGAGGGTGTCCAGCGCGACACCCCGCGGGTGCCGCGGGGCTGTCAGGCGGCACCCCGCGGGTGTCCAGCGCGACACCCCGCGGGTGCCGCAGGGTTGTCAGGCCACTCGGTCGAGCCGAGCCGGACCGGCCCTGGCCGGGCGGGGCCGGGCCAACCGGGTCGGACCCGGTTCGGGCCGACCCAGGGGGGTCGGGCCGGGTCAGCCCGGACCCGGACCCCCCCCCCCCCGTTTTCGGACCATTTCGGTCAAATTCACATATCTTGAGCTCCGGACGTCCGAATGACGTACCGTCAGCTTTGTTGAATTCCTCTCAGTGAGACGGAACTTTTGGATTACTCTTCTCGAGGTTTGGATGCCGACGGAGTACGGTCGGGTCGGTTCGTACACGAAACCAACCGGGCCCCTGGAACGAAAAAGCCAATAACTCACAGACCGGGCGTCCGATTGACGCGCCGTCTGTTTCGTTGACTTCCTCTTGATGAGACGGAACTTTTGACATACTCCGCCCGAGTTTTGGATGCAGTCGGAGTATGGCCGGATTGGATTGTACCCGAAATCCAACCGGGCCCCTGGAACGGAAAAGCTGATATCTTTCAGCCAGGACGTCCGTTCGACGAACCGTCAGCGGCGTTGGTGATCACGTTGAGAAACGGTCCCTATGTGCTTACCCTATGAGAGTTCAGGGTACAATTGAGATATGGCCGGGTTTGGTTTGCTCACGAAACCAACCAGGCCCCCGGGACGAAAAGGCTAATAACTCACAGACCGGGCGTCCGATTGACGCGCCGTCTGTTGCGTTGAGACCCCTGTGACGAGGCGGACTTTTGTGACACTTCTTTGCGGGACCTTGTGATACTTGGAGTATCGACCAGTAGCTCGTGGAGCGGACCCTCCCGGAGACGAGCGTGCAGAGTACGGAGACCGTGTAGCCGGCTGAGACCTGACGACTGCTTGACCGACTCGACTTTGAGTGAGTCGACTAGCCCAGTGGACGGAGCGCCCGGTATTTGGCGACAGACCCACGGCGGACGGAGCGCCCGGTAGTTGGCCGCAAACCCGTGGTACTCGACAGGAGGAGTACCTCTGTAGGCTATTGGGGGGAGCGCCCAGTATTTGGTGACAGACCCACAGCGGACGGAGCGCCCGGTAGTTGGCCGCAGACCCGCGGTACTCGACAGGAGGAGTACCTCAGCAGTCTTAGGTTAGTGAGCAGTACCTCGGAGTCGTGACAGGACCACTGTACACTCCAGATACGGAGCTCTTCAGCAGTTACGGTTTCGATAATGAAAATCCTGGTTTGAGCTGAGTCAATGAATCTTTGCGTTTCCTCATGATTGAGATAGGTCGCTTGATAACTTAGGTATATGTATGGGCATATACCTGGGTGATGGTTATCCGTTGATTTCATGATTTTTGTGTATCCTTGTGATTGGATGGGTTACTTGATGACTTAGGTATATGTATGGGCATATACCTAAGTAGAGTCTGATGTTACTTCGTGATTGCTGTCTTTACTTTGTGGATATCCATGTTGGATTTAGTGAGACCTTAAGGGTATCGGGGTCCCTACTGAGTAGCTTATACTCACCCCTGCACGAGCTATGCCCGCACTTCGTTGTGTTGGTTGCAGACGACGGACAGCGCAGATCGCAGTTGAGGCTTGCGGAGCAGGTCGGTACCCGGAGGAGGACCACTGGGCGGACGTACCCGGAGTAGACGACGGGACCCGAGGAGTAGAGGAGCTATCTGTACCTACCCTTCAGGTAGGATCCGTGGTGGACGATCCAGGAGCTGAGCCATCTGTACCTACCCTTCAGGTAGGAATCGAGGAGGACGACCCAGGAGCCACTTCGTTCTTCCAGCTGCTGTTTTTCCCTTTCGAGTTGTACTTTACAGTTGGGCTTGTATTTCCGGCCCTTTTACTTTTCTTCGCTTGTGTTTACTTTTCCGCTTGCTTACTCTGTGGTGTTTGTTTGCTTTTGTAATGGCAATGCCTTCCCAGTTATCGGGATTTACGCCATTGGTGCTAGTCGCCAGCCCCTGGCCTATGGAAGGCGGGCTTGGGGTAGTCACGGCACGGGCTCCGAGGTCGGGTCGTGACAGGATAATTATGTTATAAGGATATCTAGCTTGGTAATTCACCTATGTATCCACATGTAAGTGAATGTACAGTTAAAATATTATCCTCAAAATTTTAATGTCTCAAAAATAATGTATTTAGATTTTGGATATATAGATGTTTGTGTCTATAGATTCCATTAGGTAGAGACTTTGTAAGGATATAAAATTTTATAAATTAAAATCTATTTTCAAATGAATAAATGCCCTATTATGTAATGTAGTTATAGTGAACACATGGACTACATTGGTTATTTTTTTTCTTTATAAAATATAGATGGTAATATTTAAAAGTCCATTATGATTGAAAATCATTGATATTATATAAATTATAGAGTGATCACTAATTTTTATATATATAATGGGTTATAATGAAACCTTATTGACATTGATAGAAGATGTTATTTCTTAAAAAAATTGGATTGTACCCTTTAAAGCCCAATTACTGAAGATTTGGAAAGGAAAGATAATAATAATATTTTACCTAATCCATGGAAAATTAAATTTATATAAAATATTAAAGAAATCGTTTATGGTAGTAGTTTTAGTTTATCGAGATCTTCAGAAAAACTATATTCACTACACAAAACTAAGAATATTCCACCATCATAATCCTTTCTATTTGGTCACACACTTGTATATTAAGGGGAAATGTATCTTGAACCACTTAATATTAATGTTAACATTTTAATATTAATAATGTATTTATTATATTTATCCCTTTTTATTATAAATATATACATGTGATTGAATAATGATTTTGATAGAAATATAATTTTGATAAAAAGAATATATGATTGTACTTTTGGGAAATATATAGTTATGAATAAAAATTTCATTTTTTTAAATTGTGAATTATGAAATAAATTTTTTATTCATAAAAGTATGTTATAGTATTTATTTCAATATAAATGATATTACATTTTTATGAAATCCAATTTAATTTTTTTGAGGGATAAAAAGTGGTTAGTGTCGTAATATAAGTATTTCCATGTAAATAATTTTTTTATATAAATATCATAATTTTTTATATATTATTTTCATTTTTATATAAAAATAAATATTAATTCTTAAATCAACATGTCATAATTATACAAATGGTTAATTTTTCATAATGTTTTTTTTGACATTGTATGTTTTCATAAAAAAAATAAATATAGTATTAATATATAGTTCATAATAGACCAGAATTGATATAGTAAATTATATAAAAGGTATCCATGACAAAAAATATATTTACCCTTTAATATACTTTTATGTCATTTAGTTATTTCTATTAAACTCTTTTGAATTCTTAAAAACATATTTATATTTTACCATTTAAAATAAATTCATTATTTACATGACCCAGTCCTACATCCACAATGTTATAATATTAATGTTTTTGGTTATTTTCCTTCTAAAATATTTAATACACTAAAAATTAGAAAAAATTGTCACGACCCGTCCTCGGGGCCCGTGCCGTGACTACCCCAAGCCCGCCTCCCATAGGCCAGGGGCTGGCGACTAGCACCAAAGGCGTAAATCCCGATAACTGGGAAGGCATTGCCTTTAAAAAGTAACAAAACACCACAGAGTACAAGCAGAAGTAAAACACTAAGTACAAAAAGAAGTGCTGAAAAGTAAATGGGCCAGAATACAAACCCAAAAGGAAGTACAACTACAACTGAACAAAGTACAACAGAAAAAGACAACAGCTGGAGGGACAGAAGCGGCTCCTGGGTCGTCCTCCTCGATTCCTACCTGAAGGGTAGGTACAGATGGCTCAGCTCCTGGATCGTCCACCACGGATCCTACCTGAAGGGTAGGTACAAATAGCTCATCTACTCCTCGGGTCCTGTTGTCTACTCCGGGTACGTCCGCCCAGTGGTCCTCCTCCGGGTACCGACCTGCTCCGCAAGCCTCAACTGCGATCTGCGCTGTCCGTCGTCTGCAACACACACAACGAAGTGTGGGCATAGCCCGTGCAGGGGTGAGTATAATCCACTCAGTAGGGACCCCGAGACCCTTAAGGTCTCACTAAATCCAACATGGATATCCACAAAGCAAAGACAGCAATCACGAAGTAACATCAGACTCTACTTAGGTATATGCCCATACATATACCTAAGTCATCAAGTAGCCCATCCAATCACAAGGATACACAAAAATCATGAAATCAACGGATAACCATCACCCAGGTATATAACCATACATATACCTAAGTTATCAAGCGACCCATCTCAATCATGAGGAAACGCAAAGATTCATTGACTCAGCTCAAACCAGGATTTTTCATTATCGAAACCGTAGCTACTGAAGAGCTCCGTCTCTAGTGTGTACAGTGGTCCTGTCACGACTCCGAGGTACTGCTCGCTAACCTAAGACTGCTGAGGTACTCCTCCTGTCGAGTACTGCGGGTTTGCGGCCAACTACCGGGCGCTCCGTCCGCTGAGGGTCTGTCGCCAAATACCGGGCGCTCACCCAAATAGCCTACTGAGGTACTCCTCCTGTCGAGTACCGCGGGTTTGCTGCCAACTACCGGGCGCTCCGTCCGCCGTGGGTCTGTCGCCAAATACCGGGCGCTCCGTCCACTGGGCTAGTCGACTCACTCCAAGTCGAGTCGGTCAAGCAGTCGTCAGGTCTCAGCCGGCTACACGGTCTCCGTACTCTGCACGCTCGTCTCCGGGAGGGTCCGCTCCACGAGCTACTGTTCGATACTCCAAGTATCTCAAGGTCTCACGAAGAAGTATCTCAAAGGACCACCTCGTCACAGGGGTCTCAACGCAACAGACGGCGCGTCGATCGGACGCCCGGTCTGTGAGTTATTAGCCTTTTCGTCCCAGGGGCCCGGTTGGTTTCGTGAGCAAAACCAATCCCGGCCGTATCTCAACTGTACCCCGAACTCCCATAGGGTATACTCATAGGGACCGTTACTAAACGTAATCACCAACGCCGTTGACGGTTCGTCAAACGGACGTCTGGCTGAAAGATATCAGCTTTTCCGTTCCAGGGGCCCGGTTGGATTTCGGGTACAATCCAACCCGTCCATACTCCGACTGCATCCAAAACTCGGGCAGAGTATGTCAAAAGTTCCGTCTCATCAAGAGGAAGTCAACGAAACAGACGGCGCGTCAATCGGACGCCCGGTCTGTGAGTTATTGGCTTTTTCGTTCCAGGGGCCCGGTTGGTTTCGTGTACGAACCGACCCGACCGTACTCCGTCGGCATCCAAACCTCGAGCAGAGTAAGCCAAAAGTTCCATCTCTCTGAGAGGAATTCAACAAAGCTGACGGTACGTCATTCGGACGTCCGGAGCTCATGATATGTGAATTTGACCGAAATGGTCCGAAAACGGGGGGGGGTCCGGGTCCGGGCCGACCCGGCCCGACCCCCCCTGGGTCTGCCCGAACCGGGTCCGACCTGGTTGGCCCGGCCCCGCCCGGCCAGGGCCGGTCCGGCTCGGCTCGGCCGAGCGGCCTGACAACCCCGCGGCACCCGCGGGGTGTCGCGCTGGACACCCGCGGGGTGCCGCCTGACAACCCCGCGGCACCCGCGGGGTGTCGCGCTGGACACCCGCGGGGTGCCGCCTGACAGCCCGGCGGCACCCGCGGGGTGTCGCGCTGGACACCCGCGGGGTGTCGCGCTGGACACCCGCGGGGTGCCGCCAGACAACCCCGCGGCACCCGCGGGGTGCCGCGCTGGACACCCGCGGGGTGTCGCCAGACAACCCCGCGGCACCCGCGGGGTGCCACCCTGGACACCCGCGGGGTGCCGCCGCCTCCGGCCGCCGGCGCCGCCGGCTTCCGCGGGCCACCGGAGACGCTCCGGTGGTCCGATTTGCTTCCCGTCTGCGCCTACGGTCATCCCGGGACCCGACCTTCACTGCGGAGGCCTCAAAATTAACTTGCGGCCTCGTTTGTCGTCGCCCGTCAATCTGCGCTCAAGAACAAAATAAAATTAATTTAATCTGCGGCCTCTTTGGCGCGGCGCGACGACGTCGCGTGCTTGATCGACTTCTCAGCGTGGCGCGAAGGCGTCTCGATCTTGTTTGATTTCGTTCCACAGCGCGGCGCGACGACGCCGCTCAATAGTTGCCGTACGATTCCCGCGTGGTGCGTGTAACACCCGAGACTTTTATGTTATATAAATCATCAAAGGAATCTTTTTCTACACAACACTTTCTTGGCTTGCTTTACACGCAATCGCGACCTTCCTCGATAGCTTGCGTCGTACGCAATACCGAGTTTCACTAAACAACAATATGCTATTAAAACTAGCCGTTATGAATAGTAATAACCACTTTTTGAAATTTTATAAATTTTATTTTTCAAAATGGACTTCATTTTTGGACTCAGAATATCGAAATTAGCCTAGGGTGAAATTTTGGTATTTTTCTGAAAACTTTCAATTTTTGATGAATAGTGAAACCACTAAGTGGTAGGTTAAAAACTGAATTTTGCATAAAACTTAATTTTACCGCTTCTGTGAATGGAATTTCAAAAATCCGAGAGACACGGTTAATATCAAGGACTAAAATGTGGTTCAATGAGATGAAAATAATTTTTTGGTGAATAGTAACTTTTTACTATTTTTACCGCGGTTAATAGTAAATAGGGTATCTAAGGGTAATTATGATATTAATATTACCCTAACACATGTCCTAATTCTATTGGACAAGTGTAATTCGACCAAAAACAAACTTAGGAATAAAATATGACCATTTAGTCCCACTTGGATTAGATTAGGACATTTATTATTAATTTATTTAAAGAAGGGTTAAAATAGTTAAAATCAAAGTTTAATAAGTAAATCATTTTTAATATAGGGTTATACATAAGATAAATTCGATTGTAAATATTCATTAGAAAGCTAAAAAGATTTCCTACATGATTGTATTTTATTTGTAATTTTTAGACATCAAATAATTTAATTTATTTATGACACAAAGATGATGCAGTAATTATCTTATTAATGAAATATTGACAAAATTGATAATATAAATACCAAAATAAATGTAATTTGAGACTTTTTATGAATTCCACTAATTTTCTAGGTTACTATGATATATTAGTATTGATTTAATCAACTTGGTTCGAACATATAATTCTGTTATGACTTTGACAAAAATCATATATCAAATAGTGTCAAAATTGACACAAAATAGTTTTTAAATCAAATATTATATTATTAATTGTTATTTTATTCCTAAAAATCTAAGTTTCGGCCAAATGACTTAGATAAGGATATATATTTTAATAATAAACAATTTGGGGTTCGTTTGGCATGTTATAGTAAGTGTATTAACCATATAGTGAAAGAAAACAAAAAGTCATGGTAAAAGTTAAATTATTTAACTTAGAGTTAAATCTAATTGATAAGGTTAA
This sequence comes from Viscum album, assembly GCA_963277665.1. NCBI lineage: Eukaryota > Viridiplantae > Streptophyta > Magnoliopsida > Santalales > Viscaceae > Viscum > Viscum album. Next base: position 1,081,629,162 of record OY728138.1, read on the forward strand.
AATAATACCCTAAACTTGTCTAAATTCTATTGGTTGATAGGATTTCGACCCATCCCCACTTTGGCTTCGAAATAAGACCCTTTGGAACCATTATAAACCGATTTTGACTTTAATATAAAATAATATTTTGAGATATTCCTAAGGTGCCCCTCTCCTCCCTTATAAAAGGGAACCTCCTCCCCCTCCTCCTCACACCAATTTGAGCACTCAAGCTCGGCCAACCCCTGCCATTTTCCCTTCTCCACTTCCCTAGAATAATCCTAGAGGTCCTGGTCTTCTCCAAAGACCAATATTAGTTCCTTAAGTGGAGGATTCAAAAAGGCGTTCCAAAGAAGAGGTAATATCCATTACCGATATTTTCAATTTCTTTCTTCTTCAACTTCTTCTTCTTTAGTTGTTTCATGATAAAGTAATAACATCAGTATTACTTACATACTGATATGTTATTATAAATATGAAACAACCCTAATTCACCTTCTATCCATCCTACGGAAAAATGAAATCACCGCGCGTGCGTACGTACGGAATACCGTCTCCACGCCGTGGTGTAATCTATTTTCCACCATCACCTTACAAGGATGGGTATAATGGTGTAATCAGTAACTATATATGATTATTATTAAGGAATATTGATACTGAAATAATATATATATATATACTCCAATACAATTCCACGATCATAGGAACGATATCATCACTCGTGCGTACGTACGGAATACCGTCTCCACGATGTGATGCGACTCGTTCTACATGATCTTCATTTCATAATGATTATATAAATGAATTGAATGAATGAATATGGTATATAATACACTAATACCATTCTGGAAATGAATTATCTATAACCTAAAGATAAGAATAAGAATTTATTCGACAAAACACGCATAAGAACAAAAAGTTATAAAGACCCGAGTAACAAGTAACAATGAAATATTACTAACAAGAAGCTAATAATATGACCATATATGATCTCATATCAATATGTATGATTCTGGAATAAGTCAATAACATTATTTAAACCATTATACAGGAGCTTCGGACACGAACAAAGCAAATCGGACCTAAGGTAAGGGAAATATCACAATCTCATTTTTATCCGAGATTGTTTATTCGTAAGTATTTACTAGGGTGTATTTTATCATCCACATCCATGTTCCCTCAATATGTAATATTGTTTCCATCCACTTGAAATAGTTTAAATCCAATTTTACCCTTAGGTGAGTTTTTAGTAAAGAATATGAAAGGAATCTTTTGTCGTTTTTCCGTACGAGGTACTTTTTGACTTTTCCGACAAAAGTACGAAGAATGTTTTTTTTAACTTATACGGCATGAATGGATTTTTAAAACATTACATCAATGAAGCTTCCTTTACAAGTTTTCAAGTTTATTTTTAATCAACTTCTTTTATTTTAAAGTTGTATGACATGTTATGAAAGGAAAAATATTTTTGAAGAAGAAAGGATATTTTCCTCAAGAATTCAATTCAAGTGTTTTATCAAAATTATTTTCCATCTAAGATAATAAAGGGTTCTGTTTCTATCCATATTTTTACATTGGTTTGACTATGTTGTGATGGAATTATGTTTATGAATTCCTTTATCATATATGAATTGATTTATGATTTCATGATGTTTCAAGAATCCCATTTTTGTTACATGTGTTATGCGATGATGCATGTTTTATGATTATGTGGCACACATAAGAAAGGATTCATTATAAGATGGGTGGGACCTATATCTCCCTCCAATGCATTGGGTAATGATTTTATATCTCATGAGATAGACATGGCTGGAACGGAAGGTTATTTCGGTTCAGTGATACAGGACTGAAACGAGGAGTGAACTCGGTTCAGAAAGGGACTTTGTCCACTAAGATAGTCTTGGCAATGAGTCATGACTAACAAGAAATGATTTTCCATGATTATGTGTGCATGCCACAAAGTTTCAAGTTTTATGTTATGATTTTGGGGATCTCATTTTCACTTCTATGATTTATTCCATGTTAAGATATTATGATCTCTTTTGCAGGTTTTGATTTTCAAAAAGATATGATATGATTTTTATTTCCTTTATTTTCCCTTGCTGAGCATTTGAGCTCACCCTTTTATGTTTTCTTTTCCCCAGGTCAGGAAGATGGATATTAAGTAGAATATGCTAAAAGGGACCCTAGATATGATTAAATAAATGGGAGACACTGTAGAATATTTATGAACCAGTTGTTTATGTTTTCCAGTTTCTAAAGACACTATACCTATACGGTCCTTTGTGGTTTTGTCATATGTTGTAATAAGTGTGATTCAATTTTGAAGTATTAACAATATATGTAAAGTGTGGGTCGTTATAGTTGGTATCAGAGGAAAGGTATAGTCAACCTTTGGAAACTAGGATGTGAAAGCCTTAGTAATAACCCTAAGGATAAGTCTAAGCATAGAACACAATTTTAGAAATGGCCTTGAATAACCTAGGATAAGACCTTAAGCATGAAAATTTTATTCTTGAATTATGTGGTTTCCTATTATAATTAGTGTTTCTCACACTATTCTTCTTGGTTTTAGTCAATGGCTGGAACCCGAAGGAACCGTGTTAATGCGGAATGCGATGGGCAATGCAATGATTGTCCCCCTGAGCAACCAAACGATATGGGAGCTGGAATGCAAAATCTTGTAGCCATGCTCACACAACTTTCTCAAGCTATGAATCATGCAGGATTTCCAAACAAACAAAGAAGGGAGCAACATTCTGTTGAATCCTTCATGAGGCAGCGTCCACCATCTTTCAGCGGGTCTACTGATCCATTAGTTGCTGAACAATGGATTAGTACTACTGAAAAGATATTTTCAGTTCTTCAATGTTCTGAGCATGATAAAGTCATCCTAGCAGTGTATCGTTTGGAAGGAGATGCGGATCAATGGTGGAATCTTGTTAAGAATACGAGGCAAAGGGATGAAATTGAGTCTATGGAATGGGACGAGTTCAAGAACTTATTTTTCAATAAGTACTTCCCTCGTATTCTCCGAACAAAGATGGAGAAAGAGTTCCTTGAACTGAAGCAAAGGGATGATGAATCTGTTAGTACCTATGAAGCAAATTTTACAAGACTTGCAAGGTACGCTTCTGGTATTATTATCCAACCTGAGAGTAAGATCGATCGATTCTTTAGTGGCTTAAAACCAAGTCTTCGAAGGGCGTTAGCCATAAGGGACTTCAATAGCTACGAAGAAATCGTTCGATGTGCTCTCAAAGTCGAGATGGAGATTGGAGTAACCCATCAGTCACATGGGTTTGATAAGAAGAGGAAGATGGAATTCAAAGAAAAATCTAAAGAGCACACGGAAAAGAAGATGAACTTTCCCTTATGCTCAAAGTGTGGAAAGAAACATGGAGGGAGTTGTCTTAAAGGGACAAGTAAATGTTTTAAATGTGGAAAGGAAGGTCATCGGGCATTTGAATGCCGTGATAATGGGAAGAAGATGTCTAATGATGCAAACAAAGGAAGGGATACACAGAATGAACCTGCTACACTTCAATGTTTCAAGTGCAAGGAGATGGGGCATTATGCCAATCAATGCCCAAATCCAAGGGTTGATGATGATGGTCGACGTTAACAAACTCTTAAGGCTAAAGAAAAAGGAAAGTCACATGCAATTTCTATCAGCGATGTGGAGTACGATAACGATGTGGTGAAAGGTACACTTACCATCCACTCTAAAGTAGCAAATGTTTTATTTGATTCTGGATCCACCCACTCTTTTATTTCTGAAGACTTTTCTAAGGGTATCACCGTACTACCTCAACAATTAGATGTTGAGTTAGCTGTGACAACACCTAATGGCACATCAATCGCATCAAAAGTTTATAATTCTTCTCCGATCGAAGTTTGTGGGAAAGTGCTTCCTGCAAATCTTGTGATCCTTCCTTTAGTGGAATTTGATGTGATTCTTGGCATGGATTGGCTTTCTCTACATGGAGCTCATATCAATTTCCAAAGAAGGGAAGTCACATTTCATATTCCAGATCAACCTACGATCGTCTATCAATGCAAGGATGAACATAACCTTCCAGTGGAAATTTCTTCCATCTTATGGGTATTGATTCCACTAAATGAAGGTTATTTATCTCAAATGGTTGGTGAGAAACTCACGATTAAGAATATGCCCATTGTACGGGAGTTTGATGATGTCTTTCCGGAGGAATTGCCGGGTCTTCCACCAAATCGTGAAGTTGAGTTTTCAATAGAACTCGTACCGGGTGCTTTGCCTATTTCAAAGACACCTTATAGAATGGCCCCAATTGAGTTGCAGGAATTGAAGAAGCAACTCCAAGAGAATCTTGATAAGGGATTCATACGCCCTAGTGCGTCACCTTGGGGAGCACCTGTTCTATTTGTTAAGAAGAAAGATGGATCAATGAGACTCTGCATTGATTATCGAGAACTTAACAAGATCACTATCAAGAACAAATATCCTCTCCCACGCATTGATGACTTATTTGACCAACTACGCGGAGCTCAATACTTTTCCAAGATTGATCTTCGTTCAGGGTATCATCAATTAAGGGTCAAAAGGGAGGATATACCAAAGACGGCTTTCCGTACAAGGTATGGACACTATGAATTTATAGTGATGCCATTTGGTCTTACTAATGCCCCTGCTATCTTCATGGATCTAATGAATAGAGTCTTTAGAGACTATCTTGATCAATTTGTGGTAGTCTTTATAGACGATATTCTTGTCTATTCAAAGAGCAAGGAAGAGCATGAAGATCACTTGAGAATTATATTGAAGACCCTGAGAAAAGAGAAGCTTTATGCCAAATTTACCAAGTGTGAATTTTGGCTTCAAAAAGTTGCATTTTTGGGTCATATAATCTCAAAAGAGGGGATATCTGTGGATCCAGCAGAAACAGAGGTTATCGAAAGATGGTCAAGACCAACAACAGTAACTGAGATCCGAAGTTTTCTTGGTTTGGCTGGATATTATCGACGTTTTGTAAAAGATTTTTCACGATTATCTAATCCACTCACCAAGTTGACTCGGAAAGGAGTTAAGTTTGTCTGGACAGAGGAATGTGAAGAGAATTTCAAGGAGTTGAAAAGAAGGTTATCCAGTGCACCTGTGCTCACACTGCCTTGTAGTGGAGAAAGGTTTGTGATCTACAGTGATGCATCCAAGAAGGGATTGGGGTGTGTTCTTATGCAAAATGATATGGTGATAGCTTATGCCTCACGACAGTTGAAAATCCATGAACAAAATTACCCAACACATGATTTGGAGTTGGCTGCGGTAATCTTTGCATTAAAGATTTGGAGGCATTACCTTTATGGTGAAAGGTGTGATATTTATACTGATCATAAAAGTTTAAAGTATATTTTCACACAAAAGGAGCTGAATATGCGCCAAAGAAGATGGTTGGAGCTGATTAAGGATTATGACTGCTCAATCCATTACCACCCTGGGAAAGCAAACAAGGTGGCAGATGCATTAAGTCGACAAGACCATGCTAGTTTATCCATGATGAGGATCACAAAAGATCCAATATTTATGGATTTACAAAGGATGGATCTTGGAATTATAATGGAAGGGGAAAAATCTTATCTTTATCAAATGAATGTTCAACCATCTATACATGTGAAGATTAAAGAGGCACAGAAAGAAGATGTCGAGTTACAAAAGAAGGTGAGAAATGTTCCTGAATTCAACCTTGATTGTGATGGGATAATAAAGTTCAGGAATCGGGTTTGTGTTCCTCCCATCCCCGAATTAAAGAAAGAGCTGCTGGATGAGGCTCATAGTTCTTCATTCTCTATTCATCCTGGAAGCACGAAGATGTATAGGGACCTGAAAGAGTACTTCTGGTGGGATGGCATGAAAAGAGATGTTGCTGAATATGTCTCTCGATGCTTGGTTTGTCAACAAGTTAAAGCTGAGAGACAGAAGTCTAAGGGGATGTTACAACCATTACCCATACCCGAATGGAAATGGGAAAACATCACTATGGACTTTGTCACAGGACTTCCTAAAACATCCAAAGGCAATAATGCTATCTGGGTCATAGTTGATCGTCTTACAAAGTCTGCACACTTCATTGCTATTAGAGAGGATTTCTCTCTAGATCAGCTTGCCAAGATATATGTAAAGGAAGTGGTAAGATTGCATGGAGTACCACTTTCTATTATATCTGATCGAGATCTGAGATTTACCTCGAAGTTCTGGCGAAGTCTTCAGCATACTCTGGATACAGAGTTGAGTTTCAGCACTGCTTATCATCCCCAGACAGACGGTCAGTCTGAGAGAACAATTCAAACCCTAGAAGATATGTTGAGAGCTTGCTCTATGGATTTCAAAGGAGGTTGGGATCAACACCTACCTTTGGTGGAATTTTCTTATAATAATAGCTTTCACTCCAGTATTCAGATGGCTCTTTATGAAGCTCTCTATGGAAAGAAATGCAGGACTCCAACTTGCTGGGATGAAGTTGGGGAAAGAAAGCTATTAGGACCTGATCTCGTTGATGAAATGGCAGAAAAGGTCAGATCTATTCAACAACACATAAGAGCAGCTCAGAGTCGACAGAAAAGTTATGCCGACAACCGAAGAAAAGACCTAGAGTTTGAAGTGGGTGATAAAGTGTTCTTACGAATATCTCCCTGGAAGAGGGTTATGAGATTTGGAAAGAAGGGGAAGTTGAGCCCTAGATATATCGGTCCTTTTGAAATACTGGATCGTGTTGGGAAGGTAGCTTACCGATTGGCGCTTCCACCGAATCTCTCTCAAGTTCACGATGTGTTCCATGTATCTCTCCTGAGAAAGTACATACCAGATCCTTCACATGTACTCAGCTCAGAAGTTGTACCACTGGAGCAAGATCTTTCTTATGAAGAACAGCCGATAGAGATTCTGGATCGTAGCGAAAAAGTCCTACGAAACAAGACCACTCGCTTGGTGAAAGTTTTATGGAGAAACCACCAACTTGAAGAAGCTACATGGGAGCTTGAGGATATGATGAGGGAGAAGTATCCCCATTTGTTTGTTGCAAAGTGACGAATTTCGAGGGCGAAATTCTTTTTAAGGGGGGTAGAATGTAACACCCGAGACTTTTATGTTATATAAATCATCAAAGGAATCTTTTTCTACACAACACTTTCTTGGCTTGCTTTACACGCAATCGCGACCTTCCTCGATAGCTTGCGTCGTACGCAATACCGAGTTTCACTAAACAACAATATGCTATTAAAACTAGCCGTTATGAATAGTAATAACCACTTTTTGAAATTTTATAAATTTTATTTTTCAAAATGGACTTCATTTTTGGACTCAGAATATCGAAATTAGCCTAGGGTGAAATTTTGGTATTTTTCTGAAAACTTTCAATTTTTGATGAATAGTGAAACCACTAAGTGGTAGGTTAAAAACTGAATTTTGCATAAAACTTAATTTTACCGCTTCTGTGAATGGAATTTCAAAAATCTGAGAGACACGGTTAATATCAAGGACTAAAATGTGGTTCAATGAGATGAAAATAATTTTTTGGTGAATAGTAACTTTTTACTATTTTTACCGCGGTTAATAGTAAATAGGGTAACTAAGGGTAATTATGATATTAATATTACCCTAACACATGTCCTAATTCTATTGGACAAGTGTAAATCGACCAAAAACAAACTTAGGAATAAAATATGACCATTTAGGCCCACTTGGATTAGATTAGGACATTTATTATTAATTTATTTAAAGAAGGGTTAAAATAGTTAAAATCAAAGTTTAATAAGTAAATCATTTTTAATATAGGGTTATACATAAGATAAATTCGATTGTAAATATTCATTAGAAAGCTAAAAAGATTTCCTACATGATGGTATTTTATTTGTAATTTTTAGACATCAAATAATTTAATTTATTTATGACACAAAGATGATGCAGTAATTATCTTATTAATGAAATATTGACAAAATTGATAATATAAATACCAAAATAAATGTAATTTGAGACTTTTTATGAATTCCACTAATTTTCTAGGTTACTATGATATATTAGTATTGATTTAATCAACTTGGTTAGAACATATAATTCTGTTATGACTTTGACAAAAATCATATATCAAATAGTGTCAAAATTGACACAAAATAGTTTTTAAATCAAATATTATATTATTAATTGTTATTTTATTCCTAAAAATCTAAGGTTCGGCCAAATGACTTAGATAAGGATATATATTTTAATAATAAACAATTTGGGGTTCGTTTGGCATGTTATAGTAAGTGTATTAACCATATAGTGAAAGAAAACAAAAAGTCATGGTAAAAGTTAAATTATTTAACTTAGAGTTAAATCTAATTGATAAGGTTAAAATAATACCCTAAACTTGTCTAAATTCTATTGGTTGATAGGATTTAGACCCATCCCCACTTTGGCTTCGAAATAAGACCCTTTGGAACCATTATAAACCGATTTTGACTTTAATATAAAATAATATTTTGAGATATTCCTAAGGTGCCCCTCTCCTCCCTTATAAAAGGGCACCTCCTCCCCCTCCTCCTCACACCAATTTGAGCACTCAAGCTCGGCCAACCCCTGCCATTTTCCCTTCTCCACTTCCCTAGAATAATCCTAGAGGTCCTGGTCTTCTCCAAAGACCAATCTTAGTTCCTTAAGTGGAGGATTCAAAAAGGCGTTCCAAAGAAGAGGTAATATCCATTACCGATCTTTTCAATTTCTTTCTTCTTCAACTTCTTCTTCTTTAGTTGTTTCATGATAAAGTAATAACATCAGTATTACTTACATACTTATATGTTATTATAAATATGAAACAACCCTAATTCACCTTCTATCCATCCTACGGAAAAATGAAATCACCGCGCGTGCGTACGTACGGAATACCGTCTCCACGCCGTGGTGTAATCTATTTTCCACCATCACCTTACAAGGATGGGTATAATGGTGTAATCAGTAACTATATATGATTATTATTAAGTAATATTGATACTGAAATAATATATATATATACTCCAATACAATTCCACGATCATAGGAACGATATTATCACTCGTGCGTACGTACGGAATACCGTCTCCACGATGTGATGCGACTCGTTCTACATGATCTTCATTTCATAATGATTATATAAATGAATTGAATGAATGAATATGGTATATAATACACTAATACCATTCTGGAAATGAATTATCTATAACCTAAAGATAAGAATAAGAATTTATTCGACAAAACACGCATAAGAACAAAAAGTTATAAAGACCCGAGTAACAAGTAACAATGAAATATTACTAACAAGAAGCTAATAATATGACCATATATGATCTCATATCAATATGTATGATTCTGGAATAAGTCAATAACATTATTTAAACCATTATACAGGAGCTTCGGACACGAACAAAGCAAATCGGACCTAAGGTAAGGGAAATATCACAATCTCATTTTTATCCGAGATTGTTTATTCGTAAGTATTTACTAGGGTGTATTTTATCATCCACATCCATGTTCCCTCAATATGTAATATTGTTTCTATCCACTTGAAATAGTTTAAATCCAATTTTACCCTTAGGTGAGTTTTTAGTAAAGAATATGAAAGGAATCTTTTGTCGTTTTTCCGTACGAGGTACTTTTTGACTTTTCCGACAAAAGTACGAAGAATGTTTTTTTTAACTTATACGGCATGAATGGATTTTTAAAACATTACATCAAAGAAGCTTCCTTTACAAGTTTTCAAGTTTATTTTTAATCAACTTCTTTTATTTTAAAGTTGTATGACATGTTATGAAAGGAAAAATATTTTTGAAGAAGAAAGGATATTTTCCTCAAGAATTCAATTCAAGTGTTTTATCAAAATTATTTTCCATCTAAGATAATAAAGGGTTCTGTTTCTATCCATATTTTTACATTGGTTTGACTATGTTGTGATGGAATTATGTTTATGAATTCCTTTATCATATATGAATTGATTTATGATTTCATGATGTTTCAAGAATCCCATTTTTGTTACATGTGTTATGCGATGATGCATGTTTTATGATTATGTGGAACACATAAGAAAGGATTCATTATAAGATGGGTGGGACCTATATCTCCCTCCAATGCATTGGGTAATGATTTTATATCTCATGAGATAGACATGGCTGGAATGGAAGGTTATTTCGGTTCAGTGATACAGGACTGAAACGAGGAGTGAACTCGGTTCAGAAAGGGACTTTGTCCACTAAGATAGTCTTGGCAATGAGTCATGACTAACAAGAAATGATTTTCCATGATTATGTGTGCATGCCACAAAGTTTCAAGTTTTATGTTATGATTTTGGGGATCTCATTTTCACTTCTATGATTTATTCCATGTTAAGATATTATGATCTCTTTTGCAGGTTTTGATTTTCAAAAAGATATGATATGATTTTTATTTCCTTTATTTTCCCTTGCTGAGCATTTGAGCTCACCCTTTTATGTTTTCTTTTCCCCAGGTCAGGAAGATGGATATTAAGTAGAATATGCTAAAAGGGACCCTAGATATGATGAAATAAATGGGAGACACTGTAGAAGATTTATGAACCAGTTGTTTATGTTTCCCAGTTTCTAAAGACACTATACCTATACGGTCCTTTGTGGTTTTGTCATATGTTGTAATAAGTGTGATTCAATTTTGAAGTATTAACAATATATGTAAAGTGTGGGTCGTTATAGTGCGACGGCACCACGCCATCTCGCTCCATCCGCAAGAAACAACAAGAATAAAGGAGGGGGGGGGGGGTTCGGCCGTGTTTGTGCGGCCCGACCCCCCTCGCATTAGATTGATATCAATCGGCCTTTCTAGAACGATAATCCATCACAATCTTTTTAAAATAAATAAAAATATTCGGAAACAAGGGCCGACAAAAAAAAAGAACCTTCAAGATCGAAGGAAAGATCAACAACTTTAAAAAGGTTTAAAACCCCTACCTCAAGCGTTGTCGCTCGCGAGTTCGTCGCGGAAGAGGACGATCATCGCGGAAGAAGCGTCGCCGGAGAAACGTCGTTGATTCCGTTGTCGTCGAGGTGCGTCCGAAGGGAGAACGTCGCTTGGAAAGGAATGATCGTCGCGGAAGAAACGTCGCGGAAGAAGCGTCGTTGATTTCCGCGGTTTCGGCGTTCTTCGCCGGAGGCCGGCGTTCTTCGCGTTCTTCGTCGAAGAAGAACGCTCTCCTCCAAATTCTCCCCACGCCACGAGCTTCCACCCAAAATAAAATAAGAGTAATCTTATTTTATTAACGCACAAGCAACGATTAAAAAAAAGGAAACGAACAATTAATTCCAAGAATTAATTTACCAAAGAAACCGCCCAATTAATTGGACGAAAGAAACAGCCCAATTTAATGGTCTGTTAAGAAACTAAGAAACCGCGTCAGTTGACTTTCAGTTTCTTTGACGGGTTTTCGCGGGTGCGTTACTTAGCGGAAGAAACGGCGGGGCTCGTGCGGGCCCCACCCACAAATATCCTATCAAGAGGATAGGATATTTCAGTTTCACCCAATCCGCTTCAACTAAGCTTAACCAGCTTAATGTGGCTTTCAAGTGGCTTCAAGTGAAATAAAAATAAAGTTGTCATATCAACTTTATTTTATTTCTTAACCTTAAGTCCCAAAATTTAAAAACCACACCTGAGCAAACACAACTCCGAAAGAGGCGTTTCTAGGAAAAACCCGGCGCTGCGATTTCATCGGTGCCCTCAGAATTCGATTCCGGGCACCGGTTCAAAAGTTAGAAAAACCCGCTCGTCCGTTCACTGAACGTACCCGAGCCAAATTTTGGAAAATGATTCCGGTCACACCGGGCCTCGGAATCAGGTACCATCAGAAACTGCGTTCTTGTAAAATTCCAAAGAAAATTAAGAAAAAAAATTTCCTTGAAATTTACGGGTCTTTACATTACTCCCACCACAGGGCTTTACGTCCCCGTAAAGCTTCACCACAAACTTAGGGAAACAAAGCGGTACTGAGCACGCATCTGAGCCTTCCGCTCCCATGTGCTCACCTGGAGGTTCTCGCGCTGCCAAAGAAGTGCACAAGAGGAATCGACCATCCTCCTAGGATCCGCTCCTGTCGATCCTCGATCCCCACAGGAACCTCCGTATAAGACACTCATCGCCACCAAGAGATTCCAACCAGAACTCTCACCTCGAAGGTCTGACCACACCATCGGCGTAAGTGTGATTATCGAGTCTCCTCCCAAGGTATCTCCAGACGTGAGGGTCAAGTCCACGGATTACCGGAAACTCTAGGTCTGGAACAAGATTTGTGGAAGCGAGGAATGATTCATACGACGTCTGTTACTACAGCAGCTAGTGGTGGACATAGAATGTCCCTTGAATCATTTCTAGAGCCATTGGGTCACACTCCTTGACCGCATGCAGCCGCACTCTTCCTCCGCCATTCAACTCCCTGAGCCTGGCGGGAATAACTAAGGCGGGTGGTTGTAGCATGCTAGGATGTACACCACCTCATGCTGCTCACCTAGCAGTGCCTCCACGTCTGCTGCTTTGTAGACTCATCTCTCCTTTAAGCTTCCTCTTCTTGAAACATTTAACACGCCCGAGTCTCTAAGACTGGCACTGGTTTCCTGTTTCTTACTGCACTGTGCAGTCTTCATCCGCTCCTGGATGACTGCACCTCCTTTGCATATGATCTGGAAGAGCTGCTAAAATTTCTCCTTTGCCGAAAAGAGAAACCTGGTCTCATCCCCTCTCTAGATGAACCACGCCCATTGCCTAATACAGTCAATCCTGGCATGAAGGATGCATTCATGCCATGGATGACGTCGTAAGGCCTCGACGTAACTACTAAGAGATCCAACTGTCACTCTCGCCTCCAAGGGTCGAGTCACACTGTCGGCATCAGTGTGAGGTCACTGGGTCTCCTCCAGTTGAAATCTCGAAAGTGAGGGTCAAGTCAACAGTTTAACCGGGACCACTCAGTAACATCACAAAAGAGGACAGGAAGGCAAACATCACAAGATAAGTGTCTTTATTTTATTGCAGCTCATGGTACAAGACACAAAAACAACATCAACATGGAACTAGAAGTACAAGAGACGTATCCACTAGCTCTGCTCCTGTCCACCTGCTCCAGGATCTCTACTGCCTTGTCCACTGCTCTACTGTTGCTCAAGCATTCGTCGCTGCCTCTACCTCGGTGGCTCCTCAAAAGCCTATGGATCAACTGTACGAGGAGTCGGACAGTCACGTGCCAGGTGACCCTTTCCGCGGCATGAGTAACACAACCTGCTCCTTGCACGGATGGCTCTGTTCCCACTCCGGGTGCCCCGCACCACCGGTCCTAAAACCCGAGATCGCCCAACTGCTGGTCTGGTCCTCCTGGACCTCTGCATCATCTGTCTACTGCCCACAGATGACTCGGCTTCTGATCGAAAAACACGCGGCAAAGGCAGCAGCTCCTGAACACGCTCGGGGTGTAGAGCTACTGGCACAAACTCCACCCTGAAGAAGGTCTCGAAGTCTTCCCATGTGAATGACATCCCATCGCAAAACTGGAACAAGTGGCTCCACCACCTGCCTGCTGCTGCCTGAAGAAGGCTGGCAGCAAAGGTCACCATGAAGTCCGATGGCGTCCCCACTAGCCTGAAGACTCCCACCACAGCCTCCAGCCAATCCTCAGCCGCCTGCGGGTCCGTCTCTCCCCCGAACCTGGGTGGCCTCTGGCGCTGGAACTCATGCAGTGCGCTCAAGTAGCGGGCATCGCCTACTGCTGGGGCTGGTGGCATCGATGGCCCAACGTATGGTAGTACCGCTGGTGCCTCCGCTGGCGCCTCAACTGCAAGAGGGCCCTGTACCGAAGCCTCGTCACTCGACAGGCTGTCAGCACGCACATCCCTCTGGGCTCTAACTGGTCGTCCGAGAAAAGGCATCCTGAAAGAAACAACGTAACACGGTCAAACGATTATACCTGGTGAGCTGACCTGGTTTGAGCTGTTTTAAGGGGGAAACCTTTTAAAACACACACGCAATCAGTGTTTTCGTGCACAAAGTCGGAAATCAGTTTCCAGGGTCCTGGTGTATGGATACGTCGGCCGCCCGCACCAACACTGGACTCCCTGAACTGAAAACCACACTCGGTACCCTTAACACTATTGCTTCATAGAAAGAAAGATCAGAGTCTGCGGTAGAACCGACCACCTATGATACCAATTTGTCACGACCCGTCCTCGGGGCCCGTGCCGTGACTACCCCAAGCCCGCCTCCCATAGGCCAGGGGCTGGCGACTAGCACCAAAGGCGTAAATCCCGATAACTGGGAAGGCATTGCCTTTAAAAGTAACAAAACACCACAGAGTACAAGCAGAAGTAAAACACTAAGTACAAAAAGAAGTGCTGAAAAGTAAATGGGCCAGAATACAAACCCAAAAGGAAGTACAACTACAACTGAACAAAGTACAACAGAAAAAGACAACAGCTGGACTGACAGAAGCGGCTCCTGGGTCGTCCTCCTCGATTCCTACCTGAAGGGTAGGTACAGATGGCTCAGCTCCTGGATCGTCCACCACGGATCCTACCTGAAGGGTAGGTACAAATAGCTCCTCTACTCCTCGGGTCCTGTTGTCTACTCCGGGTACGTCCGCCCAGTGGTCCTCCTCCGGGTACCGACCTGCTCCGCAAGCCTCAACTGCGATCTGCGCTGTCCGTCGTCTGCAACACACACAACGAAGTGCGGGCATAGCCCGTGCAGGGGTGAGTATAAGCCACTCAGTAGGGACCCCGAGACCCTTAAGGTCTCACTAAATCCAACATGGATATCCACAAAGCAAAGACAGCAATCACGAAGTAACATCAGACTCTACTTAGGTATATGCCCATACATATACCTAAGTCATCAAGTAGCCCATCCAATCACAAGGATACACAAAAATCATGAAATCAACGGATAACCATCACCCAGGTATATAACCATACATATACCTAAGTTATCAAGCGACCCATCTCAATCATGAGGAAACGCAAAGATTCATTGACTCAGCTCAAACCAGGATTTTTCATTATCGAAACCGTAGCAGCTGAAGAGCTCCGTCTCTAGTGTGTACAGTGGTCCTGTCACGACTTCGAGGTACTTCTCGCTAACCTAAGACTGCTGAGGTACTCCTCCTGTCGAGTACTGCGGGTTTGCGGCCAACTACCGGGCGCTCCGTCCGCTGAGGGTCTGTCGCCAAATACCGGGCGCTCACCCAAATAGCCTACTGAGGTACTCCTCCTATCGAGTACCGCGGGTTTGCTGCCAACTACCGGGCGCTCCGTCCGCCGTGGGTCTGTCGCCAAATACCGGGCGCTCTGTCCACTGGGCTAGTCGACTCACTCCAAGTCGAGTCGGTCAAGCAGTCGTCAGGTCTCAGCCGGCTACACGGTCTCCGTACTCTGCACGCTCGTCTCCGGGAGGGTCCGCTCCACGAGCTACTGTTCGATACTCCAAGTATCTCAAGGTCTCACGAAGAAGTATCTCAAAGGACCGCCTCGTCACAGGGGTCTCAACGCAACAGACGGCGCGTCGATCGGACGCCCGGTCTGTGAGTTATTAGCCTTTTCGTCCCAGGGGCCCGGTTGGTTTCGTGAGCAAAACCAATCCCGGCCGTATCTCAACTGTACCCCGAACTCCCATAGGGTATACTCATAGGGACCGTTACTAAACGTAATCACCAACGCCGCTGACGGTTCGTCAAACGGACGTCTGGCTGAAAGATATCAGCTTTTCCGTTCCAGGGGCCCGGTTGGATTTCGGGTACAATCCAACCCGTCCATACTCCGACTGCATCCAAAACTCGGGCAGAGTATGTCAAAAGTTCCGTCTCATCAAGAGGAAGTCAACGAAACAGACGGCGCGTCAATCGGACGCCCGGTCTGTGAGTTATTGGCTTTTTCGTTCCAGGGGCCCGGTTGGTTTCGTGTACGAACCGACCCGACCGTACTCCGTCGGCATCCAAACCTCGATCAGAGTAAGCCAAAAGTTCCGTCTCTCTGAGAGGAATTCAACAAAGCTGACGGTACGTCATTCGGACGTCCGGAGCTCAAGATATGTGAATTTGACCGAAATGGTCCGAAAAGGGGGGGGGGTCCGGGTCCGGGCCGACCCGGCCCGACCCCCCTGGGTCGGCCCGAACCGGGTCCGACCTGGTTGGCCCGGCCCCGCCCGGCCAGGGCCGGTCCGGCTCGGCTCGGCCGAGCGGCCTGACAACCCCGCGGCACCCGCGGGGTGTCGCGCTGGACACCCGCGGGGTGCCGCCTGACAACCCCGCGGCACCCGCGGGGTGTCGCGCTGGACACCCGCGGGGTGACGCCTGACAACCCCGCGGCACCCGCGGGGTGTCGCGCTGGACACCCGCGGGGTGCCGCCTGACAACCCCGCGGCACCCGCGGGGTGTCGCGCTGGACACCCGCGGGGTGCCGCCTGACAGCCCCGCGGCACCCGCGGGGTGTCGCGCTGGACACCCGCGGGGTGTCGCCAGACAACCCCGCGGCACCCGCGGGGTGTCGCGCTGGACACCCACGGGGTGTCGCCAGACAACCCCGCGGCACCCGCGGGGTGCCACCCTGGACACCCGCGGGGTGTCGCCAGACAACCCCGCGGCACCCGCGGGGTGCCACCCTGGACACCCGCGGGGTGCCGCCGCCTCCGGCCGCCGGCGCCGCCGCGCCGGCGACCCGCGCCGCCACCGGCTTCCGCGGGCCACCGGAGACGCTCCGGTGGTCCGATTTGCTTCCCGTCTGCGCCTACGGTCATCCCGGGACCCGACCTTCACTGCGGAGGCCTCAAAATTAACTTGCGGCCTCGTTTGTCGTCGCCCGTCAATCTGCGCTCAAGAACAAAATAAAATTAATTTAATCTGCGGCCTCTTTGGCGCGGCGCGACGACGTCGCGTGCTTGATCGACTTCTCGGCGTGGCGCGAAGGCGTCTCGATCTTGTTTGATTTCGTTCCACAGCGCGGCGCGACGGCGCCGCTCAATAGTTGCCGTACGATTCCCGCGTGGTGCGACGACACCACGCCATCTCGCTCCATCCGCAAGAAACAACAAGAATAAAGGGGGGGGGGGGGGTTCGGCCGTGTTTGTGCGGCCCGACCCCCCTCGCATTAGATTGATATCAATCGGCCTTTCTAGAACGATAATCCATCACAATCTTTTTAAAATAAATAAAAAGATTCGGAAACAAGGGCCGACAAAAAAAAAGAACCTTCAAGATCGAAGGAAAGATCAACAACTTTAAAAAGGTTTAAAACCCCTACCTCAAGCGTTGTCGCTCGCGAGTTCGTCGCGGAAGAGGACGATCGTCGCGGAAGAAGCGTCGCCGAAGAAACGTCGTTGATTCCGTTGTCGTCGAGGTGCGTCCGAAGGGAGAACATCGCTTGGAAAGGAACGATCGTCGCGGAAGAAACGTCGCGGAAGAAGCGTCGTTGATTTCCGCGGTTTCGGCGTTCTTCGCCGGAGGCCGGCGTTCTTCGCGTTCTTCGTCGAAGAAGAACACTCTCCTCCAAATTCTCCCCACGCCACGAGCTTCCACCCAAAATAAAATAAGAGTAATCTTATTTTATTAACGCACAAGCAACGATTAAAAAAAAGGAAACGAACAATTAATTTCAAGAATTAATTTACCAAAGAAACCGCCCAATTAATTGGACGAAAGAAACAGCCCAATTTAATGGTCTGTTAAGAAACTAAGAAACCGCGTCAGTTGACTTTCAGTTTCTTTGACGGGTTTTCGCGGGTGCGTTACTTAGCGGAAGAAACGGCGGGGCTCGTGCGGGCCCCACCCACAAATATCCTATCAAGAGGATAGGATATTTCAGTTGCACCCAATCCGCTTCAACTAAGCTTAACCAGCTTAATGTGGCTTTCAAGTGGCTTCAAGTGAAATAAAAATAAAGTTGTCGTATCAACTTTATTTTATTTCTTAACCTTAAGTCCCAAAATTTAAAAACCACACCTGAGCAAACGCAACTCCGGAAGAGGCGTTTCTAGGAAAAACCCGGCGCTGCGATTTCATCGGTGCCCTCAGAATTCGATTCCGGGCACCGGTTCAAAAGTTACAAAAACCCGCTCGTCCGTTCACTGAACGTACCCGAGCCAAATTTTGGAAAATGATTCCGGGCACACCGGGCCTCGGAATCAGGTGCCGTCAGAAACTGCATTCTTGTAAAATTCCAAAGAAAATTAAGAAAAAAAATTTCCTTGAAATTTACGGGTCTTTACAAAAATAATGGTATTAATACAGTTGTAATGTTTTTGAATTTTATAATATTATTATACAGTGCTCAAAATCTATGTTTTGAAATTAGTAATGAATTATCCTATATTTTTCTATAAATACCAACCCATCCTCAAACTCCTCTTCAATCAATCCTATTTTTTATGAAATTCCTCACCCTATATATTATCAAATAATCTCCCATGTTATTTTTATTTTATTTATTATATCTACAAAAGCATTAAAAATTTCGTAACCAAGAAATATGGATTCTCTCCCCATACATTTTATTCAATCCCCTACATAATTATTCCATTTTATTTACATGTTTTCACATTGGAATGAGTTTTAACCCATTAATTGTACATTATTTTTAATTTTAAGGTAATGAGAAACCACTTTTCGTCTTATTAAACCCATAAATGAGTTTTTATGTACACTTTTTAGGCTTTAGAAATATCCTTTAAATTTCTATGTAAAAATATTATATAGTGAATACACACACAAACATATAATAAATGATATTATACTAGATATAACATTAATTTATTTATTTTATACTTACATTTATTTAACCCACAATCGTTAATTATAATGAACCAACCTGGCCCAACTAGACAATTCATCTAATATTTTCCACTACAAGGTTATTTAAAAAATTGATAATAGATACCAAAATTCATTACTACAAAAAAATACATATAATAATTGTAAAATACAGAAGAAACATACAAAAAATGTTCCATACTAACCAATTAATATATGATAAACTTGAAATTTATGAATAATAAATGAATTACAGGAATCCATGTGACCATCCATCACCTACAAAATATCCATATTTAAAATAAACTGACATTAATTGAACCTAGAATACTACATGATTCTTTTCCCTTTACCATAGTCCTAAAAAATATTCAATTATTACCCAAAAGAAAAAGTTGGTTGTCATAAAATATTACAATGGAATACAACCAAATAATCTATCCATGATCCGTCATTATAAATTATCATTTTATACCTTTAATATAAAAAATTAGTTTACAAAACCATTCCCTAAAAAATAATTTTGAAAATTTTTCTTTGGTTTCTATAATTTCACAAAATACTCACAAAATTATGAAACATATCATGTATAAAATTATAATAGGTAAATTAAATATGTGAGGTGACATAGATGAAATAATCCATCATTACATAGACAAGGTATAAATGATAAAGAACTCTATTTAGAACATATACCATTTGAATACATACAAGAAATAAAGAATCCAAAATTAAGTATATGTTGTTTCCAATCGATATCAAATCTTTCCATTTTTTATCATATCCCAAGAGAATACCCATGTGGTTCTACACACTCTAGGGTCAAAAATATCTATATATCGATGCGTATAATGTTCTAAATGTTCCATGTTTGTTCCAAAACCATTTCACAAAAAAATGGTCACATATAATAAAACCTTTTTCATCATATAGAATACACTACATAAATAACATATGTAATAAAATGAATTGGAAAACCATCCTTAGATCAAACATTCTCAATATTATGGAAACCAATATATTTTATAAAAAAAAGACAAAAAAGAAAAAAATCAACCATTGAAATACAAGGTATGAAAATAATCTACAATGGATCGATATAAAACAACAATCAATCACGAATATCAAACAAAAATGTATCCCACGTCACCTCTTAAACTTATGGAAAAAAATAAGTAGACACCACTTTCGAGGATTAGACACACCTCAAGAACCATGATGACAATCATTATATGAATTATATACATAGACTCAATATCCCTGAGATCAACTAATCACGCATTTAGGTCTCAAGAGGGAAGGTTGTTGAAAAATGAATCATATAATAGAGGTACAATGTGTTTAAAACCAAAAACTCTGAATAATTGATAATGTCAACCATTTCATGGTTTTAATTTATTAAATTATAAAATATAATGAAAAATTCAACACATTAGATTAAAAACTGATTTTTAACATTTCAAATCATAAAACCAATTAATGACATAAAAAGCATTAATGACAAATCTAAATCATGACATATTTCTAGAATTGAATAAATGATGTGTAATGCTCTCATATTATGTAATAATATATAAAACATTATAGTTTTCTATAGAAAAATTTAAAACACCATCGGTGATCACCATTCACCAGAAGCCTGAAATTCACCCAAAAAAATGGGGAACCAAAAAATGACAAGGAATACATAATGGATAACTACAGTGTGATACAATATCCCCATCAGAAATGATATAAATTCCTAGAAAATCATAACAAAATATAATCATAATGTATGAAGGCCACTACTACCTCATACACAATTCCCACTACCACTTCTTATGGATATCCTGCTGACACAACCATATTACATGTCGAACGAAATTTCATTACATTAAATTAATTTCTCTCTAATATCAACAATATGATTTGTTTTTATAGCCCAACCGATATCAAGATCAAAAATAAAATTCTTCCATTCAATCATAGGGTAAGGTGATGGTTTATACCACCATATTTTACAAACATGAAACTCACCATTGATGATAGTAAAGTGAAATGGTATGTTTATCAAATTGGCCACCATTCCTATTAATCTAATGATATCATATTATCTATCAAACCACTATTCTGACATACCCTAATTACCTAACTAATGATGTCCAAAATGATGTGAAACATAATGAAATACTATATAACTAACCTCAAAACCTATAACCCATCATCAAGGATCTGTAGAAGATTTATTAAAACTATATTCCATGGTGAATCAATTTTGGATCAAATTCAACCTCTCTATCTCATCATTAAATAGATATAGCCCAACCAAGGGTATCCCTCCAATCTATGACAAACACAATGGAGATGTACATGGATTTCCATAATTTATAAGGGATCCATTATAATAGATTGATGATAAAAAAATGTGAATATAAAATCTATTAAAACATAATATTATTTTCTTAAGAACAAAAAAATCTAGAAAACAAGCCTGAAGCATATTCTCAAGATCCAAGAAAATTCTATATGCCCATTCAATCATGTATAATTTATTTTTTGTTCTATTCAAATAGGAATCCATCACCTCTTATAAACCTTTACAAAACAATCCTGTTAATCTAAAGTCTATAATAGAAAAAATTGTTGAGGGAACCCCATGAAGTCTCATAATCTCTCAAACATACAATTCTTTAAGCTATTATGTCAACATTTTGACCTTGATATGTAGAAAATGATTCAATTTCGTAAGTAGATCTTTGATAACCACAATCAAAGCCTTCAAAAAGTATTAAATAGATTAAAAAATTAAATACATGTATATCACATCCCATTTTTATATTGGAATGGGTTACTACTATAACAAACATTCATGCAACTCGTATTCAATATTAGTTATCTGATAGATCACATAGTATGTTACAAGATCAACCAAGACAACAATAAAAATATCTAATATCAAGACACCTCATGGTAGTACCATGGTGTACCGATCAAAAAGTATGGTTTACACTTTCCATCAACTGCTGCCTCAAGGAAATAAAAACAAAAAAACCTTTTATAGAAGCAGAAATCTCCCATGGGAGAAAAAACAACATGCCCAAGGTATCCCCACCATAAATGATTATGTTAATGCTCTGGAACTCAAGGTAAGATAAAATATCGAGATTAATCCACTGATAAAATGAAAATTCATCTCTCATCAAGGATAGTCATACATTCATACCTAATTCATCCACTCATAAGCACATCTCAATAAAAGATTCCTGAGAGATCACTCATCCACTGATTTATTTAATTCTTGAGTATGTAATTTTCTACATAGGGAATTAGTGACCACATTATCTTTTCAAATATTACATTAAATATCAAACATAATTTTTGTGAGATACTCCACCTAATATCTCTAGAATATGTAGAGACCTGTAAACATGAAAAATAGCTCATAATTTTATGATCGAAATATACTATATATTGTTCCACTAAAACATAGTGATTTGAATTTTTTATTTCATGTATAACTACTATGAACTCAATATCATGGGCAGGGTATTTCTTTTTCTGAGGTAATAACTGTTGTTAGACATTCTCTACCACCAGTCTTCCATATAGGAAGAAAAGTCACAAACCTATGTCTGAAGCATCTTAATAATCATCATAACCGACACATTGTTACAAAATAATCATAACTAATGTTGATGTAAATAACAATATTAGTACATGTAAATAACTATGATACTTTTCATTCCATATAAATATTACAACCTTGTGAGATATTGATGTTATCAAAGACGAAATCATGGAGAATCTCCGAACAAACAACCTCTAATAACCACCCAATCCCAATAATTTTTGGGTTTCAAACTCATTTGTAGGATTCAAATAGGACATCACTTCCTGTAGATACTCAGATTCTAATTAGATACCCCTATATAATATAAAATTCCAAAGAAATTTTACATATTAAATCCCAAACATTGATTTAGAAATATTACCATACAAATGAAATTCCCTTAATGTTCACAGAATAATATCCAAATTGTCTATGAGACCCAAATCTAACAATGAGTATATAAAAATATCTTCTGTAAGACCCACTATAAGAGAATACATGATCTAACTGAAGATCATGTTCTTTAATACCATAAAAAAATGGAGCATTTGTTAGTCTAAATGGAATTACAAAACACTCAAAATACATATATAAACACTCAAATACCGTCGTAGTTAAATCATGTTCTCAATCAAACAACTATTGGTTCCATAAACACAGTTTAATCTTTGAAAACTAACAATCCCCTCTATACTGATCAATGATATCATTAATCGAGGATATGAAATATTTATTCACTACACTATTCTAATTTATCACCTGATTGGGAATACAAAGTATAATGATCCCACATTCCTATATAAAAAATTTTATATGTGAATGTTATGGTAACATTATAGAGTGGATAAATTCATTCTCCTCTAGATCTAAAAGTTATAACAATAGATCTATAAAATCATAGGACATCATATATTAAGACGAAATATAAATTTGAATAGTACTATGTATAATTTCAACTGTAATATTGAAAAATAATTGTGGTGTTAAACCTAAAAAATCAAAAAAAATACCTTAGGGTACAGAAAAATTATTTCTGGTAGCTAAATTTCAAGAAAATGGTCATGAACATTAAGAAACATCTATTGATCATTTAAAATATCACTCCACCATGAGAATAATTTTCCCCACCATCCTTGATCAGGATCCTCACTCACCATGAGACACATGTGTGTCCCATTAATAATATAAGAATGATAATTGATGGAGATAAATTTTTATTATGGGAATTAACATTGATCATATGATCCATTTAAAAAATCAAGTTTAATATATCAAGATTGATCACTAAGATGTCATTCTCCACGAAAATGTCGATTGTCAACACATGACACATGGGAAACTGAATCCTTGTTTGTACCTCCATCTCAATGGTGTAGGAAGATATAGAAGTATAGAATAATCTCCAAATTCCATAAAATAAAATCATTTAGATTCAATGATATAGAAGATTTATAATCACCTATATAAAATCATGTTTTCTCCGTAGAAGATGAAATAGACATTTTAACTCTATCAATTGATGGACCTAATTTAGAATCCTATTGTATATACACTTCCACCTAAATATTTATGGGGTTTGATAGCCCCTGATCTTCCATTTCGACATGAATATCCCCCTCAATCTTTATATATTATTCACCACCCTTGTACGCATGCTAGTCATAGAACACTATATGTAATGAAGGCAGCTGGATCTCGATGGGAAGGACATCCTCAGGTCTACACACAAGGGAGTATGGGGTTACATGAGTGGAATTGTTGGTCATCGTCTGATAGACCAAGAGGGCATAGGGGTGCTTGTCCGGCCAACTATTCTTATTCTGACCAACCATTTTATGCATGAGTTAGAGAGGGTTTTGTTGAATGCCTCGATATGTCCATTTTCCTACACTTTATAGCAGGAGGTATGGTTTGAACAGATGTTGTACTAGGCGTAAAATTTCTTCAGCTCGGATGCCCGAAAGTTGGTGTCATTATCGGTGAGGACAGTGTGAGGGACTCCAAACCAATTTATGATGTTAGAGCTCACGTAGTAAATGAATTAACGGGCCTTGACCTCCTTGTGGGGAACTTCTACTCCCCCTTGAAAAATAAATCTCTTGCTGTCAGGATGAACCTGCATTGGTGAGCGGTCCTCGTGGGATATGGTCCCAGGATATCAAGTCCCCATATTATGAATGGATAAGAGTACATGGTGGATTGGAGAGGTTTTGGCGGCCGATGGTTGAAGTTAGCATGAATTTGGCATGCATGACAGCTCTTGGCAAACTCGATACAATCATGGATCACAGAGGGCCATAAGTACCCCAGTGTCTGGATCTTATGGGATAGCTTCACCCTAGCATGGTGAGCGCCATAGGAAATGGCATGAACCTCATGCATGACCTGAGAAATCTCAACTCCTTGGATGCAACAGAAGAGAACACTATTGAACCCGCACTTATAAAGGATCTTCTCGAGACTGGGACCACTCTGAAAGGTAAAATGCAGCACGCATTGTTGGATTCGATCACGCTTATCCCGATCATTCGTGAGGCAACCATTTTGGAGATAGTCGACAAAAGGTGCTCTCCACTCTGGGGTCGCTTCGACCACTTCATCTAAAGAACCTAGGGGTCCTAACGTAGAGGATCTAGTGGTAAGATGGATTACTCGCAGGCCATTGTCATCCTCTGGGTTGACAGGGTCAATGAATCTATATTGTGCCTCTTGTATAATCAGATCATCCTACTCAGGTTCTTCTAGTGATGCAGCCAGGACCGCCAGGGCATCAGCTCGACCGTTCTGAGAACGAGGGACATGAGTAACTTCTTGCCGAGATGGAAACTAGTCCATTAGCTAGAGGGTGTGGTCCTAAAATGGTACACGCTCTATATTTCTAACAATATAGTCACCATTGACTTTATTGATGACTACCTCAGAATCCCCTTTTACATTCTAATGGTGTACATCAATCTCAAGGGTCAGCTCGAGGCTAGTGATAAGAACCTGATACTCTGCCTCATTGTTGGTGCAGCCTTCTGACAACAGGAATGAATATGGCAGAATGGCCTGCGCCAGAGTAATAAAGACAATACCCTAGCCTACTTTGTTGAGTCTGGGGTCATTGATCCTCCTACCAATGGGGCTCCGGGAGGTATCATCAAAGTGCATCTGCCAATATGGGATGGAAGGATCTACTGAGAGGATTGCCTCGTTGGGATTATCCAGGTCCAGGGACTTGTCCATGGAGGTCGGATTGGCAGCAAGAAAGTCTGCAAATTCCTGTCCCTTTATAACTTTCTAGGAGAAAACCCTGATGTCGAACTGTGGGAGGATTACTACCCACCATTCTAGATGACCAGTTAACATGGGGCAGTTCAGAATGTACTTCAGTGGGGCTACCCGAGACACCAACTGTACCTCATGGTGATGCATATAGTGTCACAACTTCTGAACTGTGAATACTAGTGCAAGGTAACTCTTTTCGATGAGGGAGTATCTGGTCTCCGTATAGAAGAGAATGCAGCTGAGGTAGTAGAGATTATTTTTTGTCCCCTCATTGTTCTTCTTGGTGATAAGGGCACCGCGAGATCATTACAAGGCTGTCATGTACAAGATCAATGGATTTCCAGAGACGGGTGGCATCATGACTGGAGGTTGGAGAAGATAATGCTTAATTTCCTCAAACATGGTATAACACTCTTCATCCCATTCGTAGGAGGATCCTTTATTCAGGAGCTGAGAAAATGGCTTACACTTGCAAGACAAATTCTCAATTAATCGGCGTATGTAGGCTAAGTGGCCTAAAAACCCTCAAAGATCACGAATATTTCTTGGGGGAGGAATCTGTATGATTTCCTTGATCTTATCTGGGTCGATAATGATGCCCTGGTACCTAAAAGAAAATCTAAGAAACATCCCAGAGGTGACCCCAAAGGAACACTTCTAATAATTCATTTTCAAGTGGCAGGAATGGAAAAATAAAAACACTTTCTCAAGGTCCTTGAGATGGTCCTGGTGTTGGCGATATTTGACCACCAGATCATCCACATAACATTCCATCAATTTCCTGAGTATATGATTGAATATGTGGTGCATGTCCCACTGATAGGTTGCACCTGCATTCTTCAGGCCAAAGGGCATAACCTGGAAACAGAAAGTACCTTGGGGGCCCGGAAAGCTATGGAATCTTCATCCTCGGGGGCCATTTGGATCTGATTATATGAACTGTAACCATCCCTGAATAAGAGGGATTGGAACTCAACTGTATAATTGATCAACAATTCTGTCACTGGAAGGGTAAAATCATCCCTCAGACAGTGACAGTTGAAATCCTAGAAGTCGATGCAGATTCTGATCTGTCCATTCTTCTTCCTGACTGGCATGATGTTGGCTAGCCACATGGGGTACTGGACATCCTTAATGAAGATGGATCTGATGATCCTTTCAACCTCAGCCTCGACCATAGAACCATGAGAAGGGTGCATCATTTTGGGAGGCTTCTTAACCTGCGATGATTTGTTGGGAGACTAAGGTGGTAGAAGAATACACGATGATATAGTCCTGGCATCTCATCGTAACTCTAGTAGAACACATCACGCTGCTGTTACCAGAAATCTACGTAATGTTGCTGCTCCACAAGGGACATGGTGGCACTTATCAATGTGGGTCTCAGATCTGCATTTCTACCAAGGTTCATCTGTACCAGTTCATTGACCGTGGTAGATATGCCTTATTCAAAGGAAGGGGGAGCATCCCCTAGATCCTATTATTCACTTGAGAGGGATGGATTCCCAGTGGGTGAATCTTCCCCTATGTTGGATGACCTGATGGGAGGTTGTTACCACCCTGAAAAGTAGTGGAATATATATCAAGAGATTCACACGTCACTGAGACCATATCAATGAAGGTTGTCGATCCAATCCTATTTGTTCTTCGGCCCAAGGGGACATGATTGATGATATCAAAGCAATAATTGAACTTCGTCTTGAGACAATAAATTCCAGATCGACGGAACAAACACTTATGACGTTCTACTGTTTCCATGGGGTGGACATCTCGATACCGTACGAGGGTAAGAGGATTTGGGATCTCCTGGGCCTAGTTTGTGTTGGATTACGAGGAGATTTTACACTGTCGGTTGGACCGGGGAATATGAATTCCTCTTTTACTAGAGAAAACAAATCACTGACCCATGTAGGTGGTCTTGGACCCCAATCGATGGATTGGGATGATGTAGGCATCATCCAGACCTTCCCAGGCATCATTTGTGACTATGGCGGGCTCAACATCACTTGCTATAATCTTCTTATCCTTTCTCTTTTAATAATAAGCATCTAGATAACATACTTCACAAGAGGGGAAAAAAGATGCATCACCTTGGAGTATTCCTAATCGACCATTCTGGGAGTACTTGAGGGATTGGTGACACGATGAGGGGACTGCCGTGTGAAGGTGGAGCCATGGTCTACCCATTAATGCATTGAACGCGGTGTCCTGGGAGACAACCATAATCTCAGTACAGGCAACTAGGCTACTAAACTGGGTAATAAAATGCATCTTGTCGACCGGGGTTTGCTCTGTCCTATCGTATCCATAGATTCTCAAATAAAAGGGAGTCAGGTCATCCCCGAATAACCCCAGCTTCTGTAACCTCCTCATTGGGATACAGATGATCACGAAGCCGGTGTCAATGAGACAGTGGGGAACATCCATGCCATTAAATTGGATAGTGATGTATAGCATACAGAAGTGCCCCAGCATGGGAGAGCCTTCATCATCTCCCGAGAACGAAATGATGGCCCTTCATTTGGAATTCCCAACCACTTCAGCATGAATGGATTCTCAAGCTGCTACCTCAGTCTCAAACTAGAGGGGGCTTCTTAAAGCCTCAGCGAGGGCATCACACATATCCGATGACATGAGAAGTTATTCAAGGATGGAAATCCTCACTGGGATGCAAGAAAGGTGTTTTAGGACATCATACTTCCGTGCCAGGAATGGACATATGCTTACAGGAGGCCACTTTGCGATTGGAGGCATGGTAGGCCCTACCGGGTGGACCGACGGCTGGCTGGCACTTGGCATATCCCGCTACTCACTAGTGGAAGCTCGAAGAGTAGTTTTCGGATGAAGACTGTATGACTGAGATCGTCTTGTATCTAGGTGTGGCTAGCAATGGTCTGAAAGAGGTAGCTCTGCCTAATCTAGAAGCACAAACAGTGATGGAGCGCGGTCCTAACGACACCAGATGAAGAGGCTGCGAGTGCTGAGCTCTGTGTTGGGCATGCTGCCTGGTCTTAGGGTCATGCACATCCTGGGTGGAGGTGCCAACTGATGTTCCTCGATAACCCATATGCCCACGGCTCCACCGACGTTGGCATCAGCTGGGGATGTGGGGGAGGTTTTCCTGGAACTCCCATTCATCGGGAGTCATATAGGGGTTTACCAACTCCGCGGTATTAACTAAAGCATACCCTTAACTGTCACTTGAAGAGTCATCCACCACTGGGCAGATTTTGGGAGGGATCCCTATATCAGGGGTCATGAAGTCAAAGAGAGTGTGGGATGACGATGGCATTGGCTGGGCACATTTCTTTTTTTTGCACCGCCGATGCTTGCTCTTCTAGGAAGAGGCCAGCTGAGATGATGATACAGAAGTAGTGGCTATAGCTTCTGAAGGCTCTGTCTGATTTAGGCGTTCCTGGAAGATACCATGGGGGTGAGAAACCTTTTGTGAGCCATCCAATCATCATACTTCTAGGAACCATTGTTTCAAACCTACTTCCACTCACCTTCGCTGTCGTTACCACTATCTGACCTTACAAAGACAACTTCCACTTGTGCTGGGGTTAGGCCCATCCTGACTATGTTGATATTGACCTGGTTGGAGAGACAGTCTTTAAACATATATCACTACTTGAGGTTGTGCCACGGAATCTGATGATAGATTCAGTATGTGGGGTGATCAGTGAGATTCTCCTCTTCCTATGACAACCCTGCTTTTATTACAAACGTAAACATGATTTATTAAATAAACTATTTACCTGATACAACATGGAATATTGAGATTTCTAGTGTCATTGGGGCTTATGAACATTACATAACAAATTAAAACATGAAATACAACATCTTTATTGAAAACTTCCTTTACATGACCACTACATTCCCTCGTACATTGCAGTACATTGGATAACCTGAGGACATGCATAAGAAAAGGGTGAGCTATAAAGTCCAGTAAGGGAATAAACATAGAATACATGAGACGTACAATACATGTTAGACAATAGGCATATCAATAGAGAAAAATAGAAACATGAACTTAAATTCATGATAAATCATGATAATCATAACATGGAAATGTGCAACAACACATAACATGGAATTAGCATGAGCCAAGGCTCATTTCACATGGAGCATTAGTAAATAATCATTGCACATGAAGCATGAGTAAAACCTAGTTTCACGTGAATTAGCATGAGTCAATACACATCTCACATGATGTATCATGATACTATACATTATCCAATGCATTGGAGCGTTATAAGGGTACACCATTCTTAAACATTTCACATTATGCATAATTGTGCCACATTGATCATTAAACATGGATTCATAAAACATAATCATTTATTCCATGATAAAGGAAGGTTGAATTCATGGATGAATTATTATAATAAATAAGTAAATGTTCATAATGGTGAATAAACTTGATGGAGAAGTGCGCATGGTATTCACAACACAATGGCATTGGCTTAGAAAATCAGTGTGATTTTAGCAGCGTAGTGGCATGACATAAGAATTCATAAAAATGGTTGATGAGAGAGAAAGGGGTTCCTCATAATATTTACATGTAATTTAAAGTAAGTAGGTCATATATATACATGTCCCAACAATTTTAATGGAATTTATATTAATGATACAAATCTATTACTTGAATGTAAATGAGGAGAGAGAAGTTCCTTTCAGAGTTTCAGCATAGTAAATGGTGTACATGGGAGGAATTTAATGGGAGAGAAAGGGGTCTCCCATCATTAAAAAATAAAGAGGAATGTATGAGGTAGTTTCGAAACCATACCCAAACATTCTAAATTGAAATGAAATGGGAAAAACAACTTAAAAAAATTGGACAAAAATCAGAAAGGATGAAAAAAACCCTTACTTGGAAGTATGCTTCCAAAGGCATGAGAGAGGCTTGAGAGAGGCTTATTTGGAGATTGGGGCACCTTGGGAGGATTATAGAGAGAGTATGGAAGAGGTTTGATGAACTCCAAAGTCTTTATGTGAGGAATAAGTGGGAGATTGGGTGGGTTTATATAGGAAAGGTGAGTGAATTCTTTATTATTTAGATTTGGGACCCCTTACATTAAACTGATCCAAACCACAAACCAGCTCATGGTTTTTTACCAAGGATTTTTGAAAATGGAAGATGAAAAAAATATTTTATAAGGCCAAAGTCCTAACATCTTAAAATGATGGTGTTGCTTTTGTGGAGATGATTCACACTCCCATGTAAAATAATTTAAAAAGACAAGATGTTTAATAAGTCTTGAGTGGTGGATTAATTATTTGAAAAGCAATTCAAACAAACCCAAAATCAAATTATTTTTAATGTTAATACATATATTGGCCGAACATAATGCTTATTTTATTTTATTAAATCACTATTGGGTCATTATTATGTCATAAAACACATTATACAATTAAATGATATTTAATTTTTAACCAAAAATTTGACTGTCTCATAAAATTATGAAAAATTCACCATTGGAAAATTTCGCCATCCTGATTCCAGAAATATCATTTATATTATCTAAATAATTTTCTAAATATGTTAATTTTCACTTTTAAAATAAAAACCGACATTTATCGAAAATTCACGGGTTTTGACAGAAATGGCTTTCAATCCTTAATAAAAATTATAATCGCATTCATAAAATTATATGATCATTAATATATAATAAAATTTATTTAATAATAATAATATTTTATTAAAATATTATTTAATTAAAAAATTCATAAATTTAATAAAATATATTTCTTAATTAACTAAAAACACTATTTGTACTTTAAAAACTATTTACAATGTATCAATAATGACAAGAAGATATTTTATTTATTATATAAAAAAAATAATATACATGAACATATTACTATATATTTGTTACATATCCCCTTAAAATAGTGGCATAAGACCAAAGGGTAAGGTGTGCGATGGTGACTGACTCTTGGGGTGGCTTAGATAACATCACTCGAGTTGTAATATCTATCAACTTAAAATTTTCCCATAGACGGTCACGTTCGAGAATGACA
This sequence comes from Viscum album, assembly GCA_963277665.1. Lineage (NCBI taxonomy): Eukaryota > Viridiplantae > Streptophyta > Magnoliopsida > Santalales > Viscaceae > Viscum > Viscum album. The sequence goes on from OY728138.1 coordinate 1,081,660,812, forward strand.
TGATGAAGCTCATCTTGGTCTTGGTCAAGATCGAAGCCTATGGACGCCACCCCTTTTTCGAGTTCCGACAAATGGGCTTCCTACAGAGCAATTCTACTAGATGAGGCTATCACTTCTTTTGTCAGAGTAAATTGGATTGGTTAAAGCCCTATATTTATACTAATCATGTGATCACTGTTCAATGGATATAACAGTAACTATCACAAATCATAACATAAAACCAAAGAAGTTGAAATTTTATATAAACTTTTAACATAAAGTGACATTTAACTAGATCAAGAGGGATTTCCAATAATGAAACTTTGGGTCATTACACTTCCGGCCCTCTGCACTTAGGCAAGCGTACAATCCCCTGTTCTAAGGTGCTACGGAAGTAAACAGTGACCTAATTCTTGATTAATCATTGAGTAATATTTCTTCTTTTAGGAAAGGGGTACCTTGGATCCTGGCCTAGGAGAGGGGCTAGAGGGGCCAATCCAGAAGTCAGAGCCTGGTTGTCATGTCTAGGCAGTGGCTGCGCATTCCACAGAGGTGCCTACCAACTCTAAGAACGATTCTGAGTTGGAGGTTGTGCCTGACGTGGAGGGCCTCTACATGTTTTTTTGGGGCTGGTGCTACTGGTATCAATTCTAGTTTCCTGAGGGATTTCATTTGGGCCACCATAGTGGTCTTGGATCTTGCATCTCTCCTTGCAGGAATTACATGGGGCAACAGACGTGCATGGATGGCTCATTGTAGGGCTTCCTAAAGGAGTTGGGGATTATAGAAGGAGTCTCAAAATCCTCCAGGGTAGTTCTAGTTGAATAGAGAAGGAAAATGTTCTGTCGTGACGTTACCTATGCACATCGTCAGTAGTTGCACCTGAGACAGTGGCATGTCAAAGGAGTATGTGAGCCCCTTCCACCGGGTGATAAAGTATGCGGCTCAATCATCAGGCCTTTTCTTGCACTTGAAGAGGTCTGAGATATTGGTCTTCTAGGTGGTAGAGCTTAAATGATAAATGAATTCCCTATGAAGGTCCTCCCAGCTAGTCACGGATCCGACATGAATTTGGATGTACCAGAAATACACCAACCCCTCCAATGTATAAAAAAAGAGCTGAGCTTAGAAGCCTCCTACAGTGCTATATCCCCTAACATGGGCCTACACCATGAGTTTATGTGGCCCAGGTGCTGCGGCAGGTCGCCCGTGCCATTAAAGGGGGAGAAGGTGGTATTCCCAAATCCAGGATGTGCCAACATATCATCCACCAATGCCGGGTATGGCTTTCCATCAGGTGGGCTTTCCACCTATCGTGTTTCCAATGCCTCATGTCAGTATATGATCACCTAAATTAGGTCATATGGGTGGGGTTCCCTATCTTGATAGGGATCCCTAACCACTAGTGCGTTTTCGGGTATTTCAACATGGTATATGGGCTCAGCGTCTCATAGAGCGGCTAGTGGAGTGGCATGCGGGGCAGCAGGGGGAATCCGAGCTAGATTCTGTGGATTTCCACGTTATTCGGGTGGTTTTGGTGAGACATACCACACCCTCTTTTCATGGTCTTCGGCTTTAGCCCTATCCAAATGAGTGGCATTATCAAGGTTGCCTAGGGGCAGCTCTCCAGGGGGATGTTGTTCCTGCCACTGCTGTATTGGCCTAGGATTTTCGTAGTCAGACCATCTCACTACAAAGTGTTTATCTAGGAGTTCTTCGACATAAAACTTTTTCTTAGAAAGTTATTGGAGTAAGGTGTCCTTCTCTGGGTCCTCCTCCGCCTTCCACCCTAAGGCAGACGGGTTGGAGTGCCTGGCAACTCCGACGTGCTCTTTTCCCTTACTAGCATTCATGTCGAGTACCAACACCTCAGTGGGAGAAAGGAGACCTAGGAGGTTCCTTTGATGACGAGTAATCCTCTTTAATTGTTCCAACAGTGGTGGAACACCCTCAGGGGGAAAGTCTCCATCGAGAAGCTCCTGATCGTCCTCCTTGTCCACTATGTCAGCCATGTTTACCGTGACCCTTCCTTGGGGAATGTCCTCAATATCCCAAAGTGAGTCAGGCTGTTGCCGAATAGGACTGAAGAGGAGGTAAACATACTGCCCCAAACCATGTATTTGCACATGGGGGTAGCCTCCATGATAATTTTGTGGAGTACATTGATAGTTTGAATTCCTTGCTACTAGAGAGCCTCACGACGACCGGGTGACTTGGGGCGCTGGGACACATGGAGTGTGGCCAGATCGACTAGATGAAACTGCTCACTGATGTCTCAAAATGACCATGGATCCTTGGATAAACCACACGCTGATGATAGAGAGTGAAATGTGTCACCCAGAGGGTATTACAGAAACCGTCAACTTTTTCGAGGGTGAGGGACTCTGGTATTCAGAAATTCTGCACTGCCACTAGCCAGTACTTCTCATGGAAGTGGTCCACTGCAAGGATTATCTAGAATCTCCTCTTCTCAAATTACGTGTCTAGACCTTGATTTACCCAGTCGACAACTGGGGGTGTTTGTGGAACTAGAAGTTGTACTGAGGCAGACCACTAGGATGGCAGGTCTGCCAGTGGAGAATATGGCGAACAAGCCGACTGGCCACAGATTCTCTGGTTGTCCCCTAAACAGTGCAGTGACCTTGCAGCTACCTCATTGTAAGATGGGATGATGTCCACCATTCCAGGCTCAGTGGCCAAGGCTACTGGTGATAGGTCGCGATGTTTCCCACCTGCCATTGGTCCCCATAATATCTCTATGTTATAACTTATGGAGGTAGAAATCGCTTCCAGTGATGATGGTGGTGATTTCATGACTGTACCCATCTGGGTCGCCAGATTATCATCCTCTTTTATTTACAAATGGAGGGAATCATGAATTCTATGGACCTAGCATTCTAGGAGCACCAGGCTGATGCGCCTCATCCCAGCCCCGACCCTTGACTCGAATGAGCGAGGGGAGTGTCCTGAGATGAGTTGTACTTCACTGTAGAGTCTGAGAAGCAGACCAGTTTCATCTCTGTCCAGACCCTCTGAATAATTCTTCTTGTGTCGGCTACAACCTTCCTTCCGGACCCATGGTGGCTCCTCGGGACAAGGATGATTTCTGACATGGGGACTTCAGCCTCACTAGTGCTGGGGCAGAGAGGGTTTCCACCAGAGAAAGATAGGGTGCGAGGAGCACTGGAAAAAATATCGAAGGGGACATCGGTAGGACCTCTATGAATAGTTCTAGAGCGGGAAAACCTCTGTTGGAACCACCAAGATCATGGGGAGGACCCCCATTCTTTGCACGGGTGGAGCGAGGCTAGCCTTCAGCCCTCTGGTTTATAGGGTAAGGAGGACCTTCCCAAGATGCGGAGAGGATATATGGAGGATCCCCACTTGGAAGAGAGACCAAATGTGCAATATCCCTGCACCAGTGGTTGGGGGTAGGAGGAATGACTCCATAAGCAGTGTAATGGGAATGAGAGAGGCTTCTGTAACGTGTATCACTGATGCATTGCAGACCTTCATTCAGACTGGGGGTAGCACGGGGCAGACCTCCATGCCGAGCCTCAAAATGGGGAATACCCACACTCTCTATGGTGGTGGTACGATGAGGGCCTCCATACGGTTTGGAATCGCTATGGGATGGTTGGCGGTGACCACTGTTCATGCCTGTGACTAAGAGAGTCAACCCAGCCTGCCCGCGGTGCGGTTGGGGCCTCGATCCCAATCGGGCGTATAAGCACCCCTGCTCAGTGTGTGAAGGGACCTGATGATATGTATCGGGGGTGGCTCGGGACATTGTATATATCGACATTTACGACACTTGGCGGACATCCTCCTCATCTCGTGCCTGGCGCAGGCATCGGGTCGGACGACCCAGGGCTAGTGGTGCAGGTGCATAGCTTACCTTCTCCTCCTCCGGTAAGACTAGGCTGTGGTGCTGACGCGGCCAGGTGGGATCCCATTATTGGATTCCCTAGATCAGGACTTTGACCGGACTGGGCCGGATATCTCCCACATCATCAACGTAAGGCAGGGATTAGTCAAAGCGCTTTGGGTACAAGCTCTCGAAGCGGTTGTATGTTTTGTTGGGGAGCACTAGCTCCATAAGCGGCCCTCGGGGGCAGCATAGATGGAGAGGCACAGATGCCTCCTGGTCCAGGTGGGCCATATCCCATTTTCAGATTATGCCCTCCTCCTCGTAACGATTTACAAGATCGTTAATTAACCTTCGTTGGATATCTTATGATGGAGAGATGGGGTTTGGGTTCCCCATGGTCATGGACATAGAGGCCGTCGCGGAAGTGGTGAAGCCACATGGAGAGGTTGTGCTGACGTTTCCCTTGCTCCTATGTAGACGGGCAGGTAGTGATCTCATTCTTGAGGCAACAACCTGATTCCTAAAAAGAAGGGAGATGAACTTGTCAGTAATGAAAGATAAAGGAATCAATGACCAATGCCCTAGTGCTATCCCTTCCTCCGTAATTGGTAAGAGGGATCCACGCTGACAATGTCTCCAAATGGGATGTCCAATGTAATACTGCCCCAACATCTAGTGAGTTTCATTCCAGGCCCACTGTTAGTTTGGCGGGACCCAGTGCCAAATGTCTCGATCCAGTGACATGTCAATCTATTGATTCCTCGAGCTCTAAAAATCTCCATATTGGGGAGAATAATTTCACATCGGGTTCACCATTTCTATTTATGAAAATTTCATCGGGCCGCACGCGTCCATCTCATTCGGGGATGAGCACCAAATTTTATGATTCCACACATTCTCACATTAAAATGGTGGGTGGCATCCGCTCCTTATTCAAGGACGTCTGATCCTTAATTGAAACGGGATGATGGGATGTCGGTTCTTCATTCCATGGATTCATCCTCAGAAATCATATCCTAGTCCGGTTCTCCCTCATAGAGTTAGGACCTTTTTCATGAAACTCTTCCTGATGCCATATCTTCATGGACACCAGTTAGTTATGATGCTTCTCTCAAAACATTCCATGGTGTCTAGTCTAGGAAGAAATATTCGGGTAGGGGAGTAGTCACATAGGGCATCACTGACTAGTCTGGATGCTAGGGGATTTCCATGTTTGTCTTAATTCCCTTATTATAGGGCTTCTAGAGGGTGTAGAAGCCAGAGGCATCCCATATAGACCACCGGGAATTGTATGCCATGTGCATGTATTTGAGGTTTTCATCACCTTCTCATGTTTAACACGAGGTATGCCGTAGGATTATCATTCAGTGGAGACGGATCAGGCAGATCCAAACACTGACTAGAGTGGATTTGATGGAGGAACCCCCTAAAGGGGGCACCTATATTGGGGCCAACATGTGGTTGGATTTCCTATTGTTGTTAGTGGGAATGGTGAATGGTGTGGCATGATCCCATCGGGATGTTCCAGCCTCGCTGTGAATCGGGATGGAAAATGGAAGGTTCTGTGAATTTGATGGTTAATGGGATTGAACCGTCATGGGGGTGACGATAGTTTTGGGATTGAGCCTCTAAGAGACTTCCTATGTATCCCCGTGGCTGGGTATCAAAGTCCAAGTAGTAAATCTGAATGTGGCTTGTCATCGATTGGGGTTTCAACGACCTACCGCTGGATTGGGTCAAAACTTCTTACCGCTGGATGGGGTCCCAACGGCATATCGCTGGATGGAGTTGCAATGGCTTACCACTGGATGGGGTAACAATGGGTTACCCTGGATGGGGTTGCAATGTATTACTTATGAAAGTGGTCCTAAATTTGATGTCATGCGAGATGGGTGTGAACCGACGTGAAGGGGGTTGAAACTGTTAGGTGTTAGGCATGAACCTCGTGAAGGATTTCAACATACCTTTCCTTGGCATGGGTCAAATAAAATGTAGTTCAGGTGAAAAAGTGGCTATTAAACCGACAGAGAGGGTTTTCAGGACAACTGGGTTTTGGGTATGAACCTCGAGGAGGCTTTCTACGTACCTTACCATAGAAAGGATCAAGGACCTCATAGTTCAGAATGGGTGAGAACTGACGTGAAGGTGGACATGGGGTCCAATTGGGTTGTGGTGGGCTTGAACCTCATGGAGGCTTCCTACATACCGTAACTTAGAAAGAATCAAAGGCCTTGTATTTCAGAATATGGGGACATTTGGGGATTACCCTCTTAGGTGGACCAAGGTGTTTGGTGAACCGACGTGAATGAGGTCGGAACCAAAGTGTGGTGGGCTTGAACCTCATAAAGTCTACCTATGTACCATGCCGTGGCAAGGATCAATGTCGTCGTAGTGCAGGTGAGTGTTAGGATTGATCATCGGAGTGGATTCCTACGTACCTTACCTTAGCGAGGACCAAACTCCTCATAGTTCAGGTGAAAAAGCGGCTTGATACATCGAAATGGGGTAGTCGGGGACCAATGGTTGTGGGGATTGAACGTCGTGGAGGCTTTCTGTGTACATTTACTTGACAAGGATCAATGTCCTCATAGCTTAAAATATGGGTGTGGGGCATACACTCTAGGGTGCCCAGGGTGAGGTAGGAGTCAGTGAACCAACATGAATAAGGACTTGGGGTCCAGGTAGATGGTGGGTTTGAACCTCGGGGAAGCGTCTTAAGTACCTTTCATCAGCAAAGATCAAAGTCCACATAGTTTGGATGGGTGTTGGGATTTAACCTCATAGAGGTTTCCTACATACCATACCATAGCAAGGATAAAATACCTCGTAGTTGAGGTGAAAAAGGGCACGGGGCTTACACTCTAAGCTGACCAGGGGTGTTGGGCTTGAACCTCGTGGAGGTTTCCTACGTACCTTGCCATGGAAAAGATCAAATACCACGTAGTAAAGGTGAAATAGGGTTTGGGTGTTGGGATTTATCCTCGTGGAGGATTCCAATATACCTTTCCATGGAATGGATCAAAGACAACGTAGTTCAGTTGAAAAGGGTGATGGGATAACACTTTAGGTTGCCCTGGGGTGTTGGGATTGAACCACGTCGAGGCTTCGGACGTACCATGCATTGGAATGGATCAAAGACCACATAGTTCAGGTGAGAAAGGTCATGGTTCTTACACTCTAGGATACCCAGGGTGTTTTTCATGGTCGGTGCTCACTCTAAGCCCTCATGAGTTATGTTCGGTGTGAGAAACAAGAGATAGCAGAGACCCGATGATCACATCACAAAAGGTGCATCATTGGGATGTGAAGTGGGGCATACACATGGTTAGCGGCCCAAGAAGTCAAGACTTACTCCAGGATGGAGGCCCGATTGTGACAAGGCATAGTGGGAGAGGGACTTGGGATGAAGAAAGGATAAGCACTATTCCCTACCATGCCCTTTGATGGCCCTGGGGACTGAAGATGAAAGGAGGGGCAATGATTCCTCCTCCTATAGGAAGGCTATAGTATTACACTAAGATGGTCTCCCTCCCCCCGTAGAGAAACGCCACTTCCATAAGGAGGATATATTCACTTATGGTGACCAGTGGGTGTAGAGAATGTCCAAGGTGGGGGTACCCCGCATGTGAGGCACGAGGCAATGTCACAGTTTAACGTCATGTGTTGAGGATGATGGTGATTGGCAGTTTAAAGTCCTATAGCTTGGACAATATTGGTTTGCTCAGTACCCATAGAACATACATAATTGGTACCTTATGATCCTTGGTGTAGAGAGGGGATAGGGAAAGTGGTGGTGAGGGGGTGTCATGGAGATAACCATCGAGGGGCCCATGTTAGCATGGTTATGCGAAGAAGAAATAGCCAATAGTGTGCCTATGCGAAGAAGCATGAGGCGAATCAATGCAATGGGTGATATCATTCGGGGGACTTTGAAGTTGAATTGTGCTAACCAAAATGGTTTCACATGTAATGAGTGTTAGTAGAAGGCATTGTGGGCACGAGAGGTGCCCAAAAATGATGCCCGTATGAGGGACATCACGGTCACATAATGCGGGAGTCTTTCACGCAAAAGGGGCCATTATGAAAAAAGGGGACTGGGCCAGTGCGCAAAAAGGAATCTCACGGGTGAAAAACTCTGGGCCGGCACACAATTTGGCATTGGGCACAAAATAGAGCGAACCAACATGTAAAAGGAATTGATCCATGAAGCCCTAATTGAGCGCAATGGGTAGGAATTGTGCGCAGGGGAAGGGGATCTAGGGGATTTGGACAAGGATCACGCCTGAGTATCCGCGGAAAATGAAGACCCCCAGGCAACTTGGCATGAAACATTTAGTACCTGAGAGACCTCTTCTTTGTGTGAACAAGAGTGTAATTTCTTGAGGGATAGGTGGTTCAAATTCTTTGGACTGATGTTGAAGAGGGTGTCCGTGTTTTTATAGGCTCTTGTGATTGTGGTTCCACGTGAAAAACTCTTCGGCATGAAATATTGAGCTCCTTAATGTTGACAGAGTGAAGGTCAACCATGCAGAGTGGTGTTGCAAAAGGGTTTCGCGCCGTGCAGAAAGCTGTCACGAATCCTAGGTTTTTCACATGAGGCATATTTTATTCATGCAACACATTATTTTTTTCACGCCACTCCGGCGGGACCCCCAAAATGGATCACCGGTTCCAAATATTACTTCGCTTTGTCGCATTCCAACTTGCTTCATATATTGGGAATATTTTAGCATCTACAATTTTGTTATGCATACATGTCATTATTCTTCAACCCTGGCTTAATAGATATCGGATTGTGGAGTCACGACATGGTATCCATTTGGATGGTCTGTGAAATATTGGTATCCAATAATTTAGTTCTTCTATAGGACCATATTATTTGATATTAAATTGGGTAAACAATGTTAGGTGCATCAATTTAGGCATTAATAGATGGGACTCTAGTCTGGGTGCAATGACCAAGGTATCTGGGCACAAAGAATCTTATCCCCAACCCTTTTAATTGGTACATGAGGACATTGGTCATAGGGAAACATTGTTACATGCCTTATAATGATCCTGGTCTTTATTACACACTGAAATATGATTTATTAAATAAACATGCACTAAATATAGCTTAGAAAAATAAAATTTTAAGGTGTCATTGGGGATTAATATCATTGAATAACAACTTAAAACATCAAATACACACCATTATTGAAATCTTCTTATACATGACAACAACATTACTTTGTACATAGCATTGAATGGGATAAACTGAGGACATATATAAAAACAATTTGAGCTATAAATCACAGTAAGGGAGTAAGAAAGGCATAACCTGATGAATACAATACAAGTTAGGCAATAAGAACATCAATGTATTATAAGAGAAACATGAACATAAAGGCATGATATATCATGATTATCATAACATGGGAATGTGGAAATAACTGAAAATATTACATCATTAACATAATGGAATTTGGTAAACCCCTATCAATCACGATGGAAAAAATTCATATAATGAAATTAGTTAAAACCCTATCCAAAAATGAGGTATCATGATACTAAACATTACCCAATACATTGGAGTGCCATTAGGGAACACCGTTCATGATGATTTCAATCTCATGCTTAGTTGTACCGCATAGATCATATAACATGGAATCATTCAACATAATTATTTATTTCATGATACATGAATGCTAAATACATAATTTTAATTCCCCAATAAATAATAATGTGTGCATAAAGGTGAATACCCTTTATAGAGTTATATGAATGGTATTTACCAAATAAATATTTTTTCCTTGGAAGTACTGGTTTAATTTATATAGCCTAACAACGTCATATAGTAATTCCTAAAATGAGTATATGAGAGGGAACTGTGGTACGTAATCAATTATTCGTGAAATGGGATATGATGGGATCATGTAAAAAATATAACAATATATGAGATGGAATTTAAGATTCATAATACAAATGAAGTGCTTGAAATCGAAATGAGAAGAGAGAATTTTCTTTTTGAATTCTAGCATAGTAACTATGTAGGTAAGGGTCTAAATGGGGGAATGAAAAATGACTGATAATTTAAATAATATCAAATGGATAGTGGTGATTTAATTATAAATGTATTTCTACATAAAAAATTAAATTATATTGACTAATTATAAATTAGATTATTGAATTGAAAGGAAGAGTGAATGGTGAGGATCACTTACATGGATGTGTGATCCCAAAGGCTTGGCAGAGGATTCTTGGGAGATAAGGGGAAGCTTGGTAGGACTATAGGGAGTAGGGGGATGAGTATTGTTGAGAATCATAGAGCACTAGTTAAGAGGAATTGGTTCTTGGGTGGTTTTATAAAGGAAAGTCTGGGGAATTCATTATTATTTTTGTTTTGGACATTACACATTTAAATATACAAAACCTCAAAAATACAATGGGTTTTTTCCACTATTTCTAGAAAATGGGAGTGTTATAAATTATTTTTAAAGTTTAAGGGATGATGATATAAAAATATTTCACTTGGTTATGTATAGGTGAGTCACAGTTTCAAGGAAATGATTTTAAAATCATAAAATAATTTATATAACGTGGACGATTCTCTATGTCTCTATAAAATAAAACAAATAAACCTAATATTATTCAATTTTAAAGGAAAACATATATTTGGCCTATTATAAAATTTATAGTATTTTATAACATCACTATTATGTCATTTAAGATGTCATAAAAACATTATATATTTATGGCGTATTTATTTTTTACCCGAAAATGTCATTGTCTTAGTAAATAGTGAGAAATTCATTTATGGATAATTTTGATCTCCTAATTCAAAAAAATAATTTCCATTTCTCTACATAATTTTCTAGATATTTTAATTTTATCTTTTAAAATAAAAAATTACATTTAATGAAAATTGATGATTTTTGATGAAAATAATTCTGGAACTGTAATAAAAATTATAATTGACTTCATAAAAAGTATACAATCATTTATATTTAATAAAATTTTTTTTTATAATAATATTTTATTAATATTTTATTTAATTAAAAACTCATTATCTAATCAAAACATATTTTAAAAATTATTGTGAATATTAAAAAAAATTATTATTTGTACTTTTAAAATCATTTATAACATAACAATAATAGAATGAAAGTATATACATTATTATATAAAAAAATAATACACTAAATCTTAATGTTTTGTTCTTGATTCATATACATTTATTACAATAGAATACACCCTAAGAGTAAGGTGAGAGATGAGGGGGCATTCATGGGTCTATTCGGTCAATATGGTTTGTGTGGTGATCTCGATGAGCTTGAACTTCTCCCATAAATAGTTTCACTCATGACTAAGTTGTTGGATCTCTAATTCCGATTTGTCTAATGAAAATCCCATAAATTCTATCTCCCATATAAGCTCTGATAAATGGGCTTCATAGGGTATGATGGTACTAGTTCAGTCCATCACTTTGTATGTGTCAATGTGATTTATTAAAACAATATATTTATACTAGTCATGTGATCATTATTTAAGGGCTATATTTTCAACTATAAGTATTCATAATAGTTAATTAAATCTAATTTTATATAATAAAACAACATAAATACATGTGGTTTCTATACTCATAAGACATGTAAAAGAAAGGAAATTATATTCAAAGTCATTTGGGTTGGTACAACCTCCCCCCCCCCCTAAAGAAATTTTACCCTCAAAATTTCCTTCCCCCAAACTAAAACAGATGAGGGTTTCTCTCCCTCACAACTTCCTATAGTTCCCTTATCTCTTTGTGATTCTTGTTTTTTCTCCAAAAAAAATTTAATGTGGGAATTGTATTATATTGTAGATATTTTTCACTATGATTTAAGTTCTTCAATGGCTTCTGGTGATAGGAGAGGTCATTCTCCAGTGGTACCACCTTTGGATTGAATAAATGTGATGGGTATAATATGTTCTTCCTTAAGAGTGATACATAGAATACATCATGTACTTAAGACTGGTTCAGTGGGAGTTCTAGTCGATATTCCACTACTCTAATGTGATCAAGGATCTCAAAAGGGATGATGTACATTGGGATATGATTTACCTTCTTCTGAAATATCACAACTCTATTCCTTGGAGAGATGTGGGAGAAATCTTTTATGTGATGTTGGATGGTCTTAATCTTCTCCTCTATTTCATCGACCATATGCAGTACTAGATTATTTTAATTCCCCAACATAATCCCATCATGGTGGTGTTCTTCACCTATTACCTTAAGGGCGTCATAAGGAGATATTTGGATGCTTCTGTGGAATCTTTTGTTGTAAGAGAACTCCATAAATGGAATATATTTTTCCCATCCACATTGTATGTCCATTGAGAATGCTCTCAACTTGAAATAAAGATTCTAGATTGTCCTCTCAAATTGGACATCAGATTGAGTGTGATAGTTCATGCTGATTTTGAACTCAGTGTTCAGAGTATATTGGAGAATCATCAAGAACATAGATGTGAATTTGGGATCTTGTTTTGACAAAATCGAATGTGGTACTCCATGAAGACTTACTACTTCTCTATTGTATATAATTGCGAGTATATTTAATGATAAATCCTCTCAAATTTTAATGGTGTATGCTGTCTTTGTATGCTAGTCCCTAACATCCCAAATAGAATTGTTTCCTTTGGATGTTTTTGGAATTATGGTGAAAAATTCTATAGAGATGTTTTCCCATTTCCATGATGGTATGGGATATTTTTGATTTATACCCTTACAATTATACCTATAAACCATCACCTCTTTTGATACCAGGCACTTTTATGTATATTTTTTGATATACATTTTCATGTTATGCCACAAATAGTGCCACAAGAGATCTTGATACATCATCATGTTTCCTGGGTGAATAGAGAAATTCAAACTATGTGCAACATGAAAAAGTTAATTCATTAACACTAAATTTTATGGAACATATAGTCTTCATCCAAATATCACAATTCCTTATTCATTAACATAGAACTCTAAGGATTCCCACTTTATAATAGTTTTAACTTTATTCTTAATTCTTGTATAATCCTTTTTAGAATCTTATATCCTTTAAAAATAGATGGCTGATAAATAATTTGTTAATGGATTGATTATTTTTATTCATTATGATTTCCATATCTATCATCATCTAATATAAGGAGACTGTATCCTTTTCCATTGTCATCAACAAAATAATTTCTTGGTCCTCTCAACATAGAGGATCTTCCCCATAGTTCTCCTTCCCAGGGTGGTAATGGATTGAGAATTAATAATCCCTGACGTTCTCTAACAATCATTGTTAGTGAATATTGAACTCTTTTTGTTTGAATATATATTTGAGCCTATTTGGATTTGTATATATTTTAAACTTCAACCCAAAGAGATAATGCCACTTTATTTTTAACGAAATGATCACCACTACCAAATCTAGTTCGCACATTGGATAGTTTTCTCATGAATTTTCAACTTCCATGAGGCATAGTCAATGAATTTCTCATTTTGAATCTACACACAATAAAATACCTTATTCAAAGCACATTTAAATATTATGAAAAGATCCCAAATTATGAATAGTTTGAGCACATGGTTATTGATAAGCCTCTTCTTCAACTCAATGAATATTTATTCACATTCATAATTCCAAGGAAACATGACTCCCTTCCAATTTATCATTGTATAAGGTTTTAATAGTCCTGCGATATTTCTCACAAATCAGTTACAATATATGTCTAACCCAAGGACTCTATGGATATCTGTTACATATGTAATCCTCAAAATTCCCCTAAATGTTTTTAACATATCTACAGATGTCCCTATTCATATGATGATATTCCCCATGAATGGTAGTTCCTTCATCATGAAGTCACACATGTTGTATGTTGCCTATATTTTCTCCATTTGTACGGTCTCTAGTATAGTTCTTAGATTTTAATCATGCTCCTCCTTTATTTTGGAGTATATTAAAATATTGTATATAGAGACTACTAATGGTTTTTCGAGGTAATATCTAAATACTCAATTTATCCTATCCTGGATTATTTCTGGAGAATTAGTGAGTCTAAAAGGAATTATAAAGAAATCATTGTGCTTGTTCCTTACAGGAAAAGAAGCCTTGGCATATCCTTCTTCTTCACCCTTAAATGGAAATATCATAGCCAAAGATCCATATTTGTGATGTATTTTTCTCTATGTATCTAATATAAATAATAATCAATTCATGTAAAAGGATAATTTTTATTTATCATGATTTTATTCATCTCACAATAATTATTTAAAAGGAATATTTACCCATTCATCTTCTTGACGAAGAGGACTGGTGCACCTTTCATGTGAAGAACATGGGCATAAAAATCATTATCCAAATTCTCACGTTGTTATTTCTTTAGATGTTCAATCTCCACAACAACCATTCTATTCAGATTCTTAGATATTGGAAACATCCTAGGTATAATATCAATTGAGAATTCAACAAATCTTATAGGAGAAAGAAATGTCAATTACTCCAGAAACACATCCGGAAATTCCCCTAGAATAAGAATATTATTTTTGATGGTTGCTTCCTTAGACAGAATCATCTTACAATGATATGTGTTATCCTAGAGATGTAATATCCATACTTGAGATTATGGTTTTAAAATAGATTCCTCCTCCTCCTTATAGTTGTATTTAATTTTTGGTAGATTCTCAATATGTATAGTGAATTCTTTCTTGTAAAAATCTATGTTCGATCTATATAGGGAAAGACAAGCCATTCCAAGAATTGCATCATATTCCACAAAGGGATGTATGAGGATGTTCATTTGGAAGTTCAATCCACCAAATATGATAGGGGAGGATTTATATTCATGGGGTGCAACAATTACCCCATTTTCAATTTTCTCAGACATCACAACTTTCATTATTTATGGAGATGATTTGATTGGGTTGCTATACTTTAGGGATATAAATGAATGTACAATACTATTATTGATGACCCTACATTTCACTTTTTTATTATAGTTATAATTTATTCGATATATAATTTTTGATGATTACTACTGAACAATTTATCACATAAAAGTGAATCCAAGGACATTAAAGCGATTACATAAAAGTTACATTTATCTACGTGAATTATGAATTACTAATCTTTGATATAAGTTATCCATGATATAATTCCTAAAATATATTATTTGAGGAATTATTGTCCCTTAATAGATGTTCATACTAAGCTCATGAATTTAACAAAGTGCATCCTCCGGGAGTATTGATCCAAGAGTATAGACCAACCCATTTTTTTTGCAATAGTTTCCATTCAAGTGTAGCTCAATGTGGGGTTTTTAGGTTTTATCCCAACATATTTCTATTCCAAATCCACCTTTAGCTGTTCATTTCCCAAAAATAATTTATTTTAATGATAAACCACATAATATATACTCAAAAAAATTTAGGAATTATATTTTTTTACTATGACATAAGCATAAGGCTTTCACTATAGATTTCTAATCCTAATCCCAAAAATAATTAAACATATCTTTATATACCAACAATAACGACTTCGGTCTTTATTACACACAAAAACATGATTAATTAAATAATCATACACAAAGTACAACTCAGAATATCGGTTTGTATAGTGTCTTTTAGGCTTAAGAACATTATATAACAACATAAATCATGAAATATGATTTTTTTTGGAAAACCTATTTTACATGACTAGATCATTCTTTTGTACTTACCATTGCATGAGACAACATTAGGATATACATGATAAAATGGTGATATATATAGCCATGAAAGGAAGTAAAGAGAGAATAACATGAAGAATACAATCCATGTTAGGATATAGTAATATCAATGGCGTATAGGAGAAAATGTATATAATGGCATGATATATCATGAATATCAAAACATGGAAATGTGCAAAAAAAAACATCAATAACCTAATTGAATAAGGTAAACCCCTATCCCAATATGATGGAAAAATACTATAATGGAATAAGTTAAACCCCTATTCCTACAAGAATTATCATGAAACCATACATTACCAAATGCATTGGAGCACTATCAGAGAGAACCCTTCGTAATAATCTCAAATCTAATGTTTAAGTGTGCCACATAGTTCATATTACATGGATTCATTCATCATCTTATATTATTACATGATCGAATAATTCTTAGTAAAAAAAATTTAAGTACCCAATAAATAATTATATGGGCCTAATGGTGAAAACCCATGATATATTATTCAGTATAGTACTAATTATATGATGATTTAATCATGGAAAATTGTGGTGCAATTTCGGAGCATAACGACATCATATGGAAATTCATACAGTTGGTAGATGCAAGATAAATATGTATCTCATCATTTATACCTAAAATAGATAGTTAGGCGATAATTTAACATAATTTATCCACATATGATATGTAATTTAATATTCATAAAACAAATCATGTGCTTGAAATGGAAATGAGAAGAGAGAAATATCTTACGGAAATTCAGCATTGTAACGACATTGGTAATAGGATTAATTGGGAATGGATAAATGATTACTCTTTTAAATAACATAAAATTGATAGTAGGGAATTTATTATAAAATAATTAAAATAAAACCAGTAGAAATTAATATTTCTTATTTCAATGAAGGTTACTAAACTGAATGGAAGAGAGAAAGGTGATGATTCCTTACTTGGATGTGTTATCCCAATGGTGTGGGAGAGGCTTTATATGATCATAAGGGAACCTTGGTAGGACTATAGGTATTAGTTGAAGAGTGTCGGTGAGCATCAAGAAGCTATAGTGAATATTACTAGTTGCTTGGGATGGTTCATATAGGGAAGGTGGGATAATTCTTTTTTATTTTGGTTTTGGACCCCACTAACTTAATTATTTCAAAACCACAAATCATACAATTTTTTTCCAATGTTTTAGGGAAAAGTGGAGTAGTTTAAATTATTTTAAAAGGTTAAGGTAAAAATATATTAAAATATTTATATTTCTTATGTGTAAGGAAGTAACAGTTTCAATGAAATGATTTTAAAATATTAAATTATTTTATATTTCTTGGAGGATTCACATAGGTATTATAAAATAAATAAAATAAATAAAATTAATTTATTTTAATGTAAAACATATATTTTCATGATAATACCCTTTATAATATTTTATTACATCACTATTGGGTCATTTATGATGTTACTAAACACATTATATATTTTTACAGTGTTTAATTTTTACCCAAAAATTTGGCTCCCTCAGAAAATTAGGAAAAATTCCTCATTAGAAAATTTTGAAATATTGATTCCAAATATAAATTAATTTTATCCAAAAAATTTTCTCAATATTTTTATATAAAATTTTATTATAAAAGCTGACATTTATTAAAAAAATAATTTTTTTTATAAAGACAATTTTCAAACCATAATAAAAATTACAATTGAATTCATAAAAAATTTATGATCAATTATATTTAGTAAAATTAATTTCATTATTATATGTTTTTAATATATTATTTCCCTAAAACCCCTTTTAATTCATGAAAATATTTTTCTTAAATAAAATTGATTATTAATCACTAAAATACAATTTCCTTTTTAAAAATCATTTATTATATAAAAATAATAGTAAGAAATTATACTAATAATTAAATAAAAAAATTATATACATAATCATAATTATATGGTATTATTACATATCCCTTTTTTACACCAGAATATTCCCTATGAGTATGGTGTGTGATTGTGGGGCTTTCAGGGAGCCATTCTGTGAACATGGTTTTTTCCGTAATTGTGATGAGCATGAAATTCTCCCGCAAATTGTTTCTCTCATGATTAAGTTGATGAATATCAGTTTGGATATGGGCTTGTGAAAATACGAAAAAATATATCTCCCTTAGAAGCTTCGATAAATGGGATTCATAGGGTACCATCCTATAGTTCGACCCATCATTTCCTTTATCTGTGTGAAAAAGATTTTTCGAAAGACTATATTTATACTAGTCATTTGATCAGTATTCAACAACAATATTATTAATGATAAAGATACTAAAAGTCCATTTTAATCCAACTGGATATAATAAAACAAATTGAGTGCATGTGTTTTCTATATTCAAAAAAATTAAAAGAGAGTTAATTTTATTCAAAATAGTTTCGGTCGTTACATGGCTCATGTAACAATCATTTTGGGTTTTAATGTCTGCATTGATTCGTATATATAGATGTCATCATTTTCTATTGTATCATTCCTATTTCAGGATACCCTCGTAAATTATACCAACTTGGATTTATAATCTACATCATGAGAATGATCCCCTATTTATGAGGCATCATTATAGGGGTCCTGTGTTGGAGGAGTTAACACTATATAGTGGACTAATTATAACACCACCTGTGGTGAAGAAGATCGTACTCTTTTTTTTAGATTATGTGTGTAGGATGAGAAAATTTCATGGATTGTAGTGAGAGAGACCACTCAGGTACCAATGTGAGTCCAACCCATAGGATTATGAAGGATGATTTGGGGTAGTGATGCATTTTTTCAATACATTCAGGAATCCAATATATAATATGTTGGCCTTGGTGGGGTGCCTTTTATTTAGCTCTATATGTTGATAGTGGGGTTTGGTGCCCTTGTTTTACGATTAAGAGACTCTAGCATGGTAAAATTATTTAGAGGTTTTTTGTAAGGTGTTTATTATTGAATTGTTGATGGATTTATGCATCCAATAGCATTTATAGCTTCATCATGAACATAAAATGATGGCTGGGTATTCATCGATATTCACCAACTATTTGAGGTAATTGATGGATATGTTTCATGATCAATAATTCCATGTATTAACCTTTGACTATGTGAAATATATAGGCATCTGAGATAGAATTATACCTCTATTCATTCTTTACAATGCTGTATTGCAAGAAATTTATTTTGGGGATGAGAGTTTCCAAGATGAGTAGACGTAGATAGTGGTTGTCAATAGAGGTCACTCAAGAGGAGATACTTTGGATGCATGGGTCTGACATCACGATAATTGTCCTGGATGTGTGATATGTTTTAGGAAAAAAATACAAGGAAATAGGTAATGCATATAATCATTCATAGGATGGTTCTAGTCAGCCCAAGTAAAAGTAGTTCTACTCTTATGAAGGAAGGGGACATATCTCAAGGGATTATCCAACCCACTGTGGAGTTTACATTGAAATAGTTTATGGGATAATGAAGAAAATAAAGTGGTTCGATTAGAGGGGTCCATAGATATTGATAGATTGATGAGGATTATGATAGTATTTGGAGGTGCTAGGAGCTTCGACAAGTTAATACCACCAACCACAAGTGGACAATGATGAGCATATGGAGTCAGAGAAAATGGGCAGGGATAGCTGTATGAAGTCAAGGAATATGAACCATAGGCTTCTAGGATGATATTAGATATAATTCTCAACCTTATCTATATTATTAATATATATATTTGGGTTTAATTACTTTTTTAACACTTATTTAGTTTGAGACATAGGTATTTTTGTAGATCCTATATCTCAACCCTTGGGCATGGAGACTCCCCTTGTATATTATTCAAATGTCACACACTTGTTTCGAGTGTGAATATTGACACATGGAGGTGGTATATTCTATTAGCATCACTTTTTAGAAGTTATGAGGGATTTTTATGTCCCCATAGGATTCATTTTTTAGTCTATAGTTGAGGTCTAAACAGAATGTTTAGGTGGAGGATGGGGTGTGTCTTCTGTGATTGTAATAGGTTTAAATTTCTGAGTGAAAATGAAACCCATGCAACAAAGGATGGACTCATGAATTATAGGGTGAATCCTATTACTAATCTTTATTGTTGTAATACCCTTGGGTCCTTGGATGTTATGTGTTTTCAATTTCCTAGAGTGGCGTTCGAGTGTGACAACGTCTTTCTTAAGGACATTCATGATATACCATTCCAAATAAATATTGAATTAGGAATTGATTTTACACGCATTGATGACCATGATAGATTTGTAAGCATATCATATGGATCACATAGAGCATCATGAGTTGAGTGTGTAGTCGGAGGACATACAGATGATGGAATTTGTTATAAATAGTGTCTCACCCTGATTGGCCCTAATATAGATCACCATGAAGGCAGACTATATTTCATGTTATATGTGGAATATTGTCACCTTAACCAGGTGATCATAAATGAAATGTATCCAATATCTCGTATCTTGGACATATTTCATTATTTGGGAGGGGAGTAATGGTTCACACTAATTTTACTTGTATCTAGATAAAAAATATGAGTATACAATTTGCATATATCAAAGATAGAATTTATATTTCTCCATTATAAATATGAGTACATAGTGATGTCCTATAGAATGAAGAACTCTCCAACAATGTCCATGGGACTCATGAACTTGAACTTATATCCCCATTTAGACTGATGTGTGCAATTCTTCATCGAATACATAAATGTCTACCAGATATATGAGAAGGAGAAAATGATACACATGGGGATGCATCATGTTGTACTCAGATGGAACCAACTGTTTAGGAATCTCATGAAGATTTAGTAATAGATTATAATGTTATACTTTTAGTACATTTAATGAAAGATGATGGTGTGGAAGTTGACCCGAGAAATAGAAATAGAAGTTTATTCTAGGGAGAAACACAATAGTGTATTGAAGGTGGAGATATTATTTATTTTGGTAGGATAATATCAATGATTCATACATAAATTTTCCAAGATAACATCTCTATTGATATCTATAAATGAAAGGGTAATCCATTAATGAGTAATGATAAGTCCTTTTATGCTTTATAGTAGTTGAGACAATGGGTAAAGAGCACTCCCATATTAAGAATTCAAGAGGATTTTGTTACGTATTTAGTATTTTGTGATGATTCGTGATCCAACATAAGTTATCTTAGGATGTAGTGGTAGGTGGTGATTTACTTTGGTTTACATCATTTGAGTCCCCATATATAGAACATAATAATACAAGATCTATAGTTAGAAACGATAGTCCTCACACTGGTGATGTGGATACACTACCTGATGGGAGAGTGGTTTATCATTGATTCATACAAAAAGAATTATGAAATTTATATTATCTTATAAGGAAGTTAATTTGAGATGCAGTCAATTGATAGAGTTCAATATTTATTATGACATAAATAATTTCTATACTCATGGGAAGGGGAACATGGTAGATGATTCTACCAACAAAAGATCTTATGTTTAGTTACTGAATGAGGCATCAGATTAGTATTCCTCATTGCATTTATCCATTTTGGATGATAATGGAGAAACTTGTCTCCATTATATGGTTGTTACACCTCCTCTGTTATAATAATATATAGACACAAGACCTAGGGATATTAACCGTGAGAACCTATGAATTACCATGGAAAACCAAGAGAGTGTAGAAGTGAATCATGTTGTCATTTTTGTCTTTTAAAATAAAGATATTTTCCCAAACTGGAAATAACCTAATAATCCACTAGGATAAGGAAGGGATGAAAACAAGCAATCACATACAAAGTGAAGAAACATCAATTTTACTTCGTTCACCAATAAGGGATATGCAGAAGGAGCTTACACATATAGGTTCTCATTCATAAAGAATTCCACTAATCATCAATAGTAGTGGTTTATAACAATTTAACATTGCCACTCCTTGTTTGGAACACTAAATTTAAAGTGTTTTAGTGATTGCACACTACGTCCCTCAAATCACTTCAATTAAATCCCCTATACTCACAACAATGGGAAAAATTTGAACACATTTTATCTAATTGAAAGTCACAAAAATGTGTTAGAATTAAATCATAAATACTCAACTATAGAAAGATGCTCTGTTGAAGTCTTTTTCTATTGCAGATGAAATCGGTTGTTCCAGGTACTGCACATTTGTGAACATGTCCTCCATGAACTGGCCATCTTCCACCACATACTACAGTACACATCGTATTGTTAGTTCTTCGCAAAATTGTTACACGAAAAATCCTTATACCTCCTCATACTAAAATGAAACATGTACTATGAGTTCTTTATGTACATCCTCCACAAACTGAAGCAACTTGAAACTTATTCACACCACATCCTTGTCCTACATTGGGATACAAATCTCGTATACTTCTTCAATGTACCACTTCTTCTCTGTAGACCAGCTCTTTTTCTGCAAAATGTCTTCTGTGAACCATATTTTCTGAACCATGTTCTACAAACCATCTTCTAAAAATAGTTATTTACTTCACCGAATGCCTTCCCAATTTCAAATAAATGTCTTCTTTCTGGGGCTATAAACCCATGAACCACACTAGAATTTACTCAATTCCTACCTGAGGTTTTAATCTCATTGTCAGGTTCTAATAAAGGGACTGGTGCTCCTAATATATGAAACCAGATATGCATAATCCACTAAATTCATGTTTACCGAATATTTGATACGACACCATTTTCCACGTATCAATCTTATCTTGTGAACCATATTCCCATCATGAACAACATAAAGCCAATCTATAAACACAATGAAAAAATTCACCATTTTGATTCCACAAACACGACCCTTCACGATTTATAAAAATACACCCCATTTTTACAAACAACAGACCATACTGGTAATGCTAACACCTTCAAAATATTTTATTCCTTCTCACAAACTATATTTCTCTAATGTGAACATCCTTTACTCCATGAACCATTCCTCCAATGAGGATCATGTACCATTTTTTGTTTTGAAATATTTTCTTTATATGTGGTTCGCGGTTCTCCATTCCCCGTAACATATTTCATTATCCACAAAATATTCCTAGAAATCCCATTAGACATATTGACTTTGTTGAAAACATTCCTTTTCCATTTTTTTTGATTTTTATGCCAATAAATTTGGAAAAAATAGGGAAATTGTGTCACCATGAATAGTTTCTTTGACCAGCTCTATAATATCAGTTTTCTTGAAAACCCCTTGATCAACCTTGATTAGATTAACATCAAACAAAAACTATACTGCACTTCCATCAACGAATAGCCTTTGTTCCAAAAATACCCCCCATTGTATTTTTTATCATTCTGTAGAAAAATTCAATGAATAACCAGACACAATCAAATCCTAACATGCAAGAAATAAATCATCCAACAATCTATGTATACATGAGCGATGATCGATGTATAAAAAAAAAGATCATGAATTGGGTACTCATGACTAGGAACACTTAATGATGTCCAAGATAAGCTCTAGTTATTTACACATAACCCCAAATAGTTTTCTCCACTATCCTTTTATCCCTTGTGTAACTAATCATTTTCCCAACATTCTCCCATTGTAATATTTTTGAATTTTACTATTCCCATTGGTCATGCAATAAAACAAATAAAACATTTCATTATAGTAGAATTTCTTCATTCTACGCCATTGTAAATAAACACAAAGAATCAAATTTTGACTTGTAAATATTTTTAGACAGTCCCACTAGATCGTATCACCACACTATTGCTTCAATAAATCAGAAAATAGATTTAAATAGTTATAAAAATTGGGGAGAGGGGATTTCCAAATCTCCTCATGCATGCGGAGGTGGATATAAACAGAGATTCAATGGATGCTTCTCCATGACATGTGCTAAAAATTAGCTGGTTAGTATGTCATGCACTTGAAGAACTGTTCCAACATGATCCATTTTAATTATTCTATGTTCCAATTTTCCCTTGATGATGTGATATTTTCTTTCAATGTAATTAATATGAGAATGGTTCACATGATTTATCGTAAGATAAATTACACACTTGTTATCATACTGTATCACCATTGGATATTTTACCTCATCACAAATAATAGTTAATTATTGATTCATCCAAAGTAGTTGACTAAAATAATTTTTAGCAGAGATATATTCAGCTTCAACCATACTGATGGAAGTTAATTCATGCTTTTACTCAACCTGAATATACATTTCTTACCAATGGTGAATGATCCAAAACTTGTTGATTTTATATCCACCATATATCCATCCCATGCAGCTTCAAAAAATGGTGAATGTTCATCATTGGTATCGTAGCAAACTATAAGACAAAATTCTGAGTACCTTGAATATACCTCATGATTTATTTCACTAATTAAATATGTTATTAATTTGGACTAAATTTATAATAATTGGCTGAAAATGTTGTATATGAAATATATGGTCATGTAGTAGTTACGTATAGTACACTTCTGATGATTCTCTAATACATGGTGGGATCCAGAGAATTCCAAACCTCGTGATTTACAATTTATGATTCGACCACAATAGGAGCTGAAAATAGTTTACATTCATGATTATAGAATTTATTAGGTAAATATATTGAATACATATCCTGAGAAATGAAATTGTAGTATTTGATATCAATCACTTGCAACCCCATGAAGCATGTGACTTAATTAATCAAGGAAATTTAATATTATGATTTCAGGTTTTTGAAAAATTCATCAACTGATCCATTCCCTCTTCATACAAATTTAATATCATCTACATAAAGTAATCCTATGAACTGATATTTATGAGAATTATTCACATAGAGATTGTGATCCAATCCTCCTATTTTAAATTCATGTTTTTTAGAAATAAATCCAGCTGATCATGCCATGACCATGGTGCCTATTTCAGACCATATATATCCTTATTTAATATAAAAACCTCCATTTCATCATTTCAAAGAATAAATCCCACAGGTGGGTCAATATTAAAATTTTCATCAACAAAAATATTTGTGAATGATGTCATGAAATTCATTTAATACACTTTTTATCCTCTTCAAGTTTCAGTGGTAATAGATATTCTAATTGACTATAGTCTTACCACTCAAAAAATGTTTCATCATCATCAATACCTTCAATATGTGAATATACATTACAAAAAGTCATGTATTATTTCTAATAACATTTCTATTCTCATAAAATATATTTTTAAATATCCAATTATTACCAATAAGATTATGGGTTTCATGTATCTTAACTAGATCCCATGTTTTGTTCTTATCAATATGGTCCAATTCTTCACTCAAGGGACTATCCCATGATTCATCCTCTGTAGCTACATTCAAATTAGGATGGTTCCCCAATTAAATGGAATGCTTATTGTGAAGATTTCCACATTTTCCTAGCCTACGTGGGAGATGTTCAATCCTCAATGATGTTGGATCGATCAATTTATACTCTTTGATTTTCCCTGTGAGGTTGAGAAAAATATTCTCCATCCATGGGTTCTTATTCTGATTCTTCTTCTGATTCAACATCATGATGTGACCCATTGATGTTTTTTCATGGCATCCTCTATATCTGTATTTCAATCTATTCCATGTCAACATTGATCCTCATTATCTATTTCTTTAGTCAATGAATTTATTGGTCGATTTCTGCACTTACCTTAAATGATATTTACATCAGTAATTTCCATAAAATTTCCAATATGTTTATTAAAACAAGAATATTTATTTCTATTCACTGAGTATCCAATGAATATACCATCATCTTCTACATAATCATACAGTTGTTTATGTCCATCTTTGTTCCTAATAAAACGTTTACTTCCAAAAAGAATAAAAATACTACAAAGGGGTATTCCATCCATGAAATAACTCATAGGATGTCTTGGTTTCTCCCATATAATGCCGTGATTAGTTTTTAATATAATCTAATACTAGAATAGCCTCCTTTAAGTAATGGTAGGAGATAAAACTCTAAATCAGCATAATATTGTCAATACGATTCAAATGTCTATTATATCTCTCAATAACTCCATTTTCTGTAGAGATTTCAACATAACCTCCTCATGTTGTATCTCATATAGTTAATTTTCAAATTCATTGGACATATATTCTCCAAAAAGTTTAGAACAAAAACATTGATACTCCATTGATAATCATTTTGGGCTATTCGACGATAAGTATTCATGAAATCAAGAACTTTATGTTTCCTACATATAACAATCACACAATCCATTAAACTATAATTATAAATTAAAATAATAAAGTACCTTTTTCCATGAGTTACAAAAACAATTATTAGACCACATACGTCTATATGAATGAGATAATGATGTTTGGAAGACTTTTTCTTCTATGGATGATATAAACTACAGACTATCATATCATGAATGCAAGAATCACATGTCATTTCCTATTTACTCTTAAGATTTGAGAAATCCATGAATATCTTAATCTAATATATCTTTTACAAGATTATTTATTGATTTGAACAACCTCTGGTTCCACAAGTTGTTTTCTTTTTCAATAGTAATATATAAAATTTTTTCATTACAGTCAACCTAATATTGGTTTCCAATTGTTCTGAATCATTTCATGAGACTCTATCCGGATTTTCTTTATCTAGATTACCCCTTTTTATTTACTGTCACTACAATTCCTAAGTCAAATATGAAACTTGATTTTGATATTGTGATGTAACCCATCCACATAATGATTTTCGGTCATCTTCAGCTCGCCATTGGAGAGTTCAATACATCAAATGCCTTTGATATTAAAAACCCTATCATTATTGAATCTCATTTCTATGATGACCTTTTTATCAACATTTGTTAATAGTTCTAAATTTCCTTTCATACAAGATGATAATACAATATTAAGAATCCACATATTTATATTCTTGTTAGCTTTGAGATCTACTTATTTAAGGTTGGAATTTTTAATTTTTTTTGTCTTCCATTCTTGAGATATTAGAATTAGTGAAGGATAAAGATATTCATTCAAATATCCCTTCCATGACAAAAGGTTCTTCATACTCATATTATTCTTCTAGTGTAGGTAACCTATTTGTAAAATATAATTCATTTGGTTAGAATGTATTGACTGTCTCTAGGTTCTATTTGAAATTTTCCTTCATCTCATTTACATACAATCTAATTATTTGTCGCCAAATATAGAATAATGAACACAATAATAATAAAACTGTTCATCTATAATAATTAGGAAATTAATTGATCCTCCTTTTTTGACTTTCATGATCTTCCCCCATTCAAATAGTACATTTACATTACTTAGTATTACATGGTATACCCCAGATAACCCTAAAATTACAATTTCATAAGTGAAAATGACTTTTCACTTCTATTACTCCACATATAATCTCAATTTGGAGGGTAGTTTGACTGTCCATCATTTTAGGAAACTTGATAAATATTCTAATTCCTCCTTTCAATCTGATTTGAGACATTCTTTGAATGGACATCAAGAGTCTTTCTGATATTTCAAACTTTCCGCTTTGCATTATTTTGTACCATTTTACATCTTTTGATACAAATTTTAGAATCAAAACAAATTAATATATTTCCCATGCATTAGAGTATTTGACCATTGAATGATTTTTTAACTTCATTAGAACCATGATTAGCTCTCTCTAGCTATTCATCATGTGAGAATTTCCCAAACTCAATCTTCTTCTTTCTTTTTTTTGGACATGATTCACATTCATGTTTACTTATCTGATTAGGTACATATTCTTCATGTCCCACAATAGTTTTGGACTTAACCTCTAATATTGAGGTAAGATCATTAATGACCTCTTCTTGTTCTTAAAATTTGAGCTTTATTTCAACAATATCTTTTGATAATTCAGTGGTTGTACAATATTCCTTCACAATATCCTCATGTTGATCAATTTCAACTTCCATTATATCAACATATTCTGATGACAATCCACAATTGTTTTCCACCTTTTCTGAGTCTTTCATTGATTAAGAAGGTTACCAAAAGAATTCTTAAGTTGTAACTTGATATCGATATCAGTGGTCAGTTGATTATATCTAGCATTATCCATCAATGGTAATAATATTTCAATAGTATCCATCATTGATTCATGGATTATATATTTAAATTTGAGATCTTCTTCCTCAAATAATTCAATATTAGCATATTATTTTTCACAAAAAAATAAATTATTAAAAATTTATAACTATACATGAAGTCTCCATTTTTAAATAACATTTTCCAGGGGTTTAGCATGTCTCCATCTTTTCGTTCTTCATCATCAATATTTCTTGTGCACTAAGATGCAATAGGTGCTACTCTTCCATAAAAAACAAGATAAATGCAACTTACCTTCAAATTTCTCTTTTCCCTTATAGAATTTATTAGCAAGGAGAGAAATAATTTATTATTTATCATTATCATCATAAATAATATATTATGAAATATCATGTTTTTCTATAGATTTGAAATCCATTTCCTTTCTTACCTATGTCATTTCATCTTCTAGTTTGGCTCTAATCTTATATTCCACTAGGATAATCAACATGTTCTCCAAAATATGTTTAGAAAGATATCATTCTTTAAGGGAAGACACATTTTTATACTATATTTGTGGAATTCCTCCCATGAATTTATTTATAATATTAATTACTTTTATTTCTTCACCATGACCTCATATTGATCAAATATCATTAGTAATTCGATTGTAAAAGGTATCTTCATTTCCGTCAAGAGGAATCTTCAGATCACCAATACTATTGTAAAAAACATATAGTTTATCCTCTTTAATTTTTTTCAGCTTCATAAAAATATATAATTTTTTGTCAGAGTATTTTTCTGATTAATTTAACATCACCTTTAGAAATATCTGATTAGGATGAGTTGTAGTGATACATTCAGTTAATTGGTATATGTATCAAGTATTTTCTTATCTGTATTAGTCATAGACATCCCAGTTGGGTCAATGACATGTATTCCATCTAATGTGGAAAAATTACTTCATTTACAATACATAATAGATTTGATCTCATTTTATTCTTCAAGATCTTAATTTTGATTCCATCAAAGTGGGTTACTCCCCATACATTTACTATATTCTCTATTGTAGAAATAATGGGAATTTGTAACAGTTGAAAACATTTCACTGAGAAATAGATTTCAGGACATGGGAACACTTTGATAGGGGAGGGGTGAATGAGGGTGTCAACATTTTCTTTTAAACTGGTTGATATCATTCCTACTTTCATAAGAACTCGTTAAAAATGTCTGATGAGAAAGAAATGAAAACAAAAAACTACATCCCAAACAATGTCACATCAATTATACATTGTTCAAAACTAAGTGCTACGTCCATGGATCATATGATAATATGTTTATGGTCATTCCATATTCAAAAATTCATTACTATTAGTCTAGTAAAAAATATTAGCATAGCCACTCTGTGCGCTAGGAACAATTCCTTTACAATGTTCTATGGATATACCATTGCATCCCTCAGATGACATATGTTGACTCTTTAATTCTCACTGCACTGGGAAGAATCTGAACATTACTTAGAATCACAATGAACACTTTAATGGGTTGGAATAAAATCATACATCCTCAACTCTTGATATATTCTCTTCTAATATCCCTTTTTATTCTACATATGTAATCTAATATTATTCATACTACACATTTACGAAATTTTCATCTATGAATAGACATTCTTCCTCTCCTTAGTCCACTACAACACATACTATGAGTTCTCCACATATTTCCTCTGTGAACTGGCCTTCTTCCTTTATATACTACATGATAACATGTTCTATGAGTGCTGCACATACTTCCTGTACAAACCAAACCTATGTACAACTTTTGAACGCCTCTTCTATCTAAAACTTCAGCATACCACTCCAGCATACTGCTTCTTCATACCAATTCTTCTTTACTGGCCAACTCGTCCTCTTCCAACTATCTTCGATGAACAATATTCCATGAACCATGTTCTAAAAACCATTTCCATAAACTATTATGGACTTCAATGAATTCCATTAGAATTTCTCATCAATGTCTCATTATGGGGTTTTTATCCATTGAACCACACTATATTTATGAAAATTCCTCCCTACATATTCAATCTTACAGTCGTGCTCAAATAAAAGGAATAGTGCTTCTTATATAGGATAATAGATCCTCATAATATACTAAACCATTATTTTTCTAATATCCGATATGACACAGCCATTACCTTGGATCATGAATTTTCTACAAGCCAAATTCTCTACATGGTCCTCATACCTCTATTAACCATATATAGCGGAACAATTCACCACCAAATTTCTGCAAATGACTCCCTTCACAGTTTCTCAAAACCCCAAATCTTTTTAACGGATAAAATGGCATCCCATGAGCTATCATGCCTTCCTCGTACTGCATTATTCCTCCCAAACCACAATAATTTGTAATGATAATCATTCTATACACAAACTATTCCTCATACATGGTCTATATACTATTTTCTATTCTAAGAACCATTCCAACTATGTATTTCAGAATTCACCTTTCTATGTACTATATTTCATGATCCAATAACTATTCTTGGAAATCCCATTCTGCATACTTCCTCTGTGAAAAACATTCCTTTTCCAAAAAGGAACTCTCAATTTTGAGGCCCAATGACCTGGAAAACCTAGGGAAACTATGCCCTTATAAACACCTACTTTGGAATGTTATGTAATATCACTTACATTTAAATCCCCATAATCAAGTCAAAGATCAATTATATCAAATGAAAACAATAATCCATTTCCACCAATAGATATCATCATTTCCAACAACCCATGAAATCAGATATTCATTGAACTTTTTCCTGTAGATTTTATGAAGTTTTATATATAACTACTTAGACTCTAATATACACCCGAACAGTGATAAAGGTGTCAGGTGTTACTAAATTAAGTTCACTTCCCTGAATGCCAATTCCAAATGACTATAAGTGAGGGTATGATATGTATTTTGGGGAGGATATACCCTCTAAGAGGAGGAAAAATAATGATACTGGTATGAGTAATAAAATATACCATGGAGTGGAAATAAATGACTCAATAGACTAAAACCCGACCCGATTAGAGAAAGCCAAAACAACAGAAATAAACAGTGGAAGAAATATATAAGCAAGTACAGTAATAATTAAACACAACAACATGTTGACAAATTATAACAACTACTTTAAAAGACAAGTCATGCATCCATAACATATCAATATAATAAATGGGTCCCAATGACTAACCACTATTAGCTACAATAACAAGTATGCATGCTAAAATTGAATGTACGCTAAACAAGTTAAACTCCATCCATGTATGACGTCAAGGTCCATACTATCTCCTTTCAATAGCTAATACAGTCTAGCTCCTATAGATGATTTCTTTCCTCCATGTAAATCCATATTGTTTACATGCATCCTGAAGGGCCCATGATGAGTGTAAGAAGAATCTCATTAGAACACCCCCATGGTGAATACCTAATATAAGTGTTTAAGATGGAATTCATTTATATGGAAAATAGTTAACAGTATGATTCAAAAATAATCATAAACTACACAAGTTCTCAGCATCAACCATAGAGTGTCACGTGCTATGGCCAACTCCATAATCTCTGTCATGTGACCCGACACCATGTGCCCCCAAACACCGTGTGTCTCAATTACCAACATCCCAAAGGCACACTCATGAAGTGGTAACTCAAAGGAATAGCGATACTTATCCTAATATAGGTAACCAAAGGTAAAAAAATGTATTCCCTAAAATAATGTAACCAGAGCGATAGCGATGTCCCCCCTCAAATCAATAACCGGAAGGATAGCGATGTCTTCTCACAAATCACAGAGAGCCTCTTCCCACCAACCCGATAGCCTCATTGCTATTACCAGAAGGTACTTCACCTTCAACATGGATTCCTAAGACAAGCACGCCAATCCAATAGTACCTAAACTACAACTAATGGGGGCCTCTACCCACACGAGTTGTAAAAACCACATTATCAAAGAGTCTCTCTATGTGAAAATACTCAAAATATCTCGGTGATCGGTAATCTCCAATATAGTACCCAAGACACAACGTCTCTGACACCTCGTGTCCCTACAACCATGTTGCTCATGTTTTATGGCCTCTATATCCATGTAACATGGGCCATGCCTGACCAGATAGTCACATTAACTCAAGCCGACATCCATGACACCCAATCCCATTTTCAGAACAACCCAATGTAACATGGGTCACGCCCAACCTGTGAAAAACTACACTCAAGAATATTAGATACCGTCCCAATACAACCCAAAGGATCCAACATATGCAATATAATGAATCACATATATATTTTATCAAAATAGATACATAAAAAAAGAAAACAACTAAATTGTTGGACTGCACTAACGTTGTGATGTCCCATAATAGCACCGAGGTATTTAAGTCCTCTAAAAATTCATATCATGAATTAACTAGTTAAACTTTATAGTTTAATAAAAAAATTATTTTATCTCATTTTTTCATACCCGACTAAAATCCCCCAATTCAGCAATTCCCCTTGCCTGACCATGCTCATGAAAAAGAGATGTACGGAATTCTTAAAAGCATCATATAGGTCTAATAAGAAATTTAATATGAAATAGAAGATAAAATAGGGAATCACTAAAAATTCCCAAATATGCGCTTTTATCCACGCCACTCATAGGTCTTTGAAAACCCAAAAGAATAAATGAAACACCTGCCTGAGACTTATAGCTGTAGGAACATCTGATATCGAGCACCAATTTGAAGTCTATCTTCATAGATCTAGTTTTACTTTAATTTTAGAAAATTCCACTTAAATGGAAACTATGGTGTGTGTGGAAAATAAACTGCAAAGAAAGATGGTGCATGGGTTTAGTCTTCCCGATGTAATCCTACAACCACCGAAGAATAGAAGAATAGACTTCGGATGAAGAATCTAGGAGTAGAAACATTTTCATACTTCTAGAGCATCATGATCCAAAAATGTGGAAAAGAAAGTCTTTTATGGAATAAGACTCGACACACTATCATTTAAGAAAATAAAAAAATGAACATCGTGTATAAAAGACAACACGCTGTGTAGTTTCCTTGTTCGTACACCGAGTTAAGAATATGTATCTACATGGCTTGGATGCACCACATGGGTCGACGCATGACTAAAACATTATCGGTAAGCATATTTGAGAATAAAAATCTTGTCAATCCACACTACCACCCATTTAGTATGAAATACTTACATGTTCATCACACGTCATGTACTATCCTAGTATCCGGTACACGCCTAACCCACATAGGACATGTACTTCGAAGTGAAATCCGTGTAATCAAGAAATTTCCAAAACATCCCAGATTTTTCCTATTTTCTCAAAAACAAGTCTAAAATTCAAACTTGGTCGGGATTTTTACTCATTCTAAAAACATGGGATCTTACAATATCTCCAACTTAACATAGCCAATCCCTGAGATATCAAATTGAAAGTGGAGGTGGAACCAAACATACCACCCTGATCAAAGTAACCTGGACTACCTTGGTCTAAAATGGTTCTGGATAAATTCATTAATGGGATCTCCACCGTTGAAATTTCCTAACACATTCTCGACCCGAAAAAACAAAAATCATGTAATGGTTCACTAACATGTTTGCAGACCCATGGTCCTCTCGTGATGCATCCTAACCCCTAGTCCTAATTGGTTATCTCATGTCATTTCCAACACCCAAACGTATCTTGAATTGCATCAGTGCCTGCCTCCATGAGGTCCTGTATTCCAAGGATGCTCAAAACAAACCAGCTGACTAGCAACTCATGTTACCCGCATCCTCGATGTCACAATGCCCACGACACCTCATGTAACCTACGTCATCCAGGTTCATGATTCTATAAATATCATTTATATACATATAAATATATATCACGCACCTAATTTTGTGCCAATCCCACTGACAAGCATCCAGTATGTCCATATAAACCATGTGAAAATCATGAACCAAAAGAAGACATGCACCAAAAGGCCATGCCAAACCAAGTAAAAACATAACAGATCATGAACATAGCCTTGGTGTTCCACCATATATCATTTTCTCACTAGCCTGCTAATATTCTGAAAGAGCAATAGTATTCAACATGCCTAAAAAATGACTGCCTGATGCTTGACTTCCTAGGGGTGCTTCTCATGTCACTAGACATTATCCCCTTAGCTAGGTTCCACTATCACTGTAACGCCCCCACTGGCAGCTGATCCTTGGATACCCTCTCTTGGAACCAAATCTGAAACAACTCTTGATTCCATAGTCTATCCTACTCTCTGCCTGGTAGCTTTCTGAGAAGGCTACCTCCAGAATCTCTCATGATGCCCGACCTGTCCACATGCCCTACACTCCTTTGGAGGCCTATCACACTGAGTCTGAACATGTCTCGGCTGCCCACAGTGAATGAAAACCATTGCTGAACTACTACAGAGAGGTCTATCTGAATCATTGGACTAACTTCTCTGCATGAACTCATCCCGTGTTTGATTCCTATTATCCTAAC
This sequence comes from Viscum album, assembly GCA_963277665.1. Taxonomy (NCBI): domain Eukaryota; kingdom Viridiplantae; phylum Streptophyta; class Magnoliopsida; order Santalales; family Viscaceae; genus Viscum; species Viscum album. Next base: position 1,081,694,945 of record OY728138.1, read on the forward strand.
CAAAACATGAAAATGACGCCCGACCAACCTGGGGCCTGTCACTCTAGTTACCATCCTCTATAAGCGTTTGATTTACCACCTCTGAGATTGAAACTTTCCCAATGATATTCATCTAGGTCAGAATGGCATGCTGTAAGGCATCCTCAAAGCGCCTCACTCTTGCCGAGTAATTGAATTCCATACTAGGTGCAAAGAGAAACATTCCACTGAATGTAGTTGCGTACTCCATTATGAATTTGACTCCGTACAAAAGGCTCAAGAACATCCAAGCTCTCTCTGCCCTCAGCATCAATGGGAAAAAGTTCTCGAAGAATCTATCCTCGTTGTCCTTCCAAAACAGCTACTCTAGTCTAAAATCTTGATCCTGTACATCCCACCAACGCTTCACTGGTCCACTCAGCATGTATGTTTCTAGCTTGACCCTCATACTTGGAGGAATATCAAGTTTCTCAATGGTCAATTTCATGTCCTATATCCAGTTCTCATCCACCTGTGGACCATCCACATCCTGATAATGTGGCGTGTGCTTCGAATTGAACTCCCACATCAGATATTCCATGGTTGCCTTTGTACCAAGCATGCATCTTTAGATCCCCTACAAGACACAAAGCAGACTAGATCAGAGCTACTCATCGAGCCACAATCTAAACGCTTCCAAACCCGACTATTGTTCTGCCTGCATTGGATCATGAACCTAGTCATGTCCCGCAGCATATACCTATGGGTCATGCTCTACCTGTCCCTCATAATTCTAAACCTGTTCATGCTCTTGCGGCACCATACCATCACTTGCCTGATGCTCCATCCGAATCATCATGGAGAAACCTGCTGAATACAATAAATGTCCAGACATACCACATATATAATAATATATAACACAGATAAGGAAAACATTAAAAGGTAGCACATAACTACTATCCTAACTCACCCCCACCACAACCCAGGCCAACGTCTTCCTAGCCTCACGACCTCCTTAGCCGCTCTCACAAGTCCCATGTATCAAAAATATCATGGGATATTCCCTGCATGACAACTAACTTTGCCTCAAACCGATGATAGAGTCGCCCAATCTTGATGATCAGAAACTCCTCAACCTTAGTACCTTATATTTCTAGACCCAAAAACCCTACCACATGAAATTTTACTAATATAAAAAGCATGTAATAACACATTTCTATAAATAAGAAATTATATTTGGAATTCCACATTTTCATATTTAAAATAAATCCAAGCATGGAAATTGATATTATTCACATTGCATTATCTCTTCAAAATGAATATTTGTAGCTATGAAAATGAAATACCCTAAAACATGCCTATAAAAGCAAAGAAAATAAGCCTTTACATACTGGTCCAAGGTCCAATTCTTCCCTTCCATAATCAGGTCAATGGTAACATATCACAATCAATAACATAACACACCAAATGAGCCACCGAGGTGGAAATCATATAAACTGAATCTTGAGGAAAATCAAACAAAAATTACCACCCGTGGAAACCTGTTCAATCCTTCATACATGGGGCTTCGGGAACGCATTCAGATGTTCGAAATCTAGTCTCAGTAATAACCTATATCCATTCTACCATATCCCAAATAGTAAAACCATCAAAAATTAAAAAGTGAAATCTCAATCTCCATTGTAGCTAGAAGAACAATGCTAATAAATCCCGATAAAGAACCTCCCTTTGATACCACTTTGTAAAGACCCAGACCCGAAAATCGACCCAAATAGTGCTCAATGGGTCATGTGTTACTACATTAGGAGAACCTCCTCAAATGAAAAATGTTTACGACTAGAAGAGAAGGTCTGATATGTATTTTGGGGATATTATAGCCTCTCATAGAAAGATAAATAATTGTAATGGTATGAGTAATAATATATACCATGAAACCGAAACAAACAACTCAGCAGAATCGAACCAGACCCTCATAGCGGAAGCACAAACAATTTCAATAAGAATATGATGAAATATATATGCATGTACAGTAAAAAGTAAATACAAAAACAAAATGACCACTTGTAACAAGTAATAGAACTGACAAGTCATTCATCCATTGGAAGTCAATATAAGAAATGGGCCCATATGGAAAACCAATTGTAACTACAATAACATGTAAGCATGCAGATACAAAATTGAAACTAAAAAATGTATACTCCATCAACGAATGACCTCAATCTCCATACCATCACCATGAATTAGATAATATAGTCCAGCTCCAAAATATGATATATTTCCTACATGTAAATCCATAGAGTCTACATGCGACTAGAAGGGACTTTACCAGGTGTGATAAGAATATTAGTAGTATACCACACAATGGTTCTTACCTAACATAAGTGTTTTATAATGCATGAATGTATAAGGAAAACCATTTACATTGTGATACAAAAATAATCCTAAACTCCATTGGTTCTTAGTAACCACCATTGAGTGTCACCTACTTGGGCCAACATCGGAATATCTATCATGTGACCTGGAACCATGTGCCCCATGAAACCACATGTCTCCCGTACCGACATACTAAAGTAACACCCTAGACATGGTAACTTGGAGGAACATGGATTCCTATCCTCATATATGCAACCGAATGGACAACAATGTCTTCCATCAAATAATGTTACTATAGGGATAATGTTGTCAACTACAAATCACTGCGAGCCTCTTCCCCATACCCGATACCCTCAACGCTATCCCTTGAAGACTTCCAACCTTCTATGCAGCTTCTTATGGAATGAACCCATAACCAATAGAACCTAAACCACATCTAAATGTGGAATCTTCCATCAAGAGTGGTCAAAACCACCTCATCATATTGTCTCTCTATATGAACAGTACTATAAGTTTCCGGGTGACCTGTAATCACCATAATAGCACCCAAACCACAATGTCTTTGACTCATCATTTCCCTACGACCATGTAACTCATGTATGATGGACTCAACATCCAGTAAACTAGGCTATTCATAACTAGATAGTCACACTACCTCATTCTGACATCCATGATTCCCAATCCCATGGTCCGAACCAACCAATGTAACCGAGGTCACGCCCAAGATATGAACATCATCACTCATGAATATTCGGGCCATGCCCAACACAACACAAAGGATCCAACATATACAATATCACACATCACATATATATTTATCCAAAAGAATTACTTAATATAGGAAAACTCTATATATATATTGTACCATAGCAGAACCATGGTCTTTAAGGCCTCTGACAATTAATATCATGATTTAACATGTTAAACTCATCTTTTTAATAAAAACAATTCTTTTTAACACATTTTGGCCTACCCATCCAAAATTCCCCATTTGATAAATGACCCCTCTCCAAGCCCCGCTCAAGAAAAACAGGTGTAGGCCATATCTAAAGACATCATAGAGGTCAAATAATAAATTTAATATTCCATAGCCAATTAAATAGTGTCTCCATCAAAATAAAAAAATACGCACTTTATGCCATGCCACCCAAAGGTATGAAAGATCAAGAAATAATGTATGAACCACCTCCCTGATACATGTATACGAAGGTAAATCTGATATCATGCTCCAATTTTAAGAATATATTCGAAGGGATATTTTTGTGTCAAATTTCTTCAATTCCACCTAAATGGAATCTATTGTGTTTGAGGTGAAGAAAATGGCACAAAAGAGGGTGCACAAGCTTAGTAATCCCGATACGACCCCGCAAAAAATGATATATTAACGAATAGAATTGAGATGATAAATCTAAGAGAAGAAACATTTTTGGCCTTCCTGAGCAACAAGGTCCAAAAATGGGGAAGAAGAAGATCATTTCTCGAATAAGACATGACACTCTATCATTTAGGTGAATAAAAATTTAAATACACAGTGTGTATAAAAGACTAAACGCTGTGTAGTTTCCTAGTCTTTACTCCCACTTATGTTGAGGTAGCCACATGACTTGGATGTGACACATGGGTCAACACATGGCTAGAGCTCGGCGAATATGAGGAAAAGAGAATACATGGTGATTCAAGGCACTCTACATGCCGTTTAATAGAAAATACATACACGGTCATCAAACAACATGTACGCGGTGAGAGGTCATTACATGACTAACCCATACATGGAATGTACATTAGAGTACACGTCGTGTAACCTGGAAATTTCCACAACATCCTAGATTTTTCCAGTTTTCTCAGAGAGAAGTCAAAATTTCGAACAAGGTTGGGATTTTTACCGGGTCTAAAAACCATGGGAATTAAATATTAGAGTACTTTTTTATTAATAAGATACACGATGGTATCATTGATGTTTTTGGAGGAGATTTTGATAGGGTGTTATAAATGTTCTTTGGTGATAAATCTAGCTACAATAAATATGTAAAAGGTCCTTTGATGGTAGTTATGTTGTGCTGGGATGAAGATGATAGATGATTTTTTTTTGTATTTTGATGCCTTACATTTCTTAATGTGAAGAATGATTCATGGTTGCATAGGGTTTCAATCAACCACTTGAGGTTTCATAGTAGATTTTGGGTGTGATATACATTAAATTCATGATGATATTACCATGTATTTATAGATGGAATGATTCCATTTGGGTTATCATATACTAACTCCCCATGTTTTCCAACGTCATTTTTATCCAAGAATATAGTTCAGTTGAGTGATTTGGACACCTCTAGATACACAAGATAGTCTAAATCTATGGATTTCAATCAAAAATTATTTTTTACCATTACTATTGATTCACATATCAGTTATAGAGGGGATTAAATGAGGATTAGGGAACTTATTATTGTTTTAGAATGAAATTTACCCATTATAATGATGTCCATATTGAATGGATCACTCGAGTTATGTTGGAAATACTATGACTTTTCATGATTGGAATTTAACTTTGTTTGGATGATCACCAATTATTGGTGGATTTCACATAAAAAATTTAAAATCAACCATAATAATGGAACCATTCAAGGAATTTTATTAGAAAAATTTTTGGTCACCCTTATGCTAGAAGACTGAAGATATTATGCATTTATCATCAATAGATTGCGTGGGTAACTAAAAATATTTTTCGAATATTCTAATAGAATATAAAGTTAGAAAAATGTGATCCTATGTCAGACGATGACCAATTGTGGAGGCATTTTGTGTTCATGGATGGAGACCATGTTTTCGAAAGGGTATCACCTTGACAAGGACTACTTAGACATAGTGGGTATCGTAAGGTATCTATGGGGATTATCAGCCCATTCCGGATACATTGTAATGTTCGAGAGGTGGGGTTCCACAATTCTATATATTATTAGTTAGACATAGTACACGATTTATTTCAAGTGATGCAGTTATGAAGCTACATGAGTGGTTTGTTGAATGTTATCTATTGGGGAGAGGTGTAAATTGAGGTTGGATATTCCATTACTGAGTACTAGGTAAAGATCAAGGATCGGTTAGAGATAATACATTGTTGGTGATAAATTATCTTAGTGCATGTATGGTGGTGGTATATAAATTTTTAGAAGAGAACTTTGAAGTGAGAGACTACGATGTGTTCTATGTGCCAACATATCTTTGTCTAGCCTTTTGTTTTAGCATATTAGAATGTAAAACACCACGGTAGGGAGATTGAATCAACAATGATTTTATATGTTTTATTTTTTATATTATATGGATTATTTTTTTTACCACATGTTGAGACAATTTTTTATTATGAAGCCCATTATTCCTATAATTTTTTTAAATGTACTAAATATATTAACTGCATGTGCACACAAATTCTTGAAAAAATTAGAAAACATATAATCAAATGCTCAAATCTGTGTGTGAAGTTGTTCAATGATATCACCAATGAAAAAGATGTGGACTTTTTCAATATTAGTATTCATGATAAATAGATGTAGGATGATAATTTCTCTGCTTTTCTCCATCATTATTTATAACTATGAATAATTATTATCAATCGAATAAAATATTGATTAATGGATCATTCATATTTCAGGATGTGATATTTGTGGGTATTTTATTAGGATAAATTTTTATTTAATTTTGGTTCTTCATTCCTCATATTAATGGTAATGAATTGAGGCCCTCTGAACATTATCAAGGATCATTCCTATATGTGTGTTTTTTATTTCACTGAAAATTCATGCATGTTCATCATTGGTGCTTCATTTGTTAGGAGGTTTGAATAAAATATCTAGAAATCAATTTTTTCACGCATTTTTCATATGAAAAAAGATTTACATTGTACATCTAGGGTCTCTATGTCACGGGGAACATATGTTGTTGGAAGAGGAATAATATTATACAGATTTTTTGATACCCAAATTCGTGTCCTTTGGAACAAGACAAATGATGAAATAGAAAGGAATTTCATAAAATCTTTGCATGTCTATATTTTGGTGTTAAACAATTGAATTGATCAACCAAGGGTTTAACTTGGTTTTCCACATGGGGTGTGTCCAAATAGACGACTATAGGATTCGATAAAAACATGCATTCAAGATTGAGGATTTTGGAATATCCCATAATACATGAAATATAGTCTAGGAACACATGAACTATGTGACCCTGAGAGAAAAGAATGGGTTTCCATGGTAGATTTATATGGTGTGTGACCCCGTCACAAAGTGCGTTACCCCATCAGATGATGTGTGAATTAATGTAGAAATATGGAATGTATCTCACAGTGTACATGGACACAAATAGGAGTACATTAAAAAATACACCTCATCTACTTTGACATGGACATAGACATTACAGATGTATACAGAAAGATTCATGAAAAAAGGAATAGTCATTAGTATACTGGCTCATAAACACCATGCACTTCAACAATGGAATAGATAAAGAACCCATCCTATTCCATTATATATGGGAAGGTCCTAGTGCAGATGGTACATAAAACATTCTTATAGTACATGCCTTGTACTCATTCAAGAAATGTTTGGATCTATTTTCCTATTCATCATGGAAAAGATTTGTTGGTATGTGTTCCCTCGATACATTACCTAGGGATTATGTTGAATAAAGTACTCATAGAGGATATTGATTCTACTAGTGAGACTTCATGGGTAGTGTTGTTGGAATCATTCTTTGTGGCCCGTTGTGTGATCCTCTATCATCATATTTTCCCATGGATGAGTTATTAGAATAGTCATGTCGAATAATATGCAAGTGTTTATACTCCACAAGATATGTAATTTTTGATATAGTTATTAGAATACCCCATATCCTTCGGTGTGATAATTATTGGTTTATCATTCTCATTAGCCATCTAGTATAAACCTCTTTTTGAAGGACCCGATGAAAAACAGGTCGAAAATGGAGGTTTCGATTCTCTATGGATCATGGGGTGTGTTATTCTAGATGTGTCCTATGTGGAAAACTAGAGTGAAATTACAAGGATGGAATTAGAGTTGCGAAGTTACATTGATATTGTGGGTCTTTGTTGAATATATCTATATATTATTATTAAATGTGTTGTAGAAATTTACCTATGTATATCTGACTATTATTCTTGTTGTTATCTTTGTATTGATTTCATGGGGTCAAACTGGGTATTGTAATAATCAACCATACATGGTATTTTCTTGAATTTGTTGTAATGTATGTAGATAATTTGCAATTTTATTGATTCATAGATAGACCATGACTAGCTATGTCATTATGAGAAACACTTACCTATGTGAATTTCAGTGGTTTCCTTTATAATAGACAATGTATATATTTTTTAATTATACCTATTTTAAGATTAGTTATAGTGCTCTTCTATTTTTCCCTATATAATTTCTACTTATTTTTTTCATACAGAAGTTGTGGGTTAATTTTTAGTATTTTTATGAAATGTTTATTAGGAATGGTGAAAAATTATGAATTTTAATTTAAATAAACATTTTAATTTAAATTATTCATATTGATAAATTATATTTTAAATAGGGTTTAACGTCACAATATATTATTTATATATCAATTAATCCAATTAACCTTATAGTAATTTTCTTTAGAATTTTTAAATTTTGAATATTTTATCATTGAAAACCCATTTTCCCGTCACTTCTAAAAGATAAATTTTAAATAAAATGTGCCACATATGTGATACGAATTTTGAAAAATTTATTAAATATTTGGATTCCAAAAATTTATATTATGAAATATATCCAATTTATTTTTTTACCAAAACCAATAGTGATAATTGAAACAATTAATTACAATGGATTAGATAATAATGGGCGTATCATGGGTTAAATAAAAAAGATTAGTGCCAAATTGATATATATTATCCTAAAATATATTTTTATAGACATATTTTTAACTTAACATGTATATTTCTATATAATTATATATTCTTGACCCTAGTAAAATGTGAGAAATTGGGGTAAATATTTTTCCATTAAAAAATATCTTGTGATCGACTTACCTCCCTTATAAAAAGGCCACCCACACCCCTCTCATATTCGCACCACTGAAAAATTTATTTTTTAGTAAATTACATGAAAAATAAATTATCAAATTCTATACCCCAAACATGAATCATTTTTTAATGCCTTTCTAGGAATCCATTTAGAATAATCTTATAGTGGTTGTATGAGAAGAGGTAAAATTCGCAACTTTTCAAATTTAAATTATTTCATCCTCTGCCTAATTTTTTTTATTAAAACATCATGATATAGAAAATCATTATCTTAAATACACATAGATGTTTTTATGATAATTTAATGATATAAAACCATACCTACTTCCATAAAATCTGGTATAAAATCATTATTTATGTGTATAGTAGACTATCTCCAGATAAACCAATGCCATTCGTTTTTTCATTACAGCATATCACTGTTGTAAATGACGATTGATATAAACTATATAAATTTTCTTTATAAAATTAAAATACCTACTTATTCATTATATTATATATAATTTTTAATCTATCCAATTCATAGTGTATACAATAACAAATCGGATGTGTACAGAGGACTACATCAATGCCAAGAAAAATTATTCATTTGTCATTAACGCTTTCACATGGATGATAATAAGGAAAAAATTAATGAATATATACGATAAAAATAAAATAAAAAATTACATCCAAGAAATATGCGTCAATATAATAAAATAAATATGATCTTTTTTCCTTACCATTTCATTATTTGAAACATAATAACATCATTCGTGTATGTGAGGAAAACAAACATCACAAAGCAATGAAACTATCGTTTCATCTCCATACCACTAGAATGATATGTATAAGTATATTTACAAGAAAAATATTTTATTTATTAAATTATTATAATAATGGAAGGATGAAACAATACTTAAAACTTTTCTTCAATGTAGTTGAAAAATGGAAACATCACACATCTATATGTATGACCTAACTCCTCAATGATATTATTATACATAATTTATAAATTAAAACAGTCATTATTTTTTAAAAAAAATAATTAAAATATTAGTATTATAATTATTTTATGATTACTATTAAAGATAAGATGGAATTTTATAATGTGAAAAAGAACTGTATCTTTTAGGATAAAAACACATGATAAAACAAGGAAATTAACACCCAAAACAATTGAAATAATGAAATAATATTAATGATAAATTAATAAGATAATATTAAATGATCTTATAAATAAATTAAAATAATAATATGGTTCTTTTTATTTTAATAAAATTTTGAGATCCACTATACATGAGGTTGAATCCGATTTATCCAAAAGGAAAATTAATGTAAGGGATTTCAAAAAATAATTTACATTCATAGGGTTAAACATATACTTTATTGATTATTTAATGATAATATTATTTTTGGAATTACAATTGAGAATATTATTTTTTATTTATAATTTTATTTGTTTATTTACCTATTTTACCCAAAAATAAATTCATTTATTAATCCCCAAATTAATTATTTGTTCATTGTATAGGAATTCATCTCAGTTTTCCTTATTGAAGGATATTTTAATATTAAGAAGCCATATTATATTATATGGTGTATATAGTATTCAGTATGTAGGTAATATAACTATTTCACAATAATTCTTGTTATTTTCAGTTTCAATTTTTATTTTTTAAATCTTAGGGGATTTCTCTTAACAATTACTAAGTGGAAATGAATTTCATAGTTCAATTTATTTTCTAGGTGGTATATTACTTCTTAATCATCTTTGATATTCTATGATTATGTGTTAAATGATTTTTTAATGTTATATCCTATTCATGATTTTTTGATAGATATATATAATTGATACACATAATCAATTAATTGATAAATACTCACTACAATGTTGTGATCATAACAGGGGTTTATTTCATAATATCGTTCTAATATAGAATAATTATTATTGAATATCTTAGAAGAAACTATTTGACCATTTTAGAATAAAACAAATTCATTATATTCAATTCTTTATATAAAATATATTTTCAAGAAATAAAAAACAATTTCTATCCTTTCGTACTGAATATGAGTGGAAAATGTTTTTTATGAAAATATGAGATAAGTCCTTTCTTCAGTTAGAAATACATTTTCTTCCAAGATCATGTATTTTGAAAAAAAATTATTTTACCTTTTCCAAATGATTTATTAAAAAAATAACAATTATTATATTTATAAAAAAAATTCAATAGAATTTTAATTTCTTTTTAATAACAATATCATCGTTGATTTTACCGTTAATGTGTATGAAATCACCATTTTAACAACCTTGGAATGTATGAAATTTCTAACCTCCATAACTACCCATATATTTTAATATTCTTATATATGTTACAGATAATATATTCATTTATCATTATTATAAAATGTTTATTTTAAGATTCTTTGACAGGTTATTTTTAAAATGAGAAGAATATTTTCTTTTATAATAGTTTTGATAATCTATTTATTGTATTTATATTTTTAAATGTATAATATCATTTGTTTTTTTCAAACACCACTAGGGATATGTTATTTTTATAACATACTAATTAATATAATTTATGGTTTATGATCATTTTGATAATATAAATTATTAATGTTCAAGTTTATGATTATTTTTTCTTTATCTTAATATTCCCAAAAATTATTCACATTCCATTGGAAATTAAATATACCCTAAATATCAGTATCATTTACCAGGGATATGTTTATTACTTAATCCTTATAAAATTTCTATGTATTATTTTCTACATTAAATGTTATTTTTTTTTCTAGGGAAATAACTATAAAGCATTAATTTTTACACAATTAAGATATTTTACAATAAGACATGATTTTAATTAGTGAAATAAATTATTCAATATATGTGGAATTACTTAGTAATGAAGTGATGGATGGGGCCCAAAATTATATATCACTTCCATGAATTAGATGTCTCATGAGGAGAACCAAAAATATAAAATTACATAGGTTTTTATCTATTATTTTGAGGGGTATTTATTAATGGGGTATCTTGATTCCTAATATCAGGGAATCCAATAATTTATTATTTAATTCATTATGAGTTAAATTATTATTTTCCATGTTGTTTTGGTAATATTACCACCACTTTTTTTATATCATTAATAGTTTGTTGATAAAATGGAAAGTTTTAATTGTTATATGCCCTACCATATTTATTATTCCTTATATTATCATGATGTTAATATTGTTTAAATGGAATGCATGTTTTTTCATTTATATTTACATGTTGATTATTATTATTGATGCATGATAGCATCCACTATTCCTAATCCTTACTAAGTATTTGATCCTACCCTTATTTTTTTCCGATCCAAATAATCGAAGAAGCGTACTATAAATAATATAAAAGTATATTATATAGGGAATACTTATATTCTTGAAAAAATATATTTTTTAATTTATATATTAAAATATAATTTAAAAATAATATAAGTATATAATTTAACCAATACAAATAATATATTTGGTTCTTCAGGATAAGATTCCTTGTACTCATGATAATGTGACAAAAAAAACAACTAGATCGAAGATACTAGGCTCATGGTCTCCATAATTCATATCAGGATAATTTATTGAGTATTTTGTTTAAAAAGATTTATGTAAACGTAGATTAGGTAATATAACTCTATGGTAGACATTGAAGAAATGAATTCAATATAATACAAATGTTTGGTAAATAATATATTATGATGTGTTTTTTCATGAAATACATCTATACATGAATATTATCAGTAGGTTTTCATCAACCTCAAATGTACCTATGGGTAATAAATCTAAAAAGGTGTATTAGTATCATCAAAATCATCATGTGGGGCAAGATAACATGTCTTATTGTGAAACATATTTGAAACTCCTCGGGGATTTTACTATGGTAATTCAATTTTATTACAAATAACCTTTAAAGATTTGAATTGATGATAATAGTGAATGACCAAGGATAAAATTGATGTCTTAAATTGATAATAAGGAATTTCGAAGGATTGATAATATGATTTATTTGAGAAAAATAATCTCATAAAGAAATGAATTTCTTAGAAAAAATGATGTGTACGATGGATGGAAATAAATATCTTCGTTATGATCTATTAATTGGTAGTTTTCTTAAATGTGGGGAACCACAAAACTATCCATGATAATGAACAATTAAATTTTTTAACCCTTATATTTATGAAGGAACCATGAAGAAATAAAAATGTTTAAGTACTTTTGTATTGGTTTTCAAAAATTATATTTTGGAACCATTTCATTAAAAATAGTTTTTATGTTAATAACTACAAAACATCTAAGGATTGGGTTAAATTTTATAATCATATATGTATTCATTAACTTATTATTTATGAATTCCATAATGTGTTTATGGTTTTATGTGATTAATATTTATCATAATGAATAATTCTTAAAAACACCATTTTATGTTTTATGTAATGGTATTATACCAAAATTAATCAGTGGTGTCACTATCAAGGATTAGAGATTAATGTATTATATTTGAAACTTCTACTGATCATATTGATTTATGAAAATAGAAGTAGTTTTTTTTGTAAATAATTTTCCAAAATTTATGAATCTTTGTAACACCTGAGACTTTTATGAGAAATATTTTTTTTATGTTATATAAATCATCAAAGGAATCTTTCAATACACACAACACTAGCTTGTATTTATTTATACGCAACTGCGGCCTTCCTCAATAGCTTGCGTCATACGCAATACCGAGTTTCACTAAACAACGATATGCTATTAAAATATTATTAAAACTAGCCGTTATGAATAGTGATAACCACTTTTTGAAATTTTGTAAATTTTATTTTTCAAAATTGACTTCATTTTTGGATTCTGAATATCGAAATTAGCTTAGGGTGAAATTTTGGTACTTTTCGGATAACTTTCATATTCTGATGAATAGTGAAAATTACCAAATTTTAACTAAAAACAACTTTTTTAATCGAAATAATTAATAGTGATAAATTATTAATATGAGTGGTTTTAAAGTATATTTAGAATATATTTTTACAATTTAATACAATTTTGTCCATTTGATGTAATTTCACATTTAATCCAGACATAAACAAGTGTCAATCTTTTGAAAGTTATTATCATTTAAAAACACGATATTTGTTTTGACGACGAGAATTAATTTTTAAATTAGTTAATGTAACTAATATGTTTTGAATTTGGTAAAATAAATATCATTTTTTAATTTATAATATCAAATATAGCTTAGTCCTAATTTTTTGTATTTTTCTAGAAACTTTCATTTTTTGATGAATAGTGAAACCACTATGTGGTAGTTAAAAAAACTGAATTTTTCATAAAACATAATTTTACCACTTTTGTGAGTAGAAATTAGAAAATCCAAGAGACACGGTAAATATCAAGGACTAAAATTTGGTTCAATGAGATGAAAATAATTTTTGGTGAATAATAACTTTTTACTTTTTTTTACCACGGTTAAATGTAAATAGGGTAGTTAAGGGTAAAAATGATATTATTATTATCCTAACACATGTCCTAATTCTATTGGATAAGTGTAATTTGACCAAAAAACCTTAGGAATAAAATATGACCATTTAGGCCCACTTGGATTAGATTAAGACATTTATTATCAATTTATTTAAAGAAGGGTTAAAATAGTTAAAATCAAAGTTTTATAAATAATGAATTTTTAATATAGGGTTATACATAATATAAATTCGACTATAAAAATTAATTATAAATATAAAAATATTTCCTACATAATTATATTTTATTTGTAATTTTTAGACTTTAAATAAGTTATTTTATTTATGACACAAAGATGATGCGGTAATTATCTTATTAATGAAATATTGACATAATTTATGTTATAAATACCCAAATAAATGTAATTTAGACTTTTTATGAATTAAACTAATATTTTAGGTTAATATGACTTGTTAGTATTTATTTAATTAAATTTTTTCGAATTAATCATTCTGTTATGATTTTCACAAAAATGAATTACTAAATAGTGTCAAAATTTACATAAAATAGTTTTTAAAACAAATATTATATTATTAATTGTTATTTTATTCCTAAAAATCTAAGGTTCGAAAAAATGACTTAGATAAGGTTATATATATTAATAATAAACAACTGGGGGTTCTTTTGGCTTGTTATAGTATGTTTTTTAACCTTATAGTGTAAGAACACAAAAAGACACGATAAAAGTAAAATTTTCTATCTTAATGTTAGATCTAAATGATAAGGTTATAATAAGAACTTAAACTTGTCTAAATTCTATTTCAGGAAAGGATTTAGACCCACCCCCACCTTATCTTCGGAATAAATCAATTTGGAGATATTTAAAACCGAATTTGGCTTTATAATAAAATAATATGTTTAGTTTTTCTGAAGGAGCCCCTCTCCTCCCTTATAAAATGGAACCTCCTCCCCCTCTTCCTCACACCACTTTGAGCCTTCATGCTCAGCCAACCCCTGCAAATTTCTTCTCTCCACTTCCCTATAGACATCCTAGAGCTCTTGTTTGTCTTCAAAGACCAACTTTAGTCTCCTAAAAGGAGGTCTTAAAGAAGCGCTTCAAAGAAGAGGTAATGTCTTTTACCGATTCTTTCATCTTTATTTCTTCTTCCACTTATTCTTATTTAGTTGCTTCATTATGAAGTAATAACATAATTATCACTCATATACTTGTATTTTATTATATGTATGAAACAACCCTATTTAACCATCTATCCATTCTACAGAAAATGAAATCACCACGCGTGCGTACGTACGAAATACCATCTCCATGCCGTGGTGTAATCTATTTTCCACAACCACCTTACTTGGATTGGTATAATGGTGTAAATAATAACTATATATGATTATTTTGAAGTTATATTGATTCTGAAATTGTATATATACACTCCATTACAATTTCATAATCATGGGAATGATATCATCGCTCGTGTGCACGTACGGAATACTGTCTCCACGATGTGATGTGACTCGTTCTACATGATCTGAATTGCATAATGATTATATAAATGAATGGAATGAATGAATATATTACACTAATACCAATATGGAAATGAGGTATCTATAACCTAAAAAGAAGAATAATAATTTATTCGACAAAACATGCATAAGAACAAAAAGTAATAAAAACTCGAATAACAAGTAGTACTGAAATATTACTAATAAGAAGATAAGAATATGACCATATATGATATCATAAAAATATGTATGTTCTGGAATAAGTCAATAACATTATTTAAATCATTATATAGGAGGTTCGGACACTTATGAAGCAAATTAGACCTAAGGTAAGGGAAATATCACAATCTTATTTTTATCCGAGGTTGTTTATACTTTGGTATTTACTGTGGTGTATTTTATCATCCACATACATGTTTTCTCAATATGTAATATTATTTCCATCCACCTACAATTTTTTAAATCCATTTTTAAACTTTGGTGAGTTTATAGTAAAATATATGAATGAAAACTTTTGTCGTTTTTCGTATTAGGTACTTTTTGACTTTTCCGACAAAAGTACGAGAAAATTGTTTTTTTAACTTATATGGCATGAATGGATTTTTAAAACATTATTTCCAAGAAGCTTCCTTTAAAAGTTTTCAAGTTTTTATTTAATCAAATTCTTTATGTTTAAAATTGTATGACATGTTACAAAAGGAAAATGTTTTTGAAGTAGAAATAATATTTTCCTCAAGAATGGAGTTCAAGTGTTTTATCAAAATTATTTTCAATCTATGATAATATAGTGTTCTATTTATGTCACTATTATTACATTGATTTAATTATATTGTTATGGAATTATTTTTATGAATTCCTTTATCTTATATGAATTGTTTTATGATGTCATGATGTTTATGATTCCCATTTTTATTACATGGGTTATGCTATGATGTATGGTGTATGATTTTGTGGCACACATAAGAATGGTATCATTATGAGATTGGTGGGACCTATATCTCCCTCAAATGCATTGGGTAAATATATTATATCTCATGATATAGGCATGGCTAGAACAACAGTTTAAACCGGTTCAGTGAAACAAGACTGAAACGAGGAATGAACTCGGTTCAGAAATGGAATTTTTCCACTAAGATAGTCTTGGAAATGAGTCTTGACTAATAAGAAATGATTATCTAGGATTATGTGTGTATTTCACAATGTTTCATGTTTTAGGTTATGATTATTGGGATTACATTTCACTACTATGATTTATCCCATGATATGAAATTATGATCTCTTTTGTAGGTTAAGATTTCCAAAAGTTATGTTCTTATGAATATGATGTGATTGATATTACTTTTGTTTACCCTTACTGAGCATTTGAGCTCACCCTTTTTATGTTTTTTCCCCAGGTCAGGAATAAGGTTATTAAGTATGATTTTCCAAAAGGGACTATAGATATGATGAAATAAATGGGAGATAGTGTAGATGCTTTATGAACCTGTTTTTTATTTTTCCCAGTTTCTAAAGACACTATACCTATACCGTCCATTGATGGTTTTGTTATATGTTTTAATAAGTATGCATAAATTTTGATGTAATAACAATATATGTAAAGTATGTGTTGTTATAGTTGGTATCAGAGGAAAGGAATAGTCAACTTTTGGAAACTAGGATGTGAAAGGCTTAGTAAGAACCCTAAGGATATGTCTAAGCATAGAACACAATCTTAGTGTTTTAGAAATGGCCATGAATAACCTAGGATAATACCTTATGTGTGAAATTTTATTCTTGATTATGTGGTTTTCCAATTATAATTAGTGTTGCTCACACTATTCTTCTTGGTTTTAGTCAATGGCTGGAACCCGAAGGAACCGTGCTAATGAGGAATGCGACGGGAAATGAAATGATTGTACCCCTGAGCAACCAAACTTTTTGGGAGATGGAATGAAAAATATTGTATCCATGCTCACACAACTTTCTCAAGCTATGAATCATGCAGGACTTCCAAACGAGCAAAGGAAGGAGCAAAATTCTGTTGAATCCTTCATGAGGCATCGACCACCTTCATTCAGTGGGTCAACTGATCCATTAGTTGCTAAACAATGGATTAGTACTACTAAAAAGATATTTTCAGTTATTAAATGTTCTGAACATTATAATGTCATCTTAGGAGTGTATCGTTAGGAAGGTGATGCTGATCAATGGTGGAATCTTATCAAGAATACGAGGCATAGAGAAGAAATTGAGTCCAAGGAATGGGACGAGTTCAAGAACTTATTTTTCAATAAGTACTTCCCTCATATTCTCCGAACAATGATGGAGAAAGAGTTTCTTGAACTGAAGAAAAAGGACGATGAATCTGTTGGTACCTATGAATCAAATATTACAAGACATGCAAGGTACGCTTCTGGTATTATTAAACAACCTGAGAGTAAGATCGATCAATTTTTTAGTGGCATAAAACCATGTCTTCGAAGGGCCTTATCCATAAGGGACTTCAATAGCTATGAGGAAATCGTTCGATGTGCTCTCAATGTTGAGATGTAGATTAGAGCTACCCATCAGTCATATGGGTTTGATAAGAAGAGGAAATTGGAAATCAATGGAAAATCTAAAGAGCACACTGAAAAGAAGATGAGCTTTCCCTTATGCTCAAAGTTTGGAATGAAACATGGAGAGAGTTTTCTTAATGGGACAAGTAAATGTTTCAAATGTGGAAAGGAAGGTCACCGGGCATTCGAATGCCGCAATGATCGGAAGAAGATGTCTAATGATGCAAACAAAGGAAGGGACACACATAATGAACCTACTACACTTCAATGTTTCAAGTGCAAGGAGATGGGGAATTATTCCAATAAATTCCCTAATCCAAGGGTTGTTGATGATGATAGACATCAATAAAATATTAAGGCTAAAGACAAAGGAAAGTCACATGAAATTTCTATCAGCGATGTGGAGTACGATAACGATGTGGTGAAAGTTACACATACAATCCACTCTAAAGTATCAAATGTTTTATTTGATTCTAGATCCACCCAATCATTTATTTCTAAAGATTTTTCTAAGGGTATCACTGTATTAACTCAACAATTAGATGTTGAGTTAGCTGTGACAACACCTAATAGCACAACAGTCGCATCAAAAGTTTATAATTCTTCCCCGATTGAAGTTTGTGGGAAAGTGCTTCCTGCAAATCCTGTGATCCTTCCTATGGTGGAATTTTATGAGATTCTAGGCATAGATTTTATTTCATTATATCGAGCTCATATCAATTGACAAAGAAGGGATGTCACATTTCATATTCCAGATCAATCTATGATCGTCTATCGATGCCAGGATGAACATAACCTTCGAGTGAAAATTTATTCCATCTTATGGGTCTTGATTCCACTGAATCAAGTTTATTTATCTCAAATGGTTGGTGAGAAACTCACAATTAAGAATATGCCCATTGTACGAGAGTTTTATGATGTCTTTTCGGAGGAATTTCCGGGACTTCAACCAAATCATGAAGCTGAGTTTTCAATAGAACTCGTACCAGGTGCTTTACCTATTTCAAAGACACCTTATAGAATGGCCCCAATTGAGTTGCAGGAATTGAAGAAGCAACTCCAAGAGAATCCTGATAAGGGATTCACATGCCCTAGTTCATCACCTTAGGGAGCACCTATTCTATGTGTTAAGTAGAAATATGGATCAATGAGACACTACATTGATTATCGAGAACTTAACAAGATCACTATCAAGAACAGATATCCTCTACCACGCATTGATGACTTGTTTGACCAACTACGTGGAGCTCAATACTTTTCCATGATTGATCTTCATTCAGGGTATCATCAATTAAAGGTAAAAAGGGACGATATACCAAATACGGCTTTCCGTACAAGGTATGGACACTATGAATTTGTAGTGATGCCATTTGTTCTTACTAATTCCCCTGCTGTCTTCATGGATCTGATGAATAGAGTCTTTAGAGACTATCTTTATCAGTTTGTGGTACTCTTTATAGACGATATTCTTGTATATTCAATGATCAAGGAAGAACATGAAGATCAATTGAGAATTATATTTAAGACGCTTAAAAAGGAGAATCTTTATGCCAAATATACCAAATGTGAATTTTTTCTTCAAAGAGTTTCATTTTTGGGTCACATAATCTCAAAAGAGGGGATATCTGTTGATCCAGCAAAAACAGAGGTTATCGAAAGATGGTCGAGACCAACAACAGTAACTGAGATCCGATGTTTTCTTGGTTTGGATGGATATTATTGATGTTTTTTTAATGATTTTTCACGATTATCTAATCAACTCACTATGTTTACTCGGAAAGGAGTAATGTTTGTCTGGACGGAGGAATGTGAAGAGAATTTCAAGGAGTTGAAAAGAATGTTATCCAGTGCACCTGTGCTCACACTGCCTTGTAGTGGAGAAAGGTTTGAGATCTAAAGTGATTCATCCAAGAAGGGATTGGGGTGTGTTCTTATGAAAAATGATATGGTGATAGCTTATGCCTCACGATAGTTGAAAATCCACGAGCAAAATTTCCAAACTCGTGATTTCGAGTTAGCTGCGGTAAAATTTTCATTAAAGATTTGGAGGCATTATCTTTTTGGAGAAAGGTGTGATATTTGTACTGATCATAAAAGTTTAACGTATATTTTCACAAAAAAGGAGCAGAATATGCGCCAAAGAAGACGGTTGGAGATAATTAAGGATTACGACTGCTCAATTCATTACCACCCTGGGAAAGCAAACAAGGTGGCAGATGCATTAAGTCGACAAGACCATGCCAGTTGATCCATGATGAGGATCACAAAAGATCCAATATTTGTGGATTTAGAAAGGATGGATATTGGAATTATAATGGAAGGGGGAAAATCATATCTTTCTCAAATGAATGTTCAACCATCTATACAAGTAAATATTAAAGAGTCACAAAAAGAAGATGTAGAGTTACAAAAGAATGTGAGAAATTTTCCTGATTTCAACCTTGATTGTGATGGGATAATAATGTTCAGGAATCAGGTTTGTGTTCCTCCCATCCTCGAATTAATGAAGGAGATGCTGGATGAGGCTCATAGTTCTTCATTCTCTATTCATCCTGGAAGCACGAAGATGTATATGGACCTGAAAGAGTACTTCTGGTGGGATGGCATGAAAAGAGATGTTGTTGAGTATGTCTCTCGATTCATGGTTTGTCAGCAAGTTAAAGTTGAGCGACAGAAGTATAAAGGGATGTTACAACCATTACCCATACCCAAATAGAAATGGGAAAACATCACTAAGGACTTTGTCACAAGACTTCCTAAAACATCCAAAGGCAATAATGCTATCTGGGTCATAGTTGATCGTCTTACAAAGTCTGCACACTTCATTGCTATTAGAGAGGACTTCTCTCTGGATCAGCTTGCCAGGATATATGTAAAGTAAGTGGTAAGATTGCAAGGAGTACCAATTTTTATTATATCTGATCAGGATCCGAGATTTACCTCGAAGTTCTGGCGAAGTCTTCAGCATACTCTGGATACAGAGTTGAGTTTCAGCACTGCTTATCATCCTCAAACAGATGGTCAGTCTAAGAGAAAAATTAAAACTCTAGAAGATATGTTGAGATCTTTCTCTATGGAATTTAATGCTGGTTGGGATCAACACCTAGTATTGGAGGATTTTTTTTATAATAATATCTTTCACTCTAGTATTCAGATGGCTCCTTATGAAGCTCTCTATGGAAAGAAATGCAGGACTCCAACTTGCTGGGATGAAGTTGGGGAAAGAAAGCTTTTAGGACCTGATCTTGTTGATGAGATGGAAGAAAAGGTCCGATCTATTAAACAACACATAATAGTAGCTTAGAGTCGATAGAAAAGTTATGCCGACAACCGAATAAAAGACCTAGAGTTTGAAGTGGGTGATAAAGTGTTTTTACGAATATCTCCCTGGAAGAGGGTCATGAGATTTGGAAAGAAGGGGAAGTTGATCCCTAGATATATCGGTCCTTTCTAAATAATAGATCGTGTTGGATTTGTAGCTTACCGATTGGCGCTTCCACCGAATCTCTCTCATGTTCACGATGTGTTCCATGTATCTCTCCTGAGAAAGTACATACTTGATCCTTCACATGTACTCAGCTCAGAAGTTGTACCGCTGGAGCAAGATCTTTCTTATGAAGAATAGCCGATAGAGATTCTAGATCGTAGCGAAAAAGTCCAACGAAACAATACAAATCGATTGGTGAATGTTTTATGGAGGAACCACCAATTATAAGAAGCTACATGGGAGCTTGAGGATATGATGAGAGAGAGGTATCCTCATCTTTTTGTTACAAAGTGACGAATTTCGAGGGAAAAATTCATTTTAAGGGGGGTAAAATGTAACACCCGACACTTTTATGAGAAATATTTTGTTTTTTATGTTATATAAATCATCAATTGAATCTTTCACTACATACAACACTAGCTTGGCTTGCTTTACACGCAACCGCGACCTTCCTCAATTGCTTGCGTCGTACGCAATACCGAGTTTCCCTAAACAACGATATGCTATTAAAATATTATTAAAACTAGTTGTTATGAATAGTGATAAGAACTTTTAGAAATTTTGTAAATTTCATTTTTCAAAATGGACTTCATTTTTGGATTCGGAATATCGAAATTAGCTTAGGGTAAAATTTTGGTACTTTTCAGATAACTTTCATATTCTAATGAATAGTGAAAATTACTAAATTTTAATTAAAAACAACTTTTTTAATCGAAATAATTAATAGTGATAAATTATTAATTTGAGTGGTTATAAAGTATATTTAGAATATATTTTTTCAATTTAATACAATTTTGTTCATTGGCTGTAATTTAACATTTAAACCAGACATAAAAAAGTGTCAATCTTTTTATAGTTATTATCTTTTAAAAACACGTTATTTGTTTTGACGACGAGAATTAATTTTTAAATTAGTTATTGTAACTGATACGTTTTGAATTAGGTACAATAAACATCATTTTTGAATTCATAATATCAAATATAGAATAGGCCTAATTTTTGGTATTTTTCTGGAAACATTCATTTTTTAATGAATAGTGAAACCACTAAGTGGTAGTTAAAAAAACTGAATTTTTCATAAAACTTAATTTTACCACTTTTGTGAGTAGAATTTCGAAACTCCGAGAGACACGGTTAATATCAAGGACTAAAATGTGGTTCAATGAGATGAAAATAATTTTTTCGTGAATAGTAACATTTTACGTTTTTTTACCACGGTTAAAAGTAAATAGGGTAGTTAAGGGTAAAAATGATATTATTATTACCCTAAGACATGTACTAATTCTATTGGATATGTTTAATTCGACGAAAAACAACCTTAGGAATAAAATATGACCATTTAGCCCCACTTGGATTAGATTAGGATATTTATTATCAGTTTATTTTAAGAAGGGTTAAAATAGTTAAAATCAATGTTGAATAACTAATGCATTTTTAATATAGGGTTATCCATAAGATAAATTCGACTATAAATATTCATTAGAAAGATAAAAAGATTTCCTACATAATGATATTTTATTTGTAATTTTTATATTTTTAATAAGTTAATTTATTTATGACAAAAAGATGATGCATTAATTATCTTATTTATGAAATATTGACATAATTGATGTTATAAATACCCAAATAAATGTAATTTGTGACTTTTTATGAATTAAACTAATTTTCTAGTTTAATATGAAATGTTATTATTGATTTAATTAAATATTTTCGAATTATTAATTCTTTTATGATTTTGAAAAAAATAAATTACTAAATAGTGTCAAAATTGACAAAAAATAGTTTTTAAAACAAATATTATATTATTAATTGTTATTTTATTCCTAAAAATCTAAGGTTCATAAAAATGGCTTAGATAAGGTAATATATATTACTAATAAACAACTTGGGGTATGTTAGGCTTGTTATAGTAATTTTATTAACCTTATAGTGTAAGAACACAAAAAGACACAGTAAAAGTAAAATTATCTAACTTAATGTTAAATATACATTATAAGGTTAAAATAGAACCTAAACTTGTCTAAATTATATTGGATGAGAGGAACGCGATCCATCCCCAACTTAGAATCTAAATAAATCAATTTTGAGATATTTAAACAAAATTTGGCTTTATAATAAAATAATATTTTTAGTTTTTCCAAAGGAGCCCCTCTCCTCCCTTATAAAAGGGCACCTCCTCCCCCTCTTCCTCACACCACATTGAGACTTCATGCTCGGCCAACCCCTGCCAATTTCTTCTCTCCACTTCCATAGAGACATACTAGAGGTACTGGTCTTCTTCAAAGACCAATTTTAGTGTCCAAAAAGGAGGTCTCAAAGAAGCGCTTCAAAGATGAGATAATGTCTGTCACCGATTCTTTCATCTTTATTAATTCATCCACTTATTCTTATTTAGTTGTTTCATTATGAATTAATAACATCAGTATCACTCATATACTTATATGTTATTATAAGTATGAAACAACCCTATTTCACCATCAATCCATCCTACGGAAAATGAAATCACCACGCGTGCGTACGTACGGAATACCGTCTCCACGCTGTGGTGTAATCTATTTTCCACCACCACTATACTTGGATGGGTATAATGGTGTAAATAATAACTATATATGATTATTGTAAAGTTATATTTATTCTGAAATTGTATATAAAAACTCCATTACAATTTCACGATCATGGGAACGATATCATTGCTCGTGCGTACGTACGGAGTACTGTCTCCACGATGTGATGCGACTCGTTCTACATGATCTTCATTGCATAATGAATATATAAATGAATTAAATGAATGAATATATTACACGAATACCAATCTGGAAATGATGTATCTATAACCTAATGAGAAGAATAAGAATTTATTTGACAAAACACGAATAAGAACAAATAATAGTACACACCCGAATAACATGTAGTAACGAAATATTACTAATAAGAAGATAATAATATGAACATTTATGATATCATAAAAATAAGTATGATTATGGAATAAGTCAATAACATTATTTAAATCATTATACAGGAGGTTCAGACACTTACGAAGAAAATCAGACATAAGGTAAGGGAAATATCACAATCTCATTTTTTTCCGAGATTGTTTATACTTTGGTATTTACTGGGGTGTATTTTATCATCCACATACATGATTCCTCAATATGAAATATTATTTACATCCAACTACAATTTTTTAAATCCATTTTTACCCATTGGTGAGTTTATAGTAAAAGATATGAAAGGAATCTTTTGTTATTTTTCATACGATGTACTTTTTGACTTTTCTGAAAAAAGTACGAGAAGAATGTTTTTTTAACTTATACGACATGAATGGATTTTTAAAAAATTATTTCCAAGAAGCTTCCTTTACAAGTTTTCATGTTTATTTTTAATCAAAATATTTTAGTTTAAAATTCTACGACATGTTAAGAAAGGAAAATGTTTTTGAAGTAGAAAGGATATTTTCCTCAGGAATGGAGTTCAAGTGTTTTATCAAAATTATTTTTCATCTAAGATAATATAGGGTTCTGTTTCTATCCATATTATTACATTGATTTGATTATGTTGTGATGAATTATTTTATCTTATATGAATTTTTTTTGATGTCATGATGTTTAATATTCCCATTTTTATTAAATGGGTTATGCTATGATATATGGATTATGATTTTGTGGCACACATAAGAATGGTATAATTATGAGATGGGTGGGACCTAGATCACCCTCCACTACATTGGGTAAAGATTTTATATCTCATTATATGTACATGGATAGAATGACAGGTTAAACCGGTTCAGTGAAACAGGACTGAAATGAGGAATGAACTCTGTTCTGAAATAGACTTTGTCCAGTAAGATAGTCTTGGAAATGAGTCTTGACTAATAAGAAATGATTATCTATTATTATGTGTGTATTCCCAAAAGTTTCATGTTTTAAGTTATGATTATTGGTATTACATTTCACTACTATGATTTATCCCATGTTATGAAATTATGATCTCTTTTGCAGTTTACGATTTCTAAAAGATGTGTTCTTATGAATATGATATGATTGATATTTCTTTTGTTTACCCTTACTGAGAATTTGGGCATACCCTTTTCTATGTTTTTTCCCAGGTCAGGAAGAAGGTTATTAAGTATGATATTCCAAAAGGGACTATAGATATGATGAAATAAATGGGAGACAGTGTAGACTCTTTATGAACCAATTGTTTATGTTTCCCAGTTTCTAAAGACACTATACCTATACAGTCATTTCATGGTTTTGTTATATGTTGTAATAAGTATGCCTCAATTATGAAGTAATAACTATGTATGTAAAGTATGGGTCGTTATAATCTTACATTACATTAATAATTAATATTAGTTCTTCAAATATAAAAAATTCATTTTACCACATTTATTTCCTGGAGTAAGCATCATATTGGAAATTGATCAAAGAAAAATTAAATGATTAAATTGTTTTTATGAAATATAAATGCATCGCATAAATATAATTCCTTAATCAATATGATAGAAAAAAAATTCCTCAACCTTTGTAAAATAATAATAATATTTTTACCAATTTACTTTCATATATAATTAATATGGATAACTATTAAATAATCACAAATTTATGGGTTTGAGGCCTTTAACCTTCCATTGATCATTCACATTATTGAAATATAGGAATTTTATCACTATTTAAATTTATTTTCACTTTTATTCTATATATGTATCTTAAAATTCAACAAATTTTATCATAATTGGAAACATAGTAATGTTTCATTCAATATGAACTATATACTTTTGTTTCTATCTTATTTAGTATGTTTTTTAAACACTTTTTTATGTGTGTCTTCAACAAATGATTATTAAAATAGAAAAATCCAAATTACCTACGTCAATTTTAAATTATGATGAAAAAATTTAATTAATTTGTAGATAATGTAAGGCCCATAAATTATAAAATAATAACTTTTTATGAAATATTATTCTACAAAAAACATGAAGCTTAAGACATGAACTTAATATTTTCCATTAAATTTAATCTCATTGATAGCTTAAAAAATAAGACTCCGTGAGTTAAGATGAACCAAAATATATTATAACATTATAAGAAAAATTATAAATTAAAGGTTATGAATATTAGTTACTAAATTATTAAAATTATGGTTATCTAATGAATAGAACTAAAATAAGAATAATTTTAATGAAAATAAATGTTTTCTGAATAACTATATTTTTTTTATAAATATTGCTTTATTCTCTCATTTCACACATAAATAACAATTATGTTTTTAACCATTTGAGAGAATATTTTAAAAAAGAACCATTATTTTAGAGAATATAATATCAAAGTTAAATTATGGTTAATTTTTTTTATTTTTCGGAAATTTAGCATTTCGTGATGAATAATGTAAAATGATAATTTTAAATTGAAAACTCATATTTAGTGTAAATTCTGTATGTATTATAATTAAATTATAATTTTTTTGAATTAGATATATCACAGTTCTATATAAAAATTAATAAAAATATTTTTTATTTAAATAATTTTAATATTGAACTTTGATATAAAAACAATGTAAACATTTTACCATTTTTTTGGAAACCCTTTTTTCGACACATCTTTGAGATGAATAATAAATTAAATATGATAACATATATTGATGGAATTTTTTCTAATTTTTTCCATTATTCAAATTATATGAATTTATATTACATAATAAGATGAAATTATTTTTTGAGAAAAATTAATAGTGAATGTAGTAAAAATTAATTGTTACTACAAAGGTAAAAACTATTTTACATAGAGGTGGACCAAAAAAATATAAGAGTTAAGTTGACCAAAAACCACAGAAAAATATATATTATGGACACATTTAGACTATATATTGTCTTAAAATCTTGAATTCAACATTTTGACCCATTTTGAGGTAAAAAGCGTTGGTACACCATTTTCTAAACAAACACTACAAGTTTACCGCTCACCTCACATATAAAAGCACACCCCTATCCCCTCATCTTCACAGCTTAAATACATTTTTGGTATGTCTAAGAACTACCATATTAAATTCCCAAAATCTATACCTTCGTACTATAATCATTTTTTGTTTAGAAATCCATTATAGTAATACTTTTTGTATAATCTTAAAGAGGGGGTACGAGAAGATGTAAAATTATTATGTTTGTGTTTTTATTTTATTTTTTTCTTCACCACCCTAAATTATTATTAAACCATGATTATTTAATAAAATTTTTATATTAAATATAATAATTTGTTTTATGTTGATTTTAAAACATATAACCTTCCAAAAATCCATCAAATTTGATAATAAATCATTATTCATGTATACAATGAATCATCGCCTCATGAACTGATGTCATTCATTTTTTAAATACCACCTCCCATGATTCAGTATGATGATAGATATGAATTATATATATTGTATTTCTATAAAATATATTACTATAGAGTAATTACATTATATATCCCTTATAAAATACCTTTCCTCATGGGATACGATGATGTATCTTGTGTATACGTTAGTTTATAACCTCACGAAGTAATGTGATTTGATTCTCACAAATGCATTACATGGTATATAATAATGATAAATGTCAATAATATAAATGATATAAATTGTTATATTACTATATTAATTAAATATTTATCACTCTGAAAATATAAAATATTATTTTCTTTCATTCCATTTATCATCATGAAATATTATAACATCATTCACGTATGTATGGACAACCACATTTTTGAAATGGTGTGACGTTATTTTTATCGCTACACCAAATATATGATATATATTTGTATATTTAAAAAACAATCAGATATATAGGGTATTTTTATCATTATATAATGATAAAATATTACATTCTTCACATCTATTATGATAATAAAAAATGTAAATGTTACCCATTCGTACGTACGACGTACCATCACCTTGATCATATCATACATGATTTTTCAAAACCATCATTCATTATTTGTCTTAAAAATATCATATATATATATATGTATGAATTTTATGACAATATAATTATTTTTCAAATGATTGAACAATATATTACTGGAAATAGAAATATTTTTCATGAAAAAAATGATAAAGAAATGCAATTAAGTTATGAGACAATTAAAATAATGAAAAAATTGTATTAAAAGGTGTGAATGAAATATTTGTTTCAATATAATAAATATATACATAATTTTCTACTATGTTGACCTCTCACGATTTTATTTATTCCCATATAAAATTCAAAATTTATTAAAAAGGAAACGTATTTTCAAAATGTTATTTGAACAATAATATTTTATAATCAATTTTTAAAATGAAAATATTTTTTTCTCGAGAAAATTTTTTAAAGTCCTTTTTACAGTATTTCAATTCGACAATGACAAAAAACAATTTATTTTTATTCTAATACAATGGGTATATTTTGTATTATATCATTATTATTTATTATATGGATGTTTTATGATCATTTTGAACAATGAAAGTATATAAATTTTCTTCCTTGATTCATTTTTGTATTCAATAAATTTCACCAGAGAAATTCACTTTCATGTGGAAATAAAATCTATCCTAAATATCAAGCTTATTTTTCATTGAAATTTTTATTTCTTACATTTTATTTCATTTCTACATAATGTTATCAAAATGAATATTTTTTATATAAATAAATATTGATAAATATTTATTCTTCAATAAATACTGATATTTAAAGATTAGAAACAATGTATATAAATTAAATCGATTATTATGCAAATGAGGTATGATTTGGATATTCCTTCATGGGTGGTTTCTATAATTATATATCCCCTTAATGCATTTATAGTGTATGGAGGAGAATTATTAAGCTAGAAATAACTATGTTTTTTAGTATAGTTTTAAACCATATTCTGAATGTTCTTAAAGGTATAGGTCTCATGATATCTAAGATCAAGACATCAAACAATAAATTATTTCTATCAATATCAATATAGTTATTAATAGACATGATATTTCTTACAATGATATTATCTCTAGATACATATAATTCTCTCTTTATTGATTAAATTTAATAGGTATTTAATTATTAAAATTTCTATATTTATTATGCCTTCTCTCTCCAAAATAACATTTTTATTTTTTAAAAAACTTAAAAGGGGAAAGTGAAATCACTAATATCAAAACAGTTTAACCACGAAAATTTACTAAATTTTCGTTGATGAAAATCTTGACGTGATTGGAATAAATTTCCCTAAATAGTATCCAAGGAATAGAATTTATCATGGACTATGGATCATCCTTCAAGATGTCTTCATAATGTTTAGCCAAGATGTCCCAGGATTGCATCCATTCCTCTATATTTATCTTTCCCATGTTGAAACCTCTCTTCAAAATACGTTTCTGCTTATCAATCCATTTAAATGGATTTTTTATTCATTTTTATAATATACCATATTGATTATTCTTTTTGATTCATGATATCTTACACTATAGTTAACCCTATTTATCTTTTGCGATCACCCATATTTTTATTCTATTCTATGAAACCCATGCAGTGTACTATGACTAGTACGCATGGTTATTATAGACGGAATAATAATATTCATAGAAAAATTTTTATATTAATTTCAATTTTCTTATTTAATGAGAGAATCACATATGTATCTAGTTTACTTACACAACTACATTGTTCAGTCAATTGTGGTGGAATTACTTATATCTTCTCATAATGTAATAAAGAAGTCACTGGGTCAAAACTACTAGTATCATAGTATGTAATATTATGGATATATGAAAAAATAGAATTATTAAAGGGTTGTACTATATATATCTCACAACCATGGAAGAAATCACTAACCAAAAATGGTTGTTGTGAAATCACATCACATTGATGAAAGATTCATCAGAATGGAAAAAAATTATTTTTCATTTGGAAGTCATGATAATAATTAAATATAGTAATATAAAATAACCATGAATTCAAAACCATTCTAACTATATTTTGGGGACCAAAATAACATCGACATTTAAATATTTGAGAAAAATTTAGGTGTGAGCATCTCAGGAAATTTTAGACGAATATCTTAATAATATGATCCCTTCAAAAATCCAATATGTATAGATCACCCAGTAATTATTTCCTTAACTCATAATTTATTCAATATGCTATTTTGAAAAGTAGTTAGAGATGACATCAATATCTATGAAATATAAAATTTATGAAAACCAAGACCTGTATATACTTTAGAATAATATAATCTATCCACCAATAAATAAATATTAATTAGTATGTAGAATAATTTCTATAAACAAAATTTCACAAGTCATCAACTCAATTGACCATCCATAGGGTTTATAATTCATCTCATATATTGGTTATATATACATTACTATTTATGTAATAGAATCCTTATAACTAGAAATGGTTTTGATTCATTCAACATTACAATATATATAATGGAAGAATGGTCAAATACAAAACAAAAATGGACTACCAATACAACATCAAAATTTATCAAGTGAAATCAAAACAGATTAGAATTAATTTTCATTTATGAAGTAATTTTATTGAGAAAATTCATAATTAATACAAGAATAATAGTGACATGCGATTTACTTTCAACTATTTGACCATGAATATACTCTAATTAAAAATATAATGCATCAAACATTAATTTAATTGATAAATCAAAATTATGTTTTTTAAATGTTGTTGGGGACATAATATTTCATTTTAGTTGATTAAAATATCCCTAACACTTACTATAAAAAACTAATTTTGAAGGATTATTGTTAAAGGAAAAAAATTATACTATAATAATTAATGAATAACAAATAGAATCCATCATGTTTATGGAATGATTAAATATACTAAACACTATTTGAAAAAAAAATAAATAAAAATTTCACCTATAGACATATCCAATTTAATTATATTCCTTGACACATTGGGACTATGCATTGTTATACACTAAACTATAAAATAAAAATTTTCAATGATAAGAACAAGGTAATTTTCAATATATAATTAGATAAAAACACCAATATCTTCTCGAAGAACCATTAAAAAGGACCCATTCAATTTAAAATCATCCATATCAAAATTCACACATTACTCAATAAATTCATTAAACATTCTATCTGTTCTACATTGGAAGGTTTTAGGGGTGATACATAACACCAATTACATTATATAATAAGAAATTATTATGAAATGATTGGTAAATGTTTTCCTATGATGATATTATTTAAAAATACAATGTTTAAAATATATTGAATAACACATTAGTATGAAATAATGGGATTGGAGATCCAAAATTTCTGGTATTTGATCCAAAAAAATAAAATGTATGTGGTTTATCATATAAAATAAGAATAGTTTACTATATTCAATGTATACCTTCCACTTATTGGGGAACCCAGTAGTAATTATTTCTCCAAATTCATCTTTCTGAATAGTTATAACAACATTGTTAGTGAAAATATGCACTGGACATTCCCAATGGCTACTTGAAATGTGGAAAAATAAACCTAAAACTGTAAAATTAGCCACCATTTTTTCAACAAACTCTATATGGGAAGGGTTAATCCTCCCATAGTATTTTATATTAGATTTAGTGAATATCTTACTAATAATTTTATTTTAACTTCTTTTTTTATTTACGTTCCTTTAAGATTTTATTATTTGGTTTAATCAACATCATAATAATAATTATGGAATATATTTTCTATTTAACTCCCACATAGGAATATATTAAATTTTTAAGAAAATATATATGTTAAAATGAATGTGAGCATCCATTTTCATTAAAATGGTTTGCATGTGTGGTTTCCCATGTTTTAATCCTATAAATCATTTCGTAGAATATCATATTTACAAAAATAAAAATGTAGCAGTGAAACTATTACCATACAAGGAATATGTGACTCCCTATAATAATATATTAGAATGAATAGAATACTCAGGAGGTAAACATTTAACATCATTATATGTTATTTAAATATTCATAATTTTGTATTCACATGAAAATTTAAATGTTATAGAATCCTTTTGAAATGATATATTTGTGGAAAATTAAAATTCCTATGAAAATACTCAATTTATAGTCGTTTTATAATTTTTTTCATCTAATTCGTATTGCATTCAATAAAAAATTAAAAAAAATTCAGAAGAAAAAATGTTTCCAAAAAAAAGGAAAAACTCATACTTTTCAAAATATATTTTAAAAAAAAATAGTTATTTCATAATTTCCTTCTTTAATAAATTAAAAGAAACATGTAATGTTTTCGAAAAAATATCCAAACTAAAAAATATAGTATTTTCTTAGATTATTATTACTAGTATATTCTTTATACAAAAAGGATAGTTGTACAATTAATTCAGATTTTGGAAATTTGGAGAAAATTAAATTAACGACACTGAATAAAACAATAAATCATGTTAACTTGATGTGTAGAATAATTTTTTGTATTGGGATTCATTGATTCAAATATTCAAATTTGAACTAATTGATCAAAAAAAATATTTAGACAATGTAACATTATGGACATTAATTATCTGTATAAAAATATTAAAAAATATCCAACTGATAAATAATTATGAATGAGAAAAATTGTTTTATAATGTATTAATATTACATTAAAATAATATTTGAAAAAAATGATCCTTTAACCATATCAACGTCGCATCAACAACTCGTGTTGGATTATGTGGAAATCTTCAAGAAATATGGATATTTATTATTGGTTTAATGATAACCCATACATAAATTTATGGAAAAATAATAAGGCATGAAATATTTGGAGGATCCTAAATATAAAATTTTATCCCAAATTTTTATTTTTATGTAGCACAAGGAATAAAAGACACACTTCGATACTCACACCATACAGGGTGGGATTGTAGGATCTTGGAGGAATTATTAATTCCCATGAATCATTTCTCACCTATATTGATCTAAATTTATTGGGTACAAATTTAAATGATAAATTAGTCATATTTTAGGATTTTATTAAATTAATATAACAATAGAATATTATACATGAAATTACAAAAACAAAATTAAGAGATTTGTTTTCCATTTAAGTTTCATCTTTTATTTTAATTAGAACACTTCTTTGAGGATATAGTAATTGATCATTTACATTATTAGTGAATCAATAAAATTTATATATAATATTTAAAGGTCCAACAAATTTTTGATATCTGTGTTTGTTCATTGAAGTGTGATTTCCAGTATTTAATTTTTCCTCCCCTACTATATTAATTTTTGAAAAAATTAATTATGAAAAGGTTCAATATGTTACTTTGTAACATATTCAAGTTGTCACCCAATTGTATCATGATGAAAATTTTCATTATTAAGTTAGATTTTATAAACTAATTTTTTTTGGGTATTGAACATTAGTAACACTTTTTTGGATCATCTCACTAATTTTATCTCTTCATCAAAGGTTCACTTTTTTTGTGATGGAAAATACATATTCATTGATTTTTCCCAATATTAATTTTTGTTTCAAATTTATTGATTTTTTAAATATGTTTTTAAAAACATTTTTATTGTTTATACATTTCGTTATATTTTATAATAATCTCGTGATGATGTTAATCACACAATTCATTACATTCAGTGGATTAAGGATTTAAGATAGATTTTCTTCTTCATTTTTAAATGATGACAAATTCATTATAACCTGATTAAAAATTTGTTGGGATTGTAACTAATATGGTGGTTGTTGATTTAGGGTTGAAATAAATATTTGGTAGATCATGTAGTTTATACCTTCGATTCTATTAGTAATACAAGACTTTAATGAAATTATGGTTGGGATAAAATGTATTAATATGTGAGTTAGGTTGGGAGTATTATTATTATGATGGTTCTAAAAAGAATTTATAGGGAATATTTAATAACATAATTATGTATTTTCTTGTCTCAAATTTGTTATTGAAAAAGTACTGAGTAAATAAGATTCCATACTTAATTTAGATCTGAAAAACTGGTTCTTGTTGATTCTGGGAATGGATAATGTTAGAAAACATTTGTCCCATCATTCTATAAGATAACTCAACTAAGTCTCAATTGAAAAATTAAAAAAGTTGAAACTATATATATCTATGTATGGTTTATAGAGTGTCAATCCATTATTTAAAAGCATTACTGAATTATGTGAAATATTATCAATGATATTCCAATAAAAATTGGTTTTTAATAAACAAAATCTCCTCCAATGGAAAAATATTTCATACTCCAATACATAGTGACATAACCATTATAATGATTATGAATTTATATAGAATTATATGTACGATGAAGAGGATAGGTAGGAAAGATTTTCTCCAATAAAAAAATTATTCATGTAAAAGCGCAAATTATCGAATCCTCACACAACCGATATATTTTTTATATAAGGTTTTCCTTGGAGTTGATAAATTTTTATCCATTAAACATTAATTATATTGATATAAAATCCATATTTTGGTAAAATGGGATTAATAAAACTAGTCAATGGATAAATGATCTGATAAGAAATTAAAAAAATCATTTTGGTTGGGACCTCACTATCCCATTGAGGTATGCTGAAATCATAGAACATGAGTAACTCTTGAATATTATTGTTTGGTTATTCACCTAGAAACCCCGGATTAATATGAAAATTATAAATAATGAATAATATTAATTAAAATTAAATTTCTACATTTGGATATTATATTCATTTCCTGATGGGTTTTAACACCAATAGTAGTTAATTATTTCAAGGTTCTCCATTCTACCATGTTTAAAATCATTAATATTTTTTTTATAATAATTTTATTCATTGGGATTAAATTTTTAATTTTTTCGATATTTATATGTTTAAAATTATGAATGCATATTCATCACCTAATTTCTGTGACTTCAAAGAGTAAAAATTTAATATCTCTTGTGTTTCATGACCATTATCGGACTAGAATGTATTTTTATTTTATTTTGTTTTTTATGTATTTTACTTTTCATTTTAAAAAATTATTTGGGATTTTTTTTAAATCTTTGGTAGTAACAATGTTAATTGAAGTGATATATTATTGGTGTTTCTTTAAAACTATGTCATGCTTCCTCAAAAATACTATTGTACTTCAGTAACCAAGTTTGTATCCAAATAGAATTCCCATAAAGGGACATATTTTGACAATTTTTTATGAAACATTATAGGGTAAATCATATGAATGTAACAAAATATTATAAAATTTAGAAACAATGTGGATGAAATGGGGATTTTAATATAATTAAATGAATGAAATAGATAGACCTAAATTGAATGAGTTGAAAATTATATTGATTACCATGGTTGACTGTATCTTTATTTCATAATGATACATTATAACATTTAATTAATACAATCAAAAACTCAGGATCATAGGCCAACCATCCCATATTGTTTGAAATAATGTGGTTGACAACTCATATCACTAATATTGATATTTTTTTAGTATGATTCATTCAGTTTAGTAAATTTTACTCGAGAACATTGACACATATGACCACACAATAGGCTCTTATTCTTCAATGAATGATTTATAAATTTAAAGGGAAAGAATCAACTTATCTATCATAATCTACATTAAATAACAAGATACCTATAATGATCAATAATATTCTAATCATAGTTATATTCATCATGGATTGGGATAAAAAATATAGATGTATTAATAGTAATATTAAATATCATAATTATATCAAATTTCAATGAATCCAATATTATAAAAGACTTGTATTTTAAAAATGAATTAATAAAATATTAGGATAAAATAAAAATTTTAATGAAATAGTTTTTCCAAAAAAAATTATAGTCGATCATTATCAAGGTACAAAAATATGAGCCACTAATTATCCATTTTATAAAAGGTAGAAACAGTAGTTACTCCCAATAATCTCTATATTTTATTATGGTTAACCACTGTAGCCTCCTTGTATCCATCCACTCTTAAGATGTTTCACCTATTTTCATGGAAGTAAATCAAATTTAATTTAACATTTAACAATTCTAAAACTCCAACTCATTCTAATAGTCTCATACCTCATATCTTCTATCACCATGTGGTGAAACTTTTCTAATCTTCTATCCCCTCGAATGAATCAATAAAAAACCACTAAACTAAAATTAGATATAATACATGAACTAATATTGGTATTAATAATTAGGAATTATATCGTGATTTCGGTTAAATTTATTCTTCATTAGCCTTCTTAATAAAATACCATGATCTTCACGTCATATTATCATCTTAGTTGAGCTTTGGGGTTGACCTTAGTCTTCATGGGAATCTAAAATTCACTATACTAATATATCATTCATAGATTCCTCATGAACAATACATTTCATGTAATTAATGAATAAAAACATTCATGTAATTGAATTAAACTCTTCGTTATTCTCATATGTAGAAATAATTCTAGGTTTCATTTTTTATTTTTCAATTATTATAATATCTAATAAATCCATGTTAGATTCATCTATTTATTAAAATGATAAAGGTGAAAATATTATTTTGTTTTTAAAAAATTTTGAATTATCCTATGTATCAAATTTTATATAAATTATAAGATACTATATCATCTTCCATATTCATATGTGTCACCTACCAGGTATGAGTATTTTAGAAATGAAGAATTTTTTAACTATAGATTCTATTATTTATAGAATTTAGGACTGTGAATATCGCTACCAAAAAACAATGATTATTTGAATTTAACCACATGAATCCCATTATAATCATTCCAACAACACAATTTCTAGTAAATTTTGACTAAATAGACATTTATTTACATTGATCTTCACATATAAAAATATATCATGAATAAAGTGACAATATATAACCAAGAATTTAAAAACACATCCAGAATAATTTAACATCATTTTCTATTTTAAAAAAATTTACAAAATTAATAAAATAATGAAAATACGTAATATAAATGAATATAATTTCAAAACAATAATACCTGAAAATTAAAGAAAAAAATTCATCATTATAAAAACATTAAATGAATTATATTTTCTATAATGAAATAACCATTATTTAATGTTATGCCAATATAAAAACAATATATCCTTACACATAAAATTATATAGTCATATTATATGTTAAAAAATACAATGAAATAGAGTTGCATAGTGTATTTATATGGGGAACATATATTTAATATTTGATGTTGTAATAATCAAAACTATTAACTTATAATTATAATAAACAATGAAATTTTATTCTTCATAACCATTTGAGTTTAATATATATATATATGGTTTTTGGGTCATTATGTATTATATTTTTTCGTTGAGTTGATATAATGACATGTTATGATATATTATCACAAATTGTTCTATTTTATGAAATTTAATTTCCTTTTTTATAATACATACACTAAAAAACTCATTCCTTATACCCTCATGGTTCTTCAACATAGAGGGGTTGGTGGCAAGTTGGGGTAAAATGATGAATATGGTAAATAATTATTCTCCTAATCAAAATTTTTATTTAGATTTATATTCAAATACATCTAATACATTTCCATAATTTCACCATTCAATATTGGCCCACGCCAACAAACATAACTGAGGTACATAGTTTTATTGGCTTAGCATGTTATTATTGGCGTTTCGTACAGAATTTTTCCTGACTGGATAACCCGCTAATGAAGATCACACATAAAGGGGTAAAATTTATTTGGACAAAAGATTGTGAATAATGTTTCAATGAACTGAAGAGAAGATTAGTCAATGATCATATATTGACTCTACCATTAGATAATTATGGGTTTGTTATTTATAGCGATGCTTCAAAGAATGGAATTGGTTGTGTCCATAGGAAAAATGATAGGGTTATTTCTTATGCATCACGAAAACTAAAAATTACTAAGAAAAAATATCCCACTCATGATATTGAGTTAGTTTCCATAATATTTTCTTTGAAGATATGGAGACATTATCTCTATGGTAAAAAAATTTGTGATTTATAATGATCACAAGAGTCTGAAGTATATTTTCTCAAAAATAAAATTAACATGAGGCAAAGGATATGACTTGAACTACTCAAGGATTATGATTGAATGATACACTATCACGTGGGGAAGGAAAATAAGGTGGCAGATGCATTGAGCAGAAAGGATCATGGAGTTTTAAACAAGATGAGAGTTGAAAGGGATCCTA
This sequence comes from Viscum album, assembly GCA_963277665.1. Lineage (NCBI taxonomy): Eukaryota > Viridiplantae > Streptophyta > Magnoliopsida > Santalales > Viscaceae > Viscum > Viscum album. The sequence continues at coordinate 1,081,733,505 of OY728138.1, forward strand.
TTTTCATGGATATAGTAAAGATGGATATGGGAATAACCTTTAAAGGTGAAAAACCAATGCTTTTTCAAATGGTTGCCCAACTATCTTTACTATATAGGATAAATGTTCTCAGGATAATGGCGAGAAGTTCCAATAGAATTTTAATGCTTTGAATGATGGGAGATTGAGTGACTTCGTATATGAAAATGGAATTTTGAAATTTGAGAAGAGGCTTTGTGTTCCCGATATACCTGATCTAAAAATGGAATTTTTGGATGATTCTCATAGTTCTAATTTATCTACACACCCTTGTAGCACTATGATGTATAGATATTTGAAGGAAAATTTTTGGTGGGACAACATGAAGAGGGAGATTGATGATTTTGTGCTAAGATGTATGGTTTTTCAATAAGTGAAAGATGGAAGGAAATAACCTGGATGAGTATTGCAGCCTCTTCCCATATCTGAGTGAAAATGGGATAATATCACGATGGAATTTGTCATGGTACTACCAAAGACTCATAGAAGGAACAATGAAATATGGTAATTGTTGATCGTCATACCATGTCAGCGCATTTTATTGCTATCAGAGATGATCTACCACTTGGACCTGTAGCAAGACTATATATTAATGTAGTTGGGAGACTTCATGGAGTACCCATATCGATTGTTTCTAATATTGATCCATGTTTTACATCAATATTCTGGAAAAGTCTTCAGAAGGACCTAGATACTGATCTTCGATTGAGCACTGCCTACCACCCAAAAACCGATGGACAATCAGAATTGACTATTCAAACATTAGAATACATGTTGAGGTCTTGTTAACTTTATTTTCAAGGAATGTGGGATCAATATTTACCTCTCGTAGAATTTTCCTACAACAATAGATTCCATTCATGTATTCAGATGGCTCCCTATTAAGCATTATATGTGAGAATATGTCGTACACCAACTTGCTGGGACGATGTTAGTGAAAGAAAGCTCGTGGGCAAAGAACATGATGAATAATCAATGGAAAAGGTGAATATTATCCCTAACAATATCAAAATAGCTCAAAGTAGGCAAATGAATTATGCAGATAACCGAAAGAAGGATTTGGAATTTCAAGACGGTGATCACATTTTTTTAAAGATATCTCCATGGACAAGAGTTATACTTTTCAGTAAGAAAGGTAAATTGAGTCCCAAGTACATAGGAAATTTTGAAATTATGGACCAAATTAGATCCATAACATACATTATGGCAATGCTGCCAAGTCTCTACAAGGTTCAGAATGTGTTCCATGTGTAAATGTTAAGAAAGTACATGCCAGATCCAACACATGTACTCACGTATGAAGAAGCGGAACTTTAGCCCGATTTATCTTACTGTGAAGAGCCTATCAATATTAATGATACTAGAGAATAATTGTTGAGAAATCGGATGAATCTTATGGTGGTGGTTCTATGTATGAACCATATGTTGGAGGAAGAAACATGAGAGCCTGAGGATCTTATGTTAAAGACATACCCGATTGTTTTTAGGTAATATTTTGTGAATTTCGAGGAAGAAATTTTTGTAAGGAGGGGAGAATGTAACACCCCAAGGTTTTGAAAATAAATATAGAATGCAATTTTATAATCTATCCTTAAACACAACTTTTCATCTTATATGTTTTGAATTTTAAGAAATGGTCATCTAGAGTTGTGTTTAGTAAATCATTTGGAGTCTGATAGAACAAACTTGATTTTTTGTGAATAGTAACATACCCTTATGAATTGTAATATGATCTTATGAATAGTAAATGATATTATTGTTTTATTTTCTTAAGAAAATAGGATAATGTGATCTTAATTAAAATTCCAATGTCACATAAAACTAATTGCACTTGAAGATTATTATTTTTCAAATTAATTGTTACCTTATTTAAAAATTAAATTAATAATATATAGAAAATTATTTTTGAAAAATGGATTTGACTTTTTAATTTTACACATCAAAAAATGGTAGGGGTGAATGTATTGTATTTTTCTAAAATACTTGAATTTTTCGTGAATCGTGAAAAATACAGTTTTGAGTATTCCATAGTTTAATGACATCATAATGAAATAATAATTAAAATAAAAGGATGGTCAACTTTGGTATAGTAACTAATGACATGTGGTGTCCCAAGTGGATTCAAACATGGGCATATACCATGGGAAAGCGCATGGTTTGGAAAAAACCAGTGACGGGGTGTACCTTTGAAATTATTAAAATATTACCTCTCTTTTTCTATAAATACCCATTCATCCATTCGTTTTATTTCATTTCAAATCCCTCATCCTCGAAGATCTAGTGGTTTTACCTCTCTAAGAGTCCTCCAAAGGTGTTTTTAATCCCCCCAAGCTTCCAACCTTCAAGATCTATGAGTTATTCTACAAGGTAATGGAATCCTTCATTCTCTTCTTTAAGTCGACACTTCTTTTATGTTATCTGTTTGAATTTCAATTATAATATGTTGGGGTTTTATTTTATGAATTCTTATTACTTTAATTTTGATTATAATATGATGAAGTACCCTTTTGATCTCATCATTTCATTTTATAAAATATTAAGCGATGTCGTTAGGCGGCCAAATTTTCATAAGGGATCTTTCACCATTTCTCTTATTTTCACGATCATCTCTATTATTTTTCTATCCTCACATTCTCTATCCAAATGATCATTATAACACTAGTAAAATCTATTTACTAGATTTATTTCATGTTAATGGAATAACCATCATAAATGTTCTTACTCCCTCCCTTTTATTTTATAAATTAAATCAACGTCCATGAGGTTGCAATTTATATCCTTCATGGATGACGAATATTTGTTCATCAATTTCTTCTTCATTACTGGTTATGAAACCATATTTATGGTTTAACCAGACTATAATATATGTATTATAACATAATTAATAATCATTAACCAGAATATGTACAAAAAAATAAATTATATGACAAAACTAGATCATAATAATCCAAATACCACCAAATAATCGAAGTGGGGGTCATCTAATGATTCATCTTCATTCCTTGTAACCAAATGATATAAATGGACATTAAAAATTATGGATGTTCATAAATAATATTTAATTTCAATTCTTGAGATTTATAACTATTCCACATGAACTCCATTACTTAAAAACAAGTGAACCGAATATGAAAATAAATGAAACGAACACTAAAGAACAACAAAATTCAATATAATAACTTGGAAATAAGGGTATAAATGAACTAAAAATAATTAGTATAATCAAAATAAATGACTAATATGTTTTTAAAAAAGTTATTAATAAGTATAATTTCATTTTCCAGGAGCTTATGTTCGAGATAAGGACACGTTTTGAGTTAAGGTAAGGGTTTTCCACCCGAAATTCCATTTTCATTCTGGATACATTCATTGTCTAATTACATCGATGTAATTCTTAAGTATTGTTATGTAATCATCATATTTTTTGTTTTAGAATCATATATATGTTTACAAATCATAATACTTCCTTATTTTAAGGATAGTTACACGTTATAAAAGGAACATTCAAAATTGTTTAAAAAATACAATCCCAATTCAAGGGAATTTCTCCAATTTATATCTTTTTACAGGGGAACTCTATAATATATTATTGGAAACCATTATCTTATTAAAAAACTCATTTTATTATGAAAATAATATCTTACTTAACTTCTGGTATTATACAAAGATTTTCCAATAGAACTCTTCTTTTTAAAATAAAAGAGTATTTATCTCAAAATTTATTAGTTATTTTATAAGAGTATTTTGGTTCAATACTCTTATTTATTCAATGGTATTATTAGGTTTGATAATTTTTGACGTCATATAGAATATTTCATTTAATTTTTTTATGACTAAATTTATTGTTGATGATCTATCGAAAAACCATTCATCATATTATTCGGAATGGTTAGTGTTTATGTTAAATAATTGGTGAAAGTTAGTAACATTTCATACGATAGTTTCAATATGAATGTTTATGTTGTTTATGTTGATTCCCTCTCATATGAGGAATTAATTAGACTTATTATGTGATGGGTGGGGATTGTTATATCCCCTTGATGCATCGGTAGGTCTCATTTGACAAATAGACATGGAATTGGCTGAGGCCTTTCCCAATATGGTATGGATTTCGACTGAGGCCTTAATCACTAGATGTCTTGGTCGAGGCCATGAAAAAAGGATTCAGAACGTTCGGAATATTCACTTCCCTCTTTAAGAAGCTAGTAATGGAAATTTAATGTGGGTATTTGACTAGTTGAACACCCTTGATTAGGTTTTATTATGTTAATATTTACTCATCTCATATTCCTGCCATAATATGTTAAAGTTTATTATTAAAGGCATATGTTTTCAATAATTCACCATGTCTAATGTTTATATTATCTTCTGCTGTATTTCTAACTATTACTGGGCTTTTGTGCACACCCCATTCTTATGTTTCCTTTTCTTAAGATATGAAGAAGTAATTTATGAATGACATGGAAACATAATCTAGGAGACATGATGTTTCTAGGGGAATAATTTACGGTTGTTTATCCTTTCTATATGTAAATTAGAACTTATGTATGTAACTTGTTTCCAGTAATACTAAACTACTCGATCCTTCGAGATTCGTTTTCCTTGAATTAATGCCAACGTTATGAAATAAGGCACCGGATCTTGGAAACTGGGGTCGGGTCCTTACAATAGTGAAATGTGATTTCCTTTAAACTATTTGACTATGTATATCCTTAATGAAAAATATGATGAATCAGACATTAATTTTAATGATAAATCAAAATTATGTTCTTTACATGGTCATAGGGACTTAATCTTCCATTTTAGTGGATTAAAATATTCCTAACACTTCTTATAAATAAATATTTTGAAGGTGTATTTTTAAAGTAAAATAAATTAGACTAAAATAATTAATGATCTACTAATGGAATCCATCATGTCCATGGAATGATTTATTATACTAATAAAATTTTAAAATGGAAAAAAATAAAAAATTTCCCATATGGACTTAACCAATGGAATTATATTCCTTAAAAATTTGGGACTATTAATATTTATACACTGAACTATAAAATAACATTTCTAAAAGATCAGAACAATGTATTTTTCATTACATAATTTGAGAAACCCGCATTATCTTCACATTGAACCATTAAAAAGGACCCATACAATGGAAGATCATCCATAAGAACCTTAATAAATTCCTCAATAAATTCATAATTTTTTTTAACCATTCTACATTGGAAGGTGGAAGGGGTGATGCATAACTCAAATTCAATTATATATTAAAAATATATTTTTAAATGATATGTAAATTTTTTCCTATTCTAGTATTATTTAAAGATAAAATGTTTATTAAATATTGAAATACAGAATAGAATGAAATAATGGGATTGGAAAACCAAAATTTCTGGTATTTGACCCCAAAAAATAAAATGAATTTGGTTCATTATAGAAACTATGACTAGCATACTTTATCCTGTGTATACCCTCCACATATAGGGAATCCAATCAATAATTATTTCTCCAAATTCATCTTTCTGAATAGTTAACACAACTTTGTTAGTGAAAATATGCACTAGACTTACCCATTGGCTACATGAAATGGGGAAAACTAAACAAAAAACTATAAAAGTAGCCACCATTTTTTTAGTAAACTCTATATGGACATGTTTCATCCTCCCATAGTATAGTCTAATAGATTTAGTGGAAATAATCCAAATAATTTTCTTTTTTCTTCGTATTTAATTTTTTGGACTTCTAAGATTTGATTCCATGGTTCAATCACAATCATAACAGAAATTATGAAATATAATTTCAATTTAACTCTAATGTAATCATATATTAAAATTTCTATAAAAGATCTATTTTCAAATGAATGTGAGAATTCATTTTCAGAAAAATGGTTTCTATGAGTGGTTTTCCAATTTTTTAATTCTATAAATTATTTTTTAGAATATCATATTTACAAATATAAAAAATTAGCAGTGGAACTTTTCCTAGAAAATGAATATGTGACTCCCTCTGATGATATATTAAGATGAAAAGAAAAATCATGAGGTAAATATTTAACATCATTATATGTGATTTTCATATTCATAATTGCGTTTTCACATGAAAAATTAAAAGTTATATCATCCTTTGGAATTGATAAATTTGTAGAAAATTTCAATTCCAAAAAACTACTTCATGTATATTAGATTTAAATTTTTTTCATCTAATTCATATTGAATTCTATGAAAAAATTCTAAATATTCATAAGAAAAAAGATTCAAAAACATCAAGGAAAACCTCATACTTTTCAAAATCTATTTTAGAAAAATATATATATTTCCCAATTTCGGTCTTTGATGAATTAAAAGAAACATGTAATGTTTTAAAAAACATATTGAGAATAAAAAAATACAGTATGTATTAAGATTTTTAGTATTATTATTTTAATTATCAAATAAAGGATAATTTCTCAATGAATTCAGAGGTTGGTAATATTGAATAAATTAAATTAAAAAAACTAAATAAAAAATTCAATCAAGTGAACTTGATGTGTAAAATCATTTTTCGTAATGGGTTTCATTGATTGCAATATTTCAATTTGAACGAATTGATCAATAAAATATTGAGACAATGTTACATTATGAAAATTAATTATTTCCATAGCATCATAAAAAAAATGTCCGACCAATAAATAATTATGAAGGCGTAATTTTTTTTTCAATATTCTATTAATATAAAATTAATATATTCATTGAAAACAAGATCCTTTATCCAATTAAAAATCTCATCAATAAATAATGTTTGATTAGGTGGACATCTTTATGAAAGTAGGATAATTATTATCGATTTAATGTTATCTCATACATACATTCATGGAAAAAGAATAAGGAATGATATATATAGAGGATCCTAAATCTAAAATTTCATCCCCATATTTTTATTCTCAAATAACACTTGGAATAAAATACACACTTTGATCATCACGATTTGTTAAAATATATATATAATATATAAAGTTATATCAAATTATTGATATCCGCGTATGTTCTTTGAAGCTCGATTTCCATTTTTTGAGTTTTCTCCCCCAACTATATTGATTTTTGAAATGTTTTTTTATGAATAGTTTTAGTATGTGACATTGTAACATCTTTATATTGTATCCCAATTGTATCATCAGAGGAATATTCAAATTATGTTATATATTTATAAATAATGATTTTGGGTATTTAACATCAGTTACACTTTTTTGGATTATCTCACTAATATTATCTCTTCATCCTAGGTTCACATTATTTTGTGACAGAAATTAACATCTTCTGTGATATTTCCCAATATTAATTTTAGATTCAATTTTACTAATTTGTTTTAATATATTTTTTAAAACCATTTCTTAACTTAAAAATTTCATTATTTTTCAAAATAATCTCTTGTTGATGTTAATCATACATATTATTACATTCAGTGGATTAAGGATTTAAGTTATATTATCTTCATGGTTTCGAAATTTTGAAAATTCAGTATAACCTAATTAAAAATTGGTCAGGATTATAAATAATATGGTGGTTACTGATTTTAGTTGGAAATAAATATTTTAGATCATGTAGTTTATACCTTCTATTCTATTTATAATATAATAGTTTGTTGAAATTATGGTTGGGATAAAATGTATTAAGATGAGAGTTAGGTTGGGAATTTAAATATTATTATTGTTCTAAAACCCATTTCCACGGAATATTTAATAACATAATTCTATATTTTATTATCAAAAATTTATTATTGAAATAGAATTAAGAAAATAATATGCCATACTGAATTTAGATTTGGATTACTAGTTCTAGTTGAGTCTTGGAATTGATAATGTTAGATAACATATGTCTCAACCCTCTACACAGAGAACTCAAGTAACTCTCAATTGAAAAATTATAAAATTTGAAGATAAGTATATCTATGGATGGTTTGAAGAGTGTCAATCCCCTATTAAAAAACATTACTGAATTATGTGAAATATTTTTATATGATATTCCAATACAAATTGGTTCATTATAAATTAAATAGCCTTTAATATAAACATATTCTATACTCCAATTCATCAAGACATAAACATCATAAAGATACTGATATTATATATAATTAATGGCCTATTGAAGAGGATATGTAAAAAATAATTCATTAATAAAAAAATTAATCATGTAATGTCGCATATTATAGAAACCATATACAAACGATATATTTTTTATATAAGTGTTTCCATGTGTTTGATGAATTGTTTTCCATTGAACATTAATTATGTTGATATAAATTCCATATTTTGGTAAAACAGGATTAATAAAACCAGCCCATTGATAGATTATCTTATGAAAAATGAAACACTCTCATTTTGGTTTAGTCATCACTATCCCAATGAGGTATCATGACAATATAGGCCTTCAAAAACTCTGGAATATGATTTGGTGGTTATTCACCTAGAAACCCATGAATATTTTTAAAATTATGAATTATGAATAGTAATAATTAAAATAAAAGATCTATATTTAGATATTAAATACAGTTTGGATTGTTTTTAACACTAATAATATCTAATTCGTTCAAGGTTCACCATTAAACCATATTTTAAATCATTTAATTTTTTTAATTTAAAATAATGTTATTCATTGGGATTCAGTTTTTAATTTTTTAGATATTTATATGTTTTATATTTTCATGGCATATATTTCACCCAATGTTTGTGACTTTATATAGTAAAAATTTATTATCTTTTGTGTTTCATTAAGATTATAGGACTAGAAAGTATTATTTTCATTATTTTATTTTTTAATTATTTTTTTACTTTTCAATTTATAAAATTCATTGATAATTAATTTTTTTAAATATTTTGTATTTACTACGCTAATTGAAGTGATAGATAATTGGTGTTTCTTTAATAATGTGTCTTGTTTCCCCTAGAATACTATTTTACATCAGTAACCATGTTTTTCTCCAAATAGATCTCCAAAAGAGGGATATCTTATGACAATTTTTTATGAAACATTGTAGTGTAAATCCAATGAATGAAAAAATATTAACAAAATTAGAAAAAATTTGGATGAAATGGGGTTTTTTAATATAATGAAATTAATGAAATAGATACAACTATATTAAAACCATGTAAAATTATATTTATTTTCATGGATGATTCCATCTTTATTTCTTAATAATATATTAAAACATTTAATATATACTATGAAAAAATCATGATCATAGGACAAATATACCATAATTTTTGAAGTAATGAAGTTGACAACTCATATCACTAATATTTATCTTTTTTATTAATATTTATTCAGTTTATTAAATTTTCATCAAGCACATTGACACATATGACCGACAATATGCTCACATTCCTCAATGAAAATTTGATAAATTTAAAGTTGAATAATCATCTTATCTATCAAAATAAACAAGAAATAACATGATACATATAATGATCAGAATACTCTATTCATAGTTATAATCCTCATGGATTGGAATAAAAAATATATATGTAATAATAATAATATTTAATATCATAATTTGATCAAATTTATATGAATCCAATATTCATTATGATTTATATTTTAAAAATGAATTAATAAAATGATAGGAAAAAATCTAAATTTTAATGAAATAGTTTTTTCAAAAAATATATAATCAATAATTATCAATGTAAAAAATAGGATCCACTCATTATCCATATAATAAAATATAGAAACAATAGTTCCTCCCTATAATCTATATATTTTATTATGGTCAGCCACTATATCCTCCATGTATCCATCCACTAATTGATGGATTCACCTATTTTCATGGAAGTAAATCTAATTTAACTTAACATTTAATAATTATAAAACTCCAACTCATTTTAATAGTATGATAACTCATATCTTTATTCACCATGTGGCACACCTTCACTACTCTTCTATCCCCTCACATGAATCTATCAAAAACCACTAAAATAAAATAAAAATCCCTACATGAACTAATATTGGTAATAATAATGATGAACTATATCCCAATTTATGATAAATTTACTCTTCATAATCCTTTTCAAAAAAATATCCGCATATTCACGCCATCTTCACTTTTCTGTTGAGATTCTAGTGTCGACCATGCACTTTATGGGAATCTCAAATTCATTGAACTGATATATCATTCATATATTATTCACGAATAATCTAATTCATGTAATTAAATTACACAACCATTCATGTAATTGAATTATACTCGTCGTTATTTTCATATGTAGAAATAATCTAGGAGTCATTTTTTCATTTTCAATCAGTAGAATAAATAATAAATCTATGTTAGATTTGACTATTTAACAAATTTATCAGTGTGAAAATACTTTTATGTGGCTAAAACAATTGGAATTATCCCATGTATCCACTTGAATATAAATAGTAAGCTACAGTATCATCTTCTACATTTGGATATGTCACAAATCAGGTATGTATATTTGATTAATGTAGAATATTTAAACTATAGATTATATTATGTATAGAATTTAAGACATTGAATATCACTACCCAATAACATTGGCAATGTGAATTTAACTACATGAATCTCCATTATAATCCCTCCAACGACATCATTTCTAGTAAATTTTGTCAGTATAAAAATTTATTTACATGGATCTTCTCATATATAAATATTTCATGAAAAAGTGAAAATAAATATTTAAAATGTAAAAACACATCAAGAATAATATAACATGATTTTCAATTTGACATTAAATTTAAAAAATTAACAAAATTTTGATAATATGTAATATAAAAGAATATAATTTCAAAACAATAACACCATAAAACTAACTAAAAAATATTCATCTTTATAAAAAAATTAAATGAATTATATTTTCTTTTAACAAATAACCAAAATTTAATATTACACCAATATAAAAATAACACATCCTTACATATAAAATTAAATAATCAAATTATATGTTAAAAAATACAATGAAACAGAGTTGCATGGTGTATTTATATGGGGATATGATATTTAATATTTAATGATGTAATAATCAAATCTATTCACTTATAATTATAATAAATCATTAAATTTAATTCTTCATAACCATTTGAGTAAAATTTTATATAAGGGTTTGGTGTTAATATGTAATATTTTTTTCATTGAGTTGATATTCTGAGAAGTAATGATATATTATCATAAATTGATCTGATTTATGAAATTTGATTTCCTTTTTTAAAACAAATACAGTACAAAAATCATTATATCTACCCTATTGAATCCTCAACATAGAGGTGTTGGTGGAAATTTGGGGTTAAATGATGACAATGATAAATAATTAATCTCTAAATAAAAATGTTCATTGAGATATATATTCAAATACACCTAATACATTTCCAGAGTATCCTACCTCAATTCAAATTTTTTCACTCTCTCTTAATTATACAACACCTATCTTTTTGTCCCCATCAAATAACCATATCATTTCACAAGTCCTTGTATTTATTTTTGGGAAAATTGCAAATGTAAAAGGTTTTGTGGTGTATAGTTTCCTCAAAATTTAAAAATTTAGTGGATATTCATGTATCCAAATTGGGTCTTCTCTGACCCAGACAATTTCCTAGACATGCTACATGGTATCCCATTCTCTGAGGAGTTGAACATGGTTCTCAAATAGCTACAATTCTTCATATCACCTTGCATTCTCTCATATTCACCAAAGATTGTGACTTATTACATATTTGGTGGTGATGAAAGTATTTATTATTTAAATTCCCTCTATATAGTACTCTAAACCTCTCCAAAAACATCTAGACCAATACATGGTGGTAGTGTGTTGAGGGGTGATGAAGTAGATAATCCATTAGTATTGTTTACTGTTGTAGTGAAATCTTGATCTCTCCGTTGAAGATATTGGTCATTACCTATGACCTAATATTTAATCCATTGTGGATTCCATTGTTGGTAATCTAACCACAATCGATAAATATGGACCAATTTTAAAATAGTTATTCCATTACTAAAATCATGAAAAATACATATAAAGAAACTTTACATACATTTATGTTCACATTAACATAATATTTGAAATGTAACCATGTTATAATATGAATCACTTGATAAATGAAGTATCAGTTTTCAAAACGTAGAAAAATATATTGGAATAATATTTTTTCTTGAATAAATACCTGATATTCACCATCATAAATTGGGGGTTCTAGTCGCTACATTCATCACCATCAGTAATCATTGAACAAGATCCACCTTGTTCTAATGTTTATCGTTATTGTTCAAACATTTCAATGTTATTATACCTAGATTTATGATCCTAACATAGGTAAATGTCTAATATTTGTAATCATAAGCCATTAAATAGTAAGTGAAACATTGGGATTCTTGATTTATAATCTAATTGAGCCTAAAAAACTCCTAATATCTTTAATGATGTTTGATGCACAATGACATAATCATCCATAACAATATATGTTTCTAGTCCAATTGAACTAATTTCCACTAAAAAAATTCCCATAATTTTTTATATATGTTTCTGAATATATATCATTTCAAATAGAATCATGTACACATTATAAAATGATATTAAATCAAAATATATTAAAATAATTTAGATAACATGATCCCATGCTAGAATCATTTATCTATTTATTATTTTGAAAAATATAAATGTAAACAGCTATTTCATAACACATCTACATAATATCCCACATATTTCTTCGTAAATATCCACAGTAATAGAAATATCATACTTAAAATCACTATTAATAACATTGTTAAAGGACACATAAGAAATGGGACATCTTAGATCCTCAATAATGGTAAAAAATTGAGATATCGAAGAGAATCTTCTTTGATACCAGCTTCTGTTGACGGGTTGGAGGCCTCAAAGGTGCTGGAGTGTCCAGTCCATAATGTTGCACTTTCTATTAATGATGCGAAGGATCATATGTCTCTACCAGAGGCGCATCAAGACATGCATAAAGAATTTTCCACTGATTTTTACCATTAGGATAACATTGCCTCCATGGAAGCTGGGCTGCTTGGGGAAGCTTCTCCTATGGGAATTGAATTGGTTAATCTCGAGGTTTTTCTGGTGGAGATAGAAGTTGGAATGCAAAGGGGGGGAGGGCGTCATCTTGACAATCGTGGGGGGTCCAGGGGTCGTGGCCGGCCTAGAAAAAGGTAATGTTTGGATATTTCTAGTTAGTTTTCTTGATATGGACTGCTTCATGGTAGCATTTCGTCCTGTATCTTTCTCCTTTAAACCCTTTTTTAATAAATGTTTATGTCATGGGTCTCCAAACCCATGATCGATCCTCTACTAGTAAAAAATGGAGATATCGATGATTAAATAAGAATAACTTAAGAATAAGAGTATAAAAACATGATCTTAATATTTTTACACCATAAAATTCAAATCAAATTTTATAATCTTATATCATGGAATAAATTTTAGTCGTTCATAATACATGAATGCCATGAAAATTAGGAATGATAAAATAAAAAAGCTTAAATAAGCATACGACATTGATTTTTGAAATAATCATAATCATATAAAATAATCTAAAAAGTATTATATGTTCATTTAAAGGGCTGTGATTGTTGAATGGGTTCACTCCCCAAACCATTCTAGTAGTTAGGGTTCACTCCCAAATATTTCATAGTTTATATAATCCCCCAATGAATTATGACTGCCTCTATTCCAACCCAATTTATCTAATAAGATATCTATAAATACTCAATGATAAAATGGGAGATATATGTCCCACAAATAAAATAATTAAAATCACTCGTACATTTTCTTCAATATCTAAAAACTTTATCAATATCATAACACATTAAAAGAAGTTAATTTCATAGTCATTTCATAATGGCATAACCCATGCAAAATAAATGATTTTCATAAATATTTCATCCATTCAATATAAACATAAACCATCGATAGATTTAATAAAGATGGTATCCAGGGATAATTTCCCTATAAAATCTTATTTATCATAAAATTATGCCATCTTATATGTGAAATTATTTTTAAAGATCACTTGGAGTAAATATTCAGGAAAATCACCTTACTGTTTTGAAATCACATTCTATTTAAAAATATTTAAAACTATAAATGGAAATGTTTTCATTAAAAATTACCATGTAAACCTATAAGGGAAGAATATTAAAAATTAATCAAGATATAAGTAAAATATTATCATTGTTTATAACATAAAAAACAATCCATCTATTTTTTTAGAATATCACAATGTTCCACCTTTGGAAAATAAAAAAAATATTCATTTCATATAATTTATTAAGAACTAAAATATAGGAACACATGATATCAAATTATCATAGGAGATTATTAAAAAACGTTTTTAAAACATTATATAAATGATGGATGATGAAAAAAATATCTAATAGAGACCTAAAAATAATCAATCATGAATATTAATGTGATTATGAAATAAATCCATATCCTTGTGTTATCCTTGTGAGAAAGAAACATAAACTCATATAAAACAAATATTTATTTATAAAAAATCCTTAATAGAGTCATTTAAATACTTATAATATCATTAATCAGTCCATTATAACAATATAAAAACCATGTTTTTCAATATTATATTTCAAAATTATTTCTTTTGAGTGTTAAAATATTGGTTTATCAGGGGTATATCAGTTTAGTAGTTCTAGTCCTTAAACAGTTATGTTTGTTTCATAATTTAAATAATATTTATAATGATATAAATATCATATATATTCATTATAAAAATATATATATATATCAAAAAAAATTAGGGATAGAAAAATTAATAACATAATTAATGGAGGTGGTAGGTCGTATGTACACCTGAACATTGTTTTCATTTTTTTATAGTGGAAATGATAAAAGGGAAAATATTAATTTTATTTTTTAGGATAATTACTATATAAATATAAATGACATATAAATACTTAACATTTCATAATATTCATCCTAAATATATGGTGATATAAAATGAAGAGTGTCGGTATAAAATGATGGTAAGTTGTATATACTCATGAGTGATAGTTTTTCTTTATGTTTGATGGAGAAGATGGGATATAATATTGTTTTAAAATAATAATAACAATTGGAAATATTTATCCTAACAAATTTATAATTTTAGGATAACTACCATATATTTATATAAGGTAATGAAGAGTAGATAAGTATGTGATTGGGTATGGTGATTACCTATACGTTTAAATAAATTTTTTAGATATCCACTAATGGGATATTGGGTTGATCTTTTTGAAAGACAAAATAACTAGGATGTATATAGGGAAGAATATATGTAAAATTGGAAGATCATTGTCAAATCATTAAGGCTTAAATTTGTGTAAATTAGTGAGGGAGGAGTCGACCTTTTATAATAGAGGTGAGGGGAAGTTTGGAAATTCAAAAAAAAAATTATATTATAATAAATCATTTTCCAATATATTTTCCACCAAAAGGACATGTATTAGAACATAAGGTATGATATGGTTCTAATCCAAGAATCCACTAGAATTTATTAAGATATTAGTGTCATTTTAAACCTTATCATTTTGATTAACCCTTTATTAACCAATTTTACACCTTACTATGATACCAAATTTTTTCAACATTGCATAGCGTTTTATATATTAGTTAAATATTTTCCAAAACATTGTAAATTTATAACCATTAAGACCAAATAATAAAAACAATTTATAATTTATTTTCTCTTGTGTTTATAAATTATTTTTTAAAAAATATATTTTTGTAAATTATCATTAATGTGAATTTTGATAAATTAAATTTATTTTTAAATAATAGAAATAAATTATAAGATTTAATTTGATTATTTGATTTCAATACTACACTAATTTGTCATATTAAACTATCAAAATCAAAAAATAGTTAAAATCAATCAAAAATATATAACATTTTTATATTTTAAATATCATTTATTTGATTTTTCTATTAATTTTATAAAAGTATTTTTTGTGTTCTGTTAGAGTTAACAGTAATTATATAATAATTAAAATTTAGAAATAATGTTCCATCATGAATATAATTTCATTGCACAAAAATTTATATTTTTAGTCATTAATAGATTATTTAAATAAATATATGATCAGAACACAGATACTAATAAAATAGAATGACATTTTTTTACATTCATATATTAAAATTGTAAATAAATCATTTTAATAAAAAAATTATCCATTAAATACTAAATGTATAACATTATGTATTAACGACGAAATTAATTTAATCTAATAATATGTACTATTAATAATTAGGGATATATAACTTTTTTTCCAAGGGTCATACAATCATCATCATTTAAAATAATATTTTCGAGAAAATTCAACACTTTGATACATATAGACAAAGATAATTGTACCTCTTACATTCCTAGGTTACATAGTACATTCTTAAATTTGGTGGTTTAACCACATAAATATTATAATGTGGTTAGTATTATTTCAAAAAATATTCTATATATGATCTATAATCTATATTTTTTGTTTTTTTATAAGAAAGCGATATCTCTAGTGGTATGAAAACTGTTTTTTAGTACACGTGAATGTTCATGGATGTACTTCCTCACGGGTGATAAATAGAACACATCATGATGATGAGAAGGATTCTATGGAAGTTCCAGTCAATAATCTACCACCATGATATGATCAAGAACTCAAAGAGTTTTTATATAACAAGGAATTAGCATTATCAGGTTTCTAAATAACAGAACCCTCATCAATGTAGATATTCATTGGAATTCATTATCACAAATATAAAAATATGGATTATTCCAAAGATTGTCAACACAATATTTTTATAGACTGTGAGATATTTTTATATAATATTGAATGGATTTAACATTACATACAATTTCATAACCTACACAATTTATAAAAAACGTTCAATAATTGAAATAATTATATAATCATTAATATATTCAATTTCTACCATAGAAGGGTTCATATCGATCCATATAACCATTGGATTTAAAATTTTTTTGTAAGAATTTAAAAAAAAAGAAGGTGTGGATACCATCCACCGTTGAAATATATATTCAAAAATATCAACATGTATTACTGTTTTCTAATGGTCCTCTCCATGAAACTTTCTATAAATGTATCATTATTAGTAATGAAAAAAATATATCCAGATTATGTTGAAGGAATCTCTAACACATTGAGGTAACGATAAGACCCGGATCATGGGTAATTGATATTTTTACATGATAAAATATCACCATATACATATTATGTGACCAATTAGTCTGATTAAGTAAGAAATCAACTATAATGTAAACGATGTGTGATGACTTTTTAAGAAGATCTACAATAACCCAATTATAATTAATATCTTTATTTGTTTTAGGGAGTCTGAAAATAAAATACATAGTGAATTTTTCACATTTTCATTCTTGTATGTATAATGGTTGAAACATCCACTTATACTTCTATCTCTCAGCCATAACATGATAACATACCAGCCATTAATAAACATACACTACAATATATCTCTTCATTCCATCACACAAGAAATACTCTTCCAAACCACTTTCATTTTTTGAACTTCCATGATGATTAATGAACAAAGAACTACGGGCTTCATCCATGAGATCATCATTCACATATTGTAATAAAAGTACACATACATGGTTCCTAACTGATTTATTCTATCTTAGTAATAATTGATATAAAAAACAATTATCACCTTCATTTGTGTCTCATTATCATTATTTTGTACCTCTTTTATCATGTTATGGATATATGGTCAAACAATCATTTGCAAAAGATGATATTTATCACATTCATTCAATATTTCATGATCCATCCTTTATTATCCCATAAATATTTTATATTTTTTGATCCATATCACAGGTAATATTGATTAGTCATTTCAACTCAGAGAATCTTCCACCTTCATATATTTTCTAAGGTGGTGATGTATTTAGAATTTATAACCAATAATCATCTTTAAACATATTATTTGGTGCATTTTCATATTTTTTGAGTAGAAATATCCATTAACATTTTGTTTATATTATATATATATATATATATCATACATTTCTCCGTATAGATAATACCTACATATCAATAATTCAAAAATTACTAAAACTAACTCCAAAACTTTTGTTTTATATTTTCTTCATGGACTATCAACTGGTTTTACACATAAGATATACAAAAATCATTTGACATGAACATGAACCCGAATAACTTATTTGATTCATCACTATATATAAAAAAACTTCTCTAAAATAGGATAGTTTTTTGATAGGTTTTAATAATATCCTTCACTACAGTTTCATAAAACATTCCTCCCATTCATTTTTTCAATGAAACATGTGTCCCTTCTCAACTAACTTGGTAATTGCATTTTTTTTCTTGTGAAAAAATATCCAAAAAGGAGCCAAAATTATTCATCAAAACAAAGAAAATGATGGTTTACATTCATATTGGTTTGTCTCAAGTATTGGTAAATTATTTATATATATTAATGGTTTAATGATACAACACTAGTTGAGATTATATGTCCTAATAAGATAACATTTTGATGCCGAAATTCACAGAAGGTAAATTTTTCAGAAATATCCGCATTTCAATAGGATCATCAATAAAGATATAATATAATCTCCATGATTTTTGTTTCACATTGAATATATAATAATATAATCTATAAATATTACCACACTTTGATTATGGTAAAATCAAGATACTATATTCCTTAAATCCATGAATATTGTGGGAGAATATGAAAGAACAAATGGAATCCCTTAAAATTCATACTTCCAATACGTTGTATTAATGATTTAATGGACATATTATACATTAAAACCCTCAATTTTTCATATACGATACAAAGAAAAATATTTGCATTGTATTAGGATCTGTATAGTTAATGAAACAAGTAATTAATATGGGATAGATGATACTTATTATAAATACTAATATGCTTTTGTTCATGATAATCAACATAGAGTCTAATTGATCTATCTTTATTCATAAAAATCATAACATGTTCACTTAATTGTGATGCACTTGTATGAATTGATACATTTTCATTATTCTCCAATATTTCTTTCATTAATTTTCGCATCACAATTTGGTCCCTTATATATGGTTCTTTGGAAATATGTGCAGCACCATTTATGTATTCATGGGAAAAATGAATGTCTTAATTTGGTGAAATAATAGAAAATTCCATTAGAAATACATTAATAAACACCAATAAAATATTCCTATAATAAATTTTGAGTTTCTCCCCAACATTCTATTATAAATTTCCATTTAGAATTTGAATCATGACCCATATGATTCATTAAATTTCTAGTAAATGTTCATTTTTATTGTCACATTGATAGGCGATCACATGTTGTGTTTGAATATATAATGTTTCTACCCTTCCATAGTAGATTTTTTTATATTTATTTATATAAATCCAATCTATTATCAAAATAACATCTCATTCAACTTGAGTAATAATTAATTTTTTAGGAAACATGTTGTCACAAACATCGACTGACGATGAAACATAGACTTATTTTGTGATTATAAAACAGTTTTGGGATTTTACAGTCACGAACCATCCCCCAAGGCCCGTTCTGAGACTACTCCAATCCATCTTTCCATAGGCTTGGGGCTGGCGACTAGCATTGATAAGGAATATCCCAAAAAGGGAAAGACAATTTCTTTAAACATGTAAACACACCCACGATGCAAACTACGACAAGTTAAACACTATGTAAACCCCAACTGTCACTAAAAAAACTACTGAATGTACAATAAAAAATGAAAATATAAAAGGGTAAATAATAAAAGCTACAAAACACAAATGAAAGTACAACTTCCAAGGTCCCTCTCCCCAAACTCTACCTGATGGGTAGTTGGAGGGTAGCTATCTATAGTCGTAGAACTACTTCCCACCTATTTCATCTCATTGGGATCAATATGGTCCTAGACCACTATGGTATCCATCAAAGCATTGGTCACCAAAATGAGACACAACACTTGCAGGTGAAGCCAATATAGGGGTGAGTAACACATTACTAAGTTGGTACCACAAAAAAAACAATGACCACAAAGCAAGACCACACATCAAGATCACATGGAAAAGTTAGCTCACACCAAGTATAAATCAAAGTATAGAAAGTAAGATTTTCAGTCATAAAGCTGAATCATCTTATACTAATGTGGGTGTCATCTATGATGAGCCACTGAGGTATGATCGGTTACTCAACCATCGAGGTTCACAGGACAGCTGGACGACTGTGTTACGCTCAGTTATTATACCACTGAGGATTGTTCGCCTGAAGGACTACTAATGTCTGCTCGGCTGCTGGAACACTAAGGTCCCCTCGGCCACTATACCACTTATGTCTGTTGAGCTGTTGGACCATTGGGGTCTAATCTTATATAAGACCTCTAAGGCCTGCTCATCTGTCGGACCTCTGATGGACCACTGAGGTTCTCTCATCTTCTATACCATTGATGCATGCTCGACAGCTGGACCACTTGGGACCCCTCGTCACATTCTTCGTTTCAATTCTAGTCAAAGGATTCCTGCCCTCAAGTGCACATAATTATAGTAGAATCCAAACCTCAATTAATTATTCAAATCATGACATCCACAAAAAATCACATGAAGTATACAATTTAGGCTGACATGTCGCAAGGGTCCCAATGTTGCATACAATGTGTCAATCAGATGCTCAGTCTGAATTTTATTTATGTTTCCGTAAAAAGGGGATGATTGCATCCGATCTTGTTCCAAATTTTTCGGACTGAGAGGACCAACCCGACACGCGGGTCCCTCATGAGCCGACCCACTTTAGTTGGCCCGACGCTACCTGGTTGGCTCTAGCCTGACCCAACCAAGATGGATCTAGACAAACCATGTCAGGCCTAGCCTAGTGGTGAGGCCCATTAGGCCTTGCTTCATCTGACACAGTTCGATTGTGGGTCAGTCCCACCAGGTCGACCAGCGACCGAGTTATCATCTGGTCTGGGCCGCCTAGGGGACTAGTTTTCCATCTAGACCTGCCCACATTAGTAGTCCATTTAATCTATAGCCATGGTCATCTAGTGGCGTGGATTATTTTTTCGACCCAGCCCCATACCATGCAGCTTCCAATTCTCCCAAACACGTGGTGTCATGATCGTTCCTCCTCCGCAGCCAGTGATAATGCTCATGCGGAGAGTTTTTTCAGTTGCTCGTAAATCCCCCCAACATGGAAGGTTGGTCATGTCTACTTTCTTCTATTCACTAGCCTCATTCCTAATTACCCCTATCGCCATCACAGAGCACAACCAATGCACCTTCTCCAGTAGTTCGTGGTGTCGGTGGATCCTGCATCTGTCACATCCAGTGTGGTGCAGCCTTGTGTAACTACCATGGCCTTTTACCTGGGCATATCACTGATGACATGGACCTTATCTCCTAGCATAGCATGACTATGTTCTGTCAACCATTTCACCATAAAGAATGACTACAAAACAAAAAAGAACTGGGGAAGGTGATGAAATATAAGAACACCCAATGAATGATCTAATTCTTCATTCATGTTGACATGGATGTATTCATCTTAGAAGGATAACAAAGACCAAAAATAAGATATAATAATTAATAATATAGATATTCTCTTTTCTCCCTCATCAGTAACCCTTCATTATGAATGATAGATCCAAATGATAACTTGTTCGCGAGTGAACATTCATTTGTCATTTAAAGAACGAAGCAGGAAAATAAATTCTCCCAGAAAATCATAAACCCCATACCTGGAAAAGGATATTTCTTGAGGATGATCATTCATCATTATCAACTGATATCCTGTCCCAAATCTATTATCCATGTTTTTCATCACTGTCGTCTGATTCATCGATATCGTTCGTTGGGGAGGTTTCCTTCATTGTTCGTCAGAGGAATACCCAGGTTGTTCATCATCCAAGACTTCCCTATTTAATTAATGAATGATGATGTGCACTCATGGAAACATCTCCACCCTACTACATTAATGAGGTTCATTAATGGTTTTCAGTGTCACCTATTCATTGTACCACTGTGCTGAAGAGTCACTACGTAATGAAGAAGAAAAGCTAAGAAATTTTTTTTATGTTCTTTTATTTTTTATCTAAAAACTCCAAAAATTAATATTCACCTGTGTCCCCCACTGATCGTGGTTAGTACCTCCTATGTGAATAATGACATCATGAGCTCAACATTACTCTTTAATTTCCAGTACTTGTCACTATTTAAGAGATATACTGCTTTGAAATTAAAATAATCGGTACTAAATTATTTTGTTTACTCCCAAAAGATACTTTCCACTATTGGACTATACCTTCCAATGTTCTGAACATTCTAGGAGATTCCCAATGCTATGAGTTCAATGGTGCCCTCATATTGATAAATCTAGGAACCAATTAAAAAGATAGAAAAACCCACTCGCACATTAATATAATGAAAATTCAAAATAGTTCTAAAATACAATCAGTCCACTCCAAGCCGTAGAATAATGTTTCTTCTGAGAGCCTAGTCTCGAAATAATCTAATTTTAATTTTTAAAAATTCACATGGAATTATAGGGTATTATATTACTCCCCCCTTTAGGTCTTAACATCTTCACATTATAGAACAAGGGATAATAAAAAAAATTGTGGTAATGATAATGAATTTGAGCCTCCCACTCACATACACTCTACTGTAGATTAATGTTATACAAATTAACACACACTAGAGGAATCGATCATCTACAACTGATCTTATTATATCGATCCTCTAACTATACAGGGTACTCCGTGAATGTCTCCCTTTTGTCATTCACTATCTCATCATGGTCGATGAGATGAGAAGGGTCATGCATGTAACTCCTCATCTAGATGCATTGAAGGTGAAATTAACCCTCTCTATCTATGGTTGTATATCCATGTGGTAAATTACTTATTCCACTCAACAAAATATTCAGAAGGGCCTGATGAACCTTGAAGATTACATGCATCCCTAGCCAAATCTATGTATCCATTGTCGAGGAAAGACCCAGAGGAAAATGTGCCCACCTGTATGAACTCCAATGGTTTCCATATCTTATCAAAATTAGAATTATTTATGTTCTGTTTATTATTAATTTTATCTCAAATTACATTCACCTTCATACTGGTAGAATGTACCATCTCTAGACCTATGAGTTCTAACTGCCCTAGGTTTTCCCAGCATAATGGTGACATCCATGGTCATCTGTAGATTGCCTCAATCAATTCCATATTGATGGTGGAGTGGTCACTTTTTTTATTTGAAAACTCCACCTATGGTTGTTGGTCCTCCCAAATGTGACAAAAAATTGAGAATGCAAGGATGGTGCAAGTCCTCCAAGGTCTCTATGGTCCTCTTTGTCTGACCACCCATCTATGGGTGAAAGGCTATGCTCAAGTTCAAATGAGTCCCAAATGACTCCTAAAATCCCTTCTACAAATGGGACGTAAAGTGTGCATTTAGATCTAAGACTATTGTTGATGGGACTCTATTGAGTCGAAAAATCTCTTACATTTAGAGGCGTCCCATGATCCTTAATGAACCTTGCTATCGAAAGGGTATGAAGTGGGAAGATATAGCGAGTTAGTATACGATCACCTATATGGTATTGTGCCCCTTAAAAGTACATGATAATCCCATCAAAAAGTTCATAGATATCACATCCCACTTACACTCTAGTACCATTAGGGGTCATGCCAAATCTTTTAGATCCTAGTGCTCATACTTCACATTATTTCAAGTGCAGAATACAGAAAAAAACTATACCACATCGTTCTTCATACCGACATAGCATTACTGATGTTGGAAGTCCTAGTACATCATTGAACACCTAGATGTACTTCCAATGGGGATGCATAGAAATATCTCAATACCACATCCCATAACATCACTGGTATAACTGTGAATCCATTGAAAAGGATGATGTGCTCCCTAAATTTTGAATATCCATTAGGGGCATGTTTTGTGGTCATCTAGGAATGTGCAGTATCAATATTGGAATCTCCCTGTTGTGCCCCACATGACTCACTATATGAGTGGATGCGATCTACCATAGATTGAATAAATTTTTCTCTCCTCTCTATAGAAGAACTATATTTGAACCAAGACCAACTTTTCTGAGGCCTCATTTAGAAGTTGTGAACACGATCTCTTGGTGAGAACATATGCCACCACATTCTCCTCCCCGTGATTATAGAATATCTTAAAGTAATAATCATGGAGGAACTCTAGAGAACATTGTATTCTCATATTTAGATCCTTCAGGGAAATGATGTATTTCAGACACTTTTGGTCTGATTAGATGATAAATTGTTCTCCCAAAAGGTAGTGTCGCCACATCATTACTCTAAAGACTTCCACAACCAACTCAATGTCATGTTTCTCATAGCACTTATTATTAGGTCTCAAATATCATCAACCATAATAAATAACTGTTTTCCTCTGCATCAGGACACAACCAAGCCTGTTTCATGATGCGTCATAGAACCCCACGTAGTAGGTTCCCTCCTCTAGCAACCTCAAAGTAGGATCACTCGCCAATATCTGCTTAAAAATTTGAATGCTCTTCTTGCATCTTTTTATCCACATTAATAGTTTTTCATTATTTGTCCATGACATAATGGGTGATGCCCTTATGTAGAAGTTATGTAAAAAAATTTTATAGTACCCAGCCATCCAAAATAAACTTTTCTACTCAGAAACACACTTCAGTGGAACCCAAGCAAAAAACATCTCAATCATCAATGGATACACCATAAACACATCCTCTTTGATGTATTGTCCAAATAAGTGGACCATTCATATCTAGAACTCACACTATGAGGGGATTCTGTAATGGTGGTTCCCTAAGTGTATTTCTAGAACTATCCTCCAGTTTATCACTTGCTTCTCCTAATATTTTGAATACACTAATAATTCATCATTAAATACCACTAAATACTATTCTATTTCTACCCAGATGAGCTTGTTTATGAGTACCCTGAACACTACTAGGGAATTAAATACACCAAATGGCATCAATAAGTACTTGTAGTGGCCATTGCAACTTCTGAATACTATCTTCGAGATGTCCCCTTCTTTGACTAAAAGATGGTGATAGCCTAATCCGAGGATTATCTTTGAGAACAATCATTTTCCATTCAGATTATTGAAGTGGTAATCAATCCATAGTATATGATTCATGATCCTAACGATCACCTTGTTCATGATTCTTAATTCCACACAGAACCTCAAGATTCATTATTCCTTCTTGGAAAACAATATTGAGGTACACATGTTGAAATGAATGACCTAAAAAACCCCTTCCACTATTATTCCCCCAACTGTACCCTCATCTACCGATGTTATGTGGGTGCCATCTTATATCTATGTTAATGTATTTGTACAGTCTCGAGGTATAGGTCAATTCAAAATTCTACCTCTCTATGAGGAAGTGGTCCAAGAACATCCTCTTTAAAGGTATCCTTATACTAATCCACCACTGTAGAAAGATGTGGACTCATCTCATCCACTTCATCAAGGGTCATACTATCCAACTGACATGGGATTAGAAGCACCTTCTTATGTTGGTGTCTATACCTTACTGCAAGATCTCCATTCTCTGATGTAAATAAAATTTTTGACCCATCTTCACGGACACACATCACTCTTCTCCTAAAATAGTCTATTTGGTCACGGATTGGGGATAACCAATCCATTCCTAGAATGACGTCGCAAGGATTCAATGCTACTACATGAAAATAATAGTCAATGCTCTCACATCCTACTATAAGATCACATTGCTGACACCATTGTGTGATCATTGAATCCCTTCCTATTGGAGACTGTAATCTTATGGATGGAGCCACTTGCTCGATCAGAATCTCCAAGATCTGAACGTGGTCTATGGAATGGAAAGAGTGACTAGAAGGTTTTTCTATATAAACTTCATCTAGTGTGGAGAAGACATAGATCTAACCTCATATCACCTCTTTGAAATCATGAATGTAGGCCTCAACTACCTGTAGCTGAGCCCACCCCTATCCACCTACTCTAGGAGCTCATGGATTAACCCCTATGGGGTGGTAGTTGTAACACTACCTATACCCAATTATTACTGGCCATCCTTCTCCTTTACCATGTCCACCACTAGGTGGACGAACCTATTCCAATCACTCTTATTGCCTCGATAATCCTTTTATCATCGGTATATCCTCTGCACGATGTGTCGGTAAATACACAGCCATGTTCCTCTTCCCACAAAATGTGTAGAATACATTTGTACCCTGATGAATCCATGTTCCTCATGAGGCTAATACACTCGAACCTAAGTCTTTGGGTCATCCTTACAATGGTATGGCATGTTTTGGCCTCTAACTAATATGTCAGGTACCCACAATGGATGACTAAACCACATTTGTCTGGTGGTAGCTCCAATAGTCAATGCCAGCTCAGCGTAGAAGCTCTTTACTATTAGAGATCGCTCCAAAACCCCTGCCCACATAAAGATGCTAAGGGTAATCATCAATTACATGATCTCTCATAGAAGTCACTATTAAATAGTCAGGTCCATGAAGAAAGGGTCATCCCCCATATCTATAGTTTAATGGATGGGGTCTGCGAACCTCACATAGTTCTCATCCACTATTAGGATTCACTACTGTATGTGAAGATGATCTTGTATGCACACAAAGAACTAGGTCATGGGGAAGAACTCCTCCCAGAAATATCTCTTGATGTCATACCTTGTGAGGGTTTATCTTCATGGAGCCAAATGGTCAAAACCCACCAATTTCACAATGATTTCAATAGAAGGCCGACGACTAGAACTTTCATCTGGTCAAGCAGTGTCCTCACTAAAAGGAAGAATCATCTCACTGCATATAGCCAGTCCTCAGTGACATGAGGATCTATCTCTTACATAAACCTAAGAAGTGACTATCTCTAGAACACATATATAGAACCGATCATACGTTCTTACTCTACCAATAGTGTTTGTAATAACTGCTAACAAACGGGAGGTGGTATCACTTGGACACCACTCGAAGGTACTATATCGGGGATCAATCCATGTAATAAAACATCATTTCTATATGGATCATCCATGGGGTCATCAGTTGGAATCCTATATAGTTGACTGCATGGAGGAAACATTAAAAAGACCAAGATGAAACACAATAAAAAGATTTTTCCAGATGAGAAGACTCTGAATTAAAAAGATCATGAGAAAACACTCAAAGATGCATAATAAAAGTGTTTTCATATATCGGGTATGAAAGCAGAATTTATGTTCATGGTGTGTGGATTCATCGGTCACTACAACAAAACTGTACACCCTAGCCTGAAATCCAATCTCAAGACACTTAACACTTTTTTCGAATAAAATTTTTAGAATCTTAGTTTTTTTGTAGAACCAACCTCCATTTTATAACACTTTTTCATGACTCAACCACCAGGGCTCGTGCAATGACTTCCCCATGTCTACCTTCCATATGACATGGTCTGGTGACTAGAATTGAAAAGGAATACCCAAAAAAGGAATCCATTTCCAGTAAAACCAATATACATGCACACAGGAAAATCTATAGATAGATAAACATATTGTAAAAAAATGTCAGTAAGACACCTACTGAACATACAATACAAAATGAAATGTAATAAAGGACCAGAATACATTCCCAACACTAAAAAAGACAATAAAAATACCATGCTCCATCTACTCTAACCCTACATGAAGGGTAGGTGAATGGTAGATGTCTATTACTGTAGAAGTATGTCACATCCATTTTGTCTCACTATGCTCCACCTGGTCCCAAACCACTAAGGTCTCACTTGAAGGGTAAATCAACTACATGAGAAATGACACATGAGGGGAAGCTCATGAAAGAGTGGGTAACACAATACTTAGTCAGGACCCAAAACCACAATGGAAAGACCACATATAAAGGCCACACAACAATATCACACATCAAAGACAGTTCACACCAGGTATAAATAAATTTATTGAATGTAATATTTTATGTCGCAAAACCGAATCATCCTATGTTGCCGAGGGACATATCCCTAATGAGCCACTAAGGTCTACTCAGCTAATAAACCTATGATGTCTACTTGGATGCTGGATCTATGAGGTCCGCTCAATAGCTATACCACAAAGGACTACTCAGAAGTTGGGCCACTGAGTTCTTCTCAGCTGCTGGACCACAAAGGTTTGCTCAACTACTTGAAAACTAAGGTCCCCTTGTCTGATTGGCCACTAAGGCCTACTATTCATTGGGACCACTATGGTCAGATCATCTTCTAGACCACTAAGGTCCACAGGTATGTTGGATCTATGAGGTCCACTACTCTGCTAGACCACTTCAGTCTGCTCATCTTATAGACCAATGAGTTCTGCTCGTCATATCCTTCATGTCACAACAAGACAAATGATTACTGATATCCAGTGGGTCTAATTTAGGCAGAATCTAACCCAAACCCCGCATTCATGTCATTAGTTCCATGAAAACTCACATAGAGTATACCTATGGGATCGTCTAATCAAAAGGGTACCTATTCAATAAACGTCCTTCCAATCAGATGATCAGTCTAAATGTTATTGTCATTTTTTATATAGGATCTGATTAAATCTAGGCCCTGACCGACTTGGAAAGGCTGACCGAACCAACATGACCCAGGGGTCCTGCATGACATGACCCATGTCAATCGGCCAAACCTAACCTGGATGGATCTGGGCTGACCTGGTAGAGTTTGAGCCAACTTGGTCAACCCTAGTCTGGGGGTCATACCCATTGGTCCTTGTCGGACCCCCCCGGTTCGATCATGGGTCTAGACTTCCGAACCACCCAGCAAATCAGTTATCATCTAGTTAGGTTTGACATAGTCAAACCGGTTTTGTCCCGTAAGGCTACCTAGGGGCCCGATTTCCCATTCTGCATGGCCTGCATTGGTGGGCCGGTTCTACTCCATCCCTGACGCCATACACTATAGGGTTCGCGAGACACGATTCTCCAGTATGGAACCGCCTCCTTGGCTAGTAGGTCTTCTTACATAGGCTGGTATTCTACATGACCAACATCAAGCCATGGGTCTTCCCCCTCCCATTCTGTGGTCCACTTCATTTCACCATGTGGCTCACCCAATATGGCCTGGTGGGGGATCTTCTTGACGTGAGCCACAAGCCTCTGTATCAGTGACCCATGTCTCCACAATTTCCTTGTAGCCACAACTGGGTGTTGTGACTATCTTCCATGACCCTCTCGACCACAACCCTTCTCACTTGGAATTTTGGGGCTGATGCAGCCAAACCATTGATCCACTAAGAACAAGAAGAATGAAAGAAAAAAAATTAGGGAAGAAGTCGAAATACAAGAACACCAAAAGAACAATCCAGGTCTTTGTTCATGTCAACCCGAATACGTTCTTTTTATAAGGATCCTGAAGAACCCAAAAGAAGGCAGAATAATCACTATAATAGATATCCCCTTTATATCACATTCCATTAACCCTCTTGTATTAATTATTGATCTGCGGGTTATCTTTTTCGTGAGTTAACACGTGTATGTCGTTTAAACGGATTAACATGGAGTGCTAATTCACCCAAAAAGTCATAAAACCCCTACCTAGAATAATATATTTCTAAAGGATGATATATCGTCCTCAGGCATCGATTTATGGTCCAAAATCAACGTTCCATGTTTGTTATCACTGTGATCTAATTCACTGACATTCATTGTTGTAGAGGATTCTGTTGGCATTCGTTAATAGAATTGTATGGTTATTCATTAATCTTGAATTCCCAATTTTATTGAAGAAGGAAGAAATGCGCTTGTTGTAGTGTCACCAACCTACTCTATTAATGAGGATCATTAATGTGATTCAATGTCACCTCATTGTTGCACTGTGGTGCTGACGAGTCGCTACGTAACGAAAAAAATCATAAAATAACTTTTTATGTTATTTTATGTTTCTTCTTAAAAGCCTAAAAATTAATATTCACCCTCAACCTTCAACGGTCAAAGTTACGGTCTTCCTAAGGTAATGACTCCATCACGAGCTAAATAGTACTCTACGATTTCCAATTTCAGTATCTGTTTAGGTTTTATATGGATTCGAAAATAAAATAATTGTTACTCAATTATGTTATTTACCGCAAAAAACTACCTTCTACTATTGGCCCACACTGGAAAAAGGTTGTCCCTTTGTAGTTGAATACATAATATCAGAGTTCCTTGGTGCCCAAATATTTTATGATTCGGGCACCAGTTTAAATGTTAGAAAAACCTGCTCGTTTGATTATTTAATGAACTTTAAAAACCATTGGAAAATACATTTTGGCCACTCCAAGCCTCAGAATCAAGTGTCATATCTGAGAATGGTCTCAAAATAATTCCCTATAATTTTACCTGGAATTTCATGGAATTAATTTTATTTTTTATATGACATATAATTATTTAATAGGTAATATGATACCATTAAAATTGTTATTTCCATTAATTTAATGGGATGATTCATAATCAAATAAGACACTATCAATTATAAAGTATAATGTTTGTAAACATTTCACCAATTAATTATTGCTCAATCATCGTAAATTGAGATCACATGATATTTTCCTTTTTATATGGGAATATTTTGTTGTTGACATCGATCATTATCATTATCATTATCATTATGAATTGGGCATTGGGTAGAATAATGAACATACAACCTTTATTAAAAAAAGTATTTTGGGTGGTGAATTCAATGGATATTTCTATCTATTCACGTAATTATAAAACTTATTTCCCTCACATCAATATTTTATTTCACGATGACCATCCTTTCCACACATGATACATTTCCCAATAACTTTAAAAAACGTTTTCTATGTTTTTTTCCACACCTACAACATAAATCCAAAAACAAATTCTTCCCATTATTGTTTTTTTATTTTCCTTATTATTACAATTTTATTTTCTTATAAAAATCATAATATATATTGGAAAATCCAATCTCAATTTAAACCTTGTTAACAAATAGAAATATCTCATCATATCTACAAATGTAACTTATAACTAATTTAATTGAGTGAATTTTTAGAAGCAAATAAATAACATTTCAACCGTACAATCAGGTTTTGTTGATTAAACAAGAGGCATACATCACAAGTCATGTAAAATTTACCTCATAGATACCAAATTATTCATCACACATTTTCTTTAATGAAATTATTTATTTTTCCATATTTTTATTAATAATAAAATAAAGGTAATTATTAAAAAATAATATTTTTAATTTATTTGACTCCATAGATTCAAGTTCCTCTTTTATATCTCATGTTACTAATATGTATATACCACAAATATACATGATTTTCCAAATGGAAAATAAAAAATTAACATTCTTATTTTCAAAACAGCAACGAATATAAAATTTCTTTTCAATGGAATCGATCCATTTCTCCGTGAAACATGATCCATGGAGTCACTAAAGAAATGTTGGAAATTCCTTATGAAGGAATAAATAGATAATTAATTTTTTTTTCATAATTTGAAAGATCAGAATAAATCATTTATGGAAAATTAATTTAGACAATGAAAATTAGATTTTCAATTCCATCTAGAAAAACATTAAGATCCTTTAGTGGACTATCATTGTATTGACCATCACATTCAGTGTTTACTTGATTTCTACTTGTTCCAACCATTTAATAATATCATAAAATATAGTTTGAACAAAAAAAATCATGTTGTGATTCCACATAATCATGAAAATTAATTTATAAGATGTCTAAATAATGACACATTAGGTTTAATATAGGTCATTAATGATTTTTCTAAAATTGTGAGAATTTATGCTCTACATATATATATCACAAAGGGTTCTTGAAAATATTTCTTATAATAGATTTCAAAGGTTAACTAATAATTTCTATGATATAAATTATACTAACCCATACATTTAATAAATAGATATATCATTTAAATAGGACAGAATTCATTATAAAACATGATGATCAATACTAAAATATTTTTGGTTTAGAAACATTGGAAATGTGGAAACATTAACAACTAGTTCATAACATATATACATCATCTCCTACTTATTTCTTGTTATCTAAAAACCTTTTTATACATATCATACATAATAAATTTTATATATCCAAGGGAATCGAAAAATAAGAAATGGGTGAGGATAGACACTCACTAATATTAAGAAAGGGAGATATCAATCATCACATTACAATAACATGAGCATAAGGGTATAATAACAAGATCATAATATTTTTAAATCATACCCTACATATAAAAAATCATATTATTTATTTATTACATACATATTAGTGGTTCATAAGACCTGAATCATATTACTATCAAGGAACATGAGTGACAAAATATTAACATCGGTATAAGATAATGATTTATCGAAGACACATATTAATAGAAAATCTTTTCCTTGGTTTTCAAAACCTTATTACAAGACTATAATATAAGAATGGTTCCACTCCCCATCACATCATATTAACTATGGTTCACTCCCAATGATATCATATTAAACATTGTCTGTTACTGAACTATGTTCAGTATCTATTATAGTCATGTTTATCCCATGGTATACAAATATTAACCTAGTAAATTTCAAGGAGACAGAGATCCCTCTAATATAATTTTAAAATTCATACATATTTTATCCAAAAATTTTATGAAACCTTTTATTTTATCTGAACCTGTGAAAATAAATTGGTCTAATAAACATTTTTTCATAGCATAACCAATGGAAATGAAATGATTTTCATAAACATGTAATATTTTCATCATAAACATAAACAATAAATAGAATTAATAAATATTTTATCATTGAATCATGTACCCAATAAATCATATTTAACATCTATTTTTGTAAAATTAGATAGAAAATGATTTTAAATATCCTCTTGGAAAAAATATTTACAAAAATAACATTTCTATATTGAAATCACTTTTTTTAAAAATGTTTTAAAACTATAATGGAAATAATTTTATTTGAAAATAACAATGGGAAATTTAAAAATAATATATTAATAAAAAAAATTTCATGATGGTGGGAAAATATTTTAATGCACTATAAGTTAAATATTTCCTTCCATATTTATATCGAAAATGTCACAATACACATTATTTAAAAAACCAATAAAAGATTACAATAAAAAAATTTTGTACTAAGTAAATAATAGGTAAAAAATGATTTCATAAATAAAAGATAATAATAAAAAATTTTATTAATTTAAAAAAATGTATATGGTAGAAATTTATTTCTATGAAGATAATTAAACATTTACAATCCTGAATACTAATGATATTGGGATAAAAAACCCTTAACCCATGTTCTCATTGCATATAACGAAAAATAAAATCATGTATAATAAATTTAAACATATTATAAATCTATAATATAGTCATTTTATGAATTATAATAACATATATGCTTAATTTATAACATTTCAACACACACTTTTGTCAAAGATTCCTTATTAAAATTGTTATTTCCCAGTGTTAGCTATTTTGTTTATCATTCTATAGATGTTATGTAGTTACGTAACATTGGAATATATCTTGGATTAAATATATATATAATATATATAATATATATATATATATAATATAATAATTATATACATATTTATAGTCACCCATAAAATATAAATATAGGGAAATGAATTTCACTATTCAGGGAGATAGTGAGCCATACGTAAATATGAACATGGTTATCAATTTTTTATTGATTTAATAAAAGAAGAATAAATATTAAATAATTTTGTTTGCTTATTATGTTTTTAATATTTTCATATCTTTTTCTATACAAACATGACAGATTTTATATGAATTGTGCATATTTTTTGTGAAATTTTAATGTTTAAATATTAAATTTAATTTTTGAGCACAATTGAATTCATTCATATTTAAGTTAATTTACTATTTCAATAATAACTATCACATTATTGATAAAAATAGTGTGGTTATCATCTTTTAGGATTCTTTATTCAATTACACACATATCATTTGAAGGAAGAATTCTCCAATTTAACTATTTGAAGGTCCATATGGACAACATAAGAAGGACCACAAAATCTATGAAGAAATAGGACCATCCAGGATTATTGAATTTCTAGGATCAATCAGGACTAAAAAATTACTTTATTATCATCCCAAAATTATGAAAAAATCCTTGGAGTCATGGATAAAAATTTCAGGGCCCAACTTAATAAACTAGTGGGCCAAATGAAGCATTGAAATCCATCCCACCATTCTGTCCAAAAAATTAAACTAGCACACCAAAATTGACGTTTCTCATGATATTTTAATCATATAAAGAAGATATTTTGTACTTTTAATTATAAGATATAGGTGGAAGAAGTTATTGAAAAAATTATTCAGATTTGAAGGCATCTAGCGATTAAAAAATCCATTCACCTTTCGGTTATCTAAAATGTAGAGATTGACATGTACATATTAAAACTGTTTACTCAAACGACCATAACATTGTCTCCATATGTCCAAATTCCACCAAAAATTGATTTTAGTCAGCCAAAATTATTATATTAAAATTTTAAAGATGATATATTTCAATATTATCCTTTATTTATATCCAAATCGTTATGCCAAGTGGAGGGGTAGTTTTTGAATTCAAAAAATCCACCACCATGGTGTATAAATACATCCCCTCCTCTCCTTTCATAAGGGTTGACATTTCAGAATATTGAGTCACATATTGGAATGGAAAATACCTTGAAAATGATTTAGGATAACCCTCCATACCCGCTTTATCACTGGAAATTACTTTCCTCCTCTCATAGTTTTCGTTTACTTTTGTGTTGTTCTTTGTTTGTAATCATGTAAGTGTTTGTTTTTATAATTCAATTTAAAGATATGTCCCATGTTCATCATCTATTATTATCATCCAACTTCGGATAAATAATATTAATAGTCTCAAAATATTTTAAATACAGTTGAATCCCCTTACCATATTTTCATTTCTCATTCAATGTGGCATCATTATTTTATTCACTTTGTTGTTTGTTTGTGTGTGTTCAGCAAAAAACTCTTTTCTTATGCCTTTATTTTTCATCACTTATTAGTTAGTAAACATAAAAATATATTACCAGATTAATAAAATTATTAATGGCTGAGTAAATCAACCATTTCATTGAGTCATTATTTAGATATGTCAAGTAATTGAGATATTGTTCTCAATGAGTATTCTTTAATTTAACATTGTTTATGATGGAAATATCATGTTATGGAATAATGACATGTTTTGTTTAACATCTTGGTTCCATGTATTATTAGAAAAATAAACACACTACCACAATCATGTAATAATTGATATTATAATCCAAGTTATGTTATGGCTTGGATTATTTCCTTCACATGTAGAAATTCCAATCAACGTAAACTAGTGACATTAGTGTTAATTTAATGCAATACATTTCAAGGCTCAAAAACATCATAATATTAAATCCCTACTAATGAACTAACCACATTTTTTATCGATTTTTTAAATCAAACATCATCCATAAATTATTTCATAATCTTTGTAAACAAAACCCCCAATTATAATAAAGTCAAATGAAAAAAATCGACTATTACAAAGTATCATCTCTGAGGAATCGACCTAAGTGCTACTATACACATTAGCAGAGAACCGGGTCCTTGAATGGTCGATAAGCGAGAATTGGCCACACTTCAAAATGGTTCTGTTGACTCGGATGGAGCCATAAAATATTCTTTTGTTTCTAATTATTGTAAATAAAAACTACAAAATATCCAAAATTTAAAAAAATGAAAAAAACACAGACAGTGAAAAACGTGTCTTCTCTTAAAAATCATAATCAAAAAAAGACACAAAGAAAAACCCATATACCTCATTCTTCCAAAATCTATCTGAATGCCTCATATCCTCCCCAAAAAATCCATTCGGATTGTTTTACCATCAAATTGAGCGAACATTTCACCAACTTAGGAGAAAAATAAGTGATTATGAAATCATTCATGAACCTATCCATATTAAACCAATTTAATTGGATACAACCAATCCTAGGGAAAAAACACATAAATAAATGGATACCCTTGGTATGAATTTATAACCTATTGGTATTCAATATTCAATCATTGAGGCTGAATTTGAACTCAAATTGGTAATAATTTATCTTTATCCTCATTTCCATGGGCTAGCTAGTGAGGATCCACATGTCCACCTTAAAGAGGTCCAAGTGGCGTCCTCTACCATGAACCCTTAATGCATTTCTGATCATCAAATATAACATCAACAATTCTCTTTTTCCATTTTTCACATTGACATGTCATGTATCAACTACCTCACTCCTAATTCCATAACCACATGGAATAACATGATACGACTCTTGTTATATAAATGATTTCCTACTTCTCGAACTGCTTCCATCCAAAAATGAAAAAGTGGTATCAATCAATTCCCAAATGAATCAGTCCATGCATACTGGGAGAGGTTAAAATTTTTGTTTCAACCTGCCCACACCACCAAATCCTTGAGTAACTCTTTATCCAATACATCTATGAGGGGTTATTGGGTATGGAGAGAACTCTCAATGATGCTGCAAGCGGCAGTGCTCTTGTGGATAAAACACCTATAAATGTAAGATATATCATAATAAACATGGCTAGAAAAAGGCAACAATCCCATACTCAAGAATTTCTCAAGTCAAGATTTCCTAAGCTAGTCATCAATAGAGCCAGTCAAGATGACTGAGTGGATGAGTTAACTTACAGGTCTATTGTAACAACTAGATATGGCCACCAAATCCTCAACCTAATCTTATGGACAATCTGTGTTTTGTGGACCTATTAAGAACTATTGAATCTGAAGCTCCCCATCTCATCCAACTAACACATGTCCACAACATCTAGAGGATAAATCTGATTCATCTAGACCATTGGAGATCAGTGTAGTATATGCTCAGAGGAACACCAACCCTCAACAATCAGGTTAGTTCTTTTGAACCATCAACCATCCCCACCCCGATTCCATCACTTCTACCTTCAACCAAGGATTGAGGTATGGTAATACCATTTCCCACCCCCTCAATTCCCACATCAAAACACAAAACAATTCCAATATGGAAAAGGTGGTTCTAACTTCAAACAAACTTATCCTTTTTAGCCTAATCTCAATGGAACAATCCTCTTCCTGGATTTCACTCTCCTAGTGAGCCTTATCCTTTCCCAAATAAATAAAATCACCTTCTAAAAAACCAAATTCAAGGAAACCCCAATTCCGAACAAGAAATATCTTCCAAGAAATCATGGGAATGTTTAGTGGATGATCTTTCCTCATTCACCCGTTCAATCCTTAAAAACATTGAAACACATGTGGGTCAACTTGCATCCCACCTGAGGCATCAACAAATATCAAATTCATCCCAGATCCTTTCCCATCCATTACCCAACACCAAGGGTTATTTAAGTGAATTTTCACATAGATCAGGGAAGAAAATTTATATGCATAAAGATAAGTCCTCCAATTCCCATTTAAATGCAGAACTATAAAATGACATTAAAAAGAAACATGAAAAAGAAACTGAAGCCATTCCCTCACCGACTTTTATTCCACTTAGTATTCCAATTTCTTTTCTTCATGGTGTTTCAAATCCAAAGAAGTCCCTCGAACCTGATCCTGAAATGCTCGTCATGTTTAGACGTGTTGAAGTCAACATTCCCCTAATAGATGAAACAAAAACAAATCTCTATGTATGCAATTATTCTTAATGAATTGTGCACCCACAAGAGCCAACTTAGGTCCTTTGAAAATGTTTCCACCCAAAAAATTATTCCCATAAAGTTCAATGATCCAGAGACCTTTAAAGTTCCATGCCAAATCGAAATTTCCAACATTGATGATGAACTCATAGAACTAGGATCCTTTATTAATGTCATTCACAAATCCATATTATTAAACTGTGGTCTTATTCCCTTAAATCAAATGTGTGTTGTCATTCAGTTAGTCAATCAATGAATATCTTTTGCTGAGAGAATAATTGGGGATTTCCTAATTCGTGTTAATCATCGTATCTTCCCTGATAATTTCTATGCCCATGACATGGAATGTGAGATGAACTCTTATCTATATCCCATAAGTTTTGGCATACCATGCCTAATGATAGCGAGAACAATGATTAACGTCCACTTAGACATATTATCCATGGAATTTGGTGACCAATTGATCAACTTCAACATTTTTCAAGCCAATAAATATCCATCTATGGATCAATTTGAATTCTCAATCCATTCATCCAAGGACACTTCTAAGATTCAATTGAACCAAAATATATCATTTTCATCATGTTCAAATGGTAAAGGATCTTGTGAAATATTTCCTATGATTAACAAATAATAAATGGTGTAGTTGATGTGGAACATTCATTCATAGAATCCATAAATCTAGTGGAACATGAATACTCTCTTGAATCGCACATCAACTATGATCTCTACTCCTCAACCTTGAATAGTATTAAGGAAAATGAATTTGATTCAACTGAAATCCTTTTCTTTATTCCTATGTTATCTAACTAATAAATGAAAGATTAGAATAATCTGAAACCTATTTCTAATCACATGAAATATGAATTCCTTTTACATGATCACTCATATCATGTCATTATTTTCACTTCACTTACTAAAACTAAGGTGTCCAAACTTCTTTAAATTGTTAGAGGAAAAAAAGGCCTCACCTTGGACCCTAGATGGCATACCATGAATCTACCCTTCAGTTTTCATGCATCACATCCTTCTTGAAGAATCAACCAAACTAATTACAAAACCACAAAATATGACCCAATCAACTCATACTTGAAGTATTTGGGTAAGAGATCCCCATCCTTCATCAAGCTAATATTATATAATAAATTTCTGAGAGAAAATTGGTTACTCCAATCAAGATGTATCAAAGAAAACTGGGATAATTATTGTAAAAAATGAACATGGATAGGTAGTCATAACTCGAGTAATGAAGAAATAGTGTGTGTGAATCTACTATAAGAAATAGAATTTTGAAATAAAAAAGATCACATCCCTCTTCCATTCCTTCATTAATTGTATAAAAGATTATCCAAAAAGTTACACTATTTCATTCTTGATAGATACATCAGATACTTCAAAATACCAATCTCACCTCAGGACCATAAAAATTCTACCTTCACATGAACCATTGAAACATATTCATATAAGAGAATTCCTTTTTGCATTTAAAATGGTCTTGAATCATTCCAAAGGTGTATGATGAATATCTTTTCTGAATTCACTAAACACTGCATTTTCATGGATGAGATTTCCATTATTGGTGTGTAATTTGAATCTTTCCTGAATTCACCCATTATTTTCCTTCAAAAGTGTGTCAACTGTAACCCTGAACCTGTAAAAAGTGATGTGATCCAATCACATCCTGAACCCACCTTTGTTCAATTCAACCATTCATTCCTTGGAAATGATAGTCTCTATTATCGATTCATCTATAACTTTAGTAGTATTTCACTCCCACTAACTTGATTTCTCTAAAATGATGTCATGTTCCATTTTGATGAGGATTTCATGAGATCCTTTATAGAACTCAAAACTTCTCTTAAATCTTTCCTAATAATCCAACCCCCATATTATTCCTTACCTTTTGAATTTGATGTGTGAGGCTTCTGATAGAGATGTTAGGGATGTTCTTGGTCAACTTAGAGAAACAAATCCCCATGTTATCTATAATGCCTCAAAAACATTGGATAAATACCATTCTCACTAATTTGTAATTGAATGGGAAATTTTAGCATTTTTTTAATCCATAGAAAAAATCCGGCCCTATCTATTTGGTGCCAAAATCATCATCTTCATAGAACATTCTTCTATAATGCTCTTACTCATGAATATTAATTCCAAACCCAGCCTAATAAGATGGATCCTAATTCCCCTAGTGTTTGAAATTGAAATCAATAAAAGACCTGGAAAAAAATTCCTTGTGGCTAATCACTTGAGTAGAATTTCTAATTCTTCACATTCATATTTCGTTGATTTTGAATTCCCCATAGAACACCTTTCATATTTCACTCCAAAAAATATTCCCAATTATAATCTACTTGTTTTTTGGTATTTTTTCAAAAAAAAATTAAAGAACAAAAAATAATGTAGAAAAGTGATTTAAATTTCTATTTTGGGAAGATAATAAACATTGGAAAATAGGGGAAGACATGGTAATTAGGAGATGTGATAATGAAGATGAACATTCTTCTATATGATAATTCTATCAAAATCATCCTAGATGAGGAATCATTAGACAAAAATGGACATCCCGAAATCTCATAGACTCTAGATTCTTATGGAATTCACTTTTCAAGGACTCACATGAGTTATTTCAATCATTTACCACATTCCAAAAGTTTGGAAAAATTTCAATTTGAAATGGAATGCCCCAAAGGCCTTTAATTTTATGTGAGATCTTCCATGTTTAGGGAATCAATTTCGGGTCATATTCCCCCTTCAAATGGATTCTCATACTTTATTATTGTGGATGATTATGATTTTATGTGGATCAAGGCCAAATCCTCTAGAAAGGTTAATTCACATATTGTTAGTGAGTTCCTAAAGACAGACATCTTCCACTGATATGGGAAACCAAGTGCTTTGATATACGACAAAACAACCCATTTATGTAATATAACCATGGAATATCTTTTGAAAAAGAATGGGGTCATATATAAAACACCAACTGCATATCTCCCCCAGAAAAATGGCATGGATATACATTCTAATAATGATGTGAAAAAGAGTTCTTGAAAAAATTGTAAAACCTACCAGAAAAGACATGCATGAAAGACTTGGTGAAGCACCTTGGGTTTATCTAATTTCCTATAAAACACCCATTGGATGTCTCCTTTTAGGATAAATTTTGGAATGTCATGTCATTTAACTATATAAATCCAACATGTCTTTTGGGATGTGAAAAAATGTAATTTTGATTTTGAAAAATCTGGTGAAAAAACTATTATAGCAATTCGATGTACCAGAGGATCATCAACTTGATTCTTATGTGAGTTACTATCTGTACACAGAAAAGGCTAAGGTGATACAAGATAAACACATCATGGGAAAGGTATTTCATGAAGGTGAAAGATAATGACAATTAATTATCTATTTATACTTATCCCATGTAAGATTAATTCTCATTGGGGTAGTCATTTTGCTATTACAAATGATTACCAATTTGGGGGAGTGCAAGTCCAAGACCCTTCTTCAAAAAGGAAATTCATCGTTAATGGAAATCAGTTAAATCATATCCATGAGAGGACACAGAGTCCTAGAACCACATCGACATCCATTAGATCCACAACTTCTATATTAAACACACCACTAGATGGAGACAGTGACCCATCTAATCCAAACCAGGGGGCACCACTTTCCCTTTAACTCCTATTATCCCTCCCTCCCAGGCTCTCTCTATATTCTTATTCCTCTATCATTATAATTTTTTTACAACATTCCTCATAACAATTTTTTATTTACCCTTTCTATTTTATGTGGGTGTGTCTTTATAGAAAAATAAATGAATCCATAATAAAATTTTTTCGAACAATTATGAAAAATCAAGAGTCATACTTACTTTTCTCCAATTGTCAAATTTTTCCAACCATTTTGGGGAGTCAAACGACATAGTTTCATCTCAAAAAATTGTGGTTTCTTCATAAATTTGGTTATATAATATTGTTTCAAACCAAACTAATTTTTAATTCTCAATTTTTGATTTAGAAATTGATTTTCGCCACCCCTATGGAATAACATTTGATTTCATGCGAAGGAAACCTATGGACACCTTTGAAAAAATGTGTGTTATTTCAGCCCTTTTTCAATATTGATTTTGGAAACCTTTGAGCTGAATTCATATCTAGGGTGGGAATTAATATGATAGAGTAATTTTTAAAACCACATGAGAATCACTATAGCCAAATACCCTCCCATTTCTCTAACAATAATTCTCCTTTTGAAATCACATTCATGCCTATGAAAATGTTTTCTTTGATAGCCACATTACAATCCCAATTCCTAATATTTTTCAATATCAATATGGTTTTATATTTCATTATTTATTGAAATTTAAATGTTGGGGTAACAGATTACATTATGGGTAGAATTTTGTTTATTCTAACCATATTATCATATCCTTGAGGGAAAGAATCAATTTCTGTGTGGGGGAGAAGTTATTATTTAGTGGGGTTTGGGAGTGTGTATATTTATATATATATATATATTTACATTCTAAAATGTTATTAAAATGTTATAAGAAAATGAAATACAAATATAAAATAAATTGATAAAAAATAATGTGTTATGCATTGGGTGGTTCAATAAATCAATATTAATCATCATTCGATCTTGTTATAACTATTAAAATATGTGTTGTGTGGAGATAATTCATGGGTTGTGAGATGGGTATGAGACCTATTACATGTTCAAAAATTAAATAATGAAAAAAAAGAACACTTATGTCATTGGTAGAAGTTCCATGGTTTGTAAATATTTCATATTATCTTCCACATTAAATTTATTTCCACTTTTGTGAATTATATTATATGTTCATTCCCTCGTAAATATGTGTTTCCTTTTCCTTTCTTGTCTCATATAAAAAAATGTTCATTTCTTTTTATGTTATGGTGTTTACCCCCTTTTTCCTGTCTTGTGGGTATCATCTTTGTATAGTCTCATAGCCACAAGACAACCCCAAAAGGTCCTTTTCATTTTGGATCACATTAAGATTGGGAATGGAAGAATATATCTCTTTAAAACTCTATTATTTTCACCTTTGGATAGTAAATGAGTGTACCTAAATAAATAAATTTTATCAACTTTATAGGTGTAAGTTTTGAGTTTCTTCATTTCCAATTTCTTAATATGAACATGAAAATAAAGTGGTTTTGGAAAATTGATTAAATAAAAATCTGGGTTGGTATTCAATATGGATGAGGGAAATAATCTAAAACACCCCTGATTAGAGAAAACAATATTTTAATGTTTTTTGGTGAGTGAAAATGATTTTTTCATGGTTTTATATTTGTTGTACCTGAGGAGAGGCACAAGAATTATTGTGGGTGAGTGGATGTTATTAATATTTTAATTAGTTTTTATATACCATATTTTACTGATTTTATATGAAATGTGCATATGTTGTTTGAAATATTAATGTTTAAATATTTAATATAATTTTTGAGCACTAGTTGAATTCATCCAGAATCAAGTTGGTTTACTATTTTAATAAAATTATCACCCTACAGATCTACATTGGGTGGTTCTTGTTTTGTAGGATTCTGTATTAAATTTCCAACATGTCATGATAAGGAATCATAGGCTAATTCAATAATTTGAGGGTCATATTGACCATGCAAGAAGGTCCACAGAATCGGTGAATAAATTGGAAAATCCATGAAGATTGAATTGGTGGGATCAATCAATAATTATTGTATTCTCTTCCCACATTTGGGGGACAATTAAAGGTGTTATGGATATAAATTTTTGGGTCCAACTCCAGAAAATGGGTCCAAATGAAGCTTTGATGTCCATCCCACCATTCTGTTTGGGAAATGAAATAAGAACACTAAAATTAACATCTATCATGATCTATTAATCATATAAAGTTTTGATATTTCATTTTTAATGAGAATATATTGGTGGACGTCTTTTTTGAAGAATGAATTCATATTTTAAGGAATTATTCATTTAAAAAATCCATTAACATTTCGCCCATCTAAAAAGAATGTATTTAAATGGGCTTATTAACATTGTTTTATAAAATGACCATAACATTAGATAAATAATTTTAAATGATTCTGAATTTTTAGAGAAGTCATCCATCATTATTATTTACAACTTTGAAGAATAATATATATCAAGATTCATCTATCTGTATGTTCAAATCGTCGAGCCAGGTGTAGGGGTAGTTTTTGAATGAAAACAGTCCACCAACTTGGTTTATAAATACATCCCCCCATCTCCTATAAAAAGGGTTGGAATTTCAAAATATTAGAGAATATATTTTCATGAATAAATAATTTCCAAATGATTGGTATGACCTTCCATACACATTCCTTCAGTTTATATTCCTTTCCTCCTCGCTTTGTA
This sequence comes from Viscum album, assembly GCA_963277665.1. NCBI lineage: Eukaryota > Viridiplantae > Streptophyta > Magnoliopsida > Santalales > Viscaceae > Viscum > Viscum album. Next base: position 1,081,777,635 of record OY728138.1, read on the forward strand.
TTCATTTAATTTTTTGTTGTTCTTTGTTTGTAATTGTGTTAGTGTTTGTTTTTGTAATTATATTTTAATGGAGGATTCTAATTATTCATCTATTATTCCCATACAATTTATTTTAAATAACATTAATAGTCTTAAAATAGTTTGAATATATTTCAATCTCCTTCCCTTATTGTTCTTTCTCATTCAATCTAAAGTCAGTATTTAATTCCCTTTATTGTATGGGTGTGTGGGTTTGACCGAAAACTCTTTTCTTATCCATATATTTTTATTCACATATTAGTTCATCCTCATAAACATATATTACTAGATTAATAGTCATTTTAATGGATTACTAAAAATACCATTGTGGTGAAACATTATTTATATATTTCAAGTAATGATTGATATTATAATCCTCGTTATGTTATGTCTTGGATTACTAACTTAAAACATATGAATTCAAATAAACGTCAACTAGTGACATGGGTGTTAATTTAATGCAATACAATGAAAAGATCAATGTTATCATAATCATAAATCCCAAATATTGAACTCACCCCATTCATTATTAGTTTGTTAAATCAAACTTCTTCTATATATTATTTCATATGATATGAATAACCCACCCTATAACAATTCAATCAGCTAAAAACAATCATCTATTAAAATGTATCATCATCAAGGGTTTGACCTGAGTGATATTTATTATACATGAATTATTATATTGTTATTGATAAACCTTTATTGTTATGCCTAATTCTCATACATTCATTTTACACTAGTAGAGCATCGTATCTTTGAACGGTCGATAGGTTACAATCCTCCATGCTGTAAGGATCATTATTATATCATATAAAAGTTATATAAATATTATGAGCATTATTTTATTCGTCCGTAAAATATGTTTATGAAAAATGAATTGTACTACTATGTATGATGGGAACTCGTATATTTGCACGAGCTATACCTTCGGTTCCGGATTTTTGCAAAATAAGGTGTATAATGGTGTTATAATATTCATTATTGAATTTTATAATATCTAGGATACATATTTTATTATTTTTTGATAAATAAAATATATTTCGATGTGTTAAAGATGAGTATAAATGAATGTGATCAGGTAAAAAAATTTCCACCTTTTAAAAAAATATAATAGATATTTCCTAGAGGGGTCTAGGCATTATTTATGTTGAATAAAAATATTTTTATGATATGGATAGTCATGATGAGATATTAATTGGTAGATCTTTTTGATTTTGAAGTACCAATATGTTTTAAACAATAGAGGGAGAAGGTTATTTTTTATAAATGTGTTAAGGGGAGCATTGGGAATTTACTGGAAGATTAAATTATAATTTAATTATTCATAATATATATTTCTCAAAATATACATTTATTTAATTATAATGTAGTATAATTTTTAATTCTATCAAACAATATACTTTATATATGTTTACATGTCATGTTAAACCTTGTCATTCAGATTAAGCCTTAGTTAACCCTTTTAAAATTTAACTATGATGACATGTTTTTTTTAACATTAATGGGTTGAATTTTTAATTATAATGTGTTAATTTGACCATAAATGTTTAAAATGTAAAATTTTGACCATATAATTACCACTTAGTCGAATTTATTTATTTTATATAATTTAATAAAATACAATTTTGATAAAATATCATTATTATAAATTTTAATATATTTATTTTATTTTATTTGATGACATAAATAAAAATTTTAAATTACAATCTGATATTGTAACACATCCGTAATATTACATATTTACTTATTAAATACATTTAAAACTACTAATTACTCATATTATCTAACTTTTTATATTATTAAAATAATTACATTAAATTTTCCATTTATAGAATAAATATTTTCTTGGTGTTACATATGAATTTATATATTTATATAACTTCTAAAAATAAGTAAAAAATTATTATCATATATATATTTTCCTTATTCACATAATTTATGTTTATATTCCCTAATAATTTTTTTTCAATTAAGTGATCACATAAAAAATAAAAAAAGTGTGACATTGTTCTACCTTCTTATGATTTAAACAACATAAAAGTAATTTTCTTAGAAAAGTTCAAAAAAAATTAAATTTCATTAATAAGGATCCAAGGGTCTAATTAATTTCTTTCAAATATAATTAGAAGGAATAATTATGGAATAATTACTTATTTTTTATCGATATTAACCAGGTGAACTTTTTATAGAGTTGGTATATTTTTACATAGTTTCTATTCATATTAAAAAATAATAAAAATGATATCGGAAAATAATTATTCCTCCAGATTTTATATATGAAATTAGTATTATATTATTAATTAACATTATTTTTATAAAATTAATTTTTGTCATATTATCCCAACAATTATTTAAGTGTTTAGTTAGTCATTTTCATACCATCAAATTTAATGTATAGGTGATTACCATCAATTAAAAAAATAATATTTTAATAATCTATAATGGTTTTCATAATCTAATTGTTGCGTGATAAATATGTTATCAAAGAAATAATATTATTTAAATTTAAATACTTCCAAAAAATCTCATGTTTTTACATTTAATCATCTCCATTTCTTAAATAGTCATGATCCACCATACATATCATACTTTTTTCACTCATGATATCAATTTTGGTTACATTATTAATCACGATTCACGAATGTTGGTATGACATAATAAATTAATTTATTATTTAATACATCATTATAATTGGTTGATAATTGAGCTCATTATTGTATTATCCCTCACACCCAATGATAACATGATTGTTTTATCTTTTATGCAGTAATTAAACTAAAAATCTAAACATGAGGTATGATCATTTAGTATCATAGGGGATTTTTATAATCATCAATATAAATGGGATTTGATTGTAATACCTTTTACACTTATACAAAATCACATATGGAAATAATTTATTTAGTTCATAATATATATATACTATATTATCCTAGGATATATTTTTTTGGGTTTTTCTTATTCTCAGCAATCTATTCCCTCAATGTAACTATAAAATCAATCTGTCATAGCTAGTTATAAAGTGAACATGTTTAAATAAGGAATATTCCACAAGAGTTTATATCTATGTCTTCAATTATATAACTCTTTCATGAACCAGGGTCACCGATGAGTTAATACCCCACACATCTATTTTATGTCTTAACATCTTTATACAATGATTCTAGAGCTTGAATCCACCTTCTAGCATCCAGGTAGGGATGTAATTTAATGGAAAGCCACTTAATTTCAACATTACCAGAATTTTAGGATGTTCTCTTATTATTAATCATATCCACCAGGGTAATCAAAATGGATTTCCCAAAAAATCAAACTAAACTCATAAATTAACAAGAAATATGATACCAACTATGGTAACACAAGAATTAAACACCCATAATTTTGTAATTCATATCTTAATGTTCAATTAAATACCTGATGAGGATAAATATTGACTTTTTAATTGTACAATTAGACTAAATGTAAAAAATATAAATAATTATTACTACTTAATCAAAATTTAAAAATACAAAGAGTTTCCCTAACACCCATAGATTATCTAAAATTTAATATGATATCATAGGGAAAATAAATAATATAGAAATGTAAAATGATCAATGACTGAATAAATAGGAAAATATAGCATAACATGAGGGCGAAGAGGCATAAAATGTTATTATAAACACTTAGATCACGAGAATGGATTCATGGAATAAGGAAATGGACTCATTTGGTCATAAACCTTTTACATTAACAAAAAAATGAATAAAAACATGGGTTCATAGCCCCTCATAAAACCAAAATTATCTAATGGAAAAAATCCAATGGATGATTGTGTTCACTCCATAGGCCCTTACAGACCATCTCATGAGATATAAACTATACACAACACATAAGTGGTGTAGATAATTTCTTTTACCACCCATCACAAAAATTAAAATAATATATATCTAAGATACCTGGGAATCATAAAACAGAATCAAATCATAATCATGATCAAACATGAGATAATTAAATGGGATTTATAATATTTATTCCAGGCATAACCAAAGGATAAATAAAAAAAATACCAAAATAATAAGGAATTGAATTATTTTAACGTTAATAATTGAAAAATGTTAATATTTCATTTAACATAGAGTTACAATATGGAAATTTCATGATAATTGTTGATGAAAATAAAGAATAAAAACATACCACTCAATTGTGCATTGTGAAATAATGTATGGATATTTATAGTAGTAGAAAATTATTAATATTTTTCATAAAATCCTGATTTATCCGAGATTGTTATCTATTAAATAATGTTTATTTTTATAATATATTCTTGTTATAATTTTTTTGTTTGGATGATGCTCGATGTCTAATATGTATTTATTAATTTTTTTTATAAACTGAGATTACATAAAAGATGGAATTTCATAGGGAACAAAAAAATATATTATCCCCAACAGAGAAATTTTAATTTTCTTATTCATATATTTACAAATCACAAATATAATTTAAAATTAATTAAATATGTTATGATAATATATAATAATTTTGAGAAAATGAATGAAAATATGTAACTAATATGTAATGAGGGTGGTTATGTGGATCTATATATTGGTTTTGAATCTGATATTCTGAAAACCTACCCAAAAATAAGAATAAAAATATTGTCCATTAAAAATTAGATAATTTAAAATTATGTTTACTTGAGTTAAAATTGTAATTTTTTTCCATTTAAATGGATAATAATTAAATTAAAGATAATTATTGAATATAATGTAAAATATTAATATAAGATTATGAGAATTATTCCTAACATAAGTTCATTTTCAAGAATCATTAAAACTAACAAATAAACAAATTATTTGAATCCAATGTGATCTAAAAAATAAAAATAGGGTACACTATATAAAATGGACGATTATACTTATGGGATCTTTTTATAACATAAGAAATAGTATTTATTATAGAAATGCCCCCATTCATTAAGAAATACATGAATTATACCCAATCGATAAGAAGATCATGAATTGAATTGAATTCACCTATTTAATAAATAATTTATGATACTAAAAATAAAGAAATATTTTATTCACAATATATATATAAGGGTTGGTGCATGAAAACAAATTGAACCTCAAATAATAGTGGTTGAGACCGAAACCATCACCTCATGTCATAAATTGGTATGTAATTTCACAAAAGTTAAAAAATTATATCACCCTTAATCCTAGTATCATAGATATGAAGTATGATTTCTTACATTGGAATAAAATATAATTATTCACATAAAAAGGAACAAATAGTTTAGCAGTCATTCTAAATTCGATATGTACTTGATTCATGTATTTAATTTTAATAAAAGTACTATAAAATAATTATAATGAATATTATTATACCCCTTGAATATAATTGAATATAATATATATTAATCTTCTTAGATTAGTAGGAACGTAAAAAAATAAGGTTGAGAATATCTGTCTACTAATTGTCATGTACAATGGAAGATATTGTTAATAAATATGAATAATCTACACGGGTAGGTAAATAACTGAACAGACTTCCCGTATAAAAAAATTTACTAACAAGAAAAAAATAAGGTATAATCAATAAAGAAAGATATATCACTAAATAAATAATAAATTTAATAAAAATATGTTACTAACATAACTCAGTAAGAATAAAATCAATATGGTCATGTAAATAACATTACAAAAAATGAATTTAATCAATAAAATGATATTGAAATGCATCCAAAGATAATATCATTACGAAAATATCATGGATAATGACAATAAATATATTTATAATGATGTAATGATTAATTATTTTATTTCATGTTCTCATAAATCATGAAATAATCTAACGTTAATATTGTTCTCCCAGAATGTTTAAAATTGATTTTTTGATACCCATTTAACTATGATAAGATAATTAATTATTCCCATAAGGACTTTTTATCTATTCAGGGAAATATAAAAATGGGATCAACATTTTACTTCATTTCAAAATAATTACTCATATATTTAATAATCTATTTAATTCATGAGCAGTGTTCGTTATAATCAAATTTTAATTATTTTAGAATGAATTTTTATTATCAATATTTGCATATTAATTTAAATACTATTAAAATTTATAAAACATATGTAGAAGTCATATATGTTTTAATTAATAAGTTTTTACATGATAAATATAGTGTATTTCATGAAGAAATTTGCGGACAATAGATAATAAGAAAAGGGAAAATTTAATGTAATGTTAATATCTACATAAATAGATCAAAAAATTGATTGTCAATGAATTACATTGTCAAAATGATCTCCAGTTATGCATGTGGAAAATAAAGATGGTACATTTACAATATATAACCATTAGAGAAACAGTAAAAGGGTTGTTGTACCTGATGGGTAGAAATACCATAAAAAAGACATTTTATGAAATTCTTGAGGAAAATATACATTTAATTTTGAAATTAAACTTCTAAAACAAATAATTCACAAGAAATTATATAAATAATTTTCATTTAATATAAAAATTAAAAATTTTAAAGTCTTCTTTTTAATATTTGACTGGTCAAAATGTCTTGAATTTATATCCATGTCATACATGTTAAAACTAACATTCATTTTACCTTTTGTAAAATCCAAATAGATATTGTACATACTATGATGTATAGATTCCCTTAAAAATATTTAAAAATTAAAAAATATTTATTTTTTTAATGAGTAATTTTTGAATGTATAATAACATTTCTACGTATTTTTAGAACATGGATTGGGGAAAAACAAATTTTTGGATAAATAGGGAAACGTGGTCTGATTTTCATAAAACAATTTCATTTATTTTAAGTACCAAAGAGTATAATATCATTCCTTATTACTTGAAAATATGCTAAATAACCATAAAATAATCAATATGAATAATTTTATTTTACAAATATCAAATAAGTTCCATCAATTTAAATTCATGTATAAAAAATCTCTATTAAAATGATATTACAAAATAATCCATTAAAAATACCATAACATTGAAGTGATTATTAACACATGAATTGTTTTCAAAATGTAAACACAAATAAAATAATTGGATATAGAAAATAATAAATTCATAATTAAATACACACATAATCATATAATATCAATTGAAAAATAAATGTAATATTACCTAGTGAACGAATTCGAGTTATGATATTCAGTAACACTCGTTTACTTTCAAGTAAAAAACCCTTGGATGAAATAGTTCATATTTAAAATTTAAATTACATGAAAAAGTAAGTATTCATTATATTAAATTTCAAATGGATAGTATATACACCATATAAAATCTATTTGGTTCATCACATTAAAATATTTCTCAATGATTGGAAATTGGGACAAAGTCCCATACCTTGTAATTATTTTTGGTTGAATGTGATTTAAACTACAATATAGTGGGTTTAAACATGTTATTAAATTATACCATAACCATTTTAATAATTATAATATCATATATGATACTTTTATTTTTAATTATTTACAGTTCGTCATTAATATTACATTATTTTCATTGTATTTAGGGTAAATTTCCTTGTTTTAACTTGCATGGTTTGTCATGAATATACATTTTTTGGTGTATATTTTATATATCCATTATATAAAACATAATAAAAATGAAATTTTTCCCATATTTATTCATAATATATAATTTTAAAATCATTCATTAATATTTTTTTGGAGAAATAAAATAATTTACGATTATGGATACTGTATATTGTTCGTACGCATGTGTACCATTTTCATTTTTCAATGAAATTTATAGAAATAATTTTAAGTGATATATTCCAATAAAATATTATCATATTATAATGTTCTTTAATTTAATATACTTAAAAATAACATCTAAGTGGTGTGGTGATGAAAAGAGAGTCACAATGCTTTGTGAAGGTGACAATCCACACGCACATGAATCAAATTATCTTATTTTTTCTGAGTGAAAAGGTAAGAAGTAAAATGATACATTACATGTTAAGAGATGATAAATATTTAATTACCATCATAATTATTTCATTTATATTATATATGTTAATTATCATTATCCTCATTACATTCCTTGCAATGTTCTAGTGGGTGATGAATCACATCACATCTTATGGTGGTAGTCCGCCATACAACTGAGTGAGGTAATTAAATCCCATATGGTATGAAATATAAAATGGAATTTATGAAAAATTAATTCATACATATATGTATGTTATAAATATCATATATATAATTTATTTCCATTATCATGCCCAACTGTGGGATGTGGGAATGGAAACAGAAAATGATATTGGTTTGGGAGGAAGTAGTCCGTTATATACACGAATGATGATTTCGTAACCCATTTTATGAAATTGGTGAATGATTAACGTCATTCCATTAACATGAACAAAATACTATTATATATATAATAAAATGATTGTTATTTCATTATTTTTGAAACTAATTGAATTTGGAGGAGTAAGAATAAAAAAACTCATTTAATAACGTTACCACTTCTTTATGTATCATGCATATGTTTTCACAAAAATCCCGTATAGAATTTATTTATTCCCAAAACTAAGGCATAAAAAAATAATTTCAAGTTGGGAAGTTATTTAAGTAGATAATGGCCCTAAAAAATGGGTGTGAATTTTTTATGAATAGATGAGTGGGAATGACCGCTTATAAGTGAGGTGAGTAGAACGTTTATTATAGGAAAGGAAAATGGTGTAAAAATTCTTTTCAAAAAAAAGGAATCAAAATGAATTATTCTATATCCATTGAAATTGGAGGGGAAATATTTTCATAAATTAATTTTAACCCTTATATTTTTTGATTAACCCCCAATTAATCTATTTAAATATTAATTTCAGTAGATAATTAGAAGTTCTTTTGACTATTCACTTTGATAAATAATAATATTGACCATTTTTGATATTATAAAATTTTAATATTAATATTATTCAATATTTTTATATCAAAATTCAAATCAGAATAGTGGGAAAATATAATTTAAAATTAATCTCTTAGACATGACATGAAAATGGGTTGTCAAATAGAAAATTATTGAATGTTTATAATTTTTTTAAATAAAAATTAATTATTAAAATTAATCAAATGAAATAAATTTTATTAATAGACATAAAATATTATTAAATTTACATAGAAAAAATAAATAAATTATTTATATTTGTAAATATTTTAAACGAAATGGATGATTTTAATTAATATTCTGTATTTTTAAGAATTCATTGATAAATAAAATATTTTAAAAAATTTATGACAACTCAAACTATGAAAATTTTGATTTTATAGTTTCAATAATTTATTTATTTCTTCATTTTAATTTTTATAAATTCAGTAAAACTTAATTTTACATTATGTTCACGAAGCATGAAACAAATGTCTTTTAAAAAAATACCATTATCCATAGAAATATTATTTTTATTATACATTTTTATAAATAGTTTATTAATTAGTAGATAAATGTTAATAATCTCCAATATTTATTGGTATTTCTATTTTTAATTTTAACATTTTATATAGCTTATATTTAATGAAACATTTAGATAAAAAATTAACAGTATATTATTAATATTATTATTTAAAATGAACATTATCTCATAGCCATTATGTTGGAGATTATAAAGAATACTAACCAACTAATAAAAATATATTATTGAATTAAATGGTTAAAAGTTAATTAGATTTTAATATAAAAACTAATTGAAAATAATGGATATGTTTATATAAAAATATATTCAGATGTGACAAAGTTGTTTTATACTAATTATAAATTTAATTACTATATGTGAATGACAGTACTAATATATATATATATATATATATTTTATATTCAATATTTTTTTAAATATTCACCAAATATATATTATAGGCATAATATAAGATAAAATCTAACGACACTCATATAAATATTTATACTAAAGGCATTTTTATTCCTTTTAATGACAAAATTATTTTAAATATTAAAATTTACCAGTTAATAAATTTTAATTATAAAATAAAATAAATTATTAATAAAATAATTTTATTATTAGAATGGTTTGAATTTCAAGTACTTGTTAGAAAATATTTATTTCCCAATGAATGATGAAAAATACAAATTTTTATTAAAAAGAATAATTTCATTTTTATCATTTAAATGTTAGGATTTATGTTTATTTAATAGTAATATATGTTATTTAATGTTATTAATATTATAATTATTTTCATTTGAATCAATTTTTGGGTTTAATTTGGTTTATAATCAAGTTTTTCTATTTAATAGGTCATTTTTAATGAAAAATGTTTTTTGTTGTGTTTTGGCAGTTCATTTTTAAATTAAATTCTCCAACATCATTTGTTATTAATTATGAAAAATAGATCCTGAAATTGGATCGAAATAGTTCAAATTCATTAAATAGTTACTTTATATTTTGAGCAATATGAATATTATCCACATCAATTATTATCACCACGGTAATGAGTAAATTAATAAATTTATGTTTAATATATAATGATAATGACTACAAAATGACCCTAAAACACTCCCAAATTTTATTTTATGAGTTATTATTTAACATAATAATCCATGTATTGAGATTATAAATATTTAAGGAATCTTGTATGAGATTATGAAATTTATAATGTAGTATGTAATGAAAAGTCAAAGATATCATACTCAAAATTTTAAAAATTATTTCTTTTTTAATATGCTATTATGTGAAGGACATGATCAACTATAAATATTAATTTGAAATATAAAACATAGATCTTAATCATTATAATTTATTTAGAATTTTTAGTGAAAATATATTGGCAATAAATTCTTGAACATCAATGATTCATTTTTTAATTTATTAGTGGAAAAAAATCATTGTTCTTAAAATTATAAAAAAATAATAATTTATTATAATTAATGTAATAAAAGGAAAAAAATAATACCTTCAAATGTTAGGGATTTATTTAATTATTGTTTTAAAATTATATTGTTTAATTGTCATTTTAAAAATCAATGTGATTAATGATGTCAAAAATGACATTAATGATATTTTAAAATAAATATTATTTAATAAAATGAAAAAATAAGTAAATTTTAAAAATTAAAAAAAAATATATGAATAAGGAATATGAATCCCCTAAATTACCAATTTATGGGTCCTTAGACATTTTATAGAATCTATATTAAACATCAAAGAGTAATAATACATGTTGTCATTGAAATAGTTAAAGGGATTAAATAATGGTAAAAATAAAAAGATAAGTGTAATAATGTAACTTAAACTTAACTAAAATTTATCAGATAAGATTATCATTACCCATTAAAATATGATGTTTTAAATATAGTTTTTTTTTCATTTTAAATTGAAAATTAATTTATATTAATTTATTATTTTTGGATTTTACTGAATTCCACCTCAACTCAAAATAAAAAATTCACTCATTTGTTCACGTATATACATCACATTGATCCATATATCTCAACCAAAACCAAACTAGTTCTCTTATAAAAATATTTTTTTTATAATATATAGTTTTTCTAGAGTATATTTTCATTTTAAATTTTTTAACCTTGTTCCCTTAAAAATATATTTAAAAATGTATGCCGAAGAAAATGTAATCATAATTATCAACACATTCAGGATTTCTTCATATTCTAAATCATCTTTGGGTGTTGTTTCCATGATAATGTAATAAATAAAGTATTATAAAAAACTTATGAATAAATTATTATAATGGGAATATAATATTCAATCTTTTACACATCCTATGAAAAATGAAAACATCATGTGTACGTATGACTTACAGTCTCTAAGAAATGATGAAATTTTTTTTTCATCACCGCGTTACTTGAATGGGGATAAAGATTGAAATAATTTATATGCATGATAATTATTAAATTATATTTACTATTTAAAATTGAAAAACCTTCAACATATGTTCTATTTTTCACATTAGTGGAATGATAACATCTCTTGTTCTTCAATACGACATATCATCTCATCAATGTGATTTGATTTATTTCCTGTGTTCATCAGTAATAAAATATACAAAAAATATATAATATTATTATTTATGAAATTTATAAAACTAATATACTTTTGTAAATAATTAATATAAATCCAATTCCATGGAAGGAGGATATTCATGAAAAAAAATATTCATTTGAAAATAAAGCATTTGACACCCAAAAGAATGAAAATGAAGAAATTTTGTTAATGAAAAAGAAATAATATGTTACAAAAGGATTATATTAGATTTAATTTCTAGAAAAAATAATCATATATTGTATTATTATATAATTATGTGTTAGTAATAAATCAATATCATTATTTATAACATTATAAAGGATGTTAATGTATTCACAACCAAAGGGAATTGTATGGTCAGGGTTTCTCGCCTCCCATTTACTTCTGTGAGATCTATGCCTTATTGACCAAAAATTTCATTTATGTGTTATTCTTCCATATTGATATTTCATATCATTAATATATTTATATATAGGGTATTCCATTTATAATTTAAAAAGTATTAATTTCATGGGGAATATGATTCATTTGATTACAAGTAAGTAAAGTATTAAATATCAATTTACACTCAATTGAGACTAATTTTTTATTATGAGCCAAATCACTTATATGTGGGGTATATTATACTATTTGAAAACTAATATTATGATATATTAATTATTCAGGTTATATTATTTTTTCCTTTTAAAAATTTCAACCAATGTTATTTGACATTAAAATTAACATGTGATAATTTTTTTTTTCAGTATTAATTTTTTTTGTGACTCTAAACATTATCTTGAATCAATCAATTTATTTTAATAGTTTAACATTGGAAATTAAGTTACACATAAATATAAATATTATTTAATCATGTATATGATTATATATTAAACTATATTATAGTTTTATATATGGTGTTTAATTTTAATGTTATTTTATTAATTTATGAAATATTGAAAAATATTTATCTTTTTTTAAATAATGTTTTTATGATACTTCACATTGTTTATAAGACAATTTGGTTATTTGGAAAATCATTATTTCTTTAGAGTGGATGATATAGTTATAGACCAGTTGTATATAACCACTCAATTCATCAGTAGTCCAATGTTATGTTTCTGTTTAGCATATAATAAACAGGTTTCTACCTGTAGATTAATCTCTCTTATGAAATGACTTAATGGTAGTGGTTCATATTAAAAATACATAGAATAAAATAATTAATAACATACAAAATTAAAAATAAAATTATTAATATGTAGTGTATTTTTACTATAATAAAATATATGAATGTATTTGATTTTCAGTTTACTAATCAAATGGCATGGGTGGTAAGTTACATACCCATGAAGGATAATTATGATCATTGATTAACTATTACTTAAACTTTATTTTACCCATTCTTAGAATTTGATATCAACTTTATATTCATTGATTTTCCTTGATTATTAATAAGTATTATATGAATGGGATTTCAAGGAATCATTTTATTATATATTGTTAAGTATTATGTTATAATATATTTTCACAACATAAAATTGGTATCATGTATTTGTTATTGTTATCCAAAACTACTAAGCTCTTCGGTAAAATGAGTTTTTAATTTTGTATATATACCAATGTAATAAATTATGGAACATGGTCTAGGTTTCAGGATTTGTGTTCATTATTGTCGGTAACATATAATTTTCAGTAAAAAAGTTGGGAACATGTTTGAAGAAATATTTTATTAAGTTAAATATCTCTAAGTTATCCTTTAAAGATATTTATATAAAAACAACCCAAATTTTTTTTTAATGATTATGAAAATAGGTAAGCCTAAATTTTTCAATTTATTTTATTGATTTCTCTATTTTTGGTATTATAAATTATATTTCATAATTATATGATCTAATTTAATGTATACTGTCATTTAGAAATTTATACATGAAAAAATAATTTGAGAATCATAGTTTAACATGATCCAATGAGTATGAATAATAACATATTTTATGTTCTTCATCCATTATTTTGATGGGATGTGGTTTCCCAGGCATTATCATCATTTAAGATGATAATATCATGATATTCCAAGATATAAAAATAACTAGCAATGTTCTACTTATTCATATACAATTACTATAAAAAGGACATTTTTGGGGAAAGGACTGATAAAGGGAAAAGGTAATGAATTATTTTCCCACATCTGATAATTGTCGAAACCAACACCCTAGTAGTTTTATAAAAAGGCAGTGTGTTTGGTACATCTGTGGAGTGAAATGACACAATGTTATCTATTTCATGTTAAATAAAAAGTATTCTAATGTCCAATTAATCAACTCTAGTGATATGGTCTATGTAGAAATGAATAAAAAATGTTTCAAAGGAATACACATCAAGAGAAGATAATGGAACGTAGTTAAGATTATATTATTACCACTATGAAAAGATAATATTAACGTGTTTATATTCAATAATTATATTATATGTGTCATTTATCATTGATTTATTAGATATATAAATTATATAAAATTTGAGGATTAGACTTCTATACATTTTCATTATGGATTTAAATTTATCTTCTGAACGTTACCTTAAAATGTGAATCATTGTAAAGTTGATACTCATGAATATACATGTTCTTGGGAAATATAATCCATAATATGGTCTAGATATTTTTGTAATTGTGATAGAATAATGATATTTATAATTTGGATAAATTGAATTGGATATTTAATACTACCTGAGAACTGGTTATTGATTTTTTTGACAATGTACTTTATACACTAATTGATGGATTTTACAAAAAAATTATGATTTAGAAAATATATACAATAATTAGTGTTTTACAAAATGAATAATGAATATAAACCTTTTTTAAATAAGTATTTATGGAAATTCATGTTATTACCATGTTTCAAGAGAGTACATTACCAATGTATTCTTATGCTTGTAATGTGATTTAGAGCTATTCATGTTGTTTAGATTAAAAAAATATTATTTTTTATTATCTAGTGACCTTGTTTTGAAAGATTCATATCATAATATTTTAGAAAAGTTAACAATTTATGAAATGGATTGTGTTAATCTATGTATGATATGCCCTATATATTTATATACCACATCATCATATTATAGAAAATGTGCTAATTGATGTATTATAAATAGTTTTAGGCCTAAAAACATGAGATTATTCTTCTAGAAATGAAATGAATAAATAATATTTAATTTCTCAACTTCTTATCTTGATAGCTAACGAATCCATTAGCTCATGGAGAAATATTTTGGAAGAAGAAAGTTATCCATTTTCACATTCCACCAATAAATTAATAATACTTTAACACATCAATTTTTTTTTCTTTTTTATTGTTAAATTTATAATGAATATGTTTTATATCATTCTCAATCAGAACTATATAGGTATACTTCTCTTCTGTGTCCATATTTTCTTATCTGAGTACAATTTCTATATTTGAATCCCAATTTTTTTAGTGAACTTCATATTTCCCTTTCCTTCTCATTAAGAAGATTTTTTATTTATCCCTTTTATAAATTGGGTTTCCTAGAAAGTAATTTTCATATATAGCCCTCTGATTTCCATTGGGAAATTTTAAATTTCATTGATGAAATTAATTTTATGAGGGAATAATGTAGCACCAAAATATCTTATGGTATTTATCTTTATAAATATATCATCTTTGATTACATGAGTTTCATGAAACAATGATATTAAATAAACCACAATATAATAATATCTTTATTATTTAAAAATATGATTATCTCCTAAATATTAAATTGGATGTTATGAATATGATATAATAAATTAGTAAAATATTTGATTTAATAAATTGGTTACCAATTCATTATAAATTAATATAATAAAAAATTGAATATAAAATTATTTATTTCATAAAACAAATTTATTACGCACCTATGGTGTTTTATCCTAATAGTTGATTTAATTACTATCAGGGGATGTCATTGAAGAAATTTATATATTATTTATTTTACCAAATATTTGAAATTATTCAAATTTATTTGATATTCATAAGATAAGAAAAAATCCCACTATATTCATATTGATGTTTATTTTTATAAATATGTTTTTCAACAATTAGTGGAAGATTTTTTTTAAATCTATTTTGTACAATTTTATAAATTATATTGGGAAATATAATTTTATTTTATAAAAGTGGACGGTGAAAATTATTGTACAGTTAATTGATCTCATTTTTATTTATATTTTAATTTATAATTCTATTTTTTTGATTCTATGTTTATCATTGAGTTGTAGGTAACGATTTGGTGAAAAATGGGAGTTTTAGGAAAACAATAGGTGGTTCAGGGTTGTTACAGTGTTTGGAAAATGGTGCACCCTTGTCAAGGGAACCGTGTTGCCAAATATAATTTTTGGATAGTGGCGAACTGCACAATTGTGCATGCTCTGGTAAATGTTTGGTCTAAGTTTGAGGTGTGTGCCACAAGGATAGTGAGGGGTGCACTATTTTCTCATGGTTTGGAAGTATGTGTGCTTCGTCCAGGCCATTAAACATTTGGAAATGATCCCGGTAGCTCAGGACGTCCTTCCTGACTGTCTTCGTCAATAGTTTCAGATGCTGTGTTGCAACCCGTATCATAGGGATCATTCTAGGACTACTCCAAGCCTACCTCCCAAAGGCCTAGGGATGGGGACTACCACCAAAGTCATTATCCCACAAGTGAGAGGAATTTCCCATTGTACCTGTACTCATACACATAACTCAAGGACAAAGGTACTAGAAACGTAAAAACCAAAGAATCCAAACATGAAATCCTTTATGTAAACAAAAAAAAGAGTATAATGGAATGTAAAGTACAGGGAGGAATCCTGAGCCAGTATACATGCCCACAAAATGAAAAACAAAACAAAAGTAAAACACCATGTTCCTTATGCTCATCTGCCTGGAAACCTACTTTGAAGGTATGATGGAGGAAGCTTTTTGAAACTGTTGAGGTACACCTCATCTATCAGATCTCAGTAAACACTACTAGGTCCAAGTCCACCCTAGACTCTGTTGATGTGTTTCTTATCAGTACAAGACATGACACATGAAAGAAAATCCTGTGCATGGGTGAGTAAAACAATACTTAGAATGAGACCATGAAACCCTAACAGTAAATCAAAAGGAAAAAACACCAGGCAATGCACATTAATCACTACTCATGTATATTACCAGAAATATACCATAAACATTCATATATACTAATCTCATCCCCTAAGAAGTAGAAGTTCCATCATTTTAGCTAGTACGAGGATTATCACACATTTCTCATGTTTTAACACATAAACCTGGAGTACATACTCTATGAGCTCACCATCCCTAATCGTAGTCGTCCAAGGGATACACACCGTCATGTAAATTTTAATAGGTCCAACACTAGTGCCCAAAAGTAGTGGTCTAGTAATTACATCCTTACGCCTGATGCAAGAGTAATGAAACACAAGCGAAGAGGCCCGATCCTCATCACTCCACTCATTTCATGGTGCTCTACTTCAAACTAACTTGCAATACCTCAATCGCTCAAGTATGTAGTATCACGCACCTTTTTCAATTGAGGGAGAACTAACTCTTATCTAGGTACTGTTTTCATAAAAAGGATGGGCACGTACCTCAGAACTCTGTCCGACAGCCAAGGGAGATCAATCTCTAATTGAGGACACGCTCCATACATGGCAGGGGAGTACAACTCAGTGACAAGATGACACATTCCCTAGTAATTCATGGGAGTACTACTCACGAAGGACCAACACAATGCATAAACAAGGTTTTAGAACTTTTTATATAGAGGACCAAAACCCTACCCGGTATGGGAGTGCCACACAGTGACTAGAGGACCTACACCCTGATAATGTAGGGTAGTATTGACTTCATGAGTTTTTTTACTATTGGGGACCCACACCCCATTACGTTTGGGAATATTCGACCCCATGCTAGAGGTCCCACTCTATGGCATGGAAGGGGGTGCTGACTCTTCCGTAACATTGCATAAGGAGAACCCGCACCCTAAAACGGTTGTGGAGTAAGGGATCTCTATGCATTAAATATGGATGACCACCTCCCTAGTCTAATAGAGGAGTAGCGACTCCAATGATAGAGTGGCCTCTCCCTCGCATGGTTGGAGAGTATCGAATCTTCCTTTATGAACATCTCTGAGATCTTGTTCCCTAAAACGAGGGGATTCTAGCCTCTACTAAAGAATATGGATAAAGAGTACCCACACATTGATTCATAAAGGTAGTAACTTTCTTAACATCTCACGAAAAGAATCAACCTGATTCTACCCAAATATTATTTACACTGAAAGGGAATAATCCTCAAACCAAAGAGGCCTCCCTCTAAAATTATCAGAAAAACAATTAGAGTATAGCAAATGGACCTTCTCACCCAACAGATCCTAATGCCATAGAAGGCTCGTCTAATAGAAATCGTGGTATAATGTTATGAGAATTTGTTTGAAATGGGGGGATGATTGGGTCTAATTCTTATCTGACCTGGCCCACCAGCACAACCTAGCATGAATCCAAGTGGGCCGACTCCATTATCCTGAACATGGGTCAGCCATGTCCGTCAAGCATTAGTCAGTGCCAGATGGCGCCACCACCCTTGTAAACTGGTCTGATCACTTTGACCGATTAATCTAGAACGACCAGCATCATTACAGTAGGTCTAGTTCATGTTTCATCTTCTTCAAGTGATTCTGTAGTAACCCCCTCTGCAGTGCACCACAATATGCCACCAGTGGATCAATTTAATTTTTCATGGACCACCAGACATGACCTGGTGGTCTGTTCTTCGATCTGGAGGGTGATCTGGAACCAGCAGGACACATTCTTCACAACCTGGTTCTCCAAAATCTCATGAGATCCCATTTTCCCGAAAGCACTTGATTTGTGACATTACGTGCATCACTTTGGTCCACCAACCATCAGTCATTGTATCACATTCGAGATGTCTTATATGTCCCTGATCAAACATGTCTGGTCATTGCACCAAGGATAGTTGCAAAATGATCAATAATTCACCAACCCATGAACAATGTGAATAACGTGGGAGAGAAAAGCACTAAAATTAAACTGAGGATCAAACATCATTTTTCTTTTCATTACTGCCTCAACCCAATCTTTTAGAAGGACCCTGAAAAATAAAAGAAAAATATGACCATATGAATGATAAAACTAAGAGTCAACCTATTCGTGGGTTGATCGGAGTTTTTATTTACAAACAATGAATGGGGGAGAATTTAATTCAAATAAAAGAACATACATATAATTTGGATATCTATAAGGCATATATTGAAGATTCATTTCCATGTCGATCCTCTTTCAAAAAAAAATAAATCGATTATCCACGTCTGACATTCCATTAAATCCAATTCATTGATCACTCAATCGTTGGTCGTTCTACAACAAAATCTTCAAGGCTTCTCAACATAATCTTGCATCCCCCTGACCATGTAACCTAGAAAATCCACTAAATGGTGAATCAGAATTCAGAATTTTATATTATGTTGCATCAAAAAATAGATACACTATTTCATTAATTAAATAGAATTTTGGTTTCATTGCGTCACATGTTGTTTCATTGTATTGGTTTCGAGAGGTCAAAAAAAACAGACAATTTTATTTTATAATTTTTTTATTAAAAGTCTAAAATCTGAATTTTTCAGTCGAGCCGTGCTGGTGGATGTTCTATCCATTCTTAGGTAATTTCATTGTTCTGGATGCAATAGTGCCCTCATATTTTCTATCGGGGCACCAGTTCATGTGTTTCCAACAACCGTGCACCAGTTCCATTTTAATTCACTTAAAAAACTCAAAAAGTAACTATCACCCTCAACCCATTCTAGTGAATGTTTAGCATCACCTAATGGAAACAAAATCTCACGAGCTCGATGGTAGTCTCAAATTTCCAATCCGAGTTACCATTTATGAGTTATTAGTATTTTAAAAAATAATAAATGTAACTTAATTAATTTATTTATGGCCAAAAACAATCTTCCATTATGGGACAAAACCATCTATAATTAGGACCTTTCTAGGAAAACAATGCCTATCCCAGTTCCATGGTTCCCATAAATGTTACATTCGAGCACCGGTTCGAAAGGTAGAAAAACCATCTCAGACCTTTAATTAATAAACATAGAAATTGTTCGAAAATCTATTCCAGAAACTTTGGGTCTTATAACTACATGTTGTCTCAAAGCATAGTCTTGTAAAAATCCCATTTAAATTCGAAAAAAAATCCCATGGAATTCTTGGTCATTAAATTCTCCCCATGTTAATTATTTTCATCCATGAATAGAAAAATACAAAACCTATGTGAATAAAAATGAGTTCATCAAGAGTATCTATGCTACTTACAAGAACTCCCCTTAATGAACCTTCGTGATTGACCACTTCCATGTCTAGATTCTGTGAGGAAAACATCGTGAAACAACATGAACATGTCTTTCTAGCTGTGACATGTGGGAAAATAACTAATTACATTGATCTATTAGAAGTCATAGACTCTAGTGTCTCACCCACATTTTTACCTAACATTGATACAAATATAAAGCCATAGTGTACATCCACCCTTGGATGAACTATTCTAAAGAAGCAACAAGTGTTATGCGTTCATGGTTTATACTAAATTTTTATAGGTATTTAAGAATGAAACAAGGCATTCAAAGAGATCCCAAAATGATGTTGTAAGAACAAGACACCACCACTATGAGATCCCAACAAAAACTATCACCTCCAAGATTCAGGTCACACTATCAGTGCTATTATGTGATCAACTAGTATCCTCTAGAATTTGTCTCAAAGTATGAGGGTCAAGTCCACAGTCTAACCGGAACCTCAAATTCTCAAACAGAAGTTATGAAAAAATGGATCACTATAACATGTGTCTCCTTAAAAAGTATCCAGAATAAAAGACACAGATCATACCCGAAATATCTCCAGGAAAATCATGGTCATATTCCATGATTCCATGCAGCTGTCCTCCCACTCGACCTCTGGATCCATGAGCCTGGTGTAGACCACCTCTTATTTCTCGTCCATCTCCTCTGCCTCTCACACCATATTGTGAATCTCCAAAATCCTAGTGATGTCTCCTCCAAAGATGATCATCTACCATCTCTCTCTCAACAACAAGGTAGGTTGTACAATCTTTATCTTGATGTCCCATTACATTTGAATCATAAAACCACCCATATTGTGGCGGATCTTCTACATGGCATATCTCATGTGCCACAGAACCACGTGCCTATGTTTGGGAATGGGTATTCCTCCTATACCGCGATCTTGTCACCTATCATCTGATAGCTCCACCAAAAACCTCAACCTCATTACCTCTACTATATGTCACATCCATTTGCCTCTCTTCCAAGTATCTCTCAACCAAAATGTCTTTATCTAGCACCTAACCATATAGTGGTATGCTATGTGGTATCATTAATGACCGGATCTCCCAAAATAGTCCCTACATGAATTTCTAAGCCTTGAAGTAAGGGTCCTACACCATATCCATAGAGTAGCAAGAAAGATACATTAAACATGAATAGTACTCTACTACTATCATGATGTCATGTCGTAGGTGCAGTAGCTCCTGTATACGCACAGAGAATAATGTCAATGGGATTAAATCCTAACAGAAGAGGCACTCAATGTCAATAGAGGAGAGGGTCACCTCATCATGCCTATGTATTATTAAGGTCTATCATCGTCCTGCTAATCATTATAGAAGGCTTACAACTAGAACTGTCATCTAGTGGAGATGCGTCATAACTAGTTGGAAGACTCATGTAACTACCTCAAGCCAATCCCCTACTACCTGAGGATCTATATCACATCAGACCAAGAGAGGTATCTGCCTCTAGAACTCATGTTTCACACTCATCATATGTGAGTAATCCACTGGTAGCACTAGAGGAATCTACTTATCGATGGGTGGCTGCATCACTGGTGCACCACCCGGAGGTAACATCTAATATTCAGTTCCATGCACAGAATCCCCCACTCATGGTGGATCATCATCATGATCACGTTGTAGAATCCTATATATTTGTCATCATGTTGGCATCCTGAAATTTGTCAAGGTGAACCACATTGAATGAGTATATATAGATATATGACTCAAGAAGTATATGGAAATAACAACTATTCCTACATGATAAATGTACCATTTATTTCCCCACAACTAGTGTTCCCATTTACCGATTCTAAAATACAGTGCCAATTTTCTTGGTGTATGTATCTGTCGGCTTCCGCAGCAACACTAGAGTCCCTAGCCAAATAGATGAACACATAACACATAACACTCTTTCCCAAAACTATAAATAAAATTCCCCCTGTATTAGTGGTAGAACCGATGACTTCTGAAACCAATTTGACACGACCCATCCTCAGGGGCCCGTGACTTGACTACCTTAGGCCCACCTCCCAAAGCCATGGGCTGGAGACTAGAGTTGAAGGAATTATCGCACAAGTAAGAGGAATTTACCTGAGTACCATTACACATGCACACAACTCCCTTTCAAAAATATTTTTAAATGTAAAATCCAAGGACATCGTGCATGGAATCGTCTATGTTAAACAAAACCAATGCACAATGGTAATTTAAGTACAAGGTGGAATCCCAAGCCTATATAAAACCCCAAAAAGAGAAAAAAAATACAAAAGTAAAATACCAAGTCCCTGATACTTGTCTACATTGAATCTTACCTGGTGGGTAGCTGAAATGTAGCTTACAGTAGTTGAAGAAGTACACCTCCCCTATCTGATCGTGCTGAACACTACCATTTCATATTCCACCACGAACTCTGTTGAAGTGTTAGTCGTTTTCACAAGACATGACACATGTCGTAAATTCCCATGTAGGGTTGAGTTAAATAATAATTAGTATGAGACTCTGAAATCAAAACATTTGTGTATATGAGAGAAACAGAAAATCAATGCACATTCAGATCTAATCCGGTATATGCACATACATATACCATGAATATCCATATATACTTGTATCAATCACTATAAAGCCTAATGTCCAACCTTATAGACATAAATAAGAGTCACACAAAAGTTTCAATGTGTAGAACATAAACCTAAAGTACATGCTCCATGATCTTGGCATCACTGATGGTCCCCATACAAGTAATATAATCCATCAGGTACTTTCAACTAGGTACGATTCTAGTTCTTTACACTAGGGTTCTAGTCATCACAACCTTGCACCTAATCCAAGAATAAGGAAACCTATGTAAAGATTCTTGATCCTTTTCACTATGCTCAATTGAGGGAGCACTGCTATAGACTAGCCTGAAATACCTCATTGACTTCTATATGAAGTGTCCTACACCTCAGTCAATCGAGGGATCACTATATCATATATTGGTATTATTTTAATCTTGTAAATGGAACCGCTCCACTCTAATGAGTCTAATAGCAGAGGGGATCTATCTCGAATAAAGGACCTGCAGCCTACTTATTAGTGGAGTAATACTTAGTGGCTAGAGTACTTGCGCCCCAGTAAGAAATGGGAGTACTAGTAATGAAATACCCACAACCTATATCGACAGGGTACTACAACTTCGTTTATCCAGGACATGCACCCTACTGGTATGGGAGTTCGACTCTGTGACTAGAGGACCCGTACCCTGGTAATATTGGGGAGTACTGACTCAGTCAGTTGATTCACTATGTGGGAACAAAAACCTTATATGTTATGGGAGTACTGACCCCAGACTAGAGGACTTCCACCCTGTCATGGAAGGGGAGTACCAATTGTAATGTAGCACTGCGTAAGGAGGACCCCCACCCGAGAACGACATGGGAGTACCGACTTCTACAATATAGGACCAACTACCAACCCGATTGGGGAGTACCAACACTATATGTGTTAGATATGGAGGAAATTGTCCCAAGTTCAATAGGGGAGTATTGACTCCCAGTATATAGGACCAGCTCTTTGGCATGGTAGGGGGTACCGACTCTTCCATTACGAACATCCTTGAGAACATGCACCCTAAAATGTGGGGAGTCTTATATCTACCAAAGTAGAGGGATACAGAATTCATGTGCCTTGAGTCATCAAGAGAGAAACTGTCCTCAAATATTATCATTAAAATGAAAGAGATTCTATGAGAAGACTTCCCATACTGAGAAATCATACTCTTAATATTGACAAGGACGCCCTCTAACATTCTCAAAAAATTAATTACAGTATCTCAAACTGACTATATAATCGCATGGGTTCAAACTAAGAAAATTACTCATCAATGAAATTCCCCTAATAAATGTTATATGTTTTTTTAAAACAAGGGAGGGTGGGCTTTAGGTTCAGTCTGACCTTGTCAGACTGATCCAACTAGACCTGGTCTAACATGGGTCACACCTCACCCAAACTGGTTAGGACTGAACCGCCTGGATGAGTACGACCCACCAAAAAATCCCACATGTATTATAGCAAGCATTCTCTATCAGACTCGACACAGCTCAGCCATGTCCATCTAGCACTAGGCGGTTCCAATATGGCACTACAGTAAATGGAAATCAATCAACTCATGGAGAGTAATTCTTCCAAAAATCCTTGTAGCTTTTCCAACGGTCTATGTCATGATGTGAATTTGGTCATGGCTTTTTCACGTTCCTGCCTCCATCACCCCCACTACGACACACCCCTGTGGATTTCCGCTCTATGGTTCAAAAAGTGGCCAATTCCACCTAATGTCTTCATCAACACCAGCAACATAGGCCTAGATAACTTTTCTACAGACCGCAGAACACACTCTGTTGGTATGTTCTTCCATCCTTAGGATGATCTGAAACCCTAATGTCATATTCATAATTTCCTAGGGCTCAAAACTCCCTTATGATCCCTTCCACTAGAAATCACTCAATTGTCGGAATTTCATGCACCACTTCAGTCCAACCACCATAGGTCATCATCGCTCCTTCTCCGTGTCATGTTCTTCTAAGATCCAAGATGTCAGATCATTGTGACCAGCATGGTTGTGCAATGATAAACCATTATCCAAACCATGAAGAACATAATGAAATCATGGGAGAAAAGAATGATAATCAACCTTAGGATCAATCCTTGGTCATGTGTTCCTTCGGGCCTCGACCCAATTTGTTAGAAGGATGATAAAAATGAAACAAAAATATTCTCACATGAATGATAAAACCACAAGTCAACCTATTTGTGGGTTGATCCATGTATTCCATTTTAAACCAATAATGATGGGGGGGGGGGGGGGGTTAATTCAAATAAATTCCCCTACCTAGAGTTCAGATCTCTCAAAGGTGTAGATTGATGTTATGTCGCCACATCAATCCTCATTACACTAACAATCATAAATCACTAACTTCTAATGCTGAGCATGGTCCTTTTTATTGACCCATCAATCATTAGTATTTATTCAATGAATTCTTCAAGGGATATCAACAAAATTCATCATGCACCCCCTGACCATGGATCCTTGCAAATCCATTAAATCAATAATTTTGATTTAGAATTTTCTATTACAGTACGTTCAATATGGGTTACACCTTTTCATTATTAAAAAATTATATTCGGTTATTTGTGTTATAAACCATTTCACTATAATGGTTTCCAGTGTACAAAAAAACAGGTTTATTTTATATAAATTTTTTCTTAAATTTCCAAAAACTATCTTTTTCATTCGACTTGCAATAGTTGATGTTGAGTCATTTCATAGGTAATGTCACTGTTCCGGACACAACGGTGCCCTCTGATTATCAATAGGTGAACTGAATTTTATGTTTTCAAACACCTCACACCCGTGCCATTTTAATTCAATTAAAAAAACACTAGAAAAAAATTCCATCTCAACCCCTGATAGTCAATGTTAAGCCACGTCTAATAGAAACACTCCCTCACGAGCTCAAATGAACTCTCATATTTAAAATACATGTTACCTTTAAGTTTTTATAAGGGTTTTAACATAAGATAATTGTTACTTAATTTGTTCATTTATGACCAATAAATAACTTCCACTATTGGACAACACCAGCCAACGTTAATCCCTTTACCTTGGGTTCTATGATTCCCTCAGATTATATATCCAAGAACCCTTTCAAAATATAAAAAAAACCTACTCACGAGTTTAATAAGTAATCTTTTAAAAATATTGAAAATACATTTTGGCCACTACGGGCCTCATAATTACATTCTTCTCAGAGCCTGGTCTCGTAATGATCCCATTTATATTTTAAAAATAAAATTCATGGAATTCTAGTTCATTCCATGTTGGATCAGTTGTGTCCCATCAGTGTGGTATGATTGGGCATCTTTTGTCGATAGGTTAAGACCCACACAGATCATTCTATTGGTGTGGACACATGGGATACATTTAATGGTTATATAGTGTCACACATTCTTATCAGTGTGTGGCATGATCTATTACTTCCATTTGGTGTGTTATCCCAGTTTGAGTTGTCTAGGATTGTGGGATATCAGTATGATGGATAGGATAGTAAAACCATATCAAAATTAGTGATGAGTCAATTTCAGGAATAACTATATTATAGTGGATATTTCCATACTCAATTAGATAAAAAACATAATGTTTATGGTCAGGAAACTGTGGGAATGGAGGTAGGACATGAGATAGTTCAATGTATTGTTTTTACTGCATTGTTTGTAGTTGTTGTTTTTTTGAAACTGGTTCTTCATCTTCTTTTATCTCTACATATCTCATAAATGTGTTAACATTTTCAACCTGCCTTATTTTTTATGTGATATAGTTGGTGACGCCAATTGGTATGAAATAATAGTAGGGTATTAGGTGTATATATTGTGCACTCACTTTGTTAGGGTCGAGTGGGAATTGGTTTTCCTTTATTAGAGATGCAACTATTTTATGTGATCCTTATTTAGTATCTCATGGCGTGATTTAAGGAATATAATGATAATTATAAGTGATGAGTGAAATTCTTGGAACCTAATGGGGGTACCCATGTTTTTTATAGTGCATGAGATCATCGGGTAGGTCATACTAGTCCTCCACATCTAGAATGTAGAAAAATATTTTTTCATCGGTCATCGCTCATGTTGGAGGAAAACGGTGTCTCTCTTGAGGGTTGATTATGTCATTGGGTGGATGAGTACCCAAATTGTTTTCATGAGTATTATTTTTTGGATTTTTTTTTGATTAGGATGTCATGTTCATTATTGATTTATCATCAGGAAAGAATTTGTTAGTTGTTTTCTTTCACTGTATGTCCCTAAACAAGTTGATGGAATCAAATAAACTATGGGATGATTTAAAATCCAATATATTCATTCTCCAATGAATATATCATTGGGCTTTGATAGTTATATTTTCAAATAAGACAAATGGAACACTCGGATTATGAATTTATTTCAAAAATTTAAAAGAGGAGATCATAAAGAAAAAGTATCCATTACCCTACATTGACGAATTATTCTACCATCATAAGCAGGATATATCGATCACATGAATATGCCCTGAGTTTTGGTAATCACTATGTCAGTTTTAGATATACTGATATTAAGAAAAAAAAATTTAGAATTCAGTAGGACCATTTTTATTATTTGGGAATTACTTTTGGGACTGAAGAATTATATATAAATCTTTTTGGAATTTATGAATAGTTTGTTCAAATTTTATATCGACTCATATGTCGTGGTATTCATGGATGGCATCCAGGTTTATTCTAGATCTTCTTAGGACCATAAATGGAATTTGAAGATCATGTTGGTCACTGTAACACCTGAGACTTTTATGTTATCAAAGGAATCTTTTTCTACACAACACTTGCTTGGCTTTCTTTACACGCAATCGCGACCTTCCTCGATAGCTTGCGTCGTACGCAATACCGAGTTTCACTAAACAACAATATGCTATTAAAACTAGCCGTTATGAATAGTAATAACCACTTTTTGAAATTTTATAAATTTTATTTTTCAAAATGGACTTCATTTTTGGACTCAGAATATCGAAATTAGCCTAGGGTGAAATTTTGGTATTTTTCTAAAAACTTTCAATTTTTGATGAATAGTGAAACCACTAAGTGGTAGGTTAAAAACTGAATTTTTCATAAAACTAAATTTTACCGCTTCTGTGAATGGAATTTCAAAAATCCGACAGACACGGTTGATATCAGTAAGTAAAATGTGGTTCAATGAGATAAAAATAATTTTTTGGTGAATAGTAACATTTTACTATTTTTACCGCAGTTAATAGTAAATAGGGTAACTAAGGGTAAATATAATATTAATATTACCCTAAAACATGTCCTAATTCTATTGTACAAGTGTAATTTGACCAAAAACAATCTTAGGAATAAAATATGACCATTTAGGCCCACTTGGATTAGATTAGGACATTTATTATTAATTTATTTAAAGAAGGGTTAAAATAGTTAAAATCAAAGTTTAATAAGTAAATAATTTTTAATATGGGGTTATACATAAGATAAATTCAATTGTAAATATTCATTAGAAATCTAAAAATATTTCCTACATGATGGTATTTTATTTGTAATTTTTGGACATCAAATAAGTTAATTTATTTATGACACAAAGATGATGCAGTAATTATCTTATTAATGAAATATTGACATAATTGATAATATAAATACCAAAATAAATGTAATTTAAGACTTTTTATGAATTCCACTAATTTTCTAGGTTATTATGATATATTAGTTTTGATTTAATCAACTTGGTTCGAACATATAATTCTGTTATGACTTTCACAAAAATTATATATCAAATAGTGTCAAAATTGACACAAAATAGTTTTTAAATCAAATATTATATTATTAATTGATATTTTATTCCTAAAAATCTAAGGTTCGGCCAAATGACTTAGATAAGGATATATATATATTAATAATAAACAATTTGGGGTTCGTTTGGCATGTTATAGTAATTTTATTAACCATATAGTGAAAGAAAACAAAAAGATATGGTAAAAGTTAAATTATTTAACTTAGAGTTAAATCTAATTGATAAGGTTAAAATAATACCCTAAAACTTTAGCTTCGAAATAAGACCCTTTGGAACCATTATAAACCGATTTTGACTTTAATATAAAATAATATTTTGAGATATTCTTAAGGTGCCCCTCTCCTCCCTTATAAAAGGGTACCTCCTCCCCCTCCTCCTCACACCAATTTGAGCACTCAAGATCGGCCAACCCCTGCCATTTTCTCCTCTCCACTTCCCTAGAATAATCCTAGAGGTTCTGGTCTTCTTCAAAGACCAATCTTAGTTCCCTAAGTGGAGGATTCAAAGAGGCGTTCCAAAGAAGAGGATCTTCGGACACGTACAAAGCAAATCAGACCTAAGGTAAGGGAAATATCACAATCTCATTTTTATCCGAGATTGTTTATTCGTAAGTATTTACTGGGGTGTATTTTATCATCCATATCCATGTTCCATCAATATGTAATATTGTTTCCATCCACTTACAATAGTTTAAATCCAATTTTACCCTTCGGTGAGTTTTTAGTAAAGAATATGAATGGAATCTATTGTCGTTTTTTTCGTATGAGGTACATTTTGACTTTTCCGACAAAAGTACGAAGAATGTTTTTTTTAACTTATACGGCATGAATGGATTTCTAAAAAATTATTTCCAAGAAGCTTCCTTTACAAGTATTCAAGTTTATTTTTAATCAACTTCTTTTATTTTAAAATTGTATGACATGTTAAGAAAGGAAAAGTGTTTTTGAAGTAGAAAGGATATTTTCCTCTAGAATGAAGTTCAAGTATTTTATCAAAATTATTTTCCATCTAAGATAATAAAAGGGTTCTGTTTTTACCCCTATTATTACATGGATTTGATTATGTTGTGATGGAAACATTTTTATGAATTCCTTTATCTTATATGAATTGTTTTTGATGTCTTGTTATTTAAGAATCCCATTTTTATTACATGGGTTATGCGATGATGTATGATTTATGATTATGTGGCACACATAAGAAAGGATTCATTATAAGATGGGTGGGACCTATATCTCCCCCCAATGCATTGGGTAAAGATTTTATATCTCATGAGAAAGACATGGCTGGAACGATAGGTTATACTGGTTCAGTGAAACAGGACTGGAACGAGGGTGACTCGGTTCAGAAAGGGACTTTGTCCACTAAGATAGTCTTGGAAATGAGTCATGACTAACAAGAAATGATTTCCCATGATTATGTGTGCATGCCACAAAGTTTAAAGTTTTATGATATGATTATGGGGATCTCATTTTAACTTCTATGATTTGTTCCATGATCTCTTTTGCAGGTTTTGATTTTCAAAAAGATATGATATGATTTTTATTTCCTTTATTTTCTCTTGCTGAGCATTTGAGCTCACCCTTTTATGTTTTCTTTTCCCCAGGCCAGGAAGATGGATATTAAGTAGAATATGCTTAAAGGGACCCTAGATATGATGAAATAAATGGGAGATACTGTAGAAGATTTATGAACCAGTTGTTTATGTTTCCCAGTTTCTAAAGACACTATACCTATACGGTCCTTTGTTGTTTTGTCATATGTTGTAATAAGTGTGCTTCAATTTTGAAGTATTAACAATGTATGTAAAGTATGGGTCGTTATAGTTGGTATCAGAGGAAAGGTATAGTCAACCTTTGGAAACTAGGATGTGAAAGCCTTAGTAAGAACCCTAAGGATAAGTCTAAGCATAGAACACAATCTTAGTGTTTTAGAAATGGCCATGAATACCCTAGGATAAAACCTTAAGTGTTAAATTTTATCCTTTATTATGTGGTTTTCCTATTATAATTATTGTTTCTCACACTATTCTTCTTGGTTTTAGTCAATGGCTGGAACCCGAAGGAACCGTGTTAATGCGGAATGCGATGGGCAATGCAATGATTGTCCCCCTGAGCAACCAAACGATATGGGAGCTGGAATGCAAAATCTTGTAGCCATGCTCACACAACTTTCTCAAGCTATGAATCATGCAGGACTTCCAAACGAGCAAAGGAAGGAGCAACATTCTGTTGAATCCTTCATGAGGCAGCGTCCACCTTCTTTCAGTGGGTCTACTGATCCATTAGTTGCTGAACAATGGATTAGTACTACTGAAAAGGTATTTTCAGTTCTTCAATGTTCTGAACATGATAAAGTCATCCTAGCAGTGTATCGTTTGGAAGGAGATGCTGATCAATGGTGGAATCTTATTAAGAATACGAGGAAAAGGGATGAAATTGAGTCTATGGAATGGGACGAGTTCAAGAACTTATTTTTCAATAAGTACTTCCCTCATATTCTCCGAACAAAGATGGAGAAAGAGTTTCTTGAACTGAAGCAAAGGGATGATGAATCTGTTGGTACCTATGAAGCAAATTTTACAAGACTTGCAAGGTACGATTCTGGTATTATTATCCAACCTGAGAGAAAGATCGATCGATTCTTTAGTGGCTTAAAACCAAGTCTTTGAAGGGCATTAGCCATAAGGGACTTCAATAGCTACGAGGAAATCGTTCGATGTGCTCTCAAAGTCGAGATGGAGATTGGAGTAACCCATCAGTCACATGGGATTGATAAGAAGAGGAAGATGGAATTCAAAGGAAAATCTAAAGAGCACACTGAAAAGAAGATGAACTTTCCCTTATGCTCAAAGTGTGGAAAGAAACATGGAGGGAGTTGTCTTAAAGGGACATGTAAATGTTTTAAATGTGGAAAGGAAGGTCATCGGGCATTTGAATGCCGCGATAATGGGAAGAAGATGTATAATGATGCAAACAAAGGAAGGGATACACAGAATGAACCTACTACACTTCAATGTTTCAAGTGCAAGGAGATGGGGAATTATGCCAATCAATGCCCAAATACAAGGGTTGATGATGATGGTCGACGTCAACAAAATCTTAAGGCTAAAGACAAAGGAAAGTCACATGCAATTTCTATCAGCGATGTGGAGTACGATAACGAAGTGGTGAAAGGTGCACTTACCGTCCACTCTAAAGTAGAAAATGTTTTATTTGATTCTGGATCCACCCACTCTTTTATTTCTAATGAATTTTCTAAGGGTATCACCGTATTACCTCAACAATTAGATGTTGAGTTAGCTGTGACAACAACTAATGGCACAACAGTCGCATCAAAAGTTTATAATTCTTCTCTGATCGAAGTTTGTGGGAAAGTGCTTCCTGCAAATCTTGTGATCCTTCCATTAGTGGAATTTGACGTGATTCTTGGCATGGATTGGATTTCTCTACATGGAGCTCATATCAATTGCCAAAGAAGGGAAGTAACATTTCATATTCCAGATCAATCTACGATCGTATATCAATGCAAGGATGAACATAACCTTCCAGTGGAAATTTCATCCATCTTATGGGTATTGATTCCACTAAATGAAGGTTATTTATCTCAAATGGTTGGTGACAAACTCACGATTAAGAATATTCCCATTGTACGGGAGTTTGATGATGTCTTTCCGAAGGAATTACCGGGTCTTCCACCAAATCGTGAAGTTGAGTTTTCAATAGAACTCGTACCGGGTTCTTTGCCTATTTCAAAGACACCTTATAGAATGGCACCAATTGAGTTGCAGGAATTGAAGAAGCAACTCCAAGAGAATCTTGATAAGGGATTCATACGACCTAGTGTGTCACCTTGGGGAGCACATGTTCTATTTGTTAAGAAGAAAGATGGATCAATGAGACTCTGCATTGATTATCGAGAACTTAACAAGATCACTATCAAGAACAAATATCCTCTCCCACGCATTGATGACTTATTTGACCAACTACGAGGAGCTCAATACTTTTCCAAGATTGATCTTCGTTCAGGGTATTATCAATTAAGGGTCAAAAGGGAGGATATACCAAATACGGCTTTCCGTACAAGGTATGGACACTATGAATTTATAGTGATGCCATTTGGTCTTACTAATGCCCCTGATATCTTCATGGATCTAATGAATAGAGTCTTTAGAGACTATCTTGATCAATTTGTGGTAGTCTTTATAGACGATATTCTTGTCTATTCAAAGAGCAAGGAAGAGCATGAAGATCACTTGAGAATTATATTGAAGACCCTGGGAAAGGAGAAGCTTTATGCCAAATTTACCAAGTGTGAATTTTGGCTTCAAAAAGTTGCATTTTTGGGTCACATAATTTCAAAAGAGGGGATATTTGAGGATCCAGAAAAAACAGAGGTTATCGAAAGATGGTCGAGACCAACAATAGTAACTGAGATCCGAAGTTTTCTTGGTTTGGCTGGATATTATCGACGTTTTGTAAAATATTTTTCACGATTATCTAATCCACTCACCAAGTTGACTCGGAAAGGAGTTAAGTTTGTCTGGACAGAGGAATGTGAAGAGAATTTCAAGGAGTTGAAAAGAAGGTTATCTAGTGCACCTGTGCTCACACTGCCTTGTAGTGGAGAAAGGTTTGTGATCTACAGTGATGCATCCAAGAAGGGATTGGGGTGTGTTCTTATGCAAAATGATATGGTGATAGCTTATGCCTCACGACAGTTGAAAATCCATCAGCAAAATTACCCAACACATGATTTGGAGTTGGTTGCGGTAAACTTTGCATTAAAGATTTGGAGGCATTACCTTTATGGTGAAAGGTGTGATATTTATACTGATCATAAAAGTTTAAAGTATATATTCACACAAAAGGAGCTGAATATGCGCCAAAGAAGATGGTTGGAGATGATTAAGGATTATGACTGCTCAATCCATTACCACCCTGGGAAAGCAAACAAGGTGGCAGATGCATTAAGTCGACAAGACCATGCTAGTTTATCCATGATGAGGATCACAAAAGATCCAATATTTATGGATTTACAAAGGATGGATCTTGGAATTATAATGTAAGGGGAAAAATCTTATCTTTCTCAAATGAATGTTCAACCATCTATACATGTGAAGATTAAGGAGGCACAGAAAGAAGATGTCGAGTTACAAAAGAAGGTGAGAAATGTTCCTGAATTCAACCTTGATTGTGATGGGATAATAAAGTTCAGGAATCGGGTTTGTGTTCCTCCCATCCCCTAATTAAAGAAGGAGCTGCTGGATGAGGCTCATAGTTCTTCATTCTCTATTCATCCTAGAAGCACGAAGATGTATAGGGACCTGAAAGAGTACTTCTGGTGGGATGGCATGAAAAGAGATGTTGCTGAATATGTCTCTCGATGCTTGGTTTGTCAACAAGTTAAAGCTGAGAGACAGAAGTCTAAGGGGATGTTACAACCATTACCCATACCCGAATGGAAATGGGAAAACATCACTATGGACTTTGTCAGAGGACTTCCTAAAACATCCAAAGGAAATAATGCTATTTGGGTCATAGTTGATCGTCTTACAAAGTCTGCACACTTCATTGCTATTAGAGAGGATTTCTCTCTAGATCAGCTTGCCAGGATATAAGTAAAGGAAATGGTAAGATTTCATGGAGTACCACTTTCTATTATATTTGATCGGGATCAGAGATTTACCTCGAAGTTCTGGTGAAGTCTTCAGCATACTCTAGATACAGAGTTGAGTTTCAGCACTGCTTATCATCCTCAGACAGACGGTCAGTCTGAGAGAACAATTCAAACCCTAGAAGATATGTTGAGAGCTTTCTCTATGAATTTCAAAGGAGGTTGGGATCAACACCTACCTTTGGTGGAATTTTCTTATAATAATAGCTTTCACTCCAGTATTCAGATGGCTCCTTATGAAGCTCTCTATGGAATGAAATGCAGGACTGCAACTTGCTGGGATGAAGTTGGTGAAAGAAAGCTATTATGACCTGATCTCGTTGATGAAATGGCAGAAAAGGTTAGATCTATTCAACAACACATAATAGAAGCTCAGAGTCGACAGAAAAGTTATGCCGACAACCGAAGAAAAGACCTAGAGTTTGAAGTGGGTGATAAAGTGTTCTTACGAATATCTCCCTGGAAGAGGGTTATGAGATTTGGAAAGAAGGGGAAGTTGAGCCCTAGATATATCGGTCCTTTCGAAATATTGGATCGTGTTGGGATGGTAGCTTACCGATTGGCGCTTCCACCGAATCTCTCTCAAGTTCACGATGTGTTCCATGTATTTCTCCTGAGAAAGTACATACCTGATCCTTCACATGTACTCAGCTCAGAAGTTGTACCGCTGGAGCAAGATCTTTCTTATGAAGAACAGCCGATAGAGATTCTGGATCGTAGCAAAAAAGTCCTACGAAACAAGACCACTCGATTGGTGAAAGTTTTATGGAGGAACCACCAACTTGACGAAGCTACATGGGAGCTTGAGGATATGATGAGGGAGAAGTATCCTCATCTGTTTGTTACAAAGTGACGAATTTCGAGGGCAAAATTATTTTTAAGGGGGGTAGAATGTAACACCCGAGACTTTTATGTTATCAAAGGAATCTTTTTCTACACAACACTTGCTTGGCTTGCTTTACACGCAATCGCGACCTTCCTCGATAGCTTGCGTCGTACGCAATACCGAGTTTCACTAAACAACAATATGCTATTAAAACTAGCCGTTATGAATAGTAATAACAACTTTTTGAAATTTTATAAATTTTATTTTTCAAAATGGACTTCATTTTTGGACTCAGAATATCAAAATTAGCCTAGGGTGAAATTTTGGTATTTTTCTGAAAACGTTCAATTTTTGATGAATAGTGAAACCACTAAGTGGTAGGTTAAAAACTGAATTTTGCATAAAACTTAATTTTACCGCTTCTGTGAATGGAATTTCAAAAATCCATCAGACACGGTTGATATCAGTATGTAAAATGTGGTTCAATGAGATAAAAATAATTTTTTGGTGAATAGTAACTTTTTACTATTTTTACCGCAGTTAATAGTAAATAGGGTAACTAAGGGTAAATATGATATTAATATTACCCTAACACATGTCCTAATTCTATTGGACAAGTGTAAATCGACCAAAAACAAACTTAAGAATAAAATATGACCATTTAGGCCCACTTGGATTAGATTAGGACATTTATTATTAATTTATTTAAAGAAGGGTTAAAATAGTTAAAATTAAAGTTTAATAAGTAAATCATTTTTAATATGGGATTATACATAAGATAAATTCGATTGTAAATATTCATTAGAAATCTAAAAAGATTTCCAACATGATGGTATTTTATTTGTAATTTTTGGACATCAAATAAGTTAATTTATTTATGACACAAAGATGATGCAGTAATTATCTTATTAATGAAATATTGAGATAATTGATAATATATATACCAAAATAAATGTAATTTAAGACTTTTTATGAATTACACTAATTTTCTAGGTTATTATGATATATTAGTGTTGATTTAATCAACTTGGTTCGAACATATAATTCTGTTATGACTTTCACAAAAATCATATATCAAATTGTGTCAAAATTGACACAAAATAGTTTTTAAATCAAATATTATATTATTAATTGATATTTTATTCCTAAAAATCTAAGGTTCGTCCAAATGACATAGATAAGGATATATATATTAATAATAAACAATTTGGGGTTCGTTTGGCATGTTATAGTAAGTTTATTAACCATATAGTGAAAGAAAACAAAAAGATATGGTAAAAGTTAAATTATTTAACTTAGAGTTAAATCTAATTGATAAGGTTAAAATAATACCCTAAACTTGTCTAAATCCTATTGGTTGATAGGATTTTGACCCTTAACCACTTTAGCTTCGAAATAAGACCCTTTGGAACCATTATAAACCGATTTTGACTTTAATATAAAATAATATTTTGAGATATTCCTAAGGTGCCCCTCTCCTCCCTTATAAAAGGGCACCTCCTCCCCCTCCTCCTCACACCAATTTGAGCACTCAAGATCGGCCAACCCCTAGCATTTTCTCCTCTCCACTTCCATAGAATAATCTTAAAGGTCCTGGTCTTCTTCAAAGACCAATCTTAGTTCCCTAAGAGGAGGATTCAAAGAGGCGTTCCAAAGAAGAGGATATTCGGACACGTACAAAGCAAATCGGACCTAAGGTAAGGGAAATATCACAATCTCATTTTTATCCGAGATTGTTTATTCGTAAGTATTTATTGGGGTGTATTTTATCATCCACATCCATGTTCCCTCAATATGTAATATTGTTTCCATCCCCTTACAATAGTTTAAATCCAATTTTACCCTTCGGTGAGTTTTTAGTAAAGAATATGAAAGGAATCTATTGTCGTTTTTTTCGTACGAGGTACATTTTGACTTTTCCAACAAAAGTACGAAGAATGTTTTTTTAACTTATACGACATTAATGGATTTCTAAAAAATTATTTCCAAGAAGCTTCCTTTACAAGTATTCAAGTTTATTTTTAATCAACTTCTTTTATTTTAAAATTGTATGACATGTTAAGAAAGGAAAAGTGTTTTTGAAGTAGAAAGGATATTTTCCTCAAGAATGAAGTTCAAGTATTTTATCAAAA
The DNA here is from genome assembly GCA_963277665.1 of Viscum album. Lineage (NCBI taxonomy): Eukaryota > Viridiplantae > Streptophyta > Magnoliopsida > Santalales > Viscaceae > Viscum > Viscum album. The sequence goes on from OY728138.1 coordinate 1,081,815,048, forward strand.
TTATTTTCCATATAAGATAATAAAAGGGTTCTGTTTTTACCCCTATTATTACATGGATTTGATTATGTTGTGATGGAAGCATTTTTATGAATTCCTTTATCTTATATGAATTGTTTTATGATGTCATGTTATTTAAGAATTCCATTTTTATTACATGGGTTTTGCGATGATGTATGATTTATGATTATGTGGAACACATAAGAAAGGATTAATTATAAGATGGGTGGGGCCTATATCTCCCTCCAATGCATTGGGTAAAGATTTTATATCTCATGAGATAGACATGGCTGGAACGGTAGGTTATACCGGTTCAGTGAAACAGGACTGGAACGAGGGTGAATCGGTTCAGAAAGGGACTTTGTCCACTAAGATAGTCTTGGCAATGAGTCATGCCTAACAAGAAATGATTTTCCATGATTATGTGTGCATTCCACAAAGTTTCAAGTTTTATGATATGATTATGGGGATCTCATTTTCACTTCTATGATTTGTTCCATGATCTCTTTTGCAGGTTTTGATTTTCAAAAAGATATGATATGATTTTTATTTCCTTTATTTGCCCTTGCTGAGAATTTGAGATCACCCTTTTATGTTTTCTTTTCCCCAGGTTAGGAAGATGGATATTAAGTAGAATATGCTTAAAGGGACCCTAGATATGATGAAATAAATGGGAGACACTGTAGAATATTTATGAACCAGTTGTTTATGTTTCCCAGTTTCTAAAGACACTATACCTATACGGTCCTTTGTGGTTTTGTCATATGTTGTAATAAGTGTGCTTCAATTTTGAAGTATTAACAATGTATGTAAAGTATGGGTCGTTATAGTCACTCTTTTAGATCTTATTATATAATGAAAAATTTCAAAATTCCACTTTTATTAGGGAAGAAACATTTTTTGGTTTTTTTTTATTTGAAGAAATGGGTTTTATAGAATTGTGGGATGATTAGTACACTAATTTCACTGGATAGGCCAAAGAATGTGTTCGAAATCATGAAATGTTTTCTTTCTGGGGGTATTATATGCAATTAATTCAATATTTTCCTTGTATTCTAACATGAAAAACCACTCTGACATTAAAATTTCTAATGTTGTAATGGAGCCCAGTACGTCACATTTCCTTTGGGGGTCTTAAACGATGGTTGAAAACTGCCTATGTTTGGATCAATATAGAATCTACAAAATTCTATGTGGTTTATTTTGATTCATCAGGTATGGTCAATGGGTGTGTGGTGATATAGAATAATCAAGTGGTGGAGTATGGTTTTCATTATATCCAAACACATGAGAAGAATTACCCGACCCCTGATCTGGAATTAGCAGTGGTGATACATTCCTTGAAAATGTAGTCCATTCATTTTTTTGGGAGATGTTTGGGGTTTATTTGGATCAAATAATCATTACAAGTATCTTATATAAAAGATATATAAATTACAGGAATTATCATTTTTTTGAGTTCCTTTAGGTGTTGGATTTTGATATAGTATAAACCCCTAGAAAGGGTAGCATTTTGGTAGATGACTAGAACAAAAAACTATTAGTGAATTCCTTGAAAGAGTCAAGTGATTAGTGGACATTGATGGAGATCGTTTATTAGATGAGACCAGAGATAATTTTTCACTCTGATTGTTCATTCTTCGCATATGTTTTGATGAATTCGTATATTCTTGTGTTGATTTAGTAAGAGAATTCTGCTGATGAGTTGTTCCAGCTGTTCATGAATATTATTATTCTTGGGGAGACACCTTGTGATTAGTTATTGTCATGATAGTGTGTATTGCGATTAATGGGTCTCTTTGAGGTCTCTTTATCTAGAAGACAGTGGTGGGGAGGGATAGACATCAGTCTCAATTGTCCTTTCATCATATAGATTCCAGGTTGTTTTTTGATGTGTTTCATCAATTATGGTGTCCATGCATGAGGCATGATATAGGTGAATTCATATCATGGGGTGTAACATGTCAGTAGGCCAAATAAGAGCACCAAAGGCATTCTTGTTTTCTTCTACTGTGACTCATCTTTACCGAGAAGTGGGATGTTGTTTCAAGGAATGTTATTATTATCTCACCTGATAAACATTAGTGAGTTATTTTTACATTGATAGTGATTGACCACCTTCCCAAATCAACACATTTCATTTGGACTAGGGATTCAGCCAACCTGGATGAGTTGGGTTGATCATATTTGAAGGAGGAAGTGAGGCTTCAAGGGTTTCCATTTCTGACTATCTCACATAGGTATCAACATTTTATCACATGATTGTGGGAAGAACATACAATGGTAATGGGATCCCATGGCCTATTGTGTATGGTATACCATCCTATAACAAATTTTCAGACAGAGCATTAAAATATGATATTGGAAGATACGATTTAGGAAAGTGACATAGATTTCATTGGTTCATGGGATATAAATTTAGGATTTGATGAATTTAAATATAACAGTAGGTACCAATCGTAAATTTGAATGGATTCTTTTGAGGTATTGTATGGACAGTCGTGCCAGTCAGATTTGTATTGGGATGAGGTGGGTGAGACCTCATATTTGGGACAAAGTCTTCAATAGGAGATGTATGTGAAATGAATGTTGATTAGGAATCAATTATCGACAACTGAAAGTATCTGTATGTCTTACATCGATTAGATACAATGATACATAGAGTTTTTCACGGGTGAAACAGTGTTCAAAAATTTGGAACCTCGCTTGGGTCGTTGTCATCTTGGTAGCAAAAGGAAACTCATGTTGAGTTATGTCTGAACATTTGAGATATCCAATTAGGGTGGTAGGGTAGAATTCAGGTTTTATATGACATATCAGTTGATGTAAATTCATTAAGTATTCCATTCCCCTAGTTTAAAAAATTATATCCCAAATAAATCTAATAAACTGAAGTGGTAAGTGGTAGATTTGTATCTAGATTTTACAGTCATATAATTGCTAGTGCGGATTATAGATTCCCAATAGAATTTTTTTTTCTGAGAATTCAATAAAATTATTCAATGTTATTTGGTATAATTGTAATTTTTTCATAATACATGGGTGAAAAAATATTATATTGAATAAGGGAATCCATTTGTATTCTCTAGATAATTTTTGGTTGACTTTTGGGGAGCGTAAAGTTACATGGTAGGGTTAATTACAACACATGTGATTTCATTTTGTGGAATTATTATTTTTATTATTTATTTTATGTTTAACAATGATCTTTACCAGGTGTTTTGGTGACAAATTTTAGTTTTTTGGCAATAAATAGGTGGATTATTTTTTTCACAAGGTTTGGGAAACTGTACACCCTTTCCCATGAAATAGTGTTTCCAATTACCAATTTTTTAATAGTGGAGAACTAAATGGTTTGCACAGATTCTAGTAACTCTGTGGTATATCCATGTGGTATGTGCCTCTAGGACAATGAGGGGTAAATGATTGGCACATTGTTTCTAAAAAGTATCATGAAAAATATCCACCATCCCTATGTGATTAATTTTTTTTAAAATGACATTTGTGTAACCTCATTAATTATCAACAAATACCCAAATTTCGTCCCCAATATGGTTTTCCATCCTTAGGTGCTTCCAGAACTTCTTTATGCTCCGTTGGACATCCATTTTTTTATTGTCTTTTTTAGGGAATATCCAATAATCTATATATAAGAAAATAATTTCTTGATTTCTTTCTCTTTTCAAGGGAGTCTCTTCTTCTATATTTGGTTTTCATATCTATAGTGGGTTGGGTGACATATTTAGTTTTACATATCGATTCCTTGGTATAATTTTTGTTTTTATGGTTTTATATTTCCGTTAAAGGATCTATTGATGGTGTGTATGTGGATTAACATCGATTCTAGAAGATTCTACACTAGAGGTTGGTGGTTCATGCTTAATCATTATTTAGTGATTTTGATATGATTTCCTTACTTCAAGGTCATGTTATATGGATTTTTATGAGGTAAAATATGTGTTTTTAAATAAATTTTATGGTGAAAATGATATTTAAAATGGTTTTATTAGGAAAATGATTTATGGTTCTTGTGTGTCTCAGGTGTGTTTTATTGTTTTTATACAAAAAGTTCTTCGATAACATTTTTAAATGTATTGAAACATATATTAACGTGGGTTTTGTGTGTGTTGGATTAGAAATCATTTTTATGATAGGAAAATTTTGGTTTATCACGTGTGTTATATTGATCTTCTATTGCATGTATGAAAGTGATTTTTTATATAATATATGAAATTGAAATTGAGCATAATTGAAATATTTGATTTCAAGGTGGGTGGTAAAGGACTAGTATTATAGTAGGTTCGGTGGGTCCAAGAATCAATTTTATTTAATATGATTAATGATAAGAAACTAACTACACTATACTAATTGGGGAAAACTAGAATGTTTTTATAGATTCTTCTTTAGTTCCTCGTACATGATGAGGATGATTTTGTGGTTTTTGTAACACATATCACTGAGATATGAGGTACGTAGTGTACCAATATTGCAAGTGTAAACAAGAATTTCCCCTAACATTAGTTATCTTTGGTTATATCTTACTTACCTCTATGTATGGTGAACTTTATTTGATATTTAAAAAGAAAATAATGAATCCCTTTATAGTGGTTTATATAAAGAAGTTTCTCGTACTTATTTTTATAAAATAAAAATCATAATTTATATTATAATGATTTGGAATGAGGTATCTTTTATTGGGTGGAATTTTACTAGTCATTGGATCTCACCATACACACAACTCGGGGTGTATGTATAGCATGTTATGTTTGACTCATGTAAAGGCAAGGTGTATGGTAATGGTGGATTGAGTATTTAGTTGTCTTCTCTTATCGGTGATGGGGGTGATGGCTTGAGGGTGGTGACATTGACATTGGAGAGAGGATTTTGGGTTGTGATTAGTGTGTATCCACTCCCTATATTTTATGTTTTAGAATTTGTTAAATTAGTAAAACTATGAATTTAGAAATTGTATTACCTTTTTCGGATTTTTTTATTGTTGTGTTATTTAAATATATTGGTTATTTATGAATATGTAAACGAGTTAAAATATTATGAAAGCATATTATGATAACCATGAACTAGTTTCCAGCCCTTGGGGATTAGGAATCATCATCAAGAAATTTCACGGACCAGGTTGGGTGTCATGTTGAATGACACTCCATCTTGGTTCATGATATATATATATATTTTATTTTACAAAAAATATTTATTTTCAATGGAATAGTGAAAAATGCTGATTTTTATTAAAAATTTTATATGTACTTAATCCATTTAAAATATCAATTTTATGTTTGATTTAAAGTTAAATAAGATATTTATATTTTTTAATTATATAATTAAGTTCATTTGTATAAATTTAATGGTTGAATTTTAAATAAAAACAATTTCATATTTAATATGTTATATTTTTGAGAAATTGTTTTCCATTTCATTTTTTAAGTTTACTTTTACATTAACTTATGCAAAATATATATTATGTAATTTGAAAAATGGACTCCAATTTTTTTTTTAAAATAGACCAAATTTATTATATATATCCCATCTAATTTAACAAATATGAATAGTAGACTTGGTAGTTTTTGATATCACGATAAAGGGTAAATTGGTTCATTTAGGTTGAAAATAAAATGATAAGGCCTCAACAGTGACCCCTAGACATGATGGTATTTTATTTTTTGAGTTATGTTTGACCATAATCATCCATTTAATGAAATAATAACCATTGGTAGATACTTGGATGGGAACTTTAAATTTATAATAGTGTATTTAAAGAAAATACAAAGATATCATACTCATAATACTAATAATTATTTTATTTTTAATATAGGGTTAACCAAAGGACATGTTCATCTATGAATCATAACTAAAAATATAAAACTCTTTTCTTAATCATTAAAATATATTTATAAATTTTAAAGATGAAATTTTTAACTGAAGTGATGCATTAATTATTTTACCAAAAGGAATAAAAAATAAATTTTATTAGACATAGTAAAATAAATATAGTTTGATATAATTTATTTGGTAAATGAATTTTATACTTACCATGAATGGTATGTGATTTTTCGTTTTCAATATATCTATTTTAATTGATAATTTTAAAAGTCAAAGTAATCAATTCTGACAAAATTGACATTAATGAAATTTTAATATAAATATTATTTTTCTAAATTTTATTTAATTATTAAAAATCATAAAATATACCAAATATTTTGGATATGGTTCAAAATATCATTAATTATAAATTAATGTGTTGATTGAAATTTTATAGTAACAATATTAACTATTAAAGTGATAAAATCAATGTAGTAATGGAAAAATTTAATGGGATTAAAAAATGGTTAACAAAAATTATCACCTTGAATGTGAAAGAAATATATCTAAAAATTACTGGATTTGAATATTAATACCAAAAATAATATAATATTATACATAAAAGAATTCCAGATTATTAATAATTGAAAAAAAAAATTATTAACATAATTTTTTTGGAGTTTCCAAAAGTTCCCCTTACATTAATTTAAAATTGGAATTATATATTTCACTTCATTACACCTATATGAGAAATCACTATTGAATAATACCAACCAAGTAATATTTTAATGAAAAATATATATATTGTAGATTTTTTATTCCTTCCAAATGAACTACCCTAGGTTTTTAAAGGATATTAGTCGAAGAAGAGGTAATCATACATATACAACCATTCAATTTTGTTTCTTCATCCACAAACTCTTATTGTTTTGATTCCATGAAAAGTTAATAATTCAATTATCATATATTTTTTTATATTATATTATTATTAGGGTAATATACTATTTGAAATTTTATCTTTCCTATGAAAAACGAAAGAGTCGCGAGTGCATAGGTACGTCTTACAATCTCTACATCATGGTGTAATTTGTTTTAATGATCAGATTACATAGGTTGGCATAATAATGAAAATAAAGTGGATAAATATTAATTTTGAAACTATATTGATTTTTTAATATTAATATATCCTACATTTTCTCATAATTTTAACAATTAATATAATTATATCATCACTGGAGCTTATGTATGACCAACCATCTCCACGATGCGAGGCGATTGACATCCCATGATCTGTATTCAAAAATCATTAAAAAATTATATAAAATCAATAATTATAGTAATAATAAATTTAATATAATATTAAAAAAAAATTCATATCCAATGAAAAACAATAGGGATATTCATGATAATATATGAATGAGAAAACATGGTAATTAACACAAATCAGGGAAGATGAATAAATATTATTAATAAATGAGTGATAATATGTAATAAAAGGATCATATATGATATTAAAAATATATTATGGTTCTATAATTAATTAATAATATTATTTAAACCATTATACAAGAAATTACATTCTACAAAACTGATGGGGAGTATTTGGTAAGGATTTTCAATATCACATTATCTCCTATAAGATATATTCCTTATTCAAAACATATTTATTTAGTGTGGTGTACATACCCTTTGATATATCAGATAATGAATTTATTTTAATTCATGGTAATACAATTTTTAATTTAATATTATTAATTTTAAGGGTCTTATGATTTGAATAATAATAAATAGTTAATGGATTATTTCACAATTTACATTCCACTGAGAATTATTTATTATTATGAACCAATTCACTACTATGTGGTGTATTTACTAACCCTTTGAAAAGTAATGTCATGATTTATTCATTTATCATTGTTTTTTTATTTTAATGATTGTATTCATGGTTATTTGACATGAAAATGTTAAAGTGTTAAATGTTACTATATAATAACACATTCTTTTATAATGGTACACTTTCTCTTTAAAAAATCAAAAAATTATATTAATATTTCAATGGAAATTACATTTCACATAAAAATAAATATTATATTTTGATTGATATGAGTATATCAAAAGATTTATTCTATTTTAAAATATGGTTTTATCATTGAAATTTATTTAATAAATTTTGTAAATTCTGATAAATCGATATCTTTTTTTAAAAACATATAATTTTAGGCGAGGAACATTTTTTTTAAATTAAATCGATTATTCAATATTTAAGGAATAATATGGACTTCTATACATGGATGGGTATTTTTTATAGTTACAACATTGATGAATTAATAGTATCCTGGAATTTTTCACAAAATCTAACGTTAAACATTATTTTACCTGTCAATAAAGACCATGTAGTGAATGATCTTAAAGATAGTGGATCGTGTTCTGGATACATAAAATCCAATAATTTGGAATTTGTTGAATTTATTATTAATCTATTAATATATATGGGATTTAAAATATAAAAAATTATGGATTCATTTCATTTTCAATTTATTGATTAATTGACACATGTGATCAGTTAATTACCTTTCCTAGTTAATTATGCACATTGTTCTATTAGTTCTTTTACTGTACATAACCCTGGCATAGAATTTTTTGTCACCATTTTTTCATTCCATTTCTATGTTAATGATTATTATATATTTGAAAGTGGTTTTTTGGATTCATTTTATTATATTTTTAAAGTATTTTGATATCTTTTCTATTCCAAAAATAAAATGGATACATTTATGTAATCTTGTTTCAAAAAACTGGTAATTTATCAATCCTTTGGGATTTGGATCTTGTATCTATAAAACATTAATAAGGTAAGGCCTTAATTTTATGCTAATAATGTTGAGGTAATAATAACAATAACTTTAGTAATTTACTTTATTATAATTCATACTTAGAAAATAAATGGATAAGTTAAAATCGAATACAATATTTAGTTTATTTAGAGGCGGTTTTGTGTGTTCCAAAAGAGAATTAGGATATTAAATATATATATATATATATTACGGGTTTATTAATCTTGGTGTTTTTATTCTTGTATGATATAAACTATAATATATTTATTTTATCATTTATGTGTGTTATATTCTCCAAATAGTAAATAAATTTATTCCATACAATTTATAAATGATCTTAGTACTTAAGTGTTTGAAATATGGGAATTTTTTTTGGAAATCCAAACATTAAAAGTAATTAAATGAAACATACTAATAAGTGTGAAATAATAGTAAAAAAGCTCACATAAATGGATTCCATTGTTCTAGAATAGTGGGTGAATTAGAATATATGTATATGGAAGAAAAGTTTAAACTATTTTTGAGAATGAGAGAGGTCATTGATCACAATAAATATAATGATCAATGGAATGTTAAGGACCACAAAAAAATAAATATTTTATGATTTAAATGAACAATTATTTTATTAAATTTGAATATAATGGGATAATATTTTTATCTCAATATAATTTTAATATGGCTAATGAAATATTTTACTTTCTAGTAATATTGTTATGTTTGAAAAATATCATCCTTTGGTTTCACATTGATATGTTTCCATTACATATAACGTGATATATGAAATGAATATTCAAAACAAAAATTTTATTCATAATGAACTAAAATTCAATTTTAATTAATTATAATATTAATAATATAATTTTCTGTAATTCCGATTAAATCTACTTTTTATTACGAAAAAATGGTTGGCATGGGTCATATAATGTACATAAATCAATTTATGGTGAAGTAGTATAAAAATATTTAAATAATCATACAAATTTAAATATAATCCTTTTGATAAATTGATAAACTAATAAAACCTACAAAATATGATGATCACAAACATTCAGAATATGTTAATGAAATTTCAAAAATGAACTTATTATAAATCCCAAAAATAACTTGTATTAGATCCTGATCGTCACATACAAAACAAGTGAATACCATCACCGTGTATTATCATAGAAATTGGTAATTAGATAAATTCCTATAACACCTTAATAAAATAATTCAGGATTACTTATAAATTATATAAAATAAGATTATTAGATATATCTTATAAATATAAATATTATGTAAACACTATTAATGATAAAATAAACCACATTATAAACCAATTATTAACCAGTCCTAAGGTTGTTTGTTTTATCGAATTTATATCATCTACCTTAAAAATATATTAATCCAAACATTATTGTATAACCATAATGAATATATGATGTGTCATTTTTAATAAATTATGTTTTTTGAAAAAAGCTTATCATTCCAGTGAATCATTTTTTTCATCTATACTTTACTCCAAAATCTTCAAAATTCATAATAAAAAAATTAAAATGTCAAATCCTTATACATTTCATAATTCATAAAAATATGATATCATTGATAAAATAATAATATTAAAAAATTAATGAATATAATATCTAGAAAATAAGACATTAAACATCTTCAATTGATTTATAAACATCTTTTCCATGATCCATTAGATTCTTTTGAGTTATTCTCCTTTAATTCATGAGATATTTATTTTGGTAGTGCCCCATATCCTTATAATTGAAGAGTTGTATATTGAATACTTTTTTCACCATTTCAAACACTCTCATTGTGACCATTCTCAAAAAATTTGTAGAAGATTCATATTATTTTTAATAAATCACCATGATGTTTCTTCCCACAATAAAAACATGTTCGAAAAAAAATCAATTCCATACACCAATTATTCTATGTTTTCCTTTATATTCTATTCTTCTATCAGTTCAAATAACATCCATAATACATATAAAAGTATTTTTCTATATTATTAGTACATGATTTTACATCCTATTAAGATTAGAATATTTAAGTGCCATGTTACCTTTAAAACATTGGATTATTCCTATATATTAAACAAATATTCATATAATTTAGATTACATACACAATATTCTTTCCCATTCTTTATACTATAATCCATTTTAAAAGAATAGTGTTCATTATAGTAGTTCATATCAATATGAACCATATAATATAATATGAAATCATGTAAAATACTTTACATAATTTTTGAAACAATATGTATAGCTAATCTGATATTCATGAACATGGATTCATTTGGTATATCTCAAAACCCCTAATATCTTTTTGAAATTAAAATTTCATGTATCCATAGTATATACCCTATAAGTTTCAAACAATATGTTCAATAAGGCCGATTTTCATACACTATGTAATGATCAGATTAATCTTTATACACTGTTATAAAATCTATTACCCCTAGGTAAATCAATTCTATAACCACATCCACATAAAATATATACAAAGGTTTGTATTTTTAGTAAAAAAAATAATATCTCCCTTCCTAAAACATTAGTTAATTTTCCAATACTTATTCTCAATCTCAATCATAGGGCTATTTTCACCAATCTATGTTTTCCTAAATCTATTTCCCAACATTTTAACAAAACATCCCCTAATATGAATTATTGAAACCTAGAACCTAGTTTCCAAGGGATGATGTTTTCTTTATTCGGTTTGAATAATATACAATGAATCACATAAAGATGAATTAAATATTTTATTATTTTTTAATGTAGATATATACTTATGTATTGAATATATTCTCAAAACAATAATTTCAATATTCTTATTGATAAATCCATTATTCCATATATAATAACCTTTAATATCATTCATTGTAAACTTCATAGACAAATGGTAAAAGAATAAATTAAGGTTCATATAAAATTTTGTGTAAGAGTTAATTACAATGAATGATTTCATGAATTAATAAACATAATCAATATGAAATGGTAAATAACTATACTAAAATTCCATTTATACAGAATTTATGTCAAGATACATTGTAACACAATCAATATCGAATGGTAAATTACTAAAAATATATACCATTTAATCAATAATAAGACAATAAAAATTGTATAAGGGAAAGTCAATATAGAAACAGAAAATAAATGAATATTTATTGAATTTAATTAATCAACCGAGAATGAAATGTATACTGATATAATATCATTGATATAAAATCATGAATAAATATTATGCCTATATAAATAATTTAGGAAATTATTAATTATTCTACATAATAATCTCATGAATCATTAAAATATATATGATCATGATATATCTTTTATATGGTTTCAAAATAATTTAGAGAACCCCATTTAAAATAGTTTATCCAACCGATTCAACCCATGAGACCCATCGAGGAATTTATGGGATATCTATATCTAGTCCCACCTATTTTTTTTAAATTAAATGAATTTATTTTATATTGAACAATTGATTTAATTCATGAAAAATTTGATTCATCACCACATATCCATTATGAAGAAAGAATATTCATTATTAATATTCCCACATTAGGTCATATAATAATAAATATAAAACACATTTCGATGATAAATATTATGGATATCTTGGAGAAATTCAATTCCCAATCATCACAAGATAGTATATAATTAATCATAATATTATTGACTTCAAAAATTAATCCAAAAAAATGAATGTGAGTACATTCATTAGTCAAAATGACTTTAAACCATCCAGATGAATAATATGGTTGATATCAATACTAAATACAACTATTTGAATATTAGTAAAGGGTTTTTATAAATTTTTAATAGTAATACAACTAAAATATCTAAAAAACATACTTGAAGAAAAATTAATTTTATTTAGAAAAATTATCTTTTAAAAGTAATAGTTTGTAAAACAGTTTAAAAATAAATTTATTATAAAATATCCTTTTAAAATAAAAAAGTAATATTGAAAATATATTGGGTTTCATGAATTCTAGAAATCATTTAATGACATACATGTCAAAAAAAATATTCTTTTATCTGTTATGGGAAAATACAAACTTTAATTCTTTTAAAATTTATATGAATTTTAATTTAAAAAAATATTTTGAGAAAAATAATTGGGTGAAATATTATATAATAAATTATTTTAAAAATTATAATTACATTTATCAAAAATTATTAGAGATCATGATTTTTTAAGAAATAATATTTCTATCTAAAGCGAGAAATGAAGTCATGCTTTATTAAATACATTTCATCAATTAATTTTAGTTAAAAAGAGTGGGGAAATGGTACTTATTACATGAAAATAACATAAATAACCATATTAAAAAAATAAATTTTTGTGATATGAAATTATCAAAGAATTTCTTCTAATTTAAATATAAGAAGAGAAATCCAAATTAATATGGGATTTTTAAACAAACCTTTACAAAGATCATAATGCTTAATTGAGTATTAATCAATAAATTGATTCTAGGTGTCATATATAAATAGAAAAAAATATAAATGGATATACAACATAATATATTCAAATATAAATTAACAAAAAATCATAGAAATATCAATGAAAATGATGATGTAATATATCCCAATAAAAGAAATTTAGTTATGAAATTCGTTACAACATGTTAATTTTTTATGTAAAATCCCATTGGATGAAATATTTTAATTTAAAACATATAATAACATCAATAATTATTTATTCATTATATTAAATGATAAAGCATAATTATATATATCATATAAAAAATTAGATGAATAACATAGTGATATTTAGAAATGAAGGGAAATTGAGATGATGTCTATAACCTAACACTTCATTTTTCAAATATGACTTAATCCCCAGTAAAGAAGTTTTAAACAATTTATTAAATTTTTTTATAACCATATTAATAAATATTATAAAATATTTTTTTAATAACATCTCAATACCCTATAGTTATTAACCATTCGTTAATATAATTTTTTTATGTGTTAATTACCATTTTATGTCAGGCATGTTTTAAAATGAATGTTTTAGTTCATTTTCTTATTATATATTTTTCGAATATCTTGGATACTAATTATTAGATAATGATAAAATTATTCATCAATTATAATTTAAATAAAAATCATGATAGTGGTTCTGAGAAATGAAGTATATTTTGATAATAGAGAGGGTAGGCTGTAAGTAGGCATGAGTAATATTTACATTAATGAATGATAATTATTGAAATTAGGTAAGAAATAATTTAAATATCCAGAATTATTATAATATCTTATTTTCATTAAATATACTTATAAATATCATCCATGGAGTTAGGTGATAGAAATATATCGACATAGCTTTGTGAATTAGTCGTCCACCCTTATAAGAATGATGTAACCATATTTTAGTGAGTAAAGAGAGAGGAAGTAAAATGATATATTATATTATTATAATGATAAATATAAAATTAATGTAATTATTATGTCATGTAAATAATAATTACTCCAAAACATTATCCTTCATTCCTCCCATGTGACATGTTAGTGAAAGACGAATCACATCTCTTCATTAGGTGGTAGTCCACCGTACACACAAGCGATGTTATTGCATTCCATATAGAATTGACGAAAAGAATATGTGATTTAATAAATGAAATGGTATAATTATCTTATTAATATAATTTATAAAATTTATATCTATCATCACACATAATCATGTCGGCTAGTAATGGAAAAAAGAATGACATCTGTTCCTGATATGGCTGTTCTTTATAGAAACAAATGATGACTTCCAAAATCATTTTATTGAAGTGTGGATAGTTTTAGGTCATGAAATTAGAAAAAAAAATCAATTAAAATTTTATATAATTAGTTATTATATTTAATTTTTTTATATAGATTAAGAATGTGGAGTAAGAAATAAAAAAACCCTCATTGAATAATGTTATAACTTATACTTGTACCCTACTTAGGTTTTCACCAAAAGCATTAATATGATACATTTATTACTAAAATAAGTCTTATAGGATGAGATTATATGATATTTTATGTCATTTTGGTAGATATTTTCCAAATCAAATTGATGTGATTTTCTTATGTAGAGAGGGGATAAGGTGTCCTTTTATAAGTGATGTGAGTGGAAACCCAAATTTTCTTAAAATGAATATATTTTCCCACAGTTTTCATATTTAAAATGGTAGAAAAATGGATTATTATTGATACATATCTTGATAGGGACAATTATGTTGAAAATATGGATTTTATAGAAAACTTTATGTCATTTTAATCATTGTATTTTTACTTCAACCCCTAGTAAATCCATTTTTACCCTAACATAAAAATATAAATTCAATAGTTTTTAATATTCATTTTAGTCAAATATTATTTTAAATTAATGGATAATAAAGTCTTATAATGTTACAGATATGAAATAAACATTTTAAAATTTCACTCATAAATGTGCTAAATTTTAATTTAATATTAATCATTTAGAAATAATGAGAAATCTAGTTATCAAAGGGAAAATGTTCCAAGGATTTAAATATTAATATTTTCCAAAGAAAGTTCCAAATTATTCAAATGACATATATTGGATTAATAGATACAAAATTCAACGAATTTCACAATATTACCAATTAAAAATATAAATAAACATATAAATAAATTAAATTAAAATACAAATTTCAATTATAATTCAATATTTTCATTAATTATCAAAGATAACATATTTTTAAAAAAACTGAAAAATTTACCCTCATCGATTTTGTTTTTTGATAATAAAAATAATAATTTTTTTAAAATAATTTTTTTAAAATAATTTTTTTAAAACTTTTTGATAAATAATTTAAAATTATGTGTGGAAAGAAAGGCAAAACTGTCTTTTGATAATACAGTGTTCTAGAAAAAATTCTTTTTTAGTAAATATTTCATATTCTATTTTGAATCAATACATAAAATTAATTTTATAATTTACGTATCACTATTAATAGAATAATTTTTTTTGAATTTATTATAATTATAAAGTCTATTGTGGTTCATTTATACTTGTGATTGAGATTTCCACATGCTCTGAAAAACATTAAATTTATTGTTTTATATTTTAATGGTTGTTTTTTCTCAATTTTGCATGTCTATTTCCCTATATAATTAAATGGTTTTACTTTATAATTTTGGGGTGGTAAATTAACTAAAAAATAATTTTTATTAAAAATAATTTAATGAACCTTATACAAATATATATCTTTTTATAAATTATATTTCTCATTATATGTTTCCAATTTAATTAATCCTTTCTACTTATGTGGGTTACAAGATGTTCATTTGTCAGTTATATGAAAAATTAATTGTTTTTTGAATGGGATAAATGTTTTATAAAATATCATCATATACTATAGAATTGAAAATTATTATTTCCATTATTATTATATTCTCCCATATCATTTAAAGATAAATAATTGTACTATAGTTGGATGGAAATTTTAAATAGTACATTGATATGTCCTTTTTTAGTGGATACATTTACATTTTGTATATTTTGATAATATTACTTGTAGAATATAGAATATTATAGTCAAATAATTTTAATTTATTTGTAAATAAAATTTTTATAAATTAAATACTTTTTCATCCCACCCATATTAGTTAGTATAGATAATAAATGAGAAGTGTCAACACGTGGAGGCCTTAGTCCTCACGTATGCACAAACGTGAAAATATTTTTTATATAACATACATATGGTAGAAAATAATAAATATTGGAATTTTAGAATTAGTAAAATCCAATAAAAATAATATATTATTTTTATATAACCATTTTCAATAATCTATTAAGGTTTGTGATGGAAAATTGATCACGCCAACCATGTAGATGATAGTCTGCACACAAACATGATATTTTCATATTTTCAATGATTTTGGATGAAGGAATAAAATTTAGAATACATTATTAAAAATTAAAATAGTAAAACAATAATATATTTTCATTATTCAGTAATATATCTACGTGGTTTGGGTTGTTTTGAAGAAGAGTTAAATTAAGATAGAGTAGTGGAAAATGTTACCTCTCACCTGGGATATTCTCTTTCAATCACCACCTTATGAAACATTATCGAGGAATTTTTGGATGTTCAATAATTATGGGACATGGGGAGAGTATTTAAGAGAGACTAATTCATATGTTTTTATCTAATTTAATTGTATTTGGATCATAGAAGATGTTGAGTGGTGGGTGATCTTTTATAATTGAAGCGAATGGCATTTTTTCACACAAAACTATTTAGTAAAAATGTAACACTTCATTTAAAAAGAATGAGAAGTTAATTTTTACAATAATATGATGTGGTAATGTGTAAGGTCAATAAATATTTAAAATAAATTTCTCTCACTATTTATAGAAAGTTTTTAGATCATTTACTCTAGGATTTGATGCTTTTACCATTTTTTACTCAAGTAAAAAATTTAAACCTATATAATATTTCAGTAATTCCATAAAATAAAATGATTATTTTTAGATAATTTGAAGATATTAAATATATATTTTGATTAAAAATTATTAAATAAAATTTCTACTTGTGATTAAAAATAATTTAAATAGTAGCTCATGTAAAGTGAAAACACTATTTTTAAAAAGATGTTTATTTTTGAGAATATTTTTTTTATTTTAGCTAAAATTATCAACCTTATTAATCATATTTTAATTAAAATATTTATTAATATTTTGATAAAATTATATTACCATTTAAATAATTCAATCACTTAATTCCCCCATTATAAATTTTATTAAACGAAATATATGAAAAAATACTTTTAATTAAAATATTACCTAAATTATTTAAATTTTTATGTGTGGTTTTTATACATAGTATTAAAAAATAAATAATTTAAAATTATTAAATATATTATTAGTATTATAATTTTTTAACAAAATTCATTCTATTCTCTTATAGTAATTGAAATAATGTAATAATATTTGTAAAATCGCATTATTTTAATATTTAGCTAAAAATTATTGATATTAGAAAATCTATTAAAAAATATCTGTAGATAAATTTTTAATTTTCAATTCTAAAAAATTTTATAATTATTTAAAAAATGAAAATATTTTAAAAATTAGTTATTAAATTAAAATATAAAATATATTAAAAAAATACCTTTATTGAATTTTTTTTATATTTCAGTTTTTTTAATATTATTTCATATGAATTTATAATTTAAAATATCTTGATATATTATATCAAATATAATAATATTTTAAAATCATTCAATTAAATCTATTAGGATAATTTATTTTCTACCTAAACCAATGGTCCTTTGAAAAAATGAATTATTAATTTAATTCTAAATATGATTTAATAAATATAAGTAATATTACAATATTTATTGAATAAAATCCTAATTTAAATTTACATTTATATTAAAATAATTATTTTACTTTTATATATATATTTATCATATTTTAATAATAACATAAGTATTGATGTGTTTCACACATATATATATATATAATATTTTATTATGATGTCTTTATATCGTTATGAATTATATTATATAAAATTCAAAAACATAAAAATATAAAACTTCATAATAACATCGAGGTATATTACCAAAAACAATATGTATAATGTCTATATTTTCAATGGCCAAAATTTTAATGAAAATATATCCAACTACAATATGTTCGAGGCCCAAATGTTGATCATATATATATATATATATTGACATATGAAATAATATAGTCATTCCACTCTCACATCACACAAAATAGTTATTTTTTAACATTTATCATTTTTTTTAATGATTTCAAATTTAATATAAAAATACCTAATTATAGGTTTCTTCTTACCTATGGGTGATCATCACAGTTTAACTAGATCAGAGACATTTCAATGTTATTGTGATTTTATAATTTTATATATAATGTCCCCAATTGATTTTTGAAAATTTAATGGTTGTAATTCATCTATATAGAGTAATAATCAACAGTGTGCAATACATATTCTTACATTCTTATGTTTTATATAGGAATTATTACAGAATAATGTATATTTAGTTTTCTTCAAATCATAGAGGAAATATTTTCTAATCATTTTTGAATCATTTTGAATGAATTGAGAAATGTTCGTTGAAATTATAGACCTAAATAATAAAAACATCAATAATAGTAATAGTAATATAAATAATAATGGATCCTAAAACCTGAGGTGTTCCAGTTGGAGTTTATGATTTTATTATATCTCAAATGTATTATATATTTAATGATAAAAATAAAATTTGATTAGAATCACACAATTACGTGATGAGAGAATGGTTCCAAAATTTCATTTAGATAAATATGTAATTTATTAAAATTTATCAATCATATATTATATTTACCCAAGGAAAATATATATTCAATTAATTATCATTGTCTAACTATGAAAAATATAATTTTATTAAATATTTTAATGATAGAAATTATTGTAAAGAATATCTAGACAAGGGATTCTATGTCAAGTTATTTTAAATGACGTCCATATATTAAAATTTTTAACAGTTTCACGAACTAAATGTGGTCATGAACTACATGTGTTACTCTTAAATTAATACTAAAAACCATATAGTATGTTAATATCTAATCCAAGATGTGTATATATAAGTAATCAGTTACAAAATTTTAAAAATCAATTTACTTGGATCTATATTAAGTAATAGTGTGAGTGTTAAATGATTTATATTCGTAATTATTGATGAATTTATATGTTTTATTGGGGTTTTATTCTAAATAATAATTTCGAGAAAAATATTATATTTTCTACAATTTATACATTAGATAAAAAATAAAAACTGATTTTAATTTTATCCATTTTGGAGTGATTTATGTGGGTAACCAATGAATATAGAATTCATGAAATTCAATAAAGAAAATGGATAGTTCCATTATTTTAAAACAAATAGAAATTAATATAAAATGTTTTTATGGAAATGAAAAATTTAACACATTAATAATTAGTTATAACCATGATAAATATATTTGAAAATCCAAGATACTATTAGGTAGACATAATAATTATCTACTATTATGTATCAAATATATTTATTTTTTGATTTATTTTAAAGAAAACACTTTATTAACATTATATGGAATGAATTTGTTGTGTATTATTGTTTGTTAAATTATATAATAATTATTCATAACCAAAAATATTCATTCGATAAATTTAATATAAAATATCACTACAGTTTAGTGAAGGGATATTCAATCTATAGTAAAGAATTTAGTGGGGAAACCAAAAAATCCATGGTTGTTAATGATTCTATATATGTAATCATTTATACACATGTCTCAAAATAAATGAATGATTATTTATAAAAACATTAATAATAAGAAAGTGTATTTGTATTTAGAAAAGAATAATACTCAAAATAATAAAACAAATATTGACAAAGAGATTCGTCCTCATTAATTTTTTTTAAATCACATATAGATTATAAAATTTTGAATGTAATTTGAAATGTAATATCAATAAATCTAAGTAGAAATTATGTAATGTTTTATTTTAATTTAGAGTACTTTTATTTATTATTTTTTCTAAAAATATTGAAGATTAATTAACAAATTCCAAATAAATTCCTGATATGGAAGAAGACTTAAATCAGACATCCATAAATAATTCTGTGGATTAATCTTGAATCATTTGTGTATATCATGTAATTGATAAGAAATGAATTATTGAAATAAATTTAAAGAGTAATAAATATTGTTTTAAATATTGTTAAATTATCATCTTAATGATATTTCAAAAAATAAATGGATTGACTGTAAAAAATCATTTTCTTCTATTAAAGAATTATACACAATATGAATATTATTATATTATTAATATTTTTATTTCCATAACGTACTCCTAATTTTTTTGAAAATCTAATATCGAAATTGGTATTTTTCTAATAAATTATATTATAAAAAACCCCTTTGTTTTGAAACCTCATTGTTTTCTAACCATGTGTTAAAATTTTATAAATATTTAAGTGGACATAATCAGGTATATTGAGATGGTATAAATTTTTGTAACAATTTATTTTTAAAAATACTTTCATCAAAAGAAATATTGATTAAATTTCTTCTTTAAGAAATGTTTTAAAGTAATTATTATTGTTTATATATAACTGGATGATATTAATTTTGGATTAGTGAATGATTATTTACTTAGTTAATTTTAAAATGTATTCATTAATGAATTTTATATGAGTCTAGTCGTAGAATTAAAATTCATCAATAGAGTTTAAAATTTATTAATAGAATATGATATTTAATAATTTGATATGAATGAAAAATAATTATTTAATGGTTTTATATGTGATTAAAATAAAAATTTTAATAGTCCCTGGTTTAATTCATGAAAATTAGATTTTGATGAATCAATATAATCACTTAAAAGAAATATTTACATGTATATGATTGGTATTTTTTCAAAATTATCTGGATTCTATGTTTTCTATATGGATTTTTTATAATGATATAAAACCATCCTTAAGGTATGCAACGTAAATTATCAATAAAGAATAATAACATATGTGAATTTGTATTTTAAAATTGGATTGTTTAATATTAAAGAAATTTTATTTTCATATAATGGGTTATAAAGATTCTAATTTTGGTAGTTTCAATAATAATATAAGAATAATATGTCATATATTACATTTTATTATGAAAGTGTATGTCTTTACGTGTTTTAATAATGATTATTATATTTTAGTATCTACTGTAATGAACAATAAACAACTATGAGTATTTCTATTTATGACTCACTTTTTATTAAGGAGACATTATTTTATTTTCATTTTATCATTGATAATATTCTAACCAAACATGATAACTATTTAGATATTGAAATTTATAAGAATATAGTACGACATTCTTGGACTAAACACATTATAGATATATATGATTTCATTATATACTATGTTCAAAGTAGTGAAATATTTTTGTATTATTTCTCATCGATGATCAAGATGGTGACATATTTACAAAAAAAATGAGATGCCACTACTTTTTGAATAATTCTTTTTTCTTCTAAAATTGAATGATTAAATTAAATTTTAGATCTAAATTTATATGACTTATAGAAAAATATTCCATAAATAAGATCTTATTAAATAATAAAATCATTTCTTCTTTAGAATATCTCTTTATAGGAGATGTTTTATTTTTTAAATTCATAAGTATTATAAGATGTTGTTATCATTATGCTAGTATGAATGATTAATATGGTGATATTTCATTGTTTACTCATATATATATAAATATGATTTTCATAATTTGCATGTGGACGTTATTAATCTATTATATTATATGGATCACTAGCATGTGATTTCAACCTTCGTTGCTATTTAATTCATCGTAAACCATTCCATGTTTTTGAAAAATATATTAACCAATTTTTTTGAATCATTTTAAAAAGTAGAGTATTATTTGTAGCTATAATGTATCTTCACATAATTGATTTCAAAATTAACACTCGTTATTTACAGGTTTTAGTTATTTTGATGAAATTTAAAAAGATTGAATTAAGGGGATATTACTCTATTCTTATCTTCTATTTCCTTATTTTACATCTTAATTGATTATATATTTTTAATACCTAAATTTAGGAGAGAATATAAGGATTAATTTGGAAGTTTATTATAATATTATTCTATAATATTTTAAATTTGTTTTAAACATATTCCAAGAATGATGGAATACTATTATTTAAATCAAAGACGAGATGATGTTTTATTAATTTTTCTATGGTATATACTAAAAATGGTGACTTGTGTAATTCATTTATTAAGTTAAAAATCATTTTTTCATAAGTTGTGATAATTATATTTTGATTAAATAATTTTTTTTCTAATATAGTAGAAGATATACTGTAATGATTAATTATATTTTTATCATTTGAATAATTGTGTGGAGTTTTTGAATATATATATCGTTATATGATTCCAAAATGGGTAGACTATTTAGTGGCTATCTTTTACCTCACGTAATATTATTTCATATCAAAAAATATATATATTTCATTTTTTTATCTTTTGATGAATTGAAAAACTATTATTTTTCAAAAAAAATGTGATGAAAAATGATTCAATCTTGCACTTCTTAAAGAAGATAGTTATTATATACAATTTTTTGATTTGTTTATTTATTGGATTTATAAATTGAATTTATATTAAATACCACATTATTAGTATTTGGGCTAATAACATATTATGATGTTTTAAAATTTGATAATTATAGTTTTTCACATTATTATTTAATTAATTTATTAATTATCATTACAATTATTATTACCATAACATTTAAGATTTAAAATTTCATAATTTTTTAATTTTATATAGTTTTCCATTATTTTAAAACAACTACACATTTTATAGTGTCAAAATACTCATTTACCGACTATTGTATAACTCATATGATGGTTGTTTACAAAAATGTCAATAACTGTGAGGTAAATCATATAGTGTAAAAAAAAATTTATGAAATAAAATATCACCCTTAAAATAGAAAAATAAATTCAATAATTTTACCAACATAGAATACATGACACATACATAATAAATTGTACAATGTACAAATCACACATATTTATGATGAATGAATCTTTCAAATTAAAAATGAAAACTACATAATGATTCAAATGAGAATGATGAAAATATGAAATAATGATTACAATAATATTAAATGACTCATATTAAAATAAATATTTTTTCAAAAATAAGTAAATATGATGTATTATATATATATATTCGTAAATAAACTTGATACACGTTCATTGTTATTTTTTTCTAATTGATATAAAAATTACATTGATATTTGAATTTTATTTCAATATAGGGAAAAATTATATGAAATATTTTTAGAGAAATTGAAATTATCATGATAGGGATAAAATATGAACTTTATAGTGAAATATTTAATTTTTTATTTTTCTAAAAATATGTTTTTATATAATGTATTCATTAGAAGAATAAAACTACTATAATGTTAATTTTTTTCTCATGAAAATAAACTAATTTATGAAATATTTACTCATTATAATTAGTTTCACTATAAAACAAGTTTTTATTCATGTTATCAATGTGAATCCATATAAATATTATTTCTTTCACACTTAATGGACATCAAAAATTTATATTTTGTGATGGTAAATCTATACAAAATTATTTTTTAATATTATTTAGGTGTTCTGATATTGATAGAATTTATGAAAAGAATAAATTAAATAGCTCATTATTATTGAACATATTGTGAGTGAAGAAAATAATTATAACAAGTTATATATTACTATTTTAAAAAATGAAGAGGAATGGGGTGACTATCAAAAATGTATTTTGATACACAATTTTTTATTATCTCTAAACAAATATTAGTTGGTCTATACCATTATGATCATTTAATGCTAAAATAGAACAAAATTTCATTAAAACATAATCCCTTCCTATTCAATTGGATTCCATATCTCAAAATTCCTTCTATATTTTTTTGTTCCCTATTTTTTAGATTTTTCATTCTAAAAAAATGTCATGACCACAGATTAGATTTTATTTCCGCACTTAAAAAGACGCATTGTGTTTTTCTATATATATTATAATGTTAGGGATTTAGTTATTCTATGGTCCAGATAAAGGAATGATAGATTATTCATCCACATAAAATGGAAGGTTCTAGGTTTTTATTCCATGTGATAAAAATTATGGATTTACGTTTCTAATCAAGGGGTTAAATAGATATTTATAAATGGTTGTGACTATATTAAAAATTCTGGTCATAATTTTAGTGGGAATCAAACTCTCACATTGAGAGTGTAAAGAGTATTTGTATGATCACATTGGGTTGAACTACTATAAAAATATTTTCATTGTAGTTTATTTTCCATTGAAATTTAATTTCCCTTTGATAAATAAATAAAAATTTATAAAAACGTTTTATTCACCCCCACATTACAAATAATCTACAATTCCATTTAAAGAAAAAAAATATGGCATTATAGATGTCACCAATCCATAGTGGGAACCTCCGAAAATAAATATTGAATATCTCTTTGCAACACAACCTTCATATTTTAAATGGATTCAAATACTAATTCCACTAAAGATTATCATATTTTCAGTAAAATGGTATCTCTCCAATGTAACGAAGCATAATGAATTTTCTAGGTGATAAGATATGATATATGACATTCAATTTCAATTATAATATCTAATTATAATCCGTTAAAACAACTTTTCTACCTCACTATGAAATAAATCATATCACCTTCTATAATGTGAAATTCATAGTTATGATTTTGATGTGGTTTTGGTAATATCATTCAATCTTGGTGTAATAGAATAAGAAATATATTTTCATATGGTGTAATACTACTAATGGGGGGAATAAAAACACAATGACTTCCATCTATTGAGTCCTCTCTATTATTAATAGGTATGGTCTTCAAATTCTGTTCAAAATTATCATATATGGATTTTTAAATTCTTTTCTAAGGAATTAAACAACCAAAATTAATTTTTTTTATTTTACAAAAACCATTATATCATCTCTAATGTTAAATTTTATGAAATTAAAAAAACATAATTTTTCACAAATAACATGATTTTTTAAAAAAAATGAAAAAATTAATATAAAATTGAAATATGAAATCTCTCCAGGATTAAATTTTCAATCATCCTTAATAAAGAAATATATCAATGATTCGAAAGAGAAAAAATAATTTATGAAGAGAAATACTATACCAATATTTCTAAAAAAACAATGGTTGAATTTAACAACATAATATATCAACATTGTAATTATATCATGGTATCTAATCATTTGATTATTATTGAATTCACATTCAAATATATCTTTTCATCTATCAAAATTATTCAACCATGCCCTATATATCCATGCACTTATTGTGATAAGAATTTACATTAAAAGGATATTATTCTATCAAGAAAAAATAGAAAATTGGATTATTTTCATAATGATGATTACATGAAAAATATATATACACAAGAAAAATATATTACTATTCACAAGATAAAAAAAATTCACATATCATGAGGGATTTTGAATGCGATTATTTAAAAGCATAATGTATGTCATTTACGAGAAAAATATTTTATGAATTAATTCATGAAAAGGATTGATAAATATTTATATATAGTAC
Organism: Viscum album; assembly: GCA_963277665.1. NCBI lineage: Eukaryota > Viridiplantae > Streptophyta > Magnoliopsida > Santalales > Viscaceae > Viscum > Viscum album. The sequence goes on from OY728138.1 coordinate 1,081,840,835, forward strand.
ATGAGATACTAAAGACCACAAGGAAAAAATCCCATTTCTCAATATCACAAAACACATCAACTACTACCACTCACTTCAATGATTAGTTATTTGTAATCTTCATCATTTAATATAGAGGTATAATTTTTATACATTTTTTTATTTTACATTTAGAAATTTATTTAATAAAAATAAATTGAATTGAATCTATAAAAATAACTTTTTTTGGATCACAAAACACCAATAATTATTATAGACTAACATGATCATAGGATGAATATTGGATATTATCATTTTCTTCAAGATTATCTAATTATTTCAATTCTATAATAAATTAATATAAAATCTATATAAGAATAATGTAATGTAGTTTCGAACCAACAACCAAATCCCTAATAAAAACCTAATTTAATTCTTTTTCAAGGAATTATCAACTAGAATCACTTTGAATCACCAATATTCATCATTATAAAAATTAATCATGAAATAATACCAATGAATAGATTATGATAATGGTTAATTTTATTTTATCGTGTATTTACTATATTGTTTACATATATTCTATGAGATTAAAATATGGTAAAATATTGGGTATGTCCAATGGAAATGGGATTAATGTTAGCTATGATTTTTAATAATTTTAATATTGGTAAAAAATTTAATATTATTTCAATAATATAATGGGGAATTTTCCAATAGTGATACATGAAGCAATAATTTAAAAAAAAATCTAGTATTAGAAATAATATTAAATAAAAAGTTGATAGTATAAAATTCCCCATGAAATGATATTTAGATAATTATCCAACTAATTATAATTATAAAAAATAAAATTATATGTGGAATAGAACAATTAATTATTTCAAAGTTTAAGAGAAAAATAGAAAATAAATTGATTTTCATTCATTTCCACGTGAAAGTCATAATTCAAAATTTTTCGATACTATAAATTTAATCTTGTAAATAGAATATTGTTATGTAAAATGTATATTTGACTAATTAATTCAAGAACAAAGATAAATAATATATAATATGTCCCCACCCCACATTTAATATAATACTTTTTCCATAGTTTTTTGAACATAAAATTGTGAAATAAAAGTGAAATTGATCTTCAAAAATACAATTAAAAATTATCTTAAAAAATATTTATCTAAACAACATTATATTATGTTAAATAATATTTGTGTTTTTCATTTTATGTTCCCAAAATTGAATATTTCTTTTACAAAAAAATATGTTACCATAAGGGAATATATGAAGTAAAATAAAAAATATCAGTGACTAAATTATCAACATGTTAGGGTTGAAAATTTAGACAATTAATTAACCTATATAAGTAGTGATAAGGATTATATAATGAAATAAAAAATTAAGAGAAATACAAGTTCATTCAAAAAACATAAAACTAGAAAATTTGAAACAAAAACATCATATTAATAATGAGGACCACATTGATATATATCACCCTTACACAACTCTGATTGGAACAATATAGGATATTTTTATGTGTAATGAAAAACCAATATATATTCCTAATGTTTCTAGTTATACCAAATAGATGGATATTTAAATCAAACAAATTTTCCATCCAGCTATAAGTGTGTGTGATGCTTAAGGGGGGATAAATATATATGTTTAATTAGGTAGAGTGAAAACCGATGTTCGAAGAGGTGGTATAAAAAAGTATATATACATAGGTGTGGAAAAAATATAGCCTATATTATTTATAATACTCAGTGTAAAATTAACAAATATTAATGGATAACTCATTATAAGTTTGATCAATATCATGGTGTTTAGCCTTTGAGGTAAAAGGGTGTTATAAATATTGAACATGGAGCTTCTCTAAATAACAGGGTCAATATTATTATATTTAGTTTTCGGATTCCTCTAAAAAGAGATATTTATAATTACTTTTCCCTAATTCAATTCATTAGCTTTGTTTTTTTATTCATATGTGTTTCACTCCTCATATAAATTCCAAATTTTTTAAATCCTAAAAACTCACATGATATTTAGAATGATGAATTTCACAGAATATTTTTCTAGGTTGAGGAATTCCTAATAAGATGATTCCATTGGTGGATAAATTATATTTATTTTTATCCATTATAGTAATAATAGAATATTTCTGTTAATCAATGGGAGATATAAAAATATGAGTTGGGGCCAGATTATTCATCAGAAACACATTTTTAAGACTTGTAGTGGAATCATCTTAGTGATATGGTAATATTGTGTTATCTGTTTGGTGGGATGTGATATGTTCCTAAACAAAAATGATGTAGGGAAACCATTTATAGGTATTTTATATTTATTGATTTATTATATTTGTTTGATCTCAAAGTAATAGTATATCTACCATTCTCAATTGTATCATTTTTTATCAATTAAAAAATGGATTGAGTTTCGTAGTTATTCAGATACATCATATAGTCCACCATGACCTAAAACACCATGATCATTCCCAGTATGGAATCATGTTAAGGTGTCCAATGATACTTTTTGGGAATGAGGAACAACACACCCCATAGATTCTAAGAGTATATTCCTCTAAATAGTCCTTATAATCATGGTTTAGGGGGTTAGTGTGTCTCACGATATAACTTCTCCCAATCACAATTTATATTCCCAAATTTTTAATAGTTTGTATGTCTATGATGAGAATCATACCCATATAGGTGAACATTTTACTACAACCAAATACTCACTAATTATTAGGTAGTCTCATAGAAAATAATCCTCCCATTAGTCCTAATATTTTAGTAATAGTGAACCCAAATGTGATCCTTGTTGAGGGGTGGTCCATCAATGATATAGTTTGAAATATTATACATGATTTATAATTTATTTTATCCACTATAGGGATCAATGGAGTAATTATATATTTATGGATAAAACTCCCCACTAGGATTAAAAGATAATTTCCCTTGGAGTTTTATGCATCATAAATGAACTGCGTATCTACCATAACAAATCAATATGATATGTTGGTTCAATTACTAACATCGTTTTTTAATTAGATGAAATTAAATGATATAAAAATGTTTAATCCTTCGAAAAAAATTCAGTATGTGTTAAAAGAAATTTCTCACACACACATTGAAAGAACACACCCTTATGAATGAATGTTATTATTTTTAATAATTCCATCTTTATCACCATATAATTCTTTTCTGTAATAAAAATATATCTTCTGTATATAGATTATAAAATATATAATTATGTTGGATGTAAAAAAATGATGCCAAATAGATATGAATTAATGATATTATTAACATCTATCATAATTAATAATAATTATTTCAAATCCATTTGGTATGTAACGTTATAAAATCATAAGAAATTATAGGGTGATAGGGTTGAGATGGTGTAGAATGTGAATTTTCCTCTCGTATATTGGAATGTGGTGGGATTATGGAATTTTTATTTGGTATTGTTTAGTCATAAGGTGAGGGTTGTTTTGGGTTTACTAAAAGGATTAACTCTTATTTTTAGAGAGAATGGTTTAGGCTTTTAGTGAGGCGTATTTTTTATTTATGTAACTCTTATTATTTATTGGAAATTGAGGTTTAATTTCCTTGAGTTATGAAATATTCTCAAATCATGAAAATCAGGTGTTTTCAAAAGTGTGTAAAATTGTGGAAGGTAGTGGTGATTTTAACTATTTATCTTGTTAAAGAGAATGATTTTAAAAAATGACGGTGGACTAGTAAAATTGTTAGGGTTTATTTGAATGTGATAGGTTTTCATTTTTGTATTTAGAGTGAAATGATGGAGGGAATTTTTTTACTAATAATTTTTTTGGTAGACATCCAACACAATTTAGTTTTTAATGATATCATATACTCCTTGTATATTATCCTATTATTATGATTTTTTTCATTAGGTTTTACAATTATCTTTTTCATTTAGCTGTTAAATCGTTTATTTCTGTAATAATTTGGAATATATGACAATATATGTATAGTGGGATTTGTGATTCATTTGACTATATATATATAAATGACTATATCAAATATTTAGAAATAAAAATATACTGTACATTGGATTTATTAAGGTGAAATTTCTACATTGTGAAGTAGTCTACGTAGAAAACACATAAGGTGATCAATGACATATGTCAATAAATCACAAATATATTCATTCAACTACATTGATCAAAAAACAATGTGAATTGGTCACAGGATTTAATTTACTATATCATTTGTGAACATTGTGAAATTATTTATGTGGCTCCAAATGGCAAAATAATTCATTCGAATTCCTCAAATTTTGCTTCATGTTAAATAAAGATACATTAATAAATTCATTAATCGCTTAACCAAATATTGTTCTCGTCTGTTCCACTTTCCTATTATTTACATGTGAATTACAAAGAATATTGTAATATGATCAATATACACCATATCTTGTATCTCCCAGTTTCTAAAAAAATAATTTTATCTTTATATTTATAGATAATAATGATTGAATTGTTTTATAGAAAATCATTACAATATTTTAGAACCTAAATAATCAATTGATGTAATTTGGAAACTCTGATGGAATTAGTTTTGAAAACCTCCTAACAAAATCTATTTAATATTCTACCTTTTTCTGGTGGTCTATCACAATATGTTGGAGCTATCCTCCACAGATCACCATTATTTGAATTGTCAACAAATTTGGATGATTTTCATAGTAAAAAATTTCATGTGTATAAAAATTGATCAACAGAAGACATCACTTTTGGAAAAATTCTTAATACCGTTGTATTTTTTAACATAATCATTTGATTTAACACATATACAACATCATTGTTCCAACATCCATGAGATTTTCTAGTTAAATGGTAATGTTCCATCACATTCTCACTAGGAGTGTGAAACTATCTCACATATTCCTGCGACAGGTCATCCAATTATGTCCATGATTTTATACACTCTTGGGAATGCTATGAAATTGGAGATTTTTTAAATAATGGTGTAAGGAACTCCCCCACTAATTTGGAATGAGTAATGTTTCATATGGAGGTATGTAGTCACTCATTTGATGTAATATTACAAACAATTAATGATTCCTCCATTAGGGTTTATAAATATTTTGGTAATCATTCAACTTTTATTTTGGTTAATGTCCCCCAAATTGACTATATAAGGTCACATGGTTTCTTATAAATTTGGGTAGTTAGGGAATATAATAATTTGTACTCCCATGACTAACATGAATTCCTAAATGTGGTATAGGAAACATAAATTATTTAGGGTTGAAAAGTTGAATACGTGTATATTGAGTAGTACATATTATGTGATCCTTATAAAAAATATCAACTTTTTTCCATCTATTTGTGACATAAACCTATTCTATCAGTTTAAAATTTTATGTTTTTTGGGGATTCTAATCATATTATATTATATGAAATACAATACCCTATAATGGTGTATTATAAAGATTAATTTTCCACTTGTTGATGCCTATGTTTCATTTTATTTATATGCTGATGGATCACACATCCATTGATTGCAGTTCAATTGATTCAATTTTTATATTACTAGAGTTTCCATTTATCATTGTATATTGTAGATATAGTTCCACTTAAGGTTATTATAGGTAGATCCGCCGATTTATAACATGCCTTCATGGTGATTCACCGAACCCTATCCTATTATTGGATGGTCTGGTGGTCACACTTGACTAAAACAAATCGAAGTGGATCCCTATTGGGTTTGGTTATGTTAGTGTGGTATTAGAGTGGGATATATGTTAGGAAAATTATTGGAGTTGTCTATCTTCTGTATAATAGTCTGGTAATATTAGGGAAGTAGTGACAAAATTATCTTTTATTATATTATCAAACTAGGGACCCAAAAATTTGAAACAACCAATATATACATTCTCATGGACATTGGTAACATTTTAGTCTACCCAATGTTCTATGACGTACGTTTTGAGGTATAATAATTTTTATAAAAACATTATTCTATTGACAATCATATCCATTTATGTCCAAACTATGTATGAAATAATAGATATTCTCTTATAAGTGTGCATTTATCCTTTGAGATAAAGGATACTAACTATTAATGGATATAATTGTTTTTGGGTAAGGTTCTTGATGAGACAGTGATATTTATTAAGACTCCTTCTACTTATCAGTTCAGTAATGAGGTTGTGATTCAGATATCCAATTGAGAGGTCACTTTTTCCAAGATTCAAGGGTGGGTCCCCCACTATTTTTACTCATTATGTATCTTGTTCAGTGGATAGTAATTCTAACTGATTAATATAGTAATTCATATAGGACATGTTTGTTACTTGCGATAAATAAATATTTGTTTCCATACTTTTTTAAAGATATAATAATCATTGGATAAAATTGGATTTATTAGAGTTTGAGAGTTACGTTTGTATATATAATTGAATAAACACCAGGATTTATAGTGGTTATTGCCTAAGATTTTCATTCACTATAGAAAATTCAAATGGGTCATTTTAACAAACACATGCAACTACGATGATATAGTATGGCTGAATTCCATTATTTTAGAAATTTATATCCAATCAGATTGATGATGATTATATTTTAGAATGTATTCGATCCTCTTAGGGGTCTAATGATCTTGTTGGCGTTCATGTTAAATTTTTTACATGATATCCCTCGTACATTATTTGTAATGTATTTAATTAATAATGAAAATTCAAGAGAGTCAACTATATCGAGCGATAATTATGGGTTCAGGTTTTTCTATCAGTGATAAATCTTCATATTTGGATAGGAAAACAATGTCCCAATTATAAGAAAGAGTATTTTTTTATTGATCTCATTGATAAATATATAATTATGGTAATACAATTTTTTTTGTTGTCTCAGTAAAATATTAGAATGATGAATTGGAATTAGGTGTAGATGGTGAAAGAGAATTTGGAGGTGTGTAACATTTTAATGCATCACCACATCGACCGACAAGTGGTTTTCATTATATATAACATAATAATGGCCATAAAATTATTAGTTGTTCATGAAAATAGGATTCGATTAGGTGGTTCTATAAATGTTTAAAGGTGTTGATTTTAAATTCCTTGATAAAAATTTTACATTATATTAACGATATGATCCATTTTTATCTCCTTGTTTACTTTTTTAAGAGTTATAGATCCTGGCAGAGAAATATTTGAAACATATTTAATAAGATATTCCTACAAGCTGATATCATCCCATCTCCCACATTAGTCGTATGTGTGAGTTTTCATTCATGTAGAAATGTATTTTAACGAATTATATCATGTTATTACGATATCACGTGTTATTATCCATGGTGTAGGTCAAATAATTTTTTATTATTTATAGGTGATTTTTAGTTGAGACATTTGGTTGAGGTTCACCTTAAATGGAGTTTGGTGCCCTAGGATGGGATGAGTAGGATAACCTTATGATGGTAGATGTTTATTAAACCAAAATTAGTGAGTTTATCATTGTAAATTTTAGATTCTATAAAGGTATGGTTTATTATAATGGTTGAAGAATAAATGAAATTATTTTATAATAAAATTCCATAGTTAATCTTATCAAATGATTATATTATATATTTAGATTGATTCTAGGCCAATACTAATATTATCTTTTGTTATTGGGAAATATTGATGAATATAGAGGGTTTGATGGTGTAGTTGGGAGACCTATTTGGTAAATTACTCATTAGTATTGTTACATACACTTAGATGAGTGTAATAGAAAAAATGTTCTTATAGGTTGAACTAATGATTCGATAAAATTTTCATTTATATCACATATAATATATAATGTGGATGGTATTTAGGTATAATAATTGAAATTATAAAATCCCAGTGCCTTCTATGGGTTAAATGGCATCTTCTATTTTTTTTGAGAATAATGGATAATTGTTAATAAACAATTCTTATGTATTATTTCATGGTATTCATTTATCATACTGTAAAATAGGATTTATATTAGTTTATTCCCTATCTAGGTGAATTTAGGAACAATAAATGGGTGGATTTTTGAGAAAGAACACATTGAGTGGTTTCATTGAAGGATAAGGAATGTGTAAACATTTATAATATGTGGTATCCTATAATTCATATCATGTGGGATAGGCCAAAACACATAATATAATTTATATTTCCTTTCATAAAAATAAATTTTTACGTAGTTATATAGGGACATAATATTTTATACATAAATATCAAAAAATAATAGATAAATATTCAGTACATTTTATAGAAACATGTGAAAAAGACCATAAAAGTTTTTTTATTTAGAAACAGGACTCACCATCAGGTTATTTCATTAATGATCGTCAAAATCACGAACAACGATATTGTCACATAGTACTCCACTTCGCCATTTTTACATGAACCTTTCTTCATCATAAAGAGAATGAATACTAAAAATGGGTGATCTAAGATTCTCAATTAGGGTAGACATAGGATATATTAATATATGATCATATAAAATCAAAAGATATCTGTATGGTTATGTGATCATTAACATAACATATTATTTTCATACCAATACCTTCATAGTAGATAAATAAGAGTCCTTCAATATAGCAGTATCATATCCAAATAAATGGACCATAAGAGTTAGACATCATCATAAATCAACCAATAAACATAATCTCATTACATAAAATTGTTTCACTATCATTAATATATAAATAACATTTTCATATGTCAAGGAAAATTATGAAGAACATAAATATAGTGGATAAGGATATAACACCTTTCCACATATTGGATCATAAGTCACATGTTTCAAATATTATATAAATCCAATAAACTTGTTTTTGTATTGTTATATCATCAAATATAATGATTTACCACATATATTGGAAAGATAAATAGGTTCCATTGATATCATAATGAAAACAAAAATAATGTGTTCCAAAATAACATAAATCAATCATCATAACACGATATAATAACCCGTGAAAAAAATGTGTTTAAGTAAAATATGATCAATTCACCCTAGAATAACCCACTATCAATAAATTTGTTTCAAATAAATTTAATCTATAAAAATATTAAAAAATAAAATAATTAATTAATGAGGGTATCATTAAATATTATCCCCATTAATGAATCAGTAATGTAAATGGATATAATCATAGATGGAAAATTATTTTTAAATATCACTTGGATTGTTGAAATATAGACTTATTATAGATAAATATTACATATTTTATACGAAGATTCACTACATTTTCACAAAAAGGTTTATGTATCTCTATAATGTAATGATTTCAGAAAAAATGTACATAATATTCTTATTTAGTGAAATATCTAAAATGTTTCCAACAACTATCTCCTGACATCATACTCATCATAGAAATTCCCTAAAAATATTTATTCATATCATTGGAAAAAGAAAAATTATAGTTTCTCAGCATGAATTCTTTGTAGGGTTTGAAAAGGGATAATATGTAATTTTATCATGATCATAATGGTATGAAAATATGAGAATAACATAAAAAATCCAAACCCTACATGAAAAGGATCAAAATATTGAGCCATAGAATAAATATATCTTATTTATAATACATGATTAATTTGGAGTTCAATGTTCATGATCCTTGAGGACATAACATTGAAAAAAACATAGAAATATTTCATTGAAATAATCGTAATAGTTCATTTCCATCGTATTAGTGGAAAATTGATAGGATTTTATAATAGAATGGATTCACTCCCCAACCCATAATAGTAGTCATAATTTACACCAAATTCCATAATTTTAGAAAAAGTAGCATATTAATTTTGGTTCATTCCTTATTCAATTCTTCTTAATCTCATGAGATATAATTCGGTAAACAATTAATTGGAGTGAGATATTAGTCCCAACCATAACATAATGAAGAACATACATATTTATTCCAAAATATCATAAAAAATCCATCATATCATAACACATTAAATTAAATTGGTTTCTTAAATTTTAAATAAAATCATTACCTTTGGAAAAATTACATGTTTCAAAATCGTTTCATTTTTTAATCGTATCATAACCCATGAAAAGATTCATTTATGACAAATATTTCCCAATAGTGTAACTTGATAAATAAAATCATGTTTCATAAATATCATGCTATTAAAAAAATTAAGAGAAAGAAAAATAATTGTATGCTTGGTTCATATCCCAGCCAATGAATAAGTAAGACCATTTTATTTCATATAAAATGGTTGTTTATTTTGAAAGATAAATTATAAAATGTGTTGTGGAAAAAAATTTATTTAAGAATATAATTATTATCCCTAAACCTCAAAAATAAGTTAATAAATTATTTTATTTTAGAATAAACAGTGATGCATTTAATTAAACCCTAAAAATTATTTAAATTATTTATTTTGTAAAATAACATTACATTAAAAATATATTTTTAAAAATAAAAATCTAGAAAAAGGTTTATAAATAATTTTACTTGAAAATAAGCATTCAAACTTATAATAGTTGATTTATAAATCATATAAGTTATTTATAGAGGAAAATATCATTTTTGAATAGATTTTTTTAAAACATATATCATTTTAAGAAAATATTTTCATTGAAAATGACTATAGAAATTTATAATACAATCCTAAAAAATTAAATGGCTATAATGGTGGAAATATAATTATGATTACCTGAGTATATATACTGATGAAAATTAATTTAAATTATGTATTCTCTTGAAAAAATATAGGAAACTAAAATTCATGTGTTTATTCATAAAAAATATATTATATGATTTATAAAGAGTTTCATCTTAATAATTATCATTTCTGAATATTTTTTTTTAATATTTCATTATCAGAAGCATAATCATAACAATATCATAAATGGTTAGATAGTTTGATAATACTATAACAACTTTGGTAACATTTAATTGTAAGAACCATGAAATAATAAAATTAAATGAAATATAAAATCTCATTATAATAAATAAATTCAATATATTGAATGTAAAATGGTTTTTTATGATATTTGTAAATAAGGATATGTACATAACATAAAATATGTCTAAATGAAGGGAAAAGAAGAAAAAATCCATTATTTAGCGTATATCATTTTAACTAAAAACTAAATAAAATTGGGATCATGAAATGGGAATATAAATAATAATAATTTTAATGGTACTAAATATATATTACTTTTATGTATAATATATAAACCACATATTAGAATACAATGCTTAATATGGAATGTATCTCATAGATATAAATTTTAGATATAAAATACATTATAAATTGATAAATAATTGAACCATAATCGCCAAGAAATAATAAAATCAAATTAAACATTAATTATAATTAAAACTACTATAATAATAGTATAATATTCCAAATTTATATTTTATAAACCACTCAAATGAAACTTGTGGTGAATTTATGTTTATATTTATGAAATTAAAGAGATACTAGATATCCCTACATTTAGTATAAAATTACATCAAACATGAATGAAAATATTTTACAAAACTTTTATATTTATATAAATAAAATAATGAACTTTATTCATATTTATCACTCCATATATGTTTTAATTATTTCATTTTATTACCCATTTTTTAACAATTACATATTAAAATTATTTTTCAAGTAATAACAAAATTGATTTTCCTAAATGTTTTGATTTTTTACTTATTCTTAGTTTTATAATAATTATGTTATGTTAATAATTTTACCTATGATATAAATGTTATATATTTCTAATATATTTTTATATAATACCTGAAAGTTAGAGATACTGAATGAAATACCCCATTCATAGATTTGGTAAATTGTACATACACATTAATGATGATTCCATATTATTGATTGAAATACAAACTAAGAGTAAATTATATATTAACATTAAAAAATAATATTTATGTCCTATATATCACAAATTTTCAATTAAATATATCCTTATTATGTTTTATGTAATGTTTTCAAGAATATGTAGTCACATTACTACATGTCGTCTTAGTATACCAAACACATGAACATCGTTATCAGATCCTTCAATAAATGGTATGTAGGAATATATATATTACATATTATTTAAATAAGTATAAATCTGTTATAAATATAATATATAAATACCCAATGCATCATTATATCTTGCTGTGAGAGTTGGTGATCGAAAACAAATACAACATTTCTCAAGGATATGGTTTTTCATATATATGAATGATGAATTTTCAAATCAATTTATATAATTGGATAATTTTTAAGGTTTTTAAATTAATAAATAATTTTTACATTTATTTATGATACTACAATTTTTTTAACAATAGGGTTTAATTATAATATAACAAGTTGGAGAAGAAATAAAATAAAATTCTCATTTATGAACATTACCAATGTTTCAAAAAAATAATATTTTATTTCACCAGATTACATATTTTTTTGAATTTATGAGAAAATAAACTCTAATAGGATGATGGAGTGGAATTATTGATGTTTCATTGTATTTTATTTTCTAGTACAATTTGTTATAGATTTTTAATGTGGAGAGGTAGAGGTGTGAGCTTTAATTATTGATATGAACTGAAAATTTGCATGTTTCAAAATGAATATTATATCTCCGCATTTTTTTACATTCCAAAAAGATAATAAATGGAAAATTATATGACATTGACTATATGAGGTATAAATATGTATATCAATATGTTTTGTGCATTTTATGGGTTATTTTAAACCTTATCTTTTTTGTTTAACCATGAGAAACCCATTATTACGATAACTACAAAACATAATTTTTACTATTTTAATATTCCCAATAGTAGAAATTAATAAATATTATATTATAATATAAATTATGATTATTAAACATATGTAATAAATTTTTAAAAATTCAGTTATCATAATTGGAAAAGTTTAATTTAAAATTATTCCTTTAGACACGATAATAAATCTTATTTTAAAAGAGAATATGTTCAGATGTTTAAAATGTTTTCAAATATAAATTCATTTTGACAATTATTGAAATGTCCTAAAATGAATTAATTGATATATTTTTGACATATATTTCGAATATAACCATATTATTACAATTTTATAATTTCAAAATTATTAAAAGAAATGAAAAATACCAAAAAAACAAGTGTTTTTCACTATTATATGAATATTTTAACATCTCATTATGTTTTCCAAAATTGATAATCAGATAAATTTTCACACGATTATTTCAAAAATCAATTTTATTTTATTTAAAATATAATTTCTAAATGTGTCACACATTGTTTTATAATAAGTTAAAAAATGTGAATATAGTGTTTATAGATGTATATAGTTTTCTTCAAAGTGTTGGATTCTTTCTTATCTCTTATATTGAAAACAAGAAAGATTAATTTTAATCATTTTATTGAGTATAAATTATATAAATTATATTAAAATAATAAATAATAATATTTTTTAGGTAAAAAATGTTATTTTGGCATAGAAATATTGTATGAAAAATATTTCGTTTATTTTCAAATAGTTTTAATTTCCATTTCTAATTTATTTTTCACAATATAATTCATTTTATATACATTTAAATACCATATATTTTCATGATTTAGTTATTTTTATTAATGAATTAAATTAAAATATCATATTGATATCTATCATTTTAAATAAAATTATTTTAGTTTTATACCATGTCTTCTTTAAAATTATTGTTTGTGTAAGGAAATCCAAACATAGTGTAATTTTAAGAAGGCTAAAGTAAATGCTAATTATAATTGTTTTGGTTAATGTCTAAATATATTTGAATAAAACATTTACAAAAATTTTAGGGTTTACAATCTCCCACCTAAATAAATTACTTCCATAAAATTTCACCTTGTTCTCAATTAAAACATGTTTTACATCAAAAATGACTTTGTGAGAAGCCCATGTCATACGAATTTGTTAATAAAATTGTCACATAAAAATTTAGAATGGGATGTGTGAAGGTGATATAGAATAACACATACTAATATTACAAATATAGTAGATTAGTTGGTATGTAAAATCATGGATATAGAACAGAAAACTAACACAAAAATACCAATGGTTATTTCTATGAAACATGGTCAAAAAAATTATGACTACCCCAATACCATAAAACATACATGTCTGGATAATATCATTGATTCCATAAAAAATTATGATAATATGAAAATATTTTATTTCATTTTTAAATTCATATAATTGGGTAAATTTCATTAGATGATATACTTACTTGATTTCATTCCATTTCATAAGATCATTTTTATACTTTTGTTATGCATGGATAAATTTTCACATTACATTTTTGTCTAATATAAGAAATATTCATGACTAAATCACTAAATAAGATCCAAAAAATATGGATATTTCATTTCTTCAATCTATACATAATATAAAAAATGAAATGGTAAGAATAAGTTATATTTAAATATATTTATGGTGAGATTATTCTTTAATATATAAAATCTCATCTTAATTTTTACATAAACAATTACATAAATATTTAACATGATAACCCCCCCCCCAATACAATGGTTTTAAAATATCTCCAACAAAGTAGTCATCCTTATAATACCATAAATTGAATATTGATTTTCACATACCAAATATGTGACATAAAGTCCACTTTCTAGATATAAAACCATAACTTGTTGAATATATTTCATAAATACAATAATTCTACAAACTCTATCAATTATAAAATAAAGTACACTATCAAAGACTAATTAATGATTTTCAAGGTCATTAATACAATCCAATTTAATTTATTCATTTCAATCATCTCTTTATATAAAATATACAACACTTTCTCAACCTTAGAAACATATTAAGGGTTTTATTCTCTTAATCAATATACCACCTTGTAATTAAATCATTTTTCCATATATTTAACGCCATAAACATATTTTTGAAATTAACTAATATAAAACATATACTGAGAAATCATTATGTATTTTAGGATTCATGTTATATAATTAATGAATTTGTATACATAAACACTTCAATAATACCACTTCCTTATCAATCAAATAACTAAAATTAAACACCTTATTATTTAATACCTCATTCAAAAAATATAACATATGAATATATAATTGATATTCATTGAAATCAATTTAACCATTATTCTCTTTTTAAAATAATAAATCCAAATTTAACAACTCATACATTTTATATATAATCTTGAATCTTTTTTAATCATAAGTAATATAAAAATTACTCATACTAGCATACAAATTCAATTAATTATCATCCCATTAGGACATCAATTTGCTTAATATCTGTACATTACACATTTGATACATTAAACAATCGACAATATATATGCATGATAAGGACTCTAGTCCATTTTTTATCAAACATTTCATTTCTCCTCGTAAATTAATTTTATGTGTAATTATATTCCACACCAAATATATTCATATACCTATAAGAAAATAATTTCTGAAATTCTTCAGACTTTATCATCATATACAATCAAAATCATTTTAACTCTATGTTCCATACCACATGAACTATCAACTGTCTCAAACCTACTAAAATTTGGGGTGTTTGAGATATGGTTATAGTTCATGTTTAATCAAATATTATGTTAATGGATTTTCCATAAAAACAATATCCATCACTCTAGTGATAATCCCATTGGTTATATAGTTAAAATTTATTTAACCTAATTTAATGTTAATAAAGTCCATTATGATTCCTATTATCAACTACAATTATGAAAATAGCATGAGAAACAATAATAATATTGTGGAACAACATAATCAAGAAAAACCACATATAGGTTTTCTAAATCACGACACCTTTTTTAATATATGACACTATAGGTCCATCCATGTTTAATCGTTTTCATTATGAAAAACTGTTATGATGGATCATAAAGAGTTTTTTAATTTCCAATGAAAATCCCCTAGGAGTCTCAAACCTACTATGAAAAAAGGATCCTTATAATGAAATAGGTGATGATAGATTAAATATCAACGTACCATTTTAAGAGTTATTTCTCATAAGTACCTCTATTATAGAGACACATTTTGTTTTATTGCCATAAAAGGAACGTATTTTAAAAGAAACAACATTCAACATATTTTACAACACTTTAGGAAATTTTCTTATAATTTGAATCACCAGTATATTTATAGTTAGATATTTTTGAAGGGATCATACTAATGTTTACTCATCCTAGATACCATAGGTAAACAAAACATATCCTCGAGTAGAAACATTAGATTATCGGACCACTACTAAATTGATAAAACAAATTTTTAGATAAAAATTATTTATATTACACAAAAAAACGCTTCATAGTCATAATAGTTTAGTGACATTTGAGACATTGTACATTAAATTTTTATTTAGTTTAAGATCATCAATGCTTCCCAAAAATTTATAACCACAATTTACTATTTAAAGAGATTCCCATATTAAATCCTGTCTTTATAACCTAGGGAAAATATTCACAAAAAAGGTGAGCATTACATTTTAGTAATGGTAATAAATGGAAAATACACAAAGTTAATGTTTGTATAAGGGTGTTCATGTATTAGTATAACATATGAAAACCATCCCCTTCATATAAAATATAAAATATTAATTCATGGAATAATGATTGGATGAAAATAAATAATGGATCATAATTAAATCTAATTACAGGAGATAATAGATCATAACATTAGAATAAGATATAGATTTATCTCAGAAATATATGTATAAAAAATCCGTTCCATTGTAGTGAATGACCACTTCTAAGGATATCATAATAGAATGGGTACACTACATAATCCAACATATTAGTCAAGGTTCACTCCCAAGACCATCATTGATTAGAAATTAATGTAGTGAACTTGGTTCACTCGCCATTGGATCACAATTTATCTGATCATTTATCAAAATTTACCCAATAAATTTTATTATAAGTCCAAAAAATCACTCAAAAAAGATAATATGTATGCGTGACATAATATCACGAATCCTCCATCATATCATAATAAATTAAGTTAATTTGGATTCATTATCATTAAAAATATCATAAATAGTGTAAAAATGAAAGGATTCTTAATCATTTCATCATATCGTAACATGTAATAAAAATGGGGTTTCAAAAACATTTCTATATAGAGTAACCTGTGGAACTGAAATTGGTTTCATTAAAATCAATCCATCCTAAAGAAAAACCTTATAGAAATATAAGTTCAAGTGTATATGTGGATCATATTCCAAGTAAGACATATGTAACATCAAAAAAATCATCATATATAGTAAATTATTTTTAAAGACCATTTAAAAAATTTTATAAGGAAAATAAATTATTATTGAAAATTATATTTCTAAATAAATAATTATCAATATATATTGGAAATGTTTTACTTATAAAATAAACCATGAACCATATAAACAATGCTCTAAAATTCATTTAAATTATTTCCTCGGGTAAATAAGATTTTATTTAAAATAACTTATCAAAACGAAAATTTCATAAAATATTTTGGAAAACGTTATCCTTTAAAATAATCTTCAAAACATATAAATAAATATGTAAAAACATTTTAATCTTTTCATTAGGATTATATCCTATTTATTTTGACAAAAACAATTTCAAAAAAATTAAAATCACTTTATTTGAAAATAATATTGCAAAAATCTAGAAGAATAATTAAAAAATTAATATTTATGAAAATAAGGATTTATATCTTTAATGTAAATGATAACCGAAATGTTCCATTAACATTTTTTGTAAAATAAAAACAAGAATTTTTGGGAAGATGGCATGATGAAATCAATAAAATCATATTGTTAAAATTTAATCATGGATAAATATATATATAATAAATCATTAGTATAATGTTATTATTTTTTGATTATTTTTTAGAAATAATGGTTTCTGAATAAAAGAGTTTATGACCAAAGGAGGAAATAACGATGTTTTCACATGTAATATTAATTTTTTCACCTATTAAATGTGTAGAGAAAAATGAATTGAAAAATTTAGTTATCATGAAATAACTATATGAAAATTAAAATAATGAGTTTCTTGATAGATGGGTTATAATATTTCATTATTAGGAACAAAATTAGAGACAATCCCCAAAATTTTTGAGATTATATTATAAAACTCTTATCACATCGGTATTATTGTATCACAATCCCCATCAAATAATAAAATCAACTCAGACATAAAATTGTAGTAAAATAAAAAAATCGATATTAAATTATAGTGGGGATGTATATTCACCGTATAAAAATAAATAAGTTTATAACATGACATATGTCTCAATGAATGAAATTTAAAAGAAAAATATCATTTTTAATGGGTTTCTTTTGAACTGTAGTCTCAATAAAATAGAGATCCTAAAGTGGATATGTTAATACTCATAAATCTGATTATATAAAATATATAAAATATTTTATATATTATATATAATTAATATAATAAACAAGTAGATAATATGGATTTTGTCTCATGGATATAAAAGTGAGAAGTAAAATCACATAATTCTTTAGTAATCATTTGAATTAAATTCCAATAAAAATAAGAAATTGAAATTAAAAAATAAATATCTTTTTTATAAATAGATTGCTAATATGAAATGTAAAATTTTTATTAGATAAACCACCTGAATGAAATGGGTTTTCAACTACCATAGGACTCCCCTAAATGAATAATATATTATAAATCCCTTTCCTTCAGAAATGACTTCCTTTATACACATTCAAACCTACTCTATAATAAATAAATGTATATTATAAATAATTTATTGGAAAATTAATTTTAATCATACAATATATTATTTACTTATTACCTTCAAAATTATATTTATCAACAATTCCTTATAAATATCTTGTTTCTAGTAATAATAGATCTGCTTTTTATATAAATTTTGATTTATTATATTATTCATTTTAATATATTGATTATGGTTACATAATCTTCGGAATTTTCTACATGAATTCAATATAAAAAATATTCATTATATATGTATTTATCTTAGTCCATAAAATATAGTGAATTAATTTGAAATACCGTGTAAATTGGAATGTTAAATAGTACACACACATGAATGATGTTTTCATTTTATTAAATAGGCATAAAGTAAGTCATTTAAATGTAATATTACTTTTAAAAATAATATTTATGAAATATATATCAAATATTATTATTTAAACCTATCCCTGTTACCTTGATGTAATGTGTTCAGGAAAAATTATTCACATCGCTCAAAAATGTGGTAGATCAACATCCAGATGAATACATTTATCATTCCATGAGGCAGTAGTCCATCATTCAAAAGAATAATGATGATCTAAACCCACATTATATAAAATGAGATATATTGAGGTTATTATATAAATTGGAAAATATAATAATATTTTATATAATGAGGTTATTATATCATTATTTTTTAATTATAATTTAATCATTTGTAAGAAGAAGAAAAATTATGTGTATCATATATTACATTTTCATTAGTCAACTACTTTTGTTTTTCACTAGTAGGCAACTTATGTTTTCATTTTAACAAAAATAAGGATTATTTTATGAGATAAGGTAAATAATGAAGTTATTTGGGAAGGTATTAGGAAACAATATTTGTTTTTTAAAATTTAATGATACAATAGAGTGGGTAAACATTCATATTTGAGGTGAGTGGAGTATTATTAATTTATAAAAAGGAAGGTTTGTACCCATACATTTAAAATTTCATATAGAAACCCAATAATAAAATACTAGTGTTAGTGTTTATTACCATTACATTAGAATGATTACAAGGAATCATATCATGAGTGACTGAAGGGTTCATCATTTAATGTAAACTAGATACATTCATGAGTATTATATTATAAATGAATACACAAATTATAAAATATTTTTTTAGGACTATAACTTTTTTTAATGTACTATATCCCAGTGCCTAATTACTAATAAAGTTCATAGAATATTATAGAAAAAAACATAGGTTAGATCAGATGATCAATAAGGGTCATGAATTGTAGAATATATAATGAATAAATGAAAATATTCATTACGGGAAAGTAATAAATAAAAAAACACACCATGAAAAAAATAAAATGAGAATGATGTGTGTAAAAAAAATCTCAATAATTTGAAAAAAAATATTTTTAATAATAAAGGCATGTAAAAATATAAACATATTAAGGTAAGAAACTTCAAACACACGGCATTTATTTAAAAAACTAATAGAAAAATAAATCCATATTCATTTTCATAGTTAAAATAAAAATGATAATAAATATTTCTTCACTATTATTGCAATGCTTAATTAGTAGACATCATGTATGAGGCACATGAGGATATATACTATTATGATGCATGACAAGAGAGTTTAAAACTACACGTTGAATCCCATTTAATATTCATCACTAATTTTCCTTATGTGAACACGTCGATACCTCAAGGGGGTATATAATGTCGATCTTCCACCCTTAACTAAATGTGAAAATCATTCCTATTATTTTCCAAGAAATTCTATTATTAATAAAAATCAATATTAAAGTATCCTTATTGAATAAAGGATATATATTTACTTGTATTTCCCTTGAAAATAAATAAAATGTCAATTTGAAAAACATATGTAAAAATAGTTTAATATTTGGGAATGAATAATTTCAATGATAAGTTATAGGGAAGTTTAGTTGAAATTCATTTCCCAATGATCATAATAAATATAATATTTCAATGGTACTAATAATGGAATCGAGAAATTAAATGACAATACAATCCCTCGCCAAATAGATTTGAACCCATCCAAATGAGGAATATTTTGGTATTTTTGAACATCACTTCAAATAGAGTAAGAATATATGGTTATTGTCATTGATGAATTAAAATACCATCATAAAATATTTTAATTTAATTATTGAGTAAATTATCACTTTCATTTTGAAAATAAAGGTGAAAATAATTTTATTTCAAAATCAATTTAAAAAACATTTACTTTTAAAAGTAACGATTTAATCATACTTGTAAAGGATCAAAGAAATTATGGAAGGTAATTTATTACATGCTATACAAGTTAAAATTACATTCCTTTTGTGATGTAAATGGCTAGAAATGTGTATTTTTAAAAAAATTGAATGATAGATCCTTTGGAAAAACTAATAAATGAAAAAATTGTAATGATTTGTTAAATATTCCATTTTGGAATGGTAATAACATTTCTGAAAACCTTTTGTTAAAATGTATTTTTATAATAAAATCAGTTATATGACTGAAGAGAGAAGGTATGTCTGGATTTCATTACAATATTTTATAAAAACTTTTTTTGTATAAAATATTAGAAAAGTTGTACATTAAATGAAAATGGTAAAGAATAACAACGTAAGAATAAAAATATATTTTTATTAAATAATGATAAGTAGATATACATTAATGGAAACTCAATTACCAATAATCAGGAATAAAATGACATTGTGAAGAAACCCCATGAATACAACATAATGATGAAATGAGAATCTATCAGTGAAATGATTATGTGTTTAAACATTAAATAAAAATAATGGAACAAAAAATACAAAAATATATTTTAATGATAATTATACACATAATTATATAATATTAAGGAGAATTTTGAATTTATTAAAACCAATGAAAATGAATCTGGTAATGAAATTCATTACCTCTCAATAACATTTAATTCTAATGCCATTACAATAAATATTTTTTTTACTAAGAATTTCAAGAAAAAAATGCATCATTATATTACTTGTCAACCTGTTAGTATGTATACCATATATTATAAGTTATTTTCACAATAAAAATGTATGCCTCAAAGAATAGAAATTGAGGGGAAGTCCCTTGCCACAATGATAAGATATGAATTAGAAGACCCAAAATTAATAATAATAAAATGATTAATTCCAATTCCATGAATTTTCAAAAATTCATCATATAGTATATAAAAATGGGATTTAGGTATACCACATAAAAAATAATTAAATGGTTTTAATGCTATATGCCTCATGGAAAGAAAGGCAAGACTAGAATCTCATACCTAGTGCTACATTTTAGATAAATAAACTTTAAAATTATGTATTGTGGTTCTAATCAGGAAACTATATCTTAACTGATCTATTATGATATTTATAATATAATATATTCACTTATTTTAAAATCATATTAATCATCTATTATCAATCATTCACTATTATAATTATTTCTAGTGTTAATTTCCTAGTTTTTTTGAGTACGTTATGACTTGTTGCATATTGTTCCTATTAATTATATCATGATATTATCATTTAAATTTTTTAAAATATTATTTAGTAACTGAATATATTTATTATATATGTAATTATCATAACTCATATGATTTGGAGATAGGAAATGAAATGCACATTTCATGGAGATGGTAGGGTGTATATACACACGAACAGTACTCTTATTTTTTCCCTTATTAAAATAACGAAAATTAAATGTTATATTTTAGTATTATAGTTATAGTATAAAATTTTAGTAATATATTTCATATTTTTTAATATAATCCATAATAAATTCCATGTATATCATAAATGAATCACAACCCATTTAAGAGGGGGTAGTCCACACTTCCACAAACCATGCTATCTTATTCAAAAAAATGGAATGAATTAATATTTGTGTTATATAAAAAATAAATAATAATAGATACATTAAAAAATATCATATATAATATAAAAAAATTCATTTCCATCATAATTCCAAACATGATATGTGGTAATGGAATAAATAACAGTCATCATTTTTGAGGTGGTAGACCACCATATACGTGAACGATTACTTCATTAAATAATTAAAAAAAATATCTCTAGGTTTAGGTATAGAACATATAATAATATCAATTCAATATATTTTTGATACTTATGATATTATTTTATCATAGAATAAAAATAGATTTATGGTGGAGTAGGAAATAAAATGAATGTGATCTTTGAACAATGTAATATCATTTTTGTGTAACTCTTTTTGGGTTACACCAAAAACAATTCTTGGAAGGATTTGAGAATAATATGTAGCTTATAATACGAATTAATAGTTTTTAGGATATATTTTAGATGATCTTGGTTGATCCAAAATTTATAGGTTGGTTTGAGGATGTGGGAGGGGTGAGTGCCTTTTTGTAGTGGAGGTGGAGTGACATTCATGTTAATTTTTTGAAAGGGAATTCTACCATTGTTTTCCCAATTATAAATTTACAAAATTATGATACAAATTCCTTAAATTTAGTTATAGGTCGAAATATGAATGTCCAATTTCTTTTGGAAAAATTCATACATCATTTTGGCCCTTATGTTTTTGTTTACTACCTTGTTAAGCTAATTGTTCTCACATTCATTGTAATTAATTTTAATCCCTTCTTGTAATATTTTTTGGTAAAAAAATATGTTGAACACGATAAACATATTAAATTATTCTGATTAAATATATGGAAAAATTATCTATATTCTAATCAGTGGTGTGGCATAATTTAATTTAAATATAATCTTTTTTTTGGGATGACAATGCAGGGTTTTAATGTAATATCTTCAATCATGTGTTATGTTTTTATATTCAATTTCAATGTAAAATTCATTCAAATGACCTAAATTTAATTAAATGATATATAATTGATGTAAATACACATTATTTTAAAATTAAAAAATATTTTTACCATCAAGATAAATTATATGAAAAGGTATTTTTTAATTAAAAATAAGTATTTTTCAGTATTCATTAATAAATAAAACCCCATATAAAAATAACTGTAATCAGCTAATGATAAATTTTATTTTTCTATTTTCAATATATTTTTTATTTTAAATTTTTTTATTTAAATAATTTCAAAAACTATTATTTGAAATAATTTCTCCATTAAATTGTGGTAAAATTAAATTTTTATAAATATATAATTTTAATAATAAAACTAGAATAATTATTATCATAGGGTTTTCAAAGCTACTGGATGAATATAATATATATTTAGTTGAAGATATAATATATATAAATTTCATTAATGTCACTAATTATTAGTATTTAATATAATTTATTGATAAAAAACACACTATGAAGTATAAAAATGTAAATATTTCCTTTAATATTAAGTTAGTTTATATTATAATTTTAATTAATTAGAAAAAAAATTTAAATTATATTTTTATAAAGAATATTTTTTCAGGAGATAGTAAGAAAATAATATTATGCTTCAATTTAACAGTCGAGAAATATCTTATTTTGGAAAATAAAATTAGTAGAGTGATAAATACATGGCCTTATAGGAATATCAAGATATCAAAAAAAATGTTATTGGAGTGTGCGACACAAGCTAACTCAGTAGAACATGCATTTCAAGCTATATCATAGATTGATTTCATTGAAAATATTAAATATATTTGTAATTCCTCTAGATATAATATTCCCTTTAAAATTTCCCATTCATGTTCAATGTATCACTAGGAGGGGGAGGGGATAAATCAAGGATATCTTTTACTTTTATGTTTTATTACTTTTGAAATAATCATAACCTCATTTTCATGAATTTGTTCCCTATTGAAAAAATTCAAACAGATATTCAAATAAACGTAATAATTTACAAGGATAACTAATAAATAAGATTAGGTACATCTTTAGTATTGTTTATAATTAATCCGATACCACAGAATCCACTAGAAAACAATGTTTTGTGAAGAATACAATAACCATGACATTCTCCTACACTCATACAAAACTGTAGTCAATAAATAAGTACTTGTTCATCATGTAGAATGAAATGGAGTGATATAATTTTTGTGATAAAATTTTATACTGCCTCTTAATGTACATTTTTAAATAAAATATTTCAAATCAATTCATTAATTTACTACCAATAAGGAGGAAATAACATCATTGACTTTGAAATAACACCTAGTTAGATTTCCAAATATGATTCACATGTATGATTTTTCAATTCGAAAATATTACTTGTCAGAATACCATTGAGAGAGATCTAGAAAAAAATTATATCAGTTTGTAAAAACAAATATTATTTATTGAAAATATTTCATAAACTCGGAATATGATCTTGTTTCGTCTCCATTATTATTTTTTAGGAAAACTGCTATAAAAAATCAGTTTAGAAGCTTCACCTCCAATAATAATTGTATATTATCTCTATTATTATAAATATATAATCTATGTATGAATGTACAAAGTGATTTCACCATTTTATAGAGAACATATAAAGAGTTTGTACATGATTCTAAATTGTTTTCCCACTTAACCATATTTTTTGAAAACATAAATTCCCATTGAATTTTGGGTGGATTTATGAAATATTTAAATAATATAAACTCTTATAAAATACTATTACATCTTTTAACAACATCATCTCTATCATGAAGCATCCTGGTCCAACCCTGATGTAGCCACTAATGTCAATCATTGTAATAGCCCAAGGGAATTCTTGATCCTTATGGGCAGGATACAAGTGAATACATAAATAGAGTACACAAAGGGGATGATTTTTTTCCTAATTATAAATAAATAAAATAAAAAAATATATGGAATAAAATTATGCAATATATATAAAAATTCAAAACATAACATATTTTATACATTAATCTTGAAATACAACCATACTATGTGATAAAACCAACATGATAAGTTAACTACACCATCTACATCTAACCCTGTATGACACTGTCCAACAAAAATATCAACCAACGCCCAAGGAGATAAAACACAATATGAAACCTGTACCAAAGGATAAAAAATGAACCTATAGGCTTGAGTATTAGTACTTAGTAGGCTTTACCAATTATCCTTTTCCAATTCATTTCCTTGAAAAAAAACAACCATCAACATCATGTTTGAAATAAAATATATGAAAGGATATTATTCCATAATATTTTACATGAAAACAAACTATGATAAATTTCCTTATTATTAATCAATCCATACTTAAACATAAAATAGAAACCAATAAATTATGAAAATAAAAATATTTTATTTCAATGGTGAGACAGATTGAGTGAAAATATATCGTGAACATTTTCCCATAGAACATGATATCAATTTCCTTTTTTACATAAAACCACACCCCTCAAAAATAAAGAATAATAATTATATATTAAGTGTAATGGAAAATAATTGTACAAGTATCTCAATCATTACTACAAGTTTCTATGATTTAGTATACATTGGTGAACCTAAGAGATTGTGAATAATCAAGAACCCACTAAGACATGAGAACCATACCTAGAATCCTGCCTCACATGAGGAAAATTGAGGCACCCTAAACACTCCTAACATCCCAAAATCATGACATACCAAGGGGAAAATCCCATTTCAATAATCCCATTATATCCACATAATATGGGCCACCAACTAGTGCATAATCAGGGCAGTGTAATAATTGATCTTAGAAAATTCTCGCACAACGAAGTGTTCCAATATATCATATGTAATGGGGGTGAGAAAAGAGATTCCACCTAGGAATAAAATCACAAGAATAAAATATTAAAAATAATCCCAACAATGGGATCACCCCAAGTCCCTCTAAGGACCGATCTCATGACATAGAAAAAATATTACACAAGGAGTCTATACAAAGGATCTCCAATAATAGATCATGCAGATTTCACAATGGGGAAAATTGATCCATTAAATATGAACATGTCATGAGAATCATATAATGTTGGTTTTCAAAATAAAAAGCCTCACCATTTTCGAAATGTATCCAAATGGTTTTTTAAGAATTGTTCACAATGTTTCCAAATGATCCTATAAGAATTTTTTTAAAAACCCAATATTTATCAAAGAAAAAAATCCACCATTATTAAAAGGTGTAAAAACCCCATTTTGTAATTAAAAATAATTTACAAAATACATTTAAAACAGTAATATCACACTTTCAATGAAATCTTATTTTATTAAAATTCCAAATAGGCCATTAACCTCAATTACATACCAATCTACACTGAAAAGCCAAAAAAGAATCCTAGTAAAAATTAACCACATTAAGAACCTATTCAAGGAACCCAAAACGTCAATTCACATGACATAAATTCATTTAAATTTACAAAAAAGGTTCTAAATATCAAAAACCATGATATAATTCTAATGATACATCTTATAAGACACTAGGTGTCCAAATTGATAAAAAAACCACAATATTTTTCACAAATGAAATAAAAATCCACATTTTTTAAAAAAAAAAATTTTTCAAGGATAAATTAACAATATTTCAAATGTAAATAATGGGATAAAATCACGAAACAATGAATATTCAATAATAAAGGTATGTTCATAACAAACTAACCTCATATCCATTGTGCATCAGTAATGAATGCTCGAAATCACTCTATTAGGTTTCCAAAACCATAGATATATGAAGAGTAAAGCTAAAGAAACAATAACCACAATAAAAGTTGAGAAAAATAGAAACCACAGGTCTACATGACCATGTGGGAAGAGAAAATCTAGACAAAATGAAAAGAGGGAGTAGGAGATGAGAAGAGATGGTTACCTTGAAGATCTAGCACAAAACCTTGATGATGTACTCATGGAATTACTCTAGAAATTTGTTGGGGGTTTATGGAAGCGGAGTGATGCCTCCTTAGGTCGATGGAGTTTAGTGATGAAGGATGAAGGTGAATTGGGTTAAAACCCCCAATGTGGTGAACTTCAAATATCAAAAAAAAATTATGATCTAATCAACTTGTGTGGTTCGGCCGCATGGTTTACCAAACCGTGAGCCAACGTTGATCCCCTTAATGGAAACATCATCATAAGAGAATGATGTAGTTTCATGGTTTCCAAACCATGTGCAATCATATCTAAATTCATCTATCATAAAATGTCACCCTACACATGGATACATAGGATTTACCAAAGACTTTAAAAAATTGTGTTCTAGTCATCCGTAGAACACTACCAAGCCGAAAATATCAAATCATCTCAATGAACACTCAAATTAACAAAGGATCATCCATAGTATAAAAAATAGAAAAATAAACACAAAAAAATAGAACCTCTATCACGCCTGGACCTTTATAGAATTTCAATTATTCGTAATGAAAAAAACAAATAAAAAGTCTTTAAAAACATAGTTTAAAAATTCTACCCACCATTAACACTTTGCACCCATAGAAATCCGCAACAAATTATAGTTGATTGATCATTGACTAAGGATTCTAATCATGATAATTTTACCTTGTGAACTATGAACAACCCATCCACTATAAAAAGAACCCATTCCTCTTTTGAAAAATAGATCAACCACTAAAAACGCTTCCCAAAAATAGAGAAATATCAAGAAAAAACATCCATATCCAAGCCAATATCATGACCATCAAGCCTTCTCTTATGAATCCCACTGTGCACCCAAACAATAGAGAAATATAAAACCAATTACATAACGTGATATAGGAATGAAGTAATTGCCATTAAGAACAAAAAAACACATAAATCTCTTAATATATAATTCAATAAGACCTGAAATGTGTCAGACCAACATTAAGAATAAACTGACACCACTCAATAGAAAATTAACATTAATGAAACTCCTTGAATTTCCCACATATTCTATCCAAAACCAATCTACATCTGCTTACCAATAAAATATAATAAGGATGAAACAATAGAATTTAAACTACCCAAAAATTATAGAGGGGAAAAGAATTTAATCAACACACCCCACAACCTCGAGATTCCTAACTAAGAACCAACATGACTTTGAAACCAATGAATGGGGCTCTATGTGTTAAATCATTTGTTACCTAAC
Organism: Viscum album; assembly: GCA_963277665.1. Classification (NCBI taxonomy): domain Eukaryota; kingdom Viridiplantae; phylum Streptophyta; class Magnoliopsida; order Santalales; family Viscaceae; genus Viscum; species Viscum album. The sequence continues at coordinate 1,081,869,490 of OY728138.1, forward strand.
AATCATCAGTCAATAATCCCATCCAAGAACACACATCACACGATTTGATTAAAATTAAACATAGAAATTTCTCATATTAAAATGACACATCAAATGGAAATATGAGTTTTATATAAGTTTCACATAATCACATACATTTCAAACACCCAAACCCCATAACCATGAAGATACTTCTATGAATATGTTGTCATATCTTCACGGCGTTCTAGGACCTAAAATCTCACATAGACCATTATCCCAATTCCCCATTCATATCCAGGACACCAAAAAATCCTATAAGACTACAGAAATATAAATAATTATACTTCATATGTAATATAATTGATCAAAATGATTTATATTTGATGACTCCCTTCCTGGAAAATCCTATCAAGTCCAGAAAATCATACTCTATCTACCTTGAAATCCCAAAATAACAATAGGAACTCCGAACAAAGGCCATCACTGAGAAACCCTCTTTTGATACCTTTTTTTCATGATTAACCTTATTTTAACCCTAATATTGTCACTAGAGCTGACTTTTGGCATGACCCGAAAGGAGTTCCTCATTCCCATGTGCAGGAAACTAGTTCATGGAATCAATTGAGTACACAAATGGAATGATTTCACCCAATAAAACATAAATAAAAGGAAAATAAGAATGAAACCCCACAATCCAATACATATAACAATACTAAAATGATCATCTATTATACCAGAATACGAAAATAAAATCAAATTATATGATGAAACCAACAAAAAAATGACTACACTATCTCTATGTGACCTCATGGGTCACTCTCCAACAAAAAGATCAACCATTGCCCCAAGAGATAACACACAATCTAAAAACAAACCAAAATGAAAAAAAAAACAAAATGAAACTATATCCATGATTATTAAAACACAATAGAATATCCCAATAATATATTTCAATTGCACTTATATTTAAAATTAAATAAACAAAAACATCATGTTTGTAATGCAATATATTAAATTAATCTTTTATAAAATTTTTAACATGAAAAAATATAATGGTCAATTTACATCATATTATTGAATCCCCATATAAAAATAAAGGATGTTTCAATGAAATTTTAAATTAAAATGATTTATTTCAATTGTGAGAGTGAAATAGTGAAAATGGTTTCAAAACCTTTTCCCATTTTACTTGAAAACAATTTTCAATATTTACATAAAACCACACCACTAATGGAGTAAACACAATAATTTTATCATAAAGGAAATTTAAAATAAAGATACAAGTATCTCAATCATTAATGCAAGCAGTTATGTGACAATAGAAATGGGTGAACCTAGAAGATCATGATTAATCCATAATATAATATTAACGGAGACACATGCACGAAAGCATGCCACACATGATGAAAAATTAGTGTTCCCGAAACACTCTCATTCACCGAATCTCAAGACATACCAGTTTCAAAATTCCAACATAATAAACCCAATATATCAACTTATTATTGGATACCAACATGTTCATAATCTAATCATTTTAGCAATATTTCTCAGAAAATCATCTTACTATACAAGGTTACCATATCTCATATATAATGGGGTTGAGATAACTAATGCAAGCCTATAATCCAATGAAACATATATAATAATAATAATAATAATAATAATAATAATAATAATAATAATAATAATCAAACCACATGCCTCACCCTGAGTCACACTAAGTAACAATCTCATCCTATTGAACAAATATAACACAAGGAGTCCATACCGAGGATCTCTAATAATTGATAATAATGAATATACAATGAAGAAATTACATTCATTTAATATGAACTAGGCATGATAATCATCCAAATGACGTTTTCATAATAAATACTTTCTCCATTTTCATCATGATTCCAAATTGGATTTAACCATTTTTCATAGTCTTTCCAAATGGGCCATTATGAATTTTTCAGAAGAAATTTTTTTATGAAATATCAAAATATACCATTCTTAATGTGTGTAAAAACACCATTTTCAAATTCAAAATAATATAAGTAACCACCTTAAAAAACATTATTCATAATTTTATGTCAAAAAGGATATAATAAAATTGACAAATTGTCCATTAACTACAATCACATGTAAAGCCACATTGAAAAAAATACACAATTCCATTTAAGTCCATAACCACTTTAGGAGCTTATAAAAGGAACCTGAAACATCATTTTAAAACCCAAAAATTCATTACATTATAAATATTGTTTTAAAGATATCATTTCATGATTGAAATCAAACATGACATTTTATCAAACACTAGGTGTTCACATTAATAAAAAACAACACTATTTATCACAAAACAATGCCCAAACCATACATTTTCATAAAAAAATGCCCATTGAAAGATCTTATATAAATATATAGATAGAAAATAAGATGTGAGAGGAATTAAATCATGTATTCATAAATTGTAATGTCATGTGCATGAGAACCCTACCTCAAATCAATGGCGTAACAACAATGCATGATCAATATCACTCTTTTTAGGTTCGAAAAACCTATATCTAAGAAGAGGAAACTAAACACAAACCACCTTATTTAAATCTTGGTAATCAAAAATAGTAAGTCTAAATGACCTTGGTATAATAGAAACACAAGATTAAATGAGAGAAGGAGCGATAAAGACATGAGAAGAGAGGTTTTAACTTAACGAAATCCACATATAATCTTTATAAAAGGATGTGGGAGGCGTGATGAAGTGGGGAAAGCCCTCCATGGTTTAACAAAGGTGATTTGTGGAGGAATATGGAGTTTTGGGTTAATATCTAGATTAGTATAAACTTATAAAATCAAAATAGTTATGATCTCAACAGCTCATATGGTTTGGATTCATTGTTTACCAAACTGTGTGCAAACTGTGTGCCCCTGGAAGGACTCATCTTGGCACGAGCACAGTTTTGATGAATTATTTTCATACTATTTGAAAACTATTTCCAAATTCATCTTTCCCATAATTTTACCCTATTCATAGTTACCTAGTTTCAGCCATACCAGTAACCAAACCATGTTCCAACCATACACAAGACAATGCGAATATAAAAATCTAAATTCATCTCTAAGAACACTCAAACGAACTGAGGATCAACCACATGATAAAAAAAGACAATGAAACAATTATAAATTTAAAACATGTCACACTCTAAACTCAAGGTTATGACTAGGATTCCCAAAAAAACCACGACCTAGCACACGACTGGAAAAAATTGGGCGTGATAAGCTTGCATCTAATTTCACCACAAAAAATTAGCCCGATTCAAAACCCTCATTACAATTTCCCTATATTATTGGTACATTACTATTTTCTTTACCTATTTCATATATGAATAAATATATAGCTCTAATATAGTTAAAAAACATTATTCTGATTGGAATTTTCCACTACAATTTTTTCATAATGATGAAGGTATTTGATCACTCTCATTTTCATGAACCACTTGGGAAAAATAAGAAATAAATAAATACTATTACATTGATATGCACCAATTTAAAATACTTGTTAGTGCATTCTGATTTATCTATTAGAATTAATAAAATTGATTCGTCAATACATTTCTCTCTTGAAATATCTATTGAATCTTATTCATAATCATTATATTCTTTTATCTGGAGCCACTTGATAAGGAAAACTTTGTTACCATTTGATTAGAAAATAAGTAATTCATCATTGATGGATACCATTGACTACAATATTGATTTGATGTTTGAAATCATTTATGTTTCATCCCCCATAAACATGACTTGTTTTTATTATAATTTTCCATATAACTCTTAATAAAACGAATCTTCATCTAGTTATTATGAATTATTACTAAATTAGATTTACTAGAATCAACAACATAATTATCAGTGAATTATTTCTTTTCGGTATATGATACCAATGATCTTTCAGAACATAACTACTTTTACTAACATATTCATGAAAACATTAATTTCTTTGGGAGTATCATTACATTGATTATGAAATTCAACATCATTTGAATTACAATAGAATGTATTGTAACTTTCCACTATTCTAGAAACATATTTATTCATTAATCATCCTAGATATGATTTTCGAGAGTATGATTAGCATCAATATGTTCTTCCTGAATATGTTTGGCATAACCTATTCTACAACTTTATTTTATCATGGTTTCATTAGATGTTTTAAAAAATTATTATGATTTATGATAAAATGAAACCATCAAAGTATCAACATATATTTATCGTAGTCATTCAGACTCTAATCCTTCCTTGATATTATCATGTCTTTCAATAAACACACATGGTGAGTCTGATGATACATCTCTTTTAACAAGATTATTCTCAATCTGATGGACCTTTTTATGAATTTTGTGTCTAATTTAATCAATAAGATTTTTGGTATAATTATTTAATTTTTTTCAAAGTGAATTTGTTTTTTTATTTGAAAAATCATGAACCAAAAATAACAGACACTAACAAACTTCTCCTTGCTTCCATGAATCTTCTCCTTCAAACAGAGCCCCAAAAATCTACCACTATGGATTTTGTTTTCAACCAATAATCATAAATCATATAACATTGTGACCTCAAGATATTGATTAATTATTAATAAATTTTTTCTTATTTGAACTAACTCATTGTAGGAAATTAAAAATGTTGATAAAAAGGTAATTCTTTCCAAAATTACTGATCAGGAATACAACATCATCTTTTCATCAAGTATTTTGTCAAATGTTTTTTTTCTTATTCACCAATTGTATAAAAAAATATTCCTTAAAACAATCTAATATTTTAAAGAATTTTTCACACTCTTACATGTTGAGATCACAAATTACGCACAATTGGGACTTTATACATTATTCTATAAAAGGTTTCACACATATTAAATGGAATGATATATGAAAAAAATATCCCCATTTAAATAAATATACAAAGACAAATTTATATAGGGTACAATAACACATACCTAGAAATTTCTAAGAAAGATGTTGGACACCCATGTTCTATCTCAGTTTTTGAGTAGGATTGTTCTATAAAGGTTTTTTTTAAAAACTCCACTTCTTTTTCTGATAGATAAAAAGGCTCCATCATCAATTCATTCTTTTCCAAATTATTATTATTGAAATAATATTTTATATTGATATGTTTTAAATTATAATGTTTTACTATAATCCATTTATGGTCGATTTCACATTGATTTTACCAAACTCTGAGCAAGGGTAACTTTACATTATCATTTAAGGATTTTAAATGAGTCTTCATCCACATAAGACGAGTAGTTGATTGAGGGGAATAAACATACACAAATTCTTCCAAGAAAGTGTTTTAGAATGTTAATTCATTTTATTTCTACTATCCCGAATCCTCCCAAAAAATATTAATCTAATACATATGGATCTTCTATCAAAAATATTTCCTTCTAAATGATCATCTTAATACCATAACAAGTCGATAATTTTTGAGTTACCATACCTAATTAAATTTGTTTTCCTATTATAAATGTGGAAATTATTTTTCCCAAAAGAATTTTATTCTCTATGATAACATTGAAATATTACACATAATGTAACATCATAAAATATGTAGGGACATGATGTGGTCAAATATAAAAGAAAATCCAATAAGTTTCAAAAATTATTTTAAATGAACTTCCTTTCCTTCTTAATTTATAGAAACGATTTTAACCAATAACATCATTGTGGATATTATATTACTATTTTCCATGATGAATTAATTAAGATATTCCTTAACATATTTTCTATGATAACGAAAAATGTGTGTCTTCCACTACAAGTGTAACACCTCGAGATTTTATGAAAACTATTCTTTTTTAATTTCATTAATGTATTGTGTTGTACACTACACCAAAAGGAGATTGTACAACATGCATCCTTGACTTGCCTTGCATTACACGAAATCCCGACTTTCCTCGATAGCGTGTGTAGTACGCAATACCGAGTTTCACTAAACAACGATATGCTACTAAAATATTATTAAAACTAGCAATTATGAATAGTAATAACCACTTTTTGAAATTTTGTAATTTTTATTTTTCAAAATGGACTTCATTTTTGGATTCGTAATATCGAAATTTGCTTAGGATAAATTTTTGATAATTTTTGGATAACTTTCATTTTCTGATAAATAGTGAAAATTACTAAATTTTTATTATAAACATCCTTTTTAATCGAAATAATTAATAGTAATAAATTATTAATTTGAGTGGTTTTAAAGTGTATTTAGAATATAATTTTACAATTTAATACAATTTTGTTCATTGGATGTAATTTCACATTTAAACCAGACATAAACAAGTGTCAATCTTTTGATTGTTATTATCTTTTAAAAAACACGATATTTGTTTTGACGACAGAAATTAATTTTTAAATTAGTTAATGTAACTCATATTTTTGGAATTTGGTAAATTAAAAATCATTTTTGAATTCATAATATCAAATATAGCTTAGGCCTAATTTTTGGTATTTTTCTAGAAACATTCATTTTTTGATGAATAGTGAAACCACTAAGTGGTAGTTAAAAAAACTGAATCATTCATAAAAATTAATTTTACCGCTTTTGTGAGTAGAATTTAGAAAATCTGAGAGACACGGTTAATATCAAGGACTATGATGTGGATCAATGAGATGAAAATAATTTTTTTGTGAATAGTAACTTTTTACTTTTTTTACCACGGTTAAAAGTAAGTAGGGTAGTTAAGGATAAAAATGATATTATTATTACCATAACACATGTCCTAATTCTATTGGATAAGTTTAATTCGACCATAAAAAACTTAGGAATAAAATATGACCATTTAGGCCCACTTGGATTAGATTAGGACATTTATTATTAATTTATTTTAAGAAGGGTTAAAATAGGTAAAATCAATGTTTAATAAGTAGATAATTTTTAGTATAGGGTTATACATTAGATAAATTAGACTATAAATATTCATTATAAAGTTAAAAATACTTCCTACATAATGGTATTTTATTTGTAATTTTTTAACAATAAATAATTTAATTTATTTATGAGACAACGATGAGGCAGTGAATATCTTATTAATGAAATATTGACATAATTGATGCTATAAATATCCAAATAAATGTAATTTGAGACTTTTTATGATTTTCCCTAATTTATAGGTTAATATGACATGTTATTATTGATTTAAGTAACTTTTTTACAACTAATAATTCTTTTATTATTCTCAAAAAAATCAATTACTAAATAGTGTCAAAATTGACATAAAATTATTTTTAAAACAAATATTATATTATTAATTGTTATTTTATTCCTTAAAATCATTGGTTCGGACAAATGACTTATATAAGGTTAAATATATTAATAATAAACAACTTGGTGTTCGTTTGTCTTTTTATAGTAAGTTTATTAACATTATAGTGTAAGAACACAAACAGACACTGTAAAAGTAAAATTATCTAACATAAAGTTAAATATAAATGATAAGGTTAAAATAGTAAACTAAACTTGTACAAATTCTATTGGATGAGAGGATTTAGACCCATATATACCTTATATTAAAAATAAATCAATTTGGAGATATTTATAACCGAATATGGCTTTATAATAAAATAATATTTTCATTTTTTCCAAAGGAGCCCCTCTCCTCCCTTATAAAAGGGCACATCCTCCCTCTCTTCCTCACACTACATTGAGCCTTCATTTTCAGCCAAACCCTGAAAAATTATCTTCTTCACTTCTCCAAAAACATCCTAGAGGTCCTGGTCTTCTTCAAAGACCAATTTTAGTTCCCTATGAGGAGGAATCAAAGAGGCGCTTCAAAGAAGAGGTAATGTCCGTTACCGATTCTTTCGACTTTATTTCTTCTTAAATTTCTTATTCATAGGTTGTTTAATTATGAAGTAATAACATCAGTATAACTCATATACTGATATGACATTATATGTATGAAACAACCCTATTTCACCATCTATCCATCCTACGGAAAACGAAATCACCGCACGTGCGTACGTACGAAATACCGTCTCCACGCCGTGGTGTAATCTATTTTCCACCACCACCTTACTTGGATGGGTATAATGGTGTACATAATAACTATGTATGATTATTGTAAAGTTAAATTGATTCTATAATAGTATACATACACTCCAATACAATTCCACGATCATGAGAATGATATCATCGCTCGTGCATATGTACGGACTACCGTCTCCACGAAGTGATGAGATTCATTCTCCATGTTAACCATTCATGAATGATTATAAAGTATATATAATAAGTAATCATGAAATATATGACATAATAATGATACCAGATTTATGTGTGTATATATGTATGTCATCTACTTAATTCTATTTAACTCAATAAGGAAACTAAAACAACGTTAATGCGTACGTACGACCTACTGTCTCCATGAACGGTGTATTTCTTTCCATTTACTGATCTATCATATATATGTATATTATGAATATATATTATATATAAATCATGATTTATATTCTGGAATTAAGTAATCCTGATCTAAGTAATCATATTAATAATTACAAGTCCAAACACGAACGACAAATGAAACGATTTTACCCAAAACGCTCTTTAACATGGAATTTAAAAAAGAACGTCTAATATAAAGTCATAAGTGAACCATATATGATATCATAACAATGATTATGATTCAGGAATAAGTTAATAACATTATTTAAATCATTATACAGGAGGGTTGGACACTTACAAAGCAAATCAGACCTAAGGTAAGGAAAATATCACAATCTCATTTTTATCCGAGATTGTTTCTACTTTGGTATTTACTGGGGTGTATTTTATCATCCACATCCATGTTCCCTCAATATGTAATAGTATTTCCATCCACCTAAAATTTTTTAAATACAATTTTACCCATAGGTGAGTTTTTAGTAAAGGATATGAAAGGAATATTTTGTCTTTTTTCAAACGAAGTACTTTTTCACTTTCCGACAAAAGTACGAGAAGAATGTTTTTTTAACTTATACGGCATGAATAGATTTTTAAAAAATTATTTCCAAGAAGCTTCCTTTACAAGTTTTCAAGGTTATTTTTAATCAACTTCTTTTAGTTTAAAATTGTAAGACATGTTAAGAAAGGAAAATGTTATTGAAGTAGAAAGGATATTTTCCTCAAGAATGGAGTTCATGTGTTTTATCAAAAATATTTTCTATCTAAGATAATATATGATTATGTTTATATACCTATTATTAAGATGATTTGATTATGTTGTGATGCAATTATTTATATGAATTCCTTTATATTATATGAATTTTTTTTATGATTTCATGATGTTTAAGATTCCCATTTTTATTACATTGGTTATGTAATGATGTATGATTTATGATTTTGTGGAACACATATTAATGGTATCATTATTAGATGGGTGGGACCTATATCTCCCTCCAATACATTGGGTAAAGATTTTATATCTCATGAGATAGACATGGCTGGAACGGCAGGTTAAACCGGTTCAGTGAAACAGGACTGAAACGAGGAGTGAACTCGATTCAGAAATGGACTTTGTCCACTAAGATAGTCTTGGAAATGAGTCTTGACTAATAAGAAATGATTCTCTATGAATATGTGTGTATTCCACAATGTTTCATGTTTTATGTTATGATTATTGGGATTACATTTCAAAACTATGATTTATCCCATGTTATGATATTATGATCTCTTTTGCAGGTTATGATTTCCAAAATGTTATGTTCTTATGAATATGATGTGATTGATATTTCTTTTGTTTACCCTTACTAAGAATTTGAGCTCACCCTTTTATGTTTTCTTTTCCCCAAGATATAAAGAAAAGTTTTAGGTGAAAAAAGGAAGATCTTTATGGGAGATGTTGAAGATCTTTCTCCACGATTAGAAGATTATATTCCGAGTTTCCAAAGACACTAAACTATTACGGTCCTTGTGTGTGTGTTTTTGTTATGTACTAATTGTTCCTAAAAAGTAATGTAATGTACATGTACGTTAAGCTTTGGGTATCTACAGTTGGTATCAGAGGAAAGGTTTATTTATCCTTTGGAAACTAGGATGTGAAAAGTCTAGTGAGATCTCTAGAGATATTTCTATGTTATGTCTAGGGATGTCCCTAAGGTTAAGTATAAGTATAGGTTATAGTACTAGAATTATGGTAACGTTATTAGAATTAAACATAAGATGTTATATATCCATGTTACTCTCCCTTGATTATGTTATTTTCCTTTTATGATTTTTTCCTCTCACAGAATTCTTTTTTGTGTTTTAATCAATGGAGGGAACCAGAAGGAATTCGGTTAACATTGAATCCAATGGAGAAATTGGTGACTATGAGAAACAAAATTGAGTAATTCCTAGAGAGAATGATATTGTGATTATTCCAAAACATTCATCGCGATATATGATTAACAAGGTGAAATTTAGTGGTATGCCTAATTCATCAATTAAGAGGAAGATAGACTTTTATGCATGTTCACATGTTGAGGAGCATAAAGAAATGAAGATTGATATTTATAAATAAGGGAAGAAGGACCTTGAGGAATACCTAAAATTGAGGGGAAAATGTTATCTGTGTGGAGAAAAGGGACATAGAGTGAAAGACAGTTATGGAGTTCAATGTCTTATTTGTGGAGAACATAGTCATTACCCAACTCAATGCCATGACCTAAAAAGTTACTTCTAAATCAAGGAAGGACTTATTCCATGAAAATAATTGAAGAGGATGGATTGAAGTGTTTATGTATTGGTATTCAAGAATAATGTTTTTGAGGTAATTTTATGGTGTATTAGAATATTTCTGTATTAGTCTATTGTGGATTTCAATAATTTTATAGTACCAGTAACCATGAAATGTGATTCAAATATTTTGGAAAGCAGATGATATGGGCATAATGAAGGGATAAGGAGAAAATGAAATGTTTGACAGTATTCATGAGCTCATGATTGTTATAAGGACTAAGTGATATCATGGATTGAGTTTTCAGAATTTTGGGATTTTGGTATGTGGAAAGAGTTAACTTTTGAAAACACTCATGTTTTCACTAAGGTTTAATGAGTATTCATTTTTCAAGAGAATACATTATGAAGGCCTTCGAATGTTTGGAATGTGATCAACAAGACATATCTCATGATATATGGGGATCAACAATGGTATTAACATGCTAGTTGTATGAACTCTTTGGTAATCATTTTCACTATAATATGAGATTACACATTATTATTTTGGATACGCCTAAAGATTGGAATAGATTATGTTAGAAATAATTTATTATTGATTAAGGATAGATGTTTTCTCGATATTATTTATGGGATGTTATAGTAATATAGTTTTAGAAAAAGGACAACCTGCAGGATGAGCGACAACCCATCGTGTCGGAGAAGGTTGTGGGAATCGAACCCACAATCGAAGTGCAACTGGCCTTTATCGCCTACCACTAGCCTACAGGAAGTCCCTGTTGAGTAGAAACTATTTTTATTATATTAATCAGTATGATATATGAAGTATAAGTCCATTTTTGGAACCATATATGATTAATCTCACTATAGATGGGCTTATGTATTTTTTGATAAATTTTCTAACCTTTTGTTTGAGACAGATGGAATGGCCCATCATTCTATCACATGATCTGCTAACACATAACGAATGAAAAATTATACTTCATTTCTTTAAGAGATGAAGTGGAAATTGTCCAAAGAACAACCAACGGTGAGACTATACCAAAATAACGAAAGTATTTCTTCTAAATCCAATTTCATCAACTTTAGGAAAATGATCTTGAAAACCAAAATTGTTGTCCTAGTGCTCTTATATCTGATGAATCAGATGGTACCTTATATCTTCACAAATTTATGGCTTTGTGATTGTTGGCTTTTCCATAGCCATGTTCTCTACCACTCTCCATCAGAACATGATGGTTAGATTTCTCTTCTATATCCATATTTTCACCTATGTGGAAACCCAGTGATTAGTTTATTTGGGTAACCATTACGTTTCATACTTTTGTTTTTTAAAGATTGGTTTTGGTATTTCTTTTTACGATGTTGGTTTCTATTAAAGAAACATTTTAGTAGTAAACCATTTATAACCCCGACGAATTTCGAGGGCGAAATTCATTTTAAGGGGGGTAGAATGTAACACCCCGAGATTTTATGAAAAATATTCTTTTTAATTTCATTAATGTCTTGTGTTGTACGCTAAACCAAAAAAAGCTTGTACAACATGAATCCTTGACTTGCCTTGCATTACACACAATCACGACTTTCCTCGATAGCGTGTGTAGTACGCAATACCGAGTTCCACTAAACAACGATATGATATTAAAATATTATTAAAACTAGCAGTTATGAATAGTAATAACCACTTTTTGAAATTTTGTGAATTTTTTTTTTCAAAATGGACTTCATTTTTGGATTCGGAATATCAAAATTAGCTTAGTATGAAATTTTGGTACTTTTCGGATAACTTTCATTTTCTGATGAATAGTTAAAATTACTAAATTTTAATTAAAAACATCCTTTTTAATCGAAATAATTAATTGTGATAAATTATTAATTTGAATGTTTTTAAAGTATATTTAGAATATATTTTTACAATTTAATACAATGTTGTTCATTCGATGTAATTTCACATTTAAACCAGACATAAATAAGTGTCAATCTTTTTATAGTTATTATCTTTAAAAACACGATATTTTTTTGATGTCGAGAATTAATTTTTAAATTATTTAATGTAACTAATATGTTTTGAACTTTTTAAAATAACACCATTTTTTAATTCATAATATCAAATATAGCTTATGCCTAATTTTTGGTATTTTTCTGGAAACTTTCATTTTTTAATTAATAGTGAAACCACTGAGTGGTGGTTAAAAAAACTAAATTTTTCATAAAAAATAATTTTACCACTTCTGTGAGTAGAATTTTAAAAATCCAAGTGACACGGTTAATATCAAGGACTAAAATGTGGTTCAATGAGATGAAAATAATTTTTGTTGAATAGTAACTTTTTTCCTTTTTTTCCCCACGGTTAAAAGTAAATAGGGTAGTTAAGCGTAAAAATGATATTATTATTACCGTAACACATGTCCTAATTCTATTGGATAAGTGTAATTCGACCAAAACAACCTTAGGAATTAAATATGACCATTTAGGCCCACTTGTATTAGATTAGGACATTTATTATTAATTTATTTAAAGAAGGGTTAAAATAGTTAAAATCAATGTTTAATAAGTAGATAATTTTTAATATAGGGTTATACATAATATAAATGAAACTATAAATATTCATTAGAAATAAAATAATATTTCATACATAATGGTATTTTATTTGTAATTTTTAGATATTAAATAATTTAATTTATTTATGACACAACGATGATGCTGTAATTATCTTATTAATGAAATATTGACATAATTGATGTTATAAATACCAAAATAAATTTAATTTAAGACTTTTTATGAATTACACTAATTTTATAGGTTAATATGACATGTTAGTATTGATTTAAGTAACTTTTTTCGAACTAATCATTCTGTTATGAGTTTCTAAAAAATCAATTACTAAATAGTGTCAAAATTGACATAAAATAGTTTTTAAAACAAATATTATATTATTAATTGTTATTTTATTTCTAAAAATATACGTTTTGGACAAATTACTTAGATAAGGTTATATATATTAATAATAAACAACTTGGGGTTCGTTTGGCTTTTTATAGTATGTTTATTAACCTTATAGTGTAAGAACAAAAAAAGGCACTGTAAAAGTAAAATTTATCTAACATAAAGTTAAATCAAAATGATAAGGTTAAAATAGTAAACTAAACTTGTACAAATTCTATTGTATGAGATTGTTTCGACCCATATCCACCTTATATTCAAAATAAATCAATTTGGAGCTATTTAAAACTAAATATTGATTTATAATAAAATAATATTTTTAGTTTTTCCAAAGGAGCCCCTCTCCTACCTTATAAAAGGACACCTCCTCCCTCTCTTCCTCACACTACATTTAGCCTTCAAGCTCTGCCAACCCCTGCCAAATTATCTTCTCCACTTCCCTACAAACACCCTAGAGGTCCTGGTCTTCTTCAATGACCAATTTTAGTTCCCTAAGTGGAGGACTCAAAGAGGCGCTTCAAAGAAGAGGTAATGTATGTTACCGATTCTTTCAACTTTATTTCTTCTTCCAATTCTTCTTATTAGGTTGTTTCATTATGAAGTAATAACATCAGTATCACTCATATAATTATATGTTATTATAAGTATGAAATAACCCTATTTCTCCATCTATCTATCCTACGGAAAACGAAATCACCACGCCTGCGTACGTACGAAATACCATCTACACGCCGTGGTGTAATCTATTTTCCACCACCACCTTACTTGGATGGGTATAACGGTGTTCATAATAACTATATATGATTATATAAAATTTATATATATTCTGAAATAGTATACATACACTTCAATACAATTCCACGATCATGAGAACGATATCATCGCTCATGCATACGTACGGATTACCGTCTCCACGACACGATGTGATTCATTCTCCACGTTAACCATTCATGAATGATTATAAATTATATATAATAAGTAATCATGAAATATATGAAATAATAATGATACTGGATTTATGTGTATTTATATGTATGTCCCCTACTTAATTCCATTCAACTCAATAAGGAAATGAAAACAACGTTCATGCATACGTACGACCTACCGTCTCCATGAACGGTGTATTTCATTCCATTTACTAATATATTATATATATGTATATTCTGAATATATATTATATATAAATAATGTTTTATATTCTGGAATTAAGTAATCATGAGCTATGTAATCATATGAATTATTACAAGTCAAAACACTGACGACAAATGAAACGATTTTACCCAAAACGCTCTTTAACATGGAATTTACAAAAGAAAGGGTAATATAAAGTCATAAGTGAACCATATATGATATCATAACAATGAGTATGATTCTTGAATAAGTCAATAACATTATTTAAATCATTATACAGGAGGTTCAGACACTTATGAAGCAAATCAGACCTAAGGTAAGGAAAATATCACAGTCTCATTTTTAACCAAGATTGTTTATACTTTTTATTTACTGGGGTGTATTTTATCATCCACATCCATGTTCTCTCAATAGTTAATATTATTTCCATCCACCTACAATTTTTTAAATCCAATTTTACCCATCGGTGAGTTTTTAGTAAAGGATATGAAAATAATATTTTGTCATTTTTCGTACGAAGTACTTTTTGACTTTCCAAAAAAAGTATGAGAAGAATGTTTTTTAACTTATACGGCATGAATGGATTTTTAAAACATTATTTCCAAGAATCTACCTTTACAAGTTTTCATGTTTATTTATAATCAACTTCTTTTAGTTTAAAATTGTAAGACATGTTAAGAAAGGAAAATGTTTTTGAAGTAGAAAGGATATTTTCCTCAAGAATGGAGTTTAAGTGTTTTATCAAAATTATTTTCCATATAAGATAATATAAGATTATGTTTCTATCCCTATTATTACATTGATTTGATTATGTTGTGATGGAATTATTTTTATTAATTCATTTATCTTATATGAATTGTTTAATGATGTCATGATGTTTAAGATTCCCATTTTTATTACATGGGATATGCAATGATGTATGATTTATGATTTTGTGGAACACATATGAATGGTATAATTATGAGATGGGTGGGACCTATATATCCCTCCAATTAATTGGGTAAATATTTTATATCTCATGAGATATACATGGCTGGAATGGCAGGTTAAAATGGTTCAGTGAAACAGTACTGAAACGAGGAGTGAACTCGGTTCAGAAATGGACTTTTTCCACTAAGATAGTCTTGGAAATGAGTCATGACTAATATGAAATGATTCTATATGATTATGTGTGTATGACACAATGTTTCATGTTTTATGTTATGATTATTTGGATTACATTTCACTACTATGATTTATCCCATGTTATGATATTATGATCTATTTTGCAGGTTAATATTTCCAAAATGTTATGTTCTTATGAATATGATGTGATTGATATTTATTTTTTTTACCCTTAATGAGAATTTGATCTCACGATTTTATGTTTTATTTTCCCCAGTATATAAAGAAAGGTTTTAGGGAAAAAAAGGAAGATCTTTATGGGAGATGTTGAAGATCTTTCTCCATGATTAGAAGATTATATTCTGAGTTTCCAAAGACAGTAAACTATTACAGTGTTTGTGTGTGTGTTTTTGTTATGTACTAAGTATTCCGCAAAAGTAATGTAATGTCCATGTATGTTAAGTTTTGGGTCTATACAATAAGAGTTTTAAAAAAATAATGTATTTCATTTATCTCGGCATGGAAATCTAAAAAAAATCTATTCAAAAAAAAATTACATATTCATTAATCATTTCCAACAATGATTATGTAATCAATATGAACAGTTAAAATTACGAAAAACAGGTGAAATTAATTTATATAAGAATTATTAACAACACTTCCTTTTTTAAATTTATTTTTCAGAGGAATTTATCCAATTTAGAAAATAATGATCGATATTATATCCTATGTAATTCATGGATTTATTAATGTTACTCACATAAGTTTCAAAATTTCTATTAATAAGCCACATGTTTTTTCAATGTAAACATCATCATCAATGAACCAATTTACAAATTTAGACTTGACTCAAAAATTTATTTTTTTAACCTTGTTATTCTGAAGTAGCATGAATTTTTTTTTATAGATTTTAGCCTTTAAACAAGGGAAAAGTATTCCTCTAAATTACCTCATTTAATTAATGAGTAATCATTTTACACTAATTTTTCCTTTTTTATCACTTCACCTTTTCCATTACTCTTGTTACGGAAATACAAATTTTTACAAATAAAACGTGTCTTATATATCTTATGTAAAATATCCCATGAATCATTATATTCAATATGATTTAGATGAATGCATTATTGATGCTCAGAAGATTCATTCACATTGATAAGATTTCGTTTTGAGCACAAATAATATTCTATAACAGTATTTTTTGTTTTTATTATTTGAACCTTTTAAATTTGATCGCCATAATTTTTATGGACATATAATTTATTCCACATCCTGAGATAATAATCTGTTATTGTCCTCATAATCCATTGAAATATAAGTGTCTAAGTATTTTTATAGAGGATAACCCCTCCCAATTTAATTATCATAATTTTTATCTATACATTTTTCCTTCCCAAAATCCATGTCCAATCACAACTTTTTATCTTCAACATAATTTTAAATAACATTAAAATTAATAGAGTCATCCATTCATCCATTTTAGTTTTGAAGAATAATTGTAATCTTCCTTCCAGAGCATAGCCCAGAAAAAAATCCATCTTCACTACTCTACTCAATCAGTTAATGTCGCTGCCTTTATTAATTATGATTCATGGAATCCCAAAAACCGTTATGTGTTTAAAAAATGTAGTTTTTCTATAAAATATTTGGTAGGGATTTATATTTGAAATTATCTTGTAGAATAATATGTTTTGGATATGGACAATAGTACTCATGGCATGCCTCCAATTGTAATGGGAAACACCATGTTTATGTAACATAGTTAACCACATTTCCACCAGATATCTGTTTCTCTATTCAGAAACCCCATTATGTTGAGGAGTATTTGGTGAACTAAACACATACCAAATTCAATGCTTCTCAAGATAATTTTTGAAATTATTAATTTTTTTAGTCACCATAATTATCAATTCTCAACTTCATCACTATATACTCACAATAATTCTTCGATTTTCTCCTAAAAGATTTTACAATTTCTTCAGCATATGAATTATGTTTCATATGGGAAACACAAGGAATGTAAAAGAAGTCATGAATGAGAATGATCATGTTATTATTTTCATTAGTTAAATAATATCTCATTGGACCAAATATTATCAAATGGATTTTTTTATTGGGGTTTTTGAAAAAATATCAACATTCATATGCACTAAATTAGAAAATTTTTCTTTTTTGACATGTAATAATGTTCCAATATCTTATTATTTTAATTTCAGAAATACCATAAACATTGTCACTCATAGATAAATTTCTGATATTTTTTTTAAAAAAATGTGTCCTGGTACATTATTATACAACTAATTCTCGTATAACATACCTATGTAACAATTGTATTTAATTTCACCAAACAAAATGATGTTTATTTTATTTTTTCCTCCTATATCAATATTTTAACCATCCACAATCTTCAAAAAAACCCAAATTTTTTTAAAATAAAATAGTTTACATCATTAAAATGTAATAAAACACATATCAGGTAATTCTTTTGCCAATCAACATATAATGGTTTATTGGAATTTTATTTTTCTTTTCCAATGATGGTTGATATAACACATTTCACTCTCCTAGATTAATAATTTCCAAATTTCACTTAAACTTCATAATATTATTTGAATTTATTTTACAATTTTATATATCCTATAATATGAGTAGATCACCCACTATCAACGATCTATATTTTTATCCATTTTTTTCTGAGCAGTTTCATTAAAAAGATATTATTATTTCCCTTACAATTTCTAGGTTGTACAAATATTTCACAAATACAATATATGGGTTAGATCCTATATTTAATTTTCACCCCAACCTTATTAGGTTTATTCTTAACAATCTTGTTGGACTTCATTCCTTTTTTAGATTGACTACATTTAATACATTTTCTACTATATCCTTAAGTGATTTAGAAATGTTTTTGATTGAATCAAAAATATT
The DNA here is from genome assembly GCA_963277665.1 of Viscum album. Lineage (NCBI taxonomy): Eukaryota > Viridiplantae > Streptophyta > Magnoliopsida > Santalales > Viscaceae > Viscum > Viscum album. The sequence continues at coordinate 1,081,888,228 of OY728138.1, forward strand.
TTTCATAAGTATAATTACACCACAATACAAGAAGTATCCATAGAAATAATGAATTCCATTGTTACTTCCATACTATCCATAGATTGGAATGAATTTCTCAGAAACCTTCTCATCATTCTTATCAAAACATAGTCCAACACCAACTTTTCTATTTTTGATTAAAATATTCTTTTCACAAAATGGGTTTTATGGAATTATAGGAAAAAGATTTCATAGAAAATATTTAGAACTCTGAATGTTTAGTAATTTTTAATATCCCAATGCTTTTGGTCTTGGCCACAAACATAAATTTCACAACATTATTATTCTCAAAAATATTTTCAGCTTTCTTTTAAAATTTTACGGAAACAATTTTTATACTAATTCAGTATCTCCACATGATATTATTAAACAACATTAAATATTTTTTTTAAATGTTTCATAAACTATTTATATTTAAATGTTTTTTTGGTTATGTTCCAACTATTATTCGTTCCCCATATGTTTTACTTCCAGATGTCTATTATGAATTATTCCATTCATATGATATTTATTGAAATCATCAATTTTATTCATCATCACGACGTTATAATCAAGAAAAATTGTTGTTTTTTAAGAGAATAAACTCTTCAACTAACTAATTTAATTTTCTAGACTCCAAATTTTCCATAAACATGAATTCAATTCTTATTAAAATGAAATTATTAGAGGATTTATTATTATTCGAAAATTATACATCAAAAATCATTGTTATTCATTATTGATGAAAATTTCTTATCAGTAATATAGTAAATTGATTTTACAGATTCATCCCTAATATATTATGTATATTCATCTAGAAATGAGAAAAATATCTTTTTATAATTGGAGAAATTATTATCTTACCCTTAGGAGAAATATTTACCCTTACCAACCTCTTTCTTGAACAGTCGTCCGGGACTTATTTCGTATTCATCACTACCCAATTCATTATTTTTTCATGGAAAATTAGCCATAAAGATCCAAATGTATCCATATTAAAAACGTTCAACGTAATTTTCCTTTTTATTTAATTTTTAATCTTCTCAAGAAGTTAGAAATCAAGGATATGTTTTGATCATATTTTTCCCACAACTCAATTTTAGTTATAGATTCAGTAACATCAACGTCCTCAAGAAGAGTTTTAGAATTTTTTTCTGAGAAACGTCAATAGAAATATCATTATCAGATGTTGTCTTTACCTTCATAAATTTATACTTTCTCATTTATGATATAATGAGAGTGATATGAAAATCATCCAGGGATAAGGATTATGGATCAATAACATCCATTGATGAAATAATTGCAAAAAAAATCATTAGGATGACAAATAATATTTCATTAACTATTGAATATTCTATATTATCACTAGGAAATATGGTAGTGCTAAAAATTTGAATCACATTGGAATTGAATTCAACAATATATTCCATTAGTATCATCTTGATATCTTCATACTATAGACTCCAAATTTTTATCATCTCCTTCATAACTTTTTTATTATCTTAATTAATGTTTTTTCCAAATGGTAGATACCATTGGTAATGGAAACACATTTTCCTCATAAAAAATATCATTCAAAAGTTAATGAGAGTCTAAAATTCTTGCCACACTATCATTCTCAATATTTTACTTCTCAACATATTTATGAAGATCATTCTCATCAATTGGTGGAAAACCTTCTGTTGCATCTTTAATAACATCGCATCGAATAGAAATCAGATAAAGAAATGTTCTACCATTCTAACTATGGTAGTTTTTACCGTCAACTATTGGAATACTTTCTTCTATGAGATAATTAAAATTACCCATAAACATATCATTAAAACAACAACATGTAAAATTTGTATCAGACCATAGTCTCTGAATGGACTTTTAATTGACCAGTTAGGAACAACATATCACTTAGACAATTATGGGGGGAATTTAATTATTGATATGTTATTATTTTACGTTAACATACATATCAAATAACCGTAAACTCCTATTGATGCTTTCAATCTATAAGAAAATTTTTTGTACAAACATTCACTAGGACATAAGAATTTACAAGGTTCACTACACAACAATAGTGTATACATCCTTGGTATGGTTTGGAAATGATCCATCACGAAATAGTCTACTAAAAAAATACCATTGAGTTTAATTAAATGTGAAGGATATTACATTACACTTTTGTACCACTATTATCAATCAGATAGAGCATTTCCTTCATGTGTCATGAATTGATGTAAGATAACGTTTCAAACAAAAATATTACAGTGGTTCTTGATCAACATTGAAAAATATGATATTTCAAATCAAATATTCACTTTCATACCCAATATATAGTATGTAATTCGAAAAAATTGTTATTATTATTAGTTTGGTTTTCTAGTCCAATTCCCATTTCTGATTTCTTAGTATGATAATATTTCCCTATTGTAATAATATTGATACAAATTTAGATCCACTTATATCTATATATGGAAATCCGAATCATATATCTTTGTTTTATTCAATAATCCTCACATATAATCTTGTATTGTATCTTTTATTATTATTTATATAAAATATATTTCAAAACACAATATATAAACATATTATTACTATATATATAGATAATATCTCATTTATTATAAATAGAAATTCTATTTGAAGAAGTATACAATACATTCTCTATTTTATAGTAGTCCCAAAATAGGTTTCTGTGGGATTTTAAAAATGTTTCCATCTCATTTTTTTCCATGAAAATAAATTATCCTTGAATTTTGTCTCCATTAATGAAATCGTTAATTTTTCTCAATAATTCTCCAACCTTTTCAAATATTATAATGAATTCAGATCGCTTCATATTTATTTAATAACAATCATTCCAATTCTGATTCTTAATTATAATTTCCCAATATTATTTCATCATTATAATGACCAATAATACTTGAATATATGAAAAAATATAAATATTATATCTTATTATTGATCATAAGTCCGATTACAATTTTATATTATTATTTATTCATTACAATGAGGATATTTTTCAGTCTGATTTTTCCTGACCAATTTAAATTCAACTAAAAATTGAATATATCTCAATATGTTTCACTACCACAACAGCAAAACTAATATGAGCCTTTTGATTTCTACATTATGATGAAGATATAAGATTCATAAATACATTTATCTCTTGAAACTCTATTTTAATATTCATCAAACTCATCATGTTTGTATCTCATGACCGACAAGCTAGGGAAAATTTTACAATTTCAAAATAGACTAACACTTATTATGAGATTTAAATGGTTGACTACATTTTTGATTTGTTCTATGACTTTATTTTTGTATCAACCAAAATAAATTACTTATTTTAATATTAATCAGTACTAGAGATTCCCATCCAAAACAGTTTTTCCCCAGATGATTAAAATGTAATACAGAATCTGTTCCATTGTTTTTAGTAGATTCAACGTCAAAAATTATTTTTTTCATAATATGATAACAATGAACATTTAGCGCTTAAATTAATCCACTAACATCTTCATGTAATCCTAACTACAATCATGAAATTGATATTGTAAATGACCAGCTTTAGTATTGTCTGATTTATAAAAGAATTTATTGTAAGTCTATATTCTTCCAGTAACTGCATTCATTCCCAGTTATCCTCAACATGATAATCCTGAATATTATTGGCTTGAATATATTTGGCATCAAAATGACCAGTGTAAACTTTTCTCCCCACATCATTGATAAATATTTCATAATTTTTTTAATTATTAATTTTTATTTTGGAAAAAAACAAAACAAAAGGAATTTTCATATTTTTATAGTAGTCATTCAGACTCTGATCTTTCTACATTATGATCAAATATATGAATCCTCTTTCATGGAGAGTCCAATGATATTTTTCTTATAGAAAAATAATTAACAATCTGATAGACCCTTTTATTCATTTTCATTCAATTTTTTTGAATATGGTGATCTAAATGATTTTTTTATTTTTTAAATGTGAAATGTTTTTTTAATTGTATACTCTTGGGAAACAAAAAAACACACTAACAAACATTTTATTACTTGACAAAACCTTGTAATTCCAACTTGGACCCCACACCCTAGTTAACATGGTGTATCAATTAATATACACAATTGAATATATTGTTTTTACGTTATAGATTTGGGTAATAATAATCTTCCCAAAATAATAAAATTTCATTATCACAATTTAAAATCGATCTTTGTAATAAATTATTCGTTATTTCCTTTGTCGAAATACCACATAATGAAAAGATATAATAAAATTTCATTGTAATGAGATAGAATGATATGTAAAAATGTCACATAGAGTAACATGTAACTATGTATCTATATACGAAAACATAATTGGAATGTGGAGATATGTACATGGAAGAAAAGAATTATTATTTGTTGGGAATGATTGAGTTCATTATTCAATAACAATTTAATGATGTATGGAACATTGGAGGACCCAATGTACAAAATCTAATATGATATAAAAAAACCACAAGTTTAATCAATATTATGTTTTTATGCTAAAATATTTTTTACATCCATTTACAAATGTTGGGTTATAATTTTTGTTAAACAACATTATAAGGAAATATACTTACATGATAGGTTTAAATTTGATATGAATGATTTAATCTTTTATTTTTTCATAGATCATATTAAAATTCACCCCTTACTCCATTAAATAAATATCCAAAAAATATCTTTCACACCTAAAGAACTAAAATAAAATTTTACCAGATCATTAGGCCCATAATAGTGTAAAAATTTTAAATATTTATGTATAACAATTCTCATAACCAATGCTGTTAATATATTTACCTCTGAAAATAAAATGTAAAACTACTTGTTCCTTATTAATATATATTGTTTAAATTATTAAATAAATAGAAATGACTTATTAAGAATGAAAATTTGTATATAAATGGTTGACATTAAACCCTTATTATCATTCTCTCACTGATTCTAGTAATGTGTCATTGATCAACATGATGTGTTGTCATCTGGAATACATTGTGTCATTTTATAAAACCATATTAAAATAATTTCAAAATAAATATGATTCAATTGCATGAAATATGATTAATCAATAAATATCCATTAAACTATGGTTTCCAATACAACATACAGACATAAATACTTCATATGTTTTATTTCCTCACATGCCCTTACATTGTCTAAGGATTTTCCTAGGTAATTCATTTCCATTGTCTATTAATATCCATTATAAGTGTTTGTATGAAACAAATTAAATTATCTTAATCATATCCCCATGTAATGTTAAACAAGGTGCATTGTAAGGATTGTTAATGTGTACTAGGTTACACTCAAGTATGACCCAATGTACCTTTTAATATTTCTAATCCCCCGGGAACATTTTTCACTATAGCATCCACATGTAGTAGATAAAAATGGATGTATTTCTTAGAAATTCACATAATCAGTATCTGATAAACAAATTAGTAATTTATTCTATACTTATTGAAAAATTCTAAATTTGGGATATGTTTCATAATCAATATTTCTTTATATCATGTTTCCAAGGTTTCTACTAAACATCAATTGATCCCAATGTTAGCGACATGGCCCCAGATTCATTTCCCTACAGTCTACACAAATTATATTTTTGTTAACCCATGTAATCATATACCAGATGGCAGATGAGTTTATACATCATAGTAAACCAGATACATACATGAGTCATCTTGTATAAATGAATACATAAATTAAAAAATATTTTTTTTCATTGATAATAACTTTATTTCATCTAATGAATCCTTTGATATCTTTCATAACAAACATAGATGAATATTTGGGAAATAAATAAAATAAGGGTGAGCAAAAATTCTCATTAAGTTTAAAGTATGGAGGAAGTAATGTAACTAAAAAAACATGAAATTTAATTAATAAAATAATAATTTTTTGAATCTACAAACATTGAAATTGGAAATATTTCATGGATAATAAATATATTATCCAAATTAATAAAATTCGTAATTATTTGACTTCGTGTATTCGGAACAAAGAAAACTCCAACGTCAATACCTTTCCAAATATGGTTTAAAATTACAGGTAGAACCTTATTTAAATTTAAAAACTAATTTTATTCATGAGAACAGGTCGATTCATCAAGCGGTTGTATAAAAATAATTCCTACCCATTACTAAATGTATGTAACACACATCACATTGAATAATATATTCAATTCATAATCAATATCCCTTATCAAAATTTTTTATTGAATATAGGATAAATATTAATCAATATTTTCAAGAAAATAATTTAAATATCAAATTAAACAACATATTTATAACTTTTATACATTTTAGGAAATAATCATATCCATGGTAAATGATTTGGATATTCATGGGAAATTAAATGTTCAATGATCGTAGGAAATTGAATATTTTATGGGGGATACAAAAAATTATGGTAGTAAATTTCAATACTATCCTTGGTCAAATCCATTATAAACCATCCAGAGTACGAATAAGGATGGAATACATACCAAAACAATTATGTGGTGTAATTATAAAGGGTTTTTTTCTTTGATAATGAGAAATACTATAAAATATCATTTCAAATTTCTACAGGGAAATATACTTCTATTTGGAAGTGAAATTAAAATCATTTTTTGTAAAAAATTATTTTAAAATTATTTTATTTTAAAAATATTCATTTAGATTAAAAGAGAATGTTCAATGATATGATGGCTTGTAATTCCATACAATCCATACAATGTAAAGAGAACATTCATTTTATGAGGTAAATGGGTTGAAAAGTGTCTTTTTTATAAAAATTAACATAATAATACATGAAAAAATTTGTAATTGAAAAATGGGGAATATTTTTATTACTAAATTATTTAACAAAGGATAATATATTTTTGAAACCATTTTTAGAATCAAATGATTTTTAGAAGAAAACAACTTCTTTGACTATAGTGATAAAAAAATTAGGTTTTCTATAAAAAAATGAAAACAATTTGAGTTACAAATAGTGAAAAAAATTACACAATTACATGAAAAAGGTCTTCAATAACAAGAGGAAATAAAAATTGAACTGTTTATAAATAATGATCAGATAATATAATTTATTGTAAATTCAAGTGAAAATAATCTTGAACAAAATGATATTGTGATTTAACCCCCTAAAAAGGAACCCACATTGACATGAGAATCAATTAATTAATAGATTAAGTGTCTATACTATAAATAAAAATAATATATGTTGAAATACATAAATATATTCTCAGAATAATTATAATCCTAATAATAAAATATTCACTATAATGAGGATGTAATATAACTCAATGAAAAGATATTGTTTTAAGAAATTATAAACCACTTGGTAGTATTTAATTAAAATCCCCTTAAACGGAAAAAATCATATAGAAACACAAAGTATTACGAATAATGAATGAATCATGATGTTATTTGTAATATTTTTAGTATGTATATAATATATAATAAATTACCTTCCTAATAATAATATATTCCTAAAATAATTGAAATTGAGACAATATTCCTTACCACTGTTGTAATATATAAATAAGAAGAGAAAAAATTAATTACAATAAAATGACACATTTATATAACATAAATTAAAAATAATTAATAATATATTTTATTGAAGGGGGTAGTAGGTACCTCACAAAAAAATTATTATGTGGTGTTTATAGTTTATGCCTCATAGAATGAAATATGAGAAAATAATTTCATTCATTTTGTTTAAATTTGGGTGAACATCCTTTAAACCCTTGTATAAGGTTTTTCTTCACTTATGCACTTGATGTTGTGTGTGGAACACACTATCGAAAAAAGTGTTCTTACTTTTGAGTTTCATTGCGTTACATGCCATAAATCTACAAAATGGGTTATTATAAATCCAAAAAGAAATAAATTTTATATAGTTCCATAAAATGTGTGTTTTACATGTTTTTTTCATTTTATCCCCTATCATATTAGTTTAGTCCTCTGGTAGACCCATTAATACAATATTCGGGGTAAATAATTTTTTCCATTTTTTTAATTATTAATTTTAAAAAACATAGTGGAACTAAATGAAATATAAAATTTATTTTGATTAATATTATGAACCCCATTTTTTAATATCCTTTCACAATATTGGAATTTTTTAATTTAAAATTAATCCATAAATTTGATGAAAAGTGCGTTTTCAAAGATAAAATGTTCAAAATTTTAAAATGTTTATATATAAAAACTAAATATGAAATAAATTAAAATAACCAAAATTTTATTTATTTATATAAATTTTGACTAACTTTTCTTTAAAAACATTCTAAATTTTTTTATATTAGTAAATTTTTAATGAAACAAATATTCCTAATAAAACTGTTATTTTTCACGATTCATTGAAACATTTATTTTCTCAAGAAGTTCTCAAATATTCACTATTAGGTAATTTTCAAATGATAACTTAAAAAATAAATATTATTTTTGAAAAAAAATTTCTTTTTGGGGTAAAAATTATTTCTAAAACAACTTCAAAAATGTGATGATATATTTTTTACGCAATTACAGAATTTAAGCATAAAATTGGATTTATTTTGATATCTTTTCCAAACCACACATAAGAATAAAATTATTATTTTTTGAATATTTAATACATAACGTCAATGACATTATTTCAAAAAAGTGGTTTCATTAATTTATTAACATCAATCACATATTTTTAAAAAATATTATTTTCTAAATGTGTTTTATTTATTTTATAATAGTTTTAATTTTCATTTATAATTAATTATTCAATAATAAATTTAATATATATATATATATGTAAAACATATATATTCATATTTTATTTAATCCTATCCATACCCAATATTACAATGTATATGTGATATATACAATATTAAATAATAACATTTACAAAAGTATGTTATGTTTTATTTCAAATCGATGTTACATGTTTTTATAGATGAACTCAGTGTTTCTTGTAACATATGTTAAACTCATTGATTTGTTTAACGAAACATATCAAAATTATTATAAATATTTGGAAAAAATATTTCAAAAAATTTCATGGAGTTATTTGGAAAATTAATTAAGGAATATAACATTTATAATTTGAATATTAGATTTAAAAATACATTTGATTTTTTTTAAAATGAACTCGTAAAAATTAATGATTTAAAAATCAATCAAAAATTTTTTGTTGGAAAATATCCATTCCATATTTAATATAAATTTTAAAAAAATGTCACAATTTTTTTAAATAATTTTTTGGAAAATATTATTCGAAATTGTTAATGGAATACATAAAATTATGATTCTTTCATGATAGTGGAAAACATTATTCATGTGGTACACAATAAAAAATGATTCCATTTTAATTTTTGGTAAAAACCAAATGGGCATCGTTTGCAAAAATATTTTATGTTTCTTTTCAAATGTTTCTATAAAAAATAACAAGGGTATACATATTTTTGTTAAATAATTATTAAATTGATTAAGAATATTCTATAATATTTTTCAAAGAAAAGGTTTTACAAGTTAACGTGTTTTCCACCTAAGAGATAAATAAAGAAGTATTTTGACCAATTTGTATAATGCTTATGTAGGTAAATATTAATGAATATAAATCATTACACTTATAAAATAACAATATTAGAATAAATTCAATGAGTTTATTTAGATTCGGGTCTTAAGATTTAATTTTTTTAAGAATAAACATAACAATCCATATAATCAATGAAGTTATATCATAAATTGCTTACCACATTGGCCACATTTGTAAGAGTGATCTTGAAATTATTTTTTAAATAAAAAAATAATCTATAGAATCACCATAAAATATTCTAATGAAATCTATATACATAATATAAATTAAATACCTAGTGAATGTACAATTTGTCTGATAAAAATGAAATTTTAGATGGAAATACCTTATAAATTTTATCAATTTATTTCCTAATCATTATAATACCAAGTATAATAAATATATTTTAATTATAAAAATATTAAAAAAAAATAACATATATCATACAATATTTTATTTACTTATGGTCATTTACTAATATATTATTTATAATTCCATGCTGAAGTCATGTTTTAGGTAGGAAATTCTTTATTTTTCTAAATGTTATGATTTTTTATTTTTTTCCTCTTAATTTGATGTTGTTTATATAGTGTAAATGTAACTCCTCAAGATTTTATGAGATGGATTATTTTTAATTTAGTTGATTTCTTTTTTTATGGTACACCATGATTATCGGGCGCTATATGCATCACGGTATTAGCTTGTAGTATATAAAAATTAATTTTGGTCTTGTGTTACAAAAAATTTCATGTTCTTTTGATTGAATTCTTTTCACACAACACTGAGTATATATTTTGGTCAATTTCTAAATGAAAAATGTTGGGATTATTTTATATGAAACACCAATGGATGATTTCACTAAATGAAAAACTAATTTTTATTGTGTTACACACAAGGGAGACCTTCCTCGATATTTTTCATTGTGTGCAATACTGAGTTTCATTAAACACCGATATATTATTTAAATATTATTATTAGATATACAATAGTATTTTCGAATAGTATTAGCCAAATTTTACAAATTATAAAATTAAAATAAAAATTATGTATTTTCTAGAACATGATATATGAACAAATTCTAGTTTTCAGATAAAATAAGTATTTTTAAAAAAATAGCAGTTTTCCTACCTTTTGATGTTAAACCATTTTTAAATCAATTTTTCGACACTTTTATAAGTTCAATTTGATGAAAAAAATATTCTTTGGATTCTTGTTATAATATGTTACATTTTTTGAATATTGGATATTTTTATGATAACTTTCATATTTAGATTAATAGTAAAAATATGATAAATTTAAATTGAAAACTACTTTTTACATCGAAATAATTTATATGGGAAAAATATTATTTAAAATTTTTAAAGTTTTAATAGATTATATTTTTATAGATTAATACACTATTATAAATTATAATTAATTTTACTTTTGTTTTCTCTGTAAAAACATTTCAATCATTTTAAATGTTATAAATTTTGAACAATGAAACATTTAATTCAAAAAATTTGATTAATTTTAAATTAATTACATCAAAATCTCTGTTATTGAATTTTGAAAAATATATTCTATATTTGGAATTAGTATGATCAAATTATGTAAAAATACTTCTTTTTGGGGGTTTTATGAATAATATCTTTGGTAATTATTTTTATTACCATGATAAAAGATAAATCTGGTAATTAATGGTAAAAATAATATGATACAATAACTATAATAGTATAAAAATCCTATTGGATGACTATATTCAACCCTTATAATATTTTTATAAATTTAATAAAATTATGGACACTTAAATATGAATATGACATGAATGTAATAAAAACTAATAAATGTGACAAAATGTCAATATATCATTTTTTTGAGTATATTAATTTTAATACATGGATAAATAGGAAAAAATAAATATTATAAAATGTTTCAAAAAATAATAAAGATTTAAATACATCATATTTATTTATTTATAATTTTTTGTGAATAAATTATTAACAATAATGATGACACAATAGTTAAATAAAAATTATTTTATATGTAGAAATATATAAAAAAATTATTAAAAATAATAAAATAAATATCATATGAACTAATTAATGTTATGTACAAATTTTCTAGGTGATTATGACATATTATTAGTGTATTAATTTTTTTTTGATATTATCTTTTGTAATTATTTTATTTAATTCAATATAAATGAATAGTGTTAGAATTGACAATATTAAAATTTTATAAAAATAATTTTTTTTTAAATTTTTAAAAAAACATAAAAATATTATAAAATTAAAAATTAAAAATTATAAGATATAAAATTTCATAAAATTTCAATTTATTATCAATTAACACCAAATAAGAAAATATTTATAACCATCATATATTTAGAATGTTATTACAATAATTATATTAAATGTGAAATGTTTTTTTTAATTGTATACTCTTGGGAAACAAAAAACACACTAACAAACTTATTCTTACTTGACAAAACCTTGTAATTCCAACTTGGACCCCACACCCTAGTTCACATGGTGTATCAATTCATATACACAATTGAATATATTGTTATTACGTTATAGATTTGGGTAATAATAATCTTCCCAAAATAATAAAATTTCATTATCACAATTTAAAATCGATCTTTGTAATAAATTATTCGATATTTCCTTTGTCGAAATACCACATAATGAAAAGATATAATAAAATTTCATTGTAATGAGATAGAATGATATGTAAAAATGTCACATAGAGTAACATGTAACTATGTATCTATATAGGAGAACATTATTGGAATGCGGAGATATGTACATGGAAGAAAAGAATTATTATTTGTTGGGATTGATTGAGTTCATTATTCAATAACAATTTAATGATGTATGGAACATTGGAAGACCCAATGTACAAAATCTAATATGATTTAAAAAAACCACAAGTTTAATCAATATTATGTTTTTATGCTAAAATATTTTTACATCCATTTACAAATGTTGGGTTATAATTTTTGTTAAACAACATTATAAGGAAATATACTTACATGATAGGTTTAAATTTGATATGAATGATTTAATCTTTTATTTTTTCTTAGATCATATTCAAATTCACCCCTTACTCCATTAAATAAATATCCAAAAAATATCTTTCACACCTAAAGAACTAAAATAAAATTTTACCAGATCATTAGGCCCATAATAGTGTAAAAATTTTAAATATTTATGTATAACAATTCTCATAACCAATGCTGTTAATATATGTACCTCTGAAAATAAAATGTAAAACTACTTGTTCCTTATTAATATATATTGTTTAAATTATTAAATAAATAGAAATGACATATTAAGAATGAAAATTTGTATATAAATGGTTGACATTAAACCCTTATTATCATTCTCTCACTGATTCTAGTAATGTGTCATTGATCAACACGATGGGTTGTCATCTGGAATACATTGTGTCATTTTATAAAACCATATTAAAATAATTTCAAAATAAATATGATTCAATTGAATGAAATATGATTAATCACTAAATATCCATTAAACTATGGTTTCCAATACAACATCCAGACATAAATACTTCATATGTTTTATTTCCTCACATGCCCTTACATTGTCTAAGGATTTTCCTAGGTAATTCATTTCCATTGTCTATTAATATCCATTATAAGTGTTTGTATGAAACAAATTAAATTATCTTAATCATATCCCCATGTAATGTTAAACAAGGTGCATTGTAAGGATTGTTAATGTGTACTAGGTTACACTCAAGTATGACCCAATGCACCTTTAATATTTCTAATCCCCTGGGAACATTTTTCACTATAGCATCCACATGTAGTAGATAAAAATGGATGTATTTCTTAGAAATTCACATAATCAGTATTTGATAAACAAATTAGTAATTTATTCTATACTTATTGAAAAATTCTAAATTTGGGATATGTTTCATAATCAATATTTCTTTATATCATGTTTCCAAGGTTTCTACTAAACAACAATTGATCCCAATGTTAGCGACATGGCCCCAGATTCATTGCCCTACAGTCTACACAAATTATATTTTTGTTAACCCATGTAATCATATACAAGATGGCAGATGTGTTTATACATCATAGTAAACCAGATACATACATGAGTCATCTTGTATAAATGAATACATAAAGTAAAAAATATTTTTTTTCCTTGATAATAACTTTTTTTCATCTAATGAATCCTTTGATATCTTTCATAACAAACATAGATGAATATTTGGGAAATAAATAAAATAAGGGTGAGAAAAAATTCTCATTAAGTTTAAAGTATGGAGTAAGTAATGATGAATTAATGAGAATATTAAATATAGAAAGGAAATAATTGAATAAACATGACTTGTAATCAATAAAAAAAATATGTAATTGAATTAAAAATACTAAGGTAAATAAATAAAGACACAATTAATTTATATAACTAAATATTGAAAAATCAATATACGAAGTAATGTAACTAAAAACATATGAAATTTAATTAATAAAATAATAATTATTTGAATCTACAAACATTGAAATTGGAAATATTTCATGGATAATAAATATATTATCCAAATTAATAAAATTCGTAATTATTTGACTTCGTGTATTCGGAACAAAGAAAACTCCAACGTCAATACCTTTCCAAATATGGTTTAAAATTACAGGTAGAACCTTATTTAAATTTAAAAACTAATTTTATTCATGAGAATAGGTCGATTCATCAAGCGGTTGTATAAAAATAATTCCTACCCATTACTAAATGTTTGTAACACACATCACATTGAATAATATAATCAATTCATAATCAGTATCCCTTATCAAAATTTTTTATTGAATATAGGATAAATATTAATCAATATTTTCAAGAAAATAATTTAAATATCAAATTAAACAACATATTTAAAACTTTTATACATTTTAGGAAATAATCATATCCATGGTAAATGATTTGGATATTCATGGGAAATTAAATGTTCAATGATCGTAGGAAATTGAATATTTTATGGGGGATAAAAATAATTATGGTAGTAAATTTCAATACTATCCTTGGTCAAATCCATTATAAACCATCCAGAGTACGAATAAGGATGGAATACATACCAAAACAATAATTTGGTGTAATTATAAAAGGTTTTTTTCTTTGATAATGAGAAATACTATAAAATATCATTTCAAATTTCTACAGGGAAATATACTTCTATTTGGAAGTGAAATTAAAATCATTTTTTGTAAAAAATTATTTTAAAATTATTTTATTTTAAAAATATTCATTTAAATTAAAAGAGAATATTCAATGATATGATGGCTTGTAATTCCATACAATCCATACAATGTAAAAAGAACATTCATTTTATGAGGTAAATGGGTTGAAAAGTGTCTTTTTTATAAAAATTAACATAATAATACATGAAAAAATTTGTAATTGAAAAATGGGGAATATTTTTATTACTAAATTATTTAACAAAGGATAATATATTTTTGAAACCATTTTTAGAATAAAATGATTTTTTGAAGAAAACAACTTCTTTGACTATAGTGATAAAAAAATTAGGTTTTCTATAAAAAAACGAAAACAATTTGAGTTACAAATAGTGAAAAAAATTACACAATTACATGAAAAAGGTCTTCGATAACAAGAGGAAATAAAAATTGAACTGTTTATAAATAATGATCAGATAATATAATTTATTGTAAATTCAAGTGAAAATAATCTTGAACAAAATTATATTGTGATTTAAACCCCTAAAAAGGAACCCACATTGACATGAGAATCAATTAATGAATAGATTAAGTGTCTATACTATAAATAAAAATAATATATGTTGAAATACATAAATATATTCTCAGAATAATTATAATCCTAATAATAAAATATTCACTATAATGAGGAAGTAATATAACTCAATGAAAAGATATTGTTTTAAGAAATTATAAACCACTTGGAAGTATTTAATTGAAATCCCCTTAAACGGAAAAAATCATATTGAAACACAAAGTATCACGAATAATGAATGAATTATGATGTTATTTGTAATATTTTTAGTATGTATATAATATATAATAAATTACCTTCCCAATAATAATATATTCCTAAAATAATTGAAATTGAGACAATATTCCTTACCACTGTTGTAATATATAAATAAGAAGAGAAAAAATTAATAACAATAAAATGACACATTTATATAACATAAATTAAAAATAATTAATAATATATTTTATTGAAGGGGGTAGTAGGTACCTCACAAAAAAATTATTATGTGGTGTTTATAGTGTATGAATCATCGAATGAAATATGAGAAAATAATTTCATTCATTTTGTTTAAATTTGGGTGAACATCCTTTAAACCCTTGTATAATGTTTTTCTTCACTTATGCACTTGATGTTGTGTTTGGAACACACTATCAAAAAAAGTGTTCTTACTTTTGAGTTTCATTGCGTTACATGCCATAAATCTCTAAAATGGGTTATTATAAATCCAAAAAGAAATATATTTTATAAAGGTCCATTAAATGTGTGTTTTACATGTTTTTTTCATTTTATCCCCTATCATATTAGTTTAGTCCTCTGGTAGACCCATTAATACAATATTCGGGGTAAATAATTTTTTCTATTTTTTTAATTATTAATTTTAAAAAACATAGTGGAACTAAATGAAATATAAAATTTATTTTGATTAATATCATGAACCCCATTTTTTAATATCCTTTCACAATATTGGAATTTTTTAATTTAAAATTAATCCATAAATTTGATGAAAAGTGCGTTTTCAAAGATAAAATGTTCAAAATTTTAAAATGATTATATATAAAAACTAAATATAAAATAAATTAAAATAACCGAAATTTTATTTATTTATATAAATTTTGACTAATTTTTCTTTAAAAACATTCTAAATTTTTTTATATTAGTAAATTTTTAATGAAACAAATATTCCTAATAAAACTGTTATTTTTCACGATTCATTGAAACATTTATTTTCTCAAGAAGTTCTCAAATATTCACTATTAGGTAATTTTCAAATGATAACTTAAAAAATAAATATTATTTTTGAAAAAAAATTTCTTTTTGGGGTAAAAATTATTTCTAAAACAACTTCAAAAAATGTGATGATATATTTTTTACACAATTACAGAATTTAAGCATAAAATTGGATTTATTTTGATATCTTTTCCAAACCACACATAAGAATAAAATTATTATTTTTTGAATATTTAATACATAACGTCAATGACATTATTTAAAAAAAGTGGTTTCATTAATTTATTAACATCAATCACATATTTTTAAAAAATATTATTTTCTAAATGTGTTTTATTTATTTTATAATAGTTTTAATTTTCATTTATAATTAATTATTCAATAATAAATTTAATATATATATATATATGTAAAACATATATATTCATATTTTATTTAATCCTATCCATACCCAATATTACAATGTATATGTGATATATACAATATTAAATAATAACATTTACAAAAGTATGTTATGTTTCATTTCAAATCGATGTTACATGTTTTTATAGATGAACTCAGTGTTTCTTGTAACATATGTTAAACTCATTGATGTGTTTAACGAAACATATCAAAATTATTATAAATATTTGGAAAAAATATTTCAAAAAATTTCATGGAGTTATTTGGAAAATTAATTAAGGAATATAACATTTATAATTTGAATGTTAGATTTAAAAATACATTTGTTTTTTTTTAAAATGAACTCATAAAAATTAATGATTTAAAAATCAATCAAAAAATTTTTGTTGGAAAATATCCATTCCATTTTTAATATAAATTTTTAAAAAATGTCATAATTTTTTTAAATAATTTTTTGGAAAATATTATTCGAAATTGTTAATGGAATACATAAAATTATGATTCTTTCATGATAGTGGAAAACATTATTCATGTGGTACACTATAAAAAATGATTTCATTTTAATTTTTAGTAAAAACCAAATGGGCATCGTTTGCAAAAATATTTTATGTTTCTTTTCAAATGTTTCTATAAAAAATAACAAGGGTATACATATTTTTGTTAAATAATTATTAAATTGATTAAGAATATTCTATAATATTTTTCAAAAAAAAAAGGTTTTACAAGTTAACGTGTTTTCCACCTAAGAGATAAATAAAGAAGTATTTTGACCAATTTGTATAATGCTTATGTAGGTAAATATTAATGAATATAAATCATT
Organism: Viscum album; assembly: GCA_963277665.1. NCBI lineage: Eukaryota > Viridiplantae > Streptophyta > Magnoliopsida > Santalales > Viscaceae > Viscum > Viscum album. The sequence continues at coordinate 1,081,905,979 of OY728138.1, forward strand.
AACACTTATAAAATAACAATATTAGAATAAATTCAATGAGTTTATTTAGATTCGGGTCTTAAGATTTCATTTTTTTAAGAATAAACATAACAATCCATATAATCAATGAAGTTATATCATAAATTGCTTACCACATTGGCCACATTTGTAAGAGTGATCTTGAAATTATTTTTTAAATAAAAAAATAATCTATAGAATCACCATAAAATATTCTAATGAAATCTATATACATAATATAAATTAAATACCTAGTGAATGTACAATTTGTCTGATAAAAATTAAATTTTAGATGGAAATCCCTTATAAATTTTATCAATTTATTTCCTAATCATTATAATACCAAGTATAATAAATATATTTTAATTATAAAAATATTAAAAAAATAACATATATCATACCACATTTTATTTACTTATGGTCATTTACTAATATATTATTTATAATTCCATGTTGAAGTCATGTTTTAGGTAGGAAATTCTTTATTTTTCTAAATGATATGATTTTTTATTTTTTTCCTTTTAATTTGATATTGTTTATATAGTGTAAATGTAACTCCTCAAGATTTTATGAGATGGATTATTTTTAATTTTGTTGATTTCTTTTTTTATGGTACACCATGATTATCAGGCGCTATATGCATCACGGTATTAGCTTGTAGTATATAAAAATTAATTTTGGTCTTGTGTTACAAAAAAATTCATGTTCTTTTGATTGAATTCATTTCACACAACACTGAGTATATATTTTGGTCAATTTCTAAATGAAAAATGTTGGGATTATTTTATATGAAACACCAATGGATGATTTCACTAAATGAAAAACTAATTATTCTTGTGTTACACACAAGGGAGACCTTCCTCGATATTTTTCATTGTGTGCAATACTTAGTTTCATTAAACACCGATATATTATTTAAATATTATTATTAGATATACAATAGTATTTACGAATAGTATTAGCCAAATTTTACAAATTATAAAATTAAAATAAAAATTATGTATTTTCTAGAACATGATATATGAACAAATTCTAGTTTTCAGATAAAATAAGTATTTTTAAAAAAATAGCAGTTTTCCTGCCTTTTGATGTTGAACCATTTTTAAATCAATTTTTCAACACTTTTATAAGTTCAATTTGATGAAAAAAATATTCTTTGGATTCTTGTTATAATATTTTACATTTTTTGAATATTGGATATTTGTATGATAACTTTCATATTTAAGTTAATAGTAAAAATATGATAAATTTAAATTGAAAACTACTTTTTATATCGAAATAATTTATATGGGAAAAATATTATTTAAAATTTTTAAAGTATTAATAGATTATATTTTTATAGATTAATACACTATTATAAATTATTATTAATTTTACTTTTGTTTTCTCTGTAAAAACATTTCAATGATTTGAAATGTTATAAATTTTGAACAATGAAACATTTAATTCAAAAAGTTTGATTAATTTTAAATTAATTACATCAAAATCTCTATTATTGAATTTTGAAAAATTTATTCTATATTTGGAATTAGTATGATCAAATTATGTAAAAATACTTCTTTTTTGGGGTTTTACGAATAATATCTTTGGTAATTATTTTTATTACCATGATAAAAGATAAATCTGGTAATTAATGGTAAAAATAATATGATACAATAACTATAATAGTATAAAAATCCCATTGGATGACTATATTCAACCCTTATAATATTTTTATAAATTTAATAAATTTATGGACACTTAAATATGAATATGACATGAATGTAATAAAAACTAATAAATGTGACAAAATGTCAATATATCATTATTTTGAGTATATTAATTTTAATACATGGATAAATAGGAAAAAATAAATATTATAAAATGTTTCAAAAAATAATAAAGATTTAAATACATCATATTTATTTATTTATAATTTTTTGTGAATAAATAATTAACAATAATGATGACACAATAGTTAAATAAAAATTATTTTATTTGTAGAAATATATAAAAAAATTATTAAAAATAAGAAAATAAATATCATATTAACTAATTAATGTTATGCACAAATTTTCTAGGTGATTATGACATATTATTAGTGTATTAAATTTTTTTTTTAGATTTTATCTTTTGTAATTATTTTATTTAATGTAATATAAATGAATAGTGTTATAATTGACAATATTAAAATTTTATAAAAATAATTTTTTTTAAAATTATTAAAAAAACATAAAAATATTATAAAATTAAAAATTAAAAATTATAAGATATAAAATTTCATAAAATTTCAATTTATTATCAATTAACACTAAATAAGTAAATATTTATAACCATCATATATTTAGAATGTTATTACAATAATTATATTAAAATAGAATAACTAAGTGTCTATTAAAACAATATATCTTATATTGATGCAATAACATGTACAAAATTTATTGGTTTATGAGAATAAAACCCTATCTCATTTATTCTTATAAATTGGGACATTTTGGTGGTTTTTTGGATGGTTTTTATTTTATTCTAAAATATTATTTAGGGAGTTTCCAAAAGGGCCTATCACCTCAATTATAAAAGGGAACCTCCTACCTCTCAACATTAATCCATTTTGGGCCTTCAATCTAGGCTGAAGCCTAACCATTTATATTCGAAATTTTCTTAATAAAATTATATATGTTCTTTTCTAGTCTAATTAAAAACTCTTGTTCCATTTAAAGGATATCTAAAGAGAACATATCAAAGAAGATGTAACCCCCTCTACCAATTCATTCATATTTCTTTTTTAGTTCTACATGTACTTCATTAGTGGATTCATTATAAAATAATAACTCCAATAGAACATATATATTGAGATGTTATTATATTTAATAAAATACTTTATTTCACTTTCCATCCATCCTATGAAAATGGAAATCACCACACGTTCGTATGTATGACATACAGTCTCCAAGTCGTGGTGTAATTTGTTTTCACCAGCACCTAACATGGATGGGTATAAAAATGTATTTGATAAATATACATGATTATTATAAAATTATATTTAATATGAAATATATTACAACATACATTTTAGTTTCATTCAAGAATTATGTGAATGATATTGTCTCTCAGGCGTATATACGACTTACTGTCTCCACGACGCGATGAGATTCCTTCTTCGCTTTAACTATTAAAGAATGATTATATTGTATATATAATAAATAATATTTAAATGGATTACATAATAATGATACTAGATTTATAAATATATTTATTTCATTTACTTACTTCCATTCAATTGTAAAAGGAAACGAAAATAGAGTTCATTTGTACGTACGACCTACCATCTCCATAAATGGTGTATTTCATTTCATTTATATATTTATTATATATATAATTATATATTGAAAATATATGGTATAAAAATTATTTTTTACATTATAATTTAATTAAATCATGATCTAAGTAATAATATCAAAAATATAGAATCCAAACATGTACGATAAATACAACGATTATTACCCAAAACGTTTCTATAACAAGGAATTGACAAATGAATGGGTAATATAAAGTCATAAGTGAATCATATATGATATCATAAATATTATTATATATATATTAGAAGTTAATAATATATTTAAACCCAATATAGAAGAGTTTCAGACAAATGGTGAATAAATCAGACCTATGGTAAGGGATAATTTTCCAAAACCATCTTTATCTAAGATTTCTTATATCTAACTATTTTTAGGGGATATATTTATCATCCAAGTCCATTTATACTAAAAATGTTTTCATAAAATTTTTAATATCCTTAAATGTATTTTTATAGAAATTTAATTACCTATTTCTAAATATTAATACATGATATGGAAAGAATTATTAATTTTTTTTACAATGTGACGTACATTTTAAAATTTCTGACAAAAGTATGTGGAGAATGTTTTTTTTCATATACGACATGAATGGCTTTTTATAGTTTTATAAAAACTTATTTCCACAAAAATTCATCTACATTATATCAAGTTTATTTTTTGTTAAATTAAATTCTTCAAAAAATGTGCGGCATTTTGAGAAAAGAAAGAAAAAATTAGGTAGAAAGAAAATTTCCATCAAGAACAATGTTCAAGTGTTTTATAAAAATTATTTTCCATCTAAGATAATTATCTTATATAGGGTTATGTTTTTATATGTATTATTACTATTATTTTATTTCATTAATTATGGAATGATGATTTTTATATATATATTAGGATGGAAAGATATTTAAGAAACCCATTTTATTTACTTGGTTATACTATTAGAAATGATTTATATCATGTGATTCATGTTAGAATGATTTCATTATGAGATGGGCGGGACCTATATCTCCCTAAAATTCACTGGCTAAAGATTTATATCTCATGAGATAAACATGGATATAATAGCAAGTAAATCCAGTTATGTAATACATGTCTGTAACAGTATGTAAACCAGGTTTAGTAATAGATTTTGTCCAATATGATGGTCTTGGCAGCAGAACCTTGGTAACTATAAAAATCATATTATGTGCCTATTTATTTTCCATAATCCTATTATTTCGAATGCTATTATATAATGGTAAATTTTTAATAATGATCTATTCCTTACAAATTGACCATATTTGTTTAATGACTAGTGATTTTGAAATTTAAACATTATCTACAGGTTTTTTAATTATTTTGTATATGGTTTGTTTTATAATCTAAATATTCACCCTTACTGAGAATTTTAGCAAACCCATTTTTTGTTTTATTTCCCTAGGATATAATGAATGGTTTTAGGTAAAAAATGATTCTTTTTATTGGAAATATTGAATATCATTCACCTATATATAAGATTATTTTTCATGTTTAAAAAATAACAAAACTAATATGGTCATGGACATCATTTTGTGTCATGTATTAAGTATTTCACAATGGAAATGTAATTTCAATATATTTAATGCATGGGACATTATAGTTAGAATCAGATAAAAGTATATAGTAATGAATCTGATCCTTGGGAACTCTAACATGTAAATTTTGGACAAATCATGGCTCTCCACCTAAGGGTTTCATGAGGAAATGGATTCCACTGGTGATGGTTGTGTGTCCCAAACAAGGGGGTGTGTCCACCAATGTAGTTATTTTAAAAGTAAAAATTCTAGTCCACTACAAATAATTTTATATTTTTATAGTTTTTATCAAATTGAATGTTTATTCAACCTTTGGAAACTAGGATGTGAAAACATTAGTGAGATCCCAATATATATTTCTAAATAATGTCTAGGTATATCCCTAAGGTTATGTATAATTTATGTTATAGTACTATAATTAAGGAAATTATCATGAATAAAATAAGATTAAACTAAAGATGTTAGAGATTGAAAGTACTCCCCATTGATTATATTGTTTTCCTAGTATTATTTTTCCTCTAACACTATTCATTTTTTGTTTTAATATTTTTTTTAAAATAGGAGGATTCATATTAATTGATATTATAATGGAAATTTTAATGATATTATTCATGAGAATCAAAATAAAACAGGATTTGGACTGTGAAACATCACTATTATCCCTAATCAGAAATCTCAAAATATGATCAATAATATCAACATTGTTATGTTTCCAGACCCTGAAAATATTATAGAGAGAGATTTATATAAAAATCATAGAGGAATGAAAGTTAAATTTCACTAATGCAAATCATGTTGGAAGAGTCATCATGGAGAATGTTTCAATGGAACTAGAATATTCTTTTAGTGTGGAAATGAAGGACACAATTCCCATAATTGCAAAGGTAAAGGTTATGTTATCATAATGGAAAAGGATAATTGTATTTATAATACATCAATGATGGTTAAATGTTTTAAATGTGGAATGTTTGGGAATTATGAAAATTGATTCCCTTTGGGAAATACTCATGAAGAAAACAAGCATGGTCTTATGGGTTGTATTTATGATATTGATGATAAAGATACTACAAATGATATATGAGATGAAAGAAGTTTTAATGAATAAAAGGATGAATCCTTGATAGTGGTTTAAGAAGGATGTGTAATGATTTATCGTTTAACATGAATAAGATTGTACGTGTAATTTAATGTTACAATGGAATAAAGAAACATCTATGTATTATTACACTGTTGTTTTTCCATAAGTATTTGAAACTATATGTTTAATTATATTGTTAAATATGAAAGGTTTTTCATATATATTTTGAAATCACATGATATAAACATAATTATGGGAGAAGTATATAATTATTTATTTTATAGTATTAATGACCTCATGAATGATGTACAAGCAAAGAGATCTCAGGGATTGAGTAAATATAATATTTGAAATTTTTGGTATGTGAAAAAATGTTATCTTTTGAAAGTATTCATGCTTTCACTATGGTTCTATTGTAATTAATGTTACAAGAGAAAACATGATGAAGGAACTCATATGTTTGGAATGTGACAACCAGGAACTAACTTATGTGATATGGGATAAAATTGTTAAGTAGATTTAGTTAACCTCTTTCTAAAGTTTTATATTTCTTGTTTTTGGAAGGATTGTAATGTTATCCATTTATGTATAGTATATGTTAAATTATGGCTGATGTTTTTTTGAATAATGTATTATCCCACATGTCTGTGGACATATTCATATTTGATAAAATGTTCTATTTTTTTTTTGATATTGATACAATAACCAATCATTCTATAGGATAATCTACTAACACGTATAGAATGAAAAATTCCACCTCATTTCTTTTTATTTAGTTTGATATCAATAATTGTATGCTACAAAAATATTAGATTGAAATATATGGAACATTGTATTACGTTGTAGTATATGAAACACTACTATTGGATTGTGTTACACACAATTTTATGTTATTTTGATAGAATTCATTTCCCTCAACATTGAGTTCATATTTTATCTTGTATTTGATTAAAATAAGTTTGGATTATTTATTTGAAAACACCAATCATTCTTGCACTACACACAATACTAACATGGCCTGTGTTAGACACTAGAATGAACTTCATCGAAAGCCTATGTTGTAAGAAATACTTAGATTCACTAAACAACGATATATTATTAAATTATTATTATGGGATATAAATTGGTCATTACTAATAGTATTACCCACATATTTAATTTTCTAAAATTAAAATTTATCTGATGTATTTTCTAGAACATGCCATAAGAACAAATTCATATTTTCAGATAAAATAATTTTTCCAAAAAAAGTGTTGTCTGGCCCCCTTTTAACGGAACACCCATTTTAAATATATTTTTAGACACATTTCTAAAATAAAATTTTTAAATAATATTTATATTTGGAAAGGGGATAAAAAATATTACTTGGTGTTATTCTTTTATATTTTTCTGATAACTATCATATTTTGATAAATATTAAAATTACACTATATGTTTATTTGAAAATAATTTTTTATTAAAATAATTAATATTAATAAGATATATTATTGATTGGTTCTAAATTATAAATAAAACAAATATAAATTTTTTAATACAATTAAAAGCATTTTAATTAATTTTACATTAAATTCATATATAAAAACATTTCAATCTTTTGGAATAATTTATCTTTAAAAACCCATTTTTTTACAAAGATATTATTTTTAAATAATTTAATGTAACATATGTGTTTTGATTTTGGTAAAATGGATTTCATATTTTGATACAATAGGTACAAATTATATTAAAAGGATACTTTTTCTGGCCATATGAATTCTATCATTGACAATTATTTTTATTGACATGTTTAAAGTTAAATTGGGCAATTAAAGGATAAAATTATATGATAAAATTATCTTATCCCTTGTAAAAATTTTATTTGATGACTATATTCAAAACAAATAATTTATTTATAAAAATGTAATTACTTTATTGACACTTCCCTATGAATGTGAGCTGAATGTAATACAAACTAATTCATACGACAATGTGTCATAATCTCATTTTTTTAAATTATATTAATTTTAATATATTTGATAAATAAGAGATAATATAGAATATATATAGTTTACGGAATTTTAAAACAACTAAATTACTCAAAGAAATTTATTTATAATTTTTAAATATTATATAATTACCATTATTGATGAGACAATAGTGATGTAAAAATTAGTTTATTTATAGACATATCAAATAAATTTCATTAAAAATATTATAATAAACATAATATTAACAAAATAATGTGATCCTAAAATATTATTGTTGTTTACTATTGACTTTTATGAGTTTAATAAATATTTTGGGTTGATTTTATATTTTTTTAGGATTTTATTTAATGTCAAATAAATGATTATTGTCAAAATTGACACTATTGATATCTTATTAAAACAAAATGTAACTAAATTATTTAAAAATCATAAAAATATTTAAAATTTACAAAAGATATAATTATGAGATCTAAATTGTCAATAGATAAAAATTTATGTTCAATTAACACCATATATGTATATATTTATAAAGATGAAAAAAATTAAATTGTTATTACCATAATTAAATTTCAATAGAATAACAAAGTGTATATTAAATAGATATGTTTTAAGTTGAAAAAATAACCTATCCAAAAAATATTAGATGATGATATTACAACCCTAACTCATCTAATATTTTAAATTGGGGCAATTTTTTGGTTTTTTTATGTTTTTTTAATATATATTATTATTTATGTAGTTTCCAAAAGTTCCCATAATATCTATTATAAAATGGAACCTCCTACCTCTCATATTCACTCCATTTTGAGCCTTCATGCTTTTCCAAACCCTACCCATTTCTCTTATAAAAATTCATTTTTACATTATAGATGTTCTGGTATTCTCAAAAGGCCAACTCTAGTTCCATTAATAGGATATCTAAATAGAGCACATCAATGTAGAGGTAATCCCCTTTACAGATTATTTCATATTTCTCTCTAATTGTAGTATTAAATCATTAGTGGCTTCCATATAAATTAAAAAAATTAGTAGAAAATATATACTGAGATGTTATTATAATTAAGATAAAACAATATTCCAAAATCTTTCCATCCATTGAAAAATGAAACCTCCCCGCATGTGTACATACACCTTACCATCTCCACATCATAGTATAATCTATTTTTCACAACCTCCTTACATAGACGTGTATAGAAATGGGTTTTAAAACTAAATATGAAAAGTATAAAAGTACATTGGATCAAGAATATGTAAATCCATACAATTAAATACCATTTAATAATTATTGGAATGATATCTTCACTCATGCGTACATACAGCCTACCGTCTCCACAACGTGATGAGATTCATTATCAACGTTAACCATTCAAGAATGATTAAAATCATTTGAAATAAAAATAATTAATTTTATGATATAATAATTCAACATTATTTATGTGTATATACATATATATAGCATTTACTTACTTCAGTTCCATTCATTAAGAAAAATAAAACAGCGCTCATACTAATGTATGACCTACCGCCTGCATGAACTATGTATTCCATTTCAATAATATATATTAAATATATATATAAAAAATATCTATGATATAAAAATAAAGTTTTAAATTATACAATTATGTAAAAATTTATCTATGCAATAATATAAAAAAATAGTCAAAACATATATGATAAATAAAATGATTATTACCGAAAATGTTTCTTTAAGATTGAATTGAAAAATGAAAGGATAATATAATGTCATAAGTGAATCATATATTATCTAATAAATATTATTATGGTTCTTTAATAAGTTATTAATTTGTTTAAATCCACTATACAAGAGTTTCAGATACATATGTATGAAATCTAACCTAAGGCAATAGATAATTTTTCAATATCATTTTATCTGAGATTATTTATACGCAGGTATTTCAATATGATATATTTAACATCTAGATCCATGCATTGTTAAAATAATTAATACATTTTTTACTATTCATCTATTTCTGTTTAGAGGCATTTTTAACCCATTTTTGACTTTGACTATATGGTTGGGAAGGAAGAATTTTTTGTTTACCAGATGAGGTACTATTTGACATTTCTGATAAAAACATGAAAATAATTCTTTTTAACATATATGGATTTAATGAATTTTTACGATTTTAGGAAGAATTATTTCCATAAATTATCCTCTACCATTGTTAATGATTATTTTAAACATCATTCTATTCTTTTAAAAGACTGTGACATTTTGAGAAAAGAAAAAAAAATTTATGAAAAAAGGATATTTTTCTCAAGATCTATGTTCAAGTGTTTTATAAAAATTATTTCACCTCATAGATGATTCTCATAAATAAGATTATGTTTATATCCATACTATCACAATGCTTTGATTGCGTTAATTATGGAATGATGTTTTTTATGGATTTTGTAATGTTGGAAGCATATTTAAGAAACCCATTTTATATCATTGGTTATGCTATGATGAATTATTTATGATTTGTGGCACATGTATGAATGATTTCATTATGATATGTATGGGACCTATATCTCACTCAATTCCTTCTCCAAATATTTATATCTCATGATATATACTTTATATGAATGGAAAGTAAATCATGGTCAGAAATATATGGCTATAATGGAATGTAAATCTAATTCAATAATTGACAATGTCCACTATGATGGTCCTGGAAACAAGGCCTTGGCTACTAGGGAAATTTTATTGTGTTCCTATTTATTTGAAACATTCCCAAGTTTTGTGTCGATGCAATTTTAGAATGCTTATTGTTTCGTTATGATATATGTATTACAAACTGACACGATTTATTTCAAGACTCATGATTTTGATATTTAAACATTATGTTCATGTATTTACATTCTTATGTTTATGGTTTGCTTTATATTCTCCTAGTTTACCCATACATATCATTTGTGATCAACATTTTTATGTTTTATTATCTCTCGTATATTAATAATTATTTTATTTTGGAATAAATGGAATATAATTGTAGGATATGTTGGATATATTTTACCATGATTGCTGATTATTTTCTATGTTTCAAAAGTCACCTAACTAATACTGTTTTGTGCATCGATTTTTTCATGTATTAATTATTCTACAAATAAAATGTAATGTACATGTACATTATTCATGGGTAGTTGTAGTATATAATTTTAAACATGATATAAATATCATTTAATTTAATTATATATTTTTTAAATTGATTTATAAATATTGGAGATAAAAAATGGCGTACACCAATCATGGATACAGTAGACTATATGTACCCATGAATGTGGTTTCAATTTTACTCGTCTAAAAGATAATATTGATAATTAATTAAATATATTTATAAAATATATTTGATTTAATATATATAAAATTTCGTTATTAACCCCATAATTATTAACTTTCATATAATGTTTGAATGAATCAGACTACTTCTCAAGACAAAGTTCCATCGAATAGAAAAATAACATTATCATATTAAAATTAATTTTATATAACATAGAACATGATATATCAAAATTAAATAATGATAATAAATTATATATTATAAATATAAATAACAAATCTATCATTATCTCAATCCATTATAGGTGGTGATGGAAAGTAAATAACAATAATTCCTGAGATGGTAGTCCACCAAACATATGGATGATAATTTCATAACCCATTTGATGAAATACGATAAGGATTTATGATATAGTATTAACATAATATCATATCACAATATGGATGAAAATTATTTTATTATATAGTCTTCATTTAATAATAATTTAATGAGTAGGATGTAGAAATAAAATAAAATTATTTATTAGGGACATTACCTCTTATTACAACAACATATTTTGAATTGAACCGAGATGGTTCATTTGATGGACTTATGAAAAAAAAATATGGATTCTAGGATAATAGGAGGAAACTGATGAAATTATTTGATACAACTTTTCTATACACATGAATTTGTTATGTTTGAGGAGAAGAAGATATATGGTGGCATTTTATTAGTAAGGTTGTTGCCACACAAGTTATTTAAGGAAATAAAAAATGTGACTTCAGTTTTTTCACATTCTATGAGGCTTCAAAATGGGAAATATTATCACATCATAGATATAATGTCTAAATTTAGCTCTAAATGGTTTTTGGATATGTTTTTATCATTTTTAAACCTTATAATTATATATTACCCCTACGTAAATTAATTTCTACATTAATAACATAATATTTTACAAGTTTTGAAATTTATTGGAGATAGAAGTTAGGTATAACATAATGGATAATATAAATTAATCTGATTCGAAATATATAATCCATTATTATAAATTTCATTCATAAAATTGAATAAATTTATATTAAAATAAATTCCATCGATGCGACAAGAAAACTAGTTTTGAAATAGATAATGATCAGTAGTTTGAAATATTTTTATATGAAAAGTAATCATTATATTGATTATAATGACCTAAATTCAATTAATATATATATAACCTCATAATTATTACCAGGAAAACCTTATTATAACAATTTGGATGTTTTGAAATGCTTTAATAGAAATTAAAACTATTAATTAAACAATTATTTATCACAATTCATTGAAATAGATAACATCGTATAAAATTATAAAAAATAGGAATAATATAATTTTTACATTGTGATTCTAAAAATAAATTTTTTGAAATAAAATGTCTATAACTAAAAAACTTTACATTAATTTTATTAATAAAAATGAGAAGACAAGTGTTATTTCAAAACAACTTTTGTTAAGAATAAAATTGGAATTTTTTATTATCTATTTTCTATAGTACATGTAAGATAAATGATAAATATTTTTCTGAATATAAAATATTTAAATTTTATTTGCTTTATTCACAAAAATTGATTTATTTAATTGAATAAGATAAAATAGGTTTGTGTGCGTGAAAATTGTTTTTTCATAAAATGATTCCCATTATATTCAAAAAATAATTATTTTAATTTCTAATAAATTTGGAAACAATTAAATTAGTATATATTAACGTAAAAACAATATATTTTTATAATTTATCTAAACCTATTCATTCCTACCATTTGAATGGCTATGGGATGAAAATCATACAAAATAAAAATATTTTAACAACATGTCACATTTCCAATGAACACGGTGTTGTGTGAAATTAAAGCTAGACATAGTGTTTTGGGTAAGATAGGACAAACAGTGTGTCTCATTTAACACATGATAAACAATGTGTTTTATATAATGGAAAACATAAAAAATAATAAATTTATTCAAAAATTTATTTCACAAAATCTCAGGGGGGGTAACATTAAACGGCTTTAATATGAGTTTATCCCTCAAAATTCGTGACATTATTTCAAGCAAATATGGATATATATAATTCATTTCATTCTCAAAATACCAAATATAATCTTTATTATGGTTATTTTTTCTGAAAACTGTTAATCAGGGAATGGTCTTATGTCCCAAATCCATCTATATATTATATTGAATTTCAACAAATTGTTCAATATAAAAAAAATCAAACTCTTGTTGTACAACCTCTGAGTTTAGTACTTGATAATGATAAAGTATATACTTTTTAATGAGATATATAAGAAACACATCATATCATGAGAGTGATTCTGTGGATACTCCAAATTATAATTAACTTTCTCAATATTACCATGTATTTCAATGGGACAGATATTCATAGTGATTATTTATCCATTATTTCATAAATAGAGAAATTCGTTGATAAAATTCTCCCCCGCAACAATTTATCCATCACATCATTGATTATCGATATAAAATTTCTATAACCTATTTCATTTCCTTGGGTGATATTGAATGGAACTAACTTTGCTTTCCTTCTCATCAGCTTCCTCATATCGCACAAGATTTATATGTGAAACTTAATACAATGACATTGTATTTCTAATATTCATTTCATAAAGGGATTCATAAGGATCCCTATGATTTCTTAATTGATACGTTTTTATTTTAAAAAAAAATTATAAGGGATGGTGTATTCAATCTATTGAAACTATTACATATAATATTACATGATTTTTTTCATAAATATCCATTAAATACAAACTGAGGATCAAAAATCCGAGATTCTTTGGAGGACTAAGTAATTATTTTGAAAAAATAAAGCCAAAGTAAATATAAATATAAATATAAATATAAATATATATTAACTCTATAATTATCTCTTAATTACATTTTTTCACCTATAACTTCTTATGATAACATTAGGAACATGTAAAAAATGGATGATCTAAAATACATTAAAGTAATTTACATAGAATCAAAACATAAATTACGAGTTAGAACGAATAACATGACAGCTTAAAAGTCATGGATCATGAATAAACATATTGAGTCAGGAAATATAAATGAGAAAAGTATATAGTAATGTATATATTGTAATGTGGGTTCAACCCATAACATGCCTTATACATGAGTGAAGACTAACACCCATATGGAATCTCATAGTGTACAATGTCCCATAATGGAATAGGTTTGATACCTATTCTTATATAAAGTGTATAATGTGGAAAAAATGTTACCCAGTGCATTGGATATTTATCTATGTGCCTCCATTATATCATATACATTCTATTGTATGGATTTTAATGAAATAAAAAATAATTGTGACATCTCGAACCTAGTTCACTCAAAACTTTTTGAACATAGTTAGCCATATGGCATCATGTGTTCCTCTGCATCAATTATAGGCTATCAAATTGTCATGAGGGAATATGTTGGATTAATATAGAGACTATAACCTCATAATAAGAGTGTAACATAGTGCTAAATCATATCAAAAAATTGTTAAAGTATAATAAATAACTTATAAGTGGAAGAGTAAGAATCAATCTTATAAATAACGAAATATGATTATCCCATAGTGTCATGTATGAATGATAATTATAAAATTCTATAAAAAAGATAGTAATACATGGTAAAAATAATATAGTACAATATATATAACAAAATTAATAAATGATCAAAAATAAACATTCCCAAATAAGAACTTTAGATATATCGTGGTCATGTGATCACCTACTACTATGAAAAAAACAATAAATCATAATTACATGGGTGTTTAACCATATCTTTATCTATATCCCTTATTTATTTCTAGGTAACCAATGATGCATTGAAAATTGAATGAGATAACACTAAGTAGGAAACCACCAACTCTGTGTATAAGAAGTCATATATGTGCATGTCAGTTGATGGAGTGTTATATATAATAGGTGTGTAGATAGAATAGTTATATAAATAAATAAAATTAGATATGATGTAATTCAGTCTATCAAGTCTCAGTGTGGTCAACCAAATAATCAGTACACTCTCTAAACTACATTGGAAGTACCAAAAAAATTTATACAATGTTATTCAAATATTCGGCCTATATGGACTAGGTTCCATGGAGTAGTGACATCCATGGAGATGTATATTCTTAGTTAAATGGGAATATAGGATATAATTATAATAAATTTCAATTGAATCCTATAATCCTTTAAAAATCATGTAAACATGATCTGAGTAGTTTAAATTTCTAATGATTATTATCGAGTCTGATCCATGGAGTAAACATGTCCACAGAATCCTAGCATTTCAAGAAAATTATTCAAATAGGATTATTAAAATAGAAATTTTCATGTAATTATATTTAGTCAGTTTGCTAGAGTAGAAAAGTCTATAGAATAATAAATTAAAAATAAAACTAATTAAACATGATCATAATTGTAGAAATTTATATAGTATCCATGTAGTCCATATAACAAAGATCTAAAGAATTTAAATGTATAAGGTATCCCGATGAGTCATTTTTCCAAGAACTAAAGAGTATAAATATCTAAAGATTACTATTTTTTTATCAGAAATAATGAGTATAATGGTCTAAGATATCCTAACATATCACGTAATTCTAGTAATTGGATCTACATAGTTCATATTTACATAATATCCATGTTAATCAATTTAATGGGATCCATACAGTGCATGTTTACAAGTAATCCTAACAAATTCATTCAACACATCATAATCCATTTTATATTCATGAACAATCCATGTGTTCATCCTAATCATTCGAAATTAACCATTTAAGTAATTTAATAACATATAAACACATAGTTAGGAAAAATATCCCCTATCATAATATCTCAGTTAGATAACTACAGAACACACTACAATTTTCTAGCTCAAAGTTCAAAAGGGGTGTCAAATCATGGATAGATACATGAACTCACCTCAAAGGATGTTCAAGTTGCATTTTACAACCACCAAACATCACATATGGATATTTCAAAAACCCGACATGGTTACAATAATCACAACACTTAATTAATTTATGTTGAATTACTCATATTATCTAGTCAGCAACACATAAAAAAACATTAAACAAAGAGAAATTATGGTAAAAGGTATACACCACCTACCTCATCATGGTAAATGATAAATCATATAGTCTCAGTCCCTGATTCAATATGAATCATGGGAAAATGGAAGAAATACTGAACACTCTGAAAATGGGGAATAATACCCTGCACCCAAATATTGTTGTTGATAGGAATGAAATCCATGAAAAGGAAAACTAGAATTTAGTACAACTAATGCCGATATGAAATGTTTAATGGAGGAAGAATCATAGTCTAGATTGCGTAGTTACACTAATGAATTGATTTATTCTTTAGGATCTCCAATGAAAAACAAAAGAGTGGTCATGGATGGAGATAAAGTAAATGGATAAGGGTTTAAAATTTAAGTGAATATTGGGGAAAAATTATCATTTCCTTGTAATTACAATGTCACATGGTTTGGCTCTATGTTTTGAAACACAATCTTCATACCATAAAAACCTCTATACCTTATGATCTACCTTACATAGTCACAATAAATGTTTCAGGAAACAATGTGTAAATCATGAATTTTTAGTTTGAGAAAAACTAGAAGTACCATATATGTGTGGGAGGCCCTAGTTTCAATGTTTAGTTAAACTGTACGTCCCAAAAAAGTTATCTAGACAACCCTAATATGGTTACTCAAACTGCATGTCCTTGGATATATGGTTTCTACAAACCACTAGTTTTGGTTACAATTTCGATAAAACATTATTTTGGGTTACAAATAAGCATCATAAAACTATACATAATCTATATCATCCATTGAAATCCAAAATATGATAAAATTTAAAAAAAATAATTAATAAAAATATTCCATCCCTCATTGAAAATATGGGATCATAAAATGTTATATTCATAATGAAATTCATCATCAATTAATCCTGCAAATGTTGGAAAAGCATCACCTGTAAATAACTACATCAATTATGCATTTATTTCAGACTACCATTCTTATGTCTCGACCTATAAACAATCCCGCTTCCATATCACTCATTCCATATGAACAAAGTAAGATTCGAGAAAATTCGTGATGTGAATAAACATATTGATTGGACAGTACTCAATCGATTTATATACCTACAACTCAACCTACATAGTCTAATTAATATGTGATGAATCAGAATAATGTCATAAAAGATGATATAAAATGAATAAATTGTGGTTTTTATGTACCCTTTGTGGAAACCAAAATAAATTGTCTAACTTCCTGTCTTTATCTAGAAACAAAATTTCCCAATATAATGAGGTGATAACATTTATTATATCTGAATCCTTTTATGCTGCAGTCTATGAGAAACATGTATATAAACCTCACTCCCACATTGAAAGCTATTGGTTGATCGTTGTGATCAATATATGAATTCTATTAATAATGATCTATATAAATATTCTTCTTAATTAGATGAACATGAAACGATGTCTCATGAATTAGAAAATGATATAATATCACTCCCTATCATACCTTTAACTAGTACGAGGGTTAATGGAATGAAATACTATATAGGGACACAAAAAGATACAAATGTATGGTCTCTGGGTAGCTGATAATATAAGGGAACTGAACAATGGTTATATTCCCATCCCAGGAACCTCCAAATTCAATGACACATGCCTCGTTCATGAGCTCCAGAACTTATATTGTATGATCATAATTTCTATAATTGTTTGGGTGATAGGTTATATTGAACATTTCCTGTGATCTTAGTTCCATTTGTAACCCCATCCATAACCATGATGAGAATATATCATCTCTGTCTATATTGATAGAACGTGGAAACCTATCATGTTGTGTGATTATAGACATTTATACCCTCCCAAGATCATCCACAAAAGGATTCAAATGGATAAGAAAAAATTGATGATATTTTTCAATATATCAATGATCACCTATAAAAAATAACTACCCCAAAGTTATCTAGGTAGTATATTCATGAAATCAGCTTTCATGTTTTCCCTTTCCTTGTAGGAATAGGTATTGGATGAAAATCACTTCTATTCACTATTGATCATCCTTCACTTTTTAATGTATAACACATTGATTAACGAACCCATCTACCTCCATCTTTAAAAACAACCACAATTATTAACTACATAAATCATGATACATCTTGGTAAGACCAGGATGAATAGACCATATAGATAAAGGGGTAACTCATACTAACTCATCTGAGATGTCATCTGGAACACATCGATGTCTGTAGATTTTTTTGATCTTCTTTTCAATGACCATCCAACTATGTGGAGTGACCTCACTTACCAAACTCTCTTGTAGGACCAAGACATTGGAATATGGCATCCATCTCAACCTCACTCAATAAAACTAAAAGGAATTAACTAATACATATATGAGATAATGGTTTCCATAATTATGATACACCTCCATGTGAATCTCGAATTAGATGTCCATAATCTTCCACTCACTATTGGCCTCATGAAAAACCATTTTCAAATTCCTCTAGCTAAGTGAATCTATTATAGAGTTTCCCTTTCTATGTGTATATGATATCTCGATGTCAAAATGTTATAGGTATTCAAATGAACATCCTTACCTAATATTCAATCAATTGTTTTTGAATATATACTTGAATATTTGTTGGTCTGTGGACCAAAAAACAAGCTCTCCAAGAAAATAATGCATCCAACAATGAATTTCATGAACAACATCTACTAATAAGGGATCATGCATCAGGTATTACCTCTCATTTATCCTCTACTTATGAGTCTTTTACACCATGACACACTACTCATATATTATAACTACTCAAAGATCAATTCCTTATGCATTTCAAATCTTAGTATTTCTCATTCTTATGTCTAGGAGAATTAGGATCACCACTACTGTTAGTATATTTTTCATCCTCTAAAATGATATCTCATATGTATCAAATGATACCTTCATAAAACACTTCTTATTAATGATCTTAATATGTGATTCTAAGAATTATATGTCCCTTTCATAATTGGATTTAATAAAAATAGTCCTAAGAAATGTAATAAATCAATTATTTTCTTGGGATACTCTGTAGAAACCACATCTCTCTCTTTTTCATGTTCAATTGAAAATACTATCTCTAAGATAACATGACCAAGATGTGAACTTTATCCATATTGAAGTGTAACTAAGTGATAATAGAATATTACTAATTCTCTATCGATGTATCCAATATAGTTTTTATTTGTTCTTTCAGTTCATGTTGAGTGTCAGAATAAAGCATGATATCATGAACATATACCAACACAAATGAATTCAAAAATAGATGGATAATTTGGATCATTTTGCCTAATAGAATTGATTATGTGTTTGTAATACCAAATGGAATTCATAGATACTCATATATAACATTCCTTCCTTAATTAAATATATATATGATATGTGTGAGTATTAAAAAAACCATATATGATAACCCAATCCTATATTAATAATTGAGAACACCTTTTCTCCCTATTGTTGGTCAAAGAGTTCATCTATATGAATAAATGATAACATGTTCTAATTTATTAACTGGTTCAAATTAATGTAATACACACATAAACAAAATGATAAATCTAATTTCATGGAGAAAATGACTTGAGAACCATACATTGAAGTACTAGGTTTTATAATAATCATTGATTCCATGTCCTTTTGTTATATCATGATATCCTGAAACATAATAGTATCAACTACATAATAAAGATTGGATACCATTTATTCTTTTTGTACTAAATCACTAAAATTCTATATATCTGTAAATAGGTAGTCATGAAATTGTTTCCTAGAAAACAACTATAAATCAATCAACGATCGGAAGAAAATCATACTAATCCCTTACAGGGTCATCCACATATATGAAAGAAATCTTTGAAATAATCCCTTATCCCAATATCATATGGTCTAGCTCATCTCACCTAGAAATCCCCTTCATCATTATAAATAAAAACTCTGCCACCCATTATGTGAAAGTCACCCTATAGTGATAGAAATAAATGGGCAGTTGATAGTAAAAAATCCATGCCATCCTTTGAATGGAATCAAAACATTTGGTCTTGAGGAAAAATTAGTCTTATATGATGTGAAACCCACCTACATCAATGGGAACACCAAAAACATTTGTAACCCCTTTTATTGAATCCCCAACATATTATAATGATTTGTTATGACATTAGAAATCTAATCAATTTTCCCATGGGTGTGTAGAATATGTACGAATAAAAATCTAATAGATAAACCTATATTGGAAAAATAAGATACTGGTGTAGAGGGTACTAGTTTAATAACTTCCATGGAAAAAAGTTCCATCACCCTAATTATTAGGAATTTGATGCACATTATACATGTAGCCTAAATTGAAGCCATGTAACTCAGCATAACTACAATTAGAATGTGTAGTATGTTGTCATGGTGTACCAGGTGTCTTGTTACCATGTCCATGAACACTACCTATTCTTGACAGCCTAGTTGCACTCCAGCTCCATTCCTGATATGAATCTGTTGTTCCCACTCATGAACATGGATTAAGTATTGTTCCTCATTCACTAGATTCAATAATAATTGTCCTGAAAAATGTTATATATGGACCATCCCTCCATAATATCCTTCCTCAACTGAGTCTAAATCACACTCAATCCTTTTATGTCTCTATCTCCCACACTAATATAGTTGTATATCTATGAACACTCATAATATATATATAATTCTACCCAATATATACCTTAGTAAATTTTTTTCTGCTACATATCATGGAACTATTGTGTTGAAAAACTGATTTACCTTATATTTCTCCTACAGCTTCCCCATGGTTACAATCATTAATCAATTAATGATTTACTTTTTTTGATATAGTGTAGTGTAAAAATATTTTTACATGTGATCAGATGTTATACTTCATACCATCATCAAATAACATATAATTCTATAACTCATGACCTGATAGAATTTGTGTGAAAAACTAAATCTCACTAAAATGTGAAGAATAGTCTATGAAGGAAAAAAAGACACCCTTCTCCAAATGCATAAAATATATATCATTACCATCCCTAAACATCTCAAGATAAAAATTACCATAGAGGGAAATTTTTATATACATCCAATTCATATCACAATAATGATCTAACTATGTAATCACATATCACTATATCTTTGATGAATCATGAAGTATAAATGTAGAAAGCTCTACACTTCTATCATGAGGTGTCTCAAAATTCTCAAAACACTATAAAAAATAAATGTTTAATGAAATTTGAACTTTTTGTTTTCAATACTTTGAAAACATGGGCCGATTATACTCTTGGAACCCACATGTCTTCCATTCCATAGTCGAGGTAGGTCATTGTGAAATTTTAATGGAATTCATGAAACATAAGTACAACTATTTTATTAGGGCCCTATAATTGTTACTCAGTATAACAGTTGGTACCTAATTAAAAAATACTACTGTTTCTACTAGTTTCCCCAATGCCACCACACTTGAAACATGGTCGTCGATACAATCCTAGCACACTATTAGAGTCCATTATTGTTACGTATAAAAATAATGAAAAGCGCACACCTCAATCATGTTTTTATAACATTGTGATTATAGATATATAATTAAGAAAAAAATATGCCATAATCATGAGTCACACCACTCTTCCTATTCCTAATCCATGATTGGGTGTCATACAAGTCACTATTATGAATATGATACTGTTTAATATCCACTAATAATAGTGATTCAGGGTTATGTTCCACGATATATATTAAGGTTTCAATTATATATAGTGTTAATTGAAATTAATACTGCGAAGAAGCATTTAAATTGTAATTTAATTCCCAATTTAAAGGAAACCAATTCATCTCAAAATTCAATTTCTTTCAAATTAATTCAAATTGTATTCAACTTTTACTTAAAATATTGATCTATATAGGCCTCCACTCCAAATTTATAAGGGAACATCAACCTTATAAATAAATATGTGGTTTCTATTAAGTCCAAACCATTTATTTAAAAATTACCTTTGATAAATGACTACACAATACAATTGATATAGGAAAAAGGAACAAAATAGGTTTCATATAGTGCACACAATATCATAAATGTTGTATGGAATAATGAGTGACATATAAATCAAAATTTTCCAATAATGAGGCAAGATGAGATTAATCTTTTCCATATCATACTGTGTAAAGAATATGTAATTATCCAGAAATTAAAACCTCATGTTCATCCTTTAATAGTGAATTAAAATTATCTTTAATAGGAATAAACCATAACATCACATCCCAACCCAGAAAATTTGGAATTTTTATTGTTTGACAGCTTTCTAGTCCCAGACATAGTTAATTGCCAAATTCAAACATACCTTTATTGTCATATATAACATTCCCAATGGATAATATAAAATAAAATGAATTTTTTTCTACTATTATAATACATTCATGACCTCGTTCACTCAATAATATCCAATCCCAGTTGGCTACAAGAACTCATTCTTGACTCCCTTTACACCAAATGATAAAGGCAATATAAATGGGCCCAAGGAAGAACAATGGTGAGACTATACCCTAATGAATAGAGTGTATAATACTAGTACTATAATATAAAAAAAATATGAAGTGTGTTAAATAAATGATAAGTCTAAGAGTATGCATCCATCATATAAATAACAATGTAAAACCATCGAATACATTATTGTAAAAATTATGATCATGGAATTATATTATAATATAGTAAAAGATTTTAACATGAATCATGTACAATACATGTATCTAATTTAAAAAAATACCAAGAACAATATATACTGGATAACATCACATTCTCTAGATTATTCCTATTATCCAATAAAATTATTTAACAAATAATAAATCATCATAAAAAAGTTATTTTCTTGTCCCTACCTACACCGATGAAGTCTTAATGTTTTCCCAACTATGGCCCGGACCTAGTAGGTAATAATAATTAGAATTCCATAACAAAAAGTTTCTATATTAAGTTCATTCCGTTTATGTAAGCTAAATCAATGTGAATTTCAAAGAGGTATATAAATAATAATAGTATAATTGATACTATCTATTCTATCAAGTAGAATTGTTATCAAGACAGTAATCCATATTTCTAACTATAAATCGAATAAATCACCCAACACAGTAGTCTATATCATGTATTTACAATTCAGGAAACATGTGGACTGATTTTATTAGTAGAAGAGTATATGGAAAACAAATTATCTATGTAAAATATTCACACTAGATCTAAGGTGTAGAAATGTCCAAATCATCTTATAATTGTATGTAAATATTGTAAAAAGGACCTAAGGATTATAAATTTTGGATACATCATAATCATTCATATTAAAATAGTAGAAATTAAAATGATATCTTATCATGTTAAGAAAACTTGTTAAACTAGATTCCATGAGTAAAAATACACAATTTAATTTATGTAATTCATATAACTACGATCCATGAGTTGACATGTATTAGGCATCTTAATGATTCATGTAATAAAAATCCAATGAGTAGGACAGACCATAGAATATTTTTTGTTCATCAGATCCAAGGAGTAGAAAATTCCCCAGCATCCCAACTTATCCAAAAAATCAAATAACTATATCCAGGAACTAAAAATTTCCATGGAATCAAAGTAATCAATGAAATGGGATCAAATGAGTTGAAATTTGCAATGAATCTAAACCAATTCATGAATTATTTTGTATTCAGTTTCATTTTTATGCACTATCTAGGATTTCATCCAACTCATTCCATATTAATAATTAAACCATTTGAATAACATGTCATCACATCATAATGATGCATAATAACTCCCTGAAAATCTCACATTTTTCATTAAGTCTCCATCCCAAATTGGTGATATCATATTACATCTGTGGTGGAAAATAATGGGTAAAAATATGAACACATCTCAAATGTGGGTTGGGTAGAGTTTGAAAATTACCATCCATCACTAAGTTCTATTTGGGGAAGCATTAATGGTTTAAATATTTTAATAATGATAATCCATAATTGTATGAATCATCCACCAAAATTTTCTTCATATGTCATTTGGAAAATAATCTATAATAGTCGATACATTATGGGAAAATGTATAGACCATCATCCTAATCTTGTTAGGGGGAACACTCATCCAGTATTATCATATGATTCATCACATATCTGGAGAAAACATAGGAATGGATGAACACCATAAAATAAGTGGCACATAAGGAATCACCAAAAAATAATCACCATTATTAATTAAAACCATGATATGTTTTGAGGAATAGATTACACAGTGATAAAAATCCAATAATATTAATGGTGAAAGAAATAGATTTTGGATCGACTAGTTATAGAATAGACTATTTTAATGCTAGAGGTGATCATCCTAAGATTAACGGAGTCTCCCCAATATTTTAAAAATATAATTGATAACCATATATCATTTAATATAGAATTGGGGAAACACCATAATTTCCATTTAAATTTTTTTTTTCACATTGGTGTCCAACAATGCTAGAAAAAATTGTGTTCCCTCCAAGTGCACCACTATACTTCAACAGCCTCAAACATTTTTTATGTATACGCTTTGTGAACCCCCGTGGAAACATATCATTTAGAATTTGAAAAAAAACCATACGTTTTTTCATAGGCGAGTGGATAGGGATTCCAAATTTACACAAACTATAAGGTCGTAGACCATGGGTTGGACCACCTCATAGAATTAACTAAAACCATGAGGAATGGTTTTCATGAATTCTAAAAATTGTGCAACTTAGTTTCCATTTCAGAAAATATGAGGGTTAGGATCTGAACAACCCCCTTCCACCTCATTTCCTTCAAGAGCCTCACTAGGAATCCAAAATGCGTCAAATATTATGGATTTAAATGTAAAATAAATTATTTTTATAAATCATTGAAAATTTTAAATCTTACAATAAGGATGTTTCATCTGGGTTACCCATAAAAATAATTGGGGTTGTAATCATATCATAAGAGAATATGGAATGGCATTCCATAATTGTATCTATGAATGAAGGGATAGAATAATTCTTGGATATTATTAAATTAAATTTAAGAATATATCAATAATAATTAATTCCAATTTAATTGAAATCATGAAAATGAGTGGCTTGGTAACATTTTAAAGGATCCACACGTGCATTGTTTTTTGGAAAATAATGAAGAGTTTCTAAAGATGAAAAAGGTATTATTCATTCCATAAAACAAGAAATGATATAAAATTATTTTTAATGACAACATGAGTTATTTGAGGTAATTACTACTGCATTTTTAAAAATTAATGAGTGTTATTGAAATTCAGCATGCAGACATTTTAAAATAGATTTTTCCCAAACATATAAATATTAATTGATCTATTTTCATTTGTTTGGATCATTTAACAAAATTTGGTATATGTATACAAAATAAATAAATAAATACAATGGGGTCATGTGAGAGAAGATATCCTAAAATGTAAAAAATAATTTTTTAGTGAGATCAGTTACATTATATGTAATTTAATTATTCACTTTCACTATATATCATGTAAAATGTAATTAGATTCATTAATTACATTGTAAATTCCCCAGCTCCATTAGAACAAATCTCGTGCCTTACTTTATTCAGTTTCTATTGATATTAGTAATATCAACCTAATATAGCAATCAACTCAGCATGTTTGGAATCTATATTACATACAAGAAACCCATTTTAAATTTGGTTGAAAACTTTAAAACATGATGCATTACAAATATTAATAAACTAGATCCTTGAAAATTTATTAAAAATCACTTCTTTATAACATAGAGAAATGAAATGAAATATTGGGGAGATCATAAATTTTTAATCATCATTTAAAATAGATGTTCTCATTAATCTATAAGAATTATCAACATGGGAATGTATATAATTTGAATGAAACTTTATTTAATCAATAACTTGTGAACAATATAGATCACACATAATATCATTGAAAAAATAAGTTTCCTAAAAAAATTCAAATCTGATAAATGTAAAGTCATAGGTATTGGATGTAATATTTCCTAGGAACTTGATACCACCTCCTTTATGATCTTTAACCAGACAGTTCAAGAAATATATGAAAATCCATATTATTTGGCATTCTTATTCATTTCACAAGACTAATGTTACATCAAGGATATTTTATATATATGTACCCACAAATTATTTCTTTTCTAAATAATCCCATAAATATTGAATAATCAACTTTATTCATGAATCAACATTCCGTATCCAAAAATATCCATACTATGTAAAAGATATCAATTTATCTTTATTTCCCTAGTTAATCCAATCAATTTCATTATAAAAACCATATATAAAAATGATATATAGATTAATAAATAATCATATTTGAGTTATATGAAACATGGATATTTAATTTAAATGGAATATTATATGAATGATGATCATAAATATATCATGTTATAAATATATAAACTATAGGAAATGAATTACATACATATAAATAATATATACCTCCATGAAGTGAAATTGAGATGACATACCTTCCAAAGATATAATTTATAATAAAATTAATCAATTATGTGTATCGACTATAAATACACATAAAATGGTTTTATATACGATTTAATATAATAATAATTCATTTCAAACATAACCTTATCATGACATAATCAATATAAACTAATATTAACCTATTTAATGGAAATTGTGCTGGGAAATATATTACCAATATTTGATAAGTTGATTCGCATTCCCCTTGGAATAATAACATTTAAAATAATAAACAAACTCATGAAATAACATGTGGAAGGGGTAATATACACACAAAAATAAAGAAATAAGTGTTAAATAAGGAAAGTGTACCATATAAATAAAAGTAATGTGAAAATTTGTTACAATGCACATTGCATTCGTTGATCATTCTTTAATATCTGGTGTAAAATACTAAATCATGTTATTAGCTTATATTATTACTATAATCATATTAATAATATAATATAACTTATTCTTATATCATTTTATTACATGTTTTAATATATTTTATATTTATCATTTTTGGCATTAAATATCCTGGTTTCTTATATATTATTTCTTAAAAATGTCATGGTTCAATTGAATTTTAAATAAATCAATTAATTATATAATGATATTAACATTATAAATACCAAACATAACAATTTATTATAGTTTATGAACAATTCAAGAATATTGATCATTAAAAACAAATCACATCACGTTATTAAAATGGTAGGTCATACGTACGTATGGGAAATGATAGAATTCATTTAATGGGTGTAATCTTAAAGAATTGGATGAAATAATAAATTTATATTATTTTTATTATTGCATAATTAATAATATATACATTATTTCAATTGATATTATAATAAAAAATTTGTTAGGAGGAAAATTAAACTATTACACAGAAACAATAGTCCATACATACTCACAATCATTGCTCTCCATTTACATAGTATGAAGAAAATGTTGAAGATGTTTTCCTCATAAAAATAATTACATATCTTCATTTCAATAATTATGAAGTTATTACGTTATCATGGAAAAAATACATGAATGGTAACTATAAGAATAAATTAACATGAAAGGGTTGGTAAATATGAATACCTCTAATTTAGAGGATGTCATTTAGATATGATCATATGTGATCTAAGGATGGACTTTTTTAGAAGACCAGGAAAACCAAAACATGGATAAGGATATTAGTGAGATAATTGGTTTTTGTTTTTTGGGCTATATGGATCACAATATAGTAATGATATTTTTAGGTAGGATCACATTTATATTTGAGATGTGGGTCTCTTTTTGAATTTCTCAAAATGTTATAATATAATAAGGCCATTATATATCTTAATACCTCTAAATGGTTTATATATGAATGTTTATTTTCAATTTGGACCATATAGTATCCCTATTGAAAGATTCCAAAATTTTTATGGATTTCTAAATAATATAATAATATAATATATTCTTGAAATATCATTGATTTAAATTTAGACAATATTCATTAAATTCCTCCATATCCATATTTTTTTGAGTTTTTTGAAAACAATTGTTAATGATGTGTGTGAACCATTAAAAATTTCAATGTAGAGAAATATCCATATGAAAAAACCATAATACAAAACATCATATTTCACGCCAAATAAAAGAAGATTTGAATTTCAAATTGTGCATTGAGGACACCTCGATTTGAGTATCACCTACTCATGCCAATATGGCACCTGGATTGGGGCCTGACAAGTCGGTTCACAACATGTCCACATCGATGACGACATCAGCGCATCACCCTCCTCATGGTATTATCGATGTCATCCCCACAACTGTTATCCTCTATTCCATGTGGCAGCCATCAATGGTACGGTAAGAGATGCTGACCGATATCGGTACCTTATAAAACAAGACTCACCAACATATTCAGCTCTGAATGGAAAAAACTACCAACAACACTACCGACAAAATCCCAGACGTCAGAACCGTCATATAAGAGAAAACATCAAAATCTAGTCACCTGCGTGGAATCCAAAAGTTTCATCTACAACACCTCCCAGAACCTCCACAAAGAGCATCACAGCTGATAGACTAGGAAGGTAGCGATGGAAAGGGTCACCATATGAGATTTTACCAGAAAAGGCCCTGGCTGGGGATCATGATAGAGACCAAATCTTCATCGAGAGGGGAGAAAAACATAATACCACTATCATCCATTGAGCTGAAAACATGAATACGATTCCGAACATTAGACCCCAACTTGCGAAAAAATCAAACCAAAAATGAAAACCACATTAGAAAAAAAAAATGAATAAAATTCATCGAAAAACCCCTGGAACGAGAAAATTGCACCATAGGTTTCCCCCTTAAACACCCCATCCATCCCATAAGAACATCCCAAAACCACTTTTGGATCATTTGTACCTAGGTGAGCTGGATGAGATTAACGGGCCTAGATGTCAAAGTAGCAAGAGATAGAAAAATTCCAATGCAAGCTGCGACTGAGCGAGCGCCATCTTCCCCACCAGATAGAGTCATCTTCAATCCATAACCAGGTCATGGAGAAACCTATCTGGGAAGAAAATACAATATCAAGAAACCACAAAGAAAATGAATAGGTAAGGTCGAGAGAGAAGAACCATCACAAGAAAGCAACGAATAGGAAAAGAGGAAATCTGTGTGTTTCATGGTCAAGAGAAGAAGAAAACAATAACCACTAAGAGAACTGAAACTGAGGGGAAAAGAGCCCCACATAAGACGATGAATAGGAGAAGGGATAAAAATTCACCATCGATATGTATTGGAATGGGGAAGGATAGCAAGAGAGCTGCAAGAGGTAAGGAAGATGAAATCGAGGAGAAGGAACACCTAGACCCTTATAGGTTCGTCTAAGAAGGTGGCCATAGAATTTATTAAATTTATATTAAGAATATCATGATAATAATATATCATCAAAAATGTATTCTAATACACTTATAATATGTATTATTCACTAAACAAAATTGTATACCATCATAAAAAAATTAAATTATACCACCTTTAGTATTTTTAATATGATTTATTTGAATTTTCCATTAACTGATTAATTACTTCATCATTATTTTATTATTATTTATATTAATTTTTTATTTAATTAAAAATGACAAAAAATAATGTGATATATATAAATATTTTATATTTCCAAATTATATTTATCATAAAAAATATTTTGGATAAAGCCATATTAGAAATATTATAATAATTCAATACAGGATCTTGAAATTTTTTATTTTTAATTTAAAAAATAATATAAGTATAATAACTTCTTATTAATGATTTATAATGGTCATAAATTGAATCAATGAATGTTTATAGAAACAACATACTCAAAAATTAAAATATTGTCATGTTTTTTTAATTATTTATTCTTATAACTACAATTACAATAATTATATAAATTTATCAATTAATTAAACAATCGTTGCGTCATTTTTGTACAAAACATTAAGATAAAAATTTATTAAAAAAAATAAATTGTATGAAATAATTATGAATATAAATATTATATCATTCAATTACTATTTATAGTGGAACATGTCTCTTGAAAATCAAATATTAATAATATTATACCCATTGAAAATGATAGAGTGAGACGTTTGTGAAATCTTAAAATAAGTTAACATAATGGAATTAATATCATCCATGTAGCTCAAAAAGGAAAGAGATTATAAAAAATTATGTATATGAACTATTAATAATCATAATATATGTTTAATTTTTTTTAAAATTTAATGATTTTAATATATTTAATTGTAATCATCTTATTTATATTTCTTGTTCTTTTATAAGAATGACATCAAGATTTCATAAGAATTAATATTTGTAATATAATACATAAAAATTAAATATTAATCAATAACATAAAAACAAAATAATTTTCTAGAATCTAAATGATTATATTCGTTCATTATTTAAATTTAGTAATATTTATGTCAAGAATACTCATCAAATTATCTAATTTGAATTTTCCAGCCTTCTGGGAGCATTGCACAAGAATTTGGATAATAATTTTGTTAAAAGTCAAATATTCAAAAATATAATTAAAACGCATATTTAAATAACTACCTGAAATAATCAAGCCATTAAAATAATTTTTATCTCATAAATATTGTCTACAAGGCACTAAATATTTCTTCTCCAATACTGCACAGGTGTTGCATAGGCACATAAAATAATTATTATAATTATCATGGAATAATATTTAATTTTTTTAGGGATTATTTTTTTGTTTTTCTCATTATATTACCTTACCTGGTTATTTTATTTATTTTAATTAATTATTATATCATATTCAATCATTGCTGATAACACAAAATTTACCCATTTTCATAAAAAATGTATTTTTACTAGTTGTCAACAATTTAACTAATTTGATAAATTATATAAAATAACTATAAGATAATTCTTATACTATTATTTAAAAAATATTTATTTTTTATAATTAAAAAATATAAATGTTTGAAGATTCAGTATTGAGATAGGTGTTCCATTTGAGGGAGGAAAAATTGGCTTGTTGAAAGATATAGAGTTTTATACTTCAAATTAGATTTATTCATATCTTCAACCTATAAAACTTATTACATGAATATAAAAACATTTTATCGAATATATAACATATCAATTTCATTAACATATTTCTATAACTATGATTAATTTATATTATTATGATAAAATGCTAATATGGGCATGATAATAGTATTATATGAACCCACATAGTTTATGTTCAGCTGGGTTATATATTTATTATTAATTGATTTCCGTAAAAAAACCATTTTATAAAAGTTCTTAAATTATATTTTTATAATATATATAATATAATTCATTCATGACATTCAAATGACTAAGTGATAAAAATATAAATTTATTAATAATATTTAATTATTTCTCCATTCTTGGTGTTCTATGTAACATATGCTATCGATCACAATGTTAATTTTAAATATCAAGGTGACATATTCTCCCCTTCGAAGTATATCTTGTTCTCATAATATGAAATTGAACATTTCAAATAATTTTTTTTATTTTTAAATTCATTTATGGGAAACCCATAAGGTTAGAAAAACTACATCTTAAAAAAATGGAAATCAAAATGTGAATGTCATTACAAAATAATGATTTTAAATTGAAGAAAATACCTAAAAATAATGTAATGAATGATAAATATAACGATGAACATTTTATTAATATTTATAGAGAACATGGTCATTTTAAAATTAACTGTCACAAACAAAAAATTTGTTATGGGTAAAAAAACATTGATTTATTAGTAAGAAAATTAAACTGATCTAGAATTTATCCAAAATTCATTTACATAGAGTTGAGGGGTAAGAACCCAATAATTCAATTTAGTAAATATCCTTTTTAATATATGCCTTATTCATTCTATGAACCTAACATTGTTACTACTAAGATAGATAAGTTCACAATGGTTTCTGAGGATTATTTGGACCATAGAACACATCTTTTTTGAAAAAATGGTCATGTCACATTGTAAGAGTAAACTATTTGGGAAAGATGCATTGTTAGATCAAACCATGCTTATGGTGCTAATTTTTATAAAGATCCATCTCACACTATTGTTTAATGGGTTACATAACTATGTGGCATAACCATCCAGTTCCCCATATTTTCAAGGTTCTTGTGCATGGTAGGTGCACGATTTTTCAAACTGTGCAGAAAACCCGTATATAGGGTTAATTAGGGTAATTTTACAATTTTACCCATTATTATATAATTAAATCATCATTCTTACCTAGTGATGTATATTTTGGTTTTATCCCCCATTCCATTGATTTGTATCATTTTGAAGGACTGCGATAGGGATCATGAAATCTATTTTATCTTAAATTTGTTCGAGATATTGTTCATCAATTTGGATGCACAATAATTAGTAGGCATGTCAATTTGAGTTATTAATATTCATTCTTCATATTTACCTAGCAATATAGGAGTGAGTTTTTTTAACTTTTTTATATTTCAACTCCAATACAAGAAAAATAATAGGGCGATATTAGTGGAGGAGTGCAAGGCTAAGGTGGGTAGTCTATAACTCACCCCTCATATATTTTGATTTAGGCATTATCATGTGGGGACCGTCGATTCCATCTTGTGTAATTTATTGGATTTATAAGCTATGATTATAATTAATTGAATTGTATGGTTATCCCCTTCTAAACATGTAATTAGTTATTATTGGTAACAACAACAACTCCATCCATTTCGTGTAGGATGGTATGCCATAATTTTCATTTTACTGTTTCGAAACAATTGATCAAACATTCATGTGTGTCTTGGCTTGACCCTTTCAAGGATAATCTTATCATTATTTAATAAATTGATTTAAATTTCCATTTTGATAATGGAAATTACCATTTATTCTCACCCCGTGACCCCCTATGATAAGTGGTTCAATTTTTATTAAAATGTGAAATGGAAATTGGAATGTATACTATGAATATGACATCACCATTTTAATTGTAATTAAATAATAGGTTCTGTATCAGTAGCATGCATTTCCATGTAGATGAAAGATATTTGACTGATCCATAATAACTAAATATGCATTAAATGGAATTAATAACTGATGTGTCCCACATGACTAAATCACACTATTGAAAGGACTCTCTTCAACCAAATGGGCTTATAGATTAAGTAGGAGTATATTAAATGGTTGAATACTCATTTATTTTTATCACACTAATGACAAGAAAATGTATATACCCCTATCAAATATTATATAACATTTTCATTGAATAAGATTGTCCTAAATTGATATTTCCTTGAATTCTGTTGGGAATTTCATCAGTACTTGGGTACCCCCTTCTGATTCAATGAAAATGTATGCTTAGGTTGTCATCCACATGGAACACGATCTTTGTAAAACTTTTGATGCCCATTATGACACGATAGGATCAATCATGCCTAATAAAATGATTCCATGGATACAATTCTTGGATCCATCATTGATATGTAGGTTCCATGATTAAATTATATCAGGCCCCGTCTATTCATAGCCCCATTTTATCATTGAATACTACATAGACTCGGTTGGTTACTTATTGTTGAATTTTGTGGATTATGATCCTTTGATTACACTCTTACAAGTTATCCATGATACAATAGTTACTAATTTGGTGACCCGTCAGGTCTATATTTACTTGGTTATTATTGAGGAACATCATTATTAAATATCATTTTAGGTTTCCCTATTACACCCCCATCACTATTGTGAACATGTGTCTTATTTATAAACATTTAACAATAAAATACAAAAATAATTATATATTCAGACACCATCAATGGAATGATGTTGGTACATGTGTATTTAGTTACATTATACTTATTTACTTTATATGTACATATCTTCATACTGTTAAATTTCCATAACATATGAAAAATGGTATATACACATTTGGTGGTGTCCAACTGATATTTAACTCAAGCCCTCTCCGGGTACTATTTTGTACCCATGGGATACTACATGAATACATGTGTTGAAAATTGGAAGCATAAAGCTTAAAAAACATGATTTATTGGTGTTTAGGACAGATCTAGATAATAGATGTCTATGTGGAGCTTGGGATTTATGGGATAGTCTATTGATTTTTAGTATACTTAGGTGGATCATATTTTTCTGAATGTCATGTATCTATGTTTTCCAGTTTTCTAATGACATGAAATATCATAATAAATTGTATCATTCTTGTATTTTATTTCATTTATTGAAATAGATACTATTATTTTTATCCTATTTTATTTGTTATTGTTCTGTATATTTCTGATATTCGTTCTATTTTGTTATGTTAATTATTCTATTTATGCTACTTTATATTTACCGACTTTGCAAAACATTGGTAATGAGGGATTCATCTCCCCACAGTCACACCATCAGACCTCGTTTCTAGTTGGATGCCTCTGGAATTTGGGGGGGGATGCTTTTGAGGCCATGTGACCGACTGGGATTTGGTCACCTATTAGGTGTAATTATGGTATGGGTCGTCATAATGTGTTACCTACAGAGTTTATATTATTGCCTTGCTATTTTGGGAAAACAGATTAAATATTATTAATTCTTGATACATGGTCATAATTTGTTTTTCAGGGTCATGAATCCATGTTTGGGGAAAATGAAAAATTACCCAAAACATAATTGGTGTCATTTTTTTCCTATTATAGTAGACATTATTTCACCAATGGGTGGTGCACATGTTTTTTTGAGTTTATGATTATTAAACTGGTTAAGGATTTCTTTCAACCTTGTCCCAATGATAAGAGGGAAATGATCATTATTACAAGTCCCATAATAGGCATCCAAATTTCACATGTCATGAATATTTCAATGCCATTTATTCACATTTCATTATATATAGTTTCTTAATATAGATGTGATTTTTGAGTTATTCTGCGATAGTTAGATTATTCTTGTGTTACTCTTCATTGTGATTGAGTTATTTCATGTCTCAATTCATAAGGTTTTTGGTCCCTCATTGGTTGGGATGAGTAATTTACTGAGTCGATCCATTATTCTATAACTAAATGGGTTTCATTCTCATTGATGATGTGTATGGAAACTATTTCAATTGGAATCAGTATCCATTATAATGTAAAAAATGAATTATAATATGGAATGGTTGCACATCCTTATCCTGACTAGTCATGTTTATGAATGTTATAAGACAATCTCTTATAATTAAATGTAAAATGAAACAAAAAATACACCTAAGAACTGGTCATTATCTTACCGAATAAGCTTGTAGTTTTGGAAATATACCATGGTTAGTGAGTTTTTTATTATTTACCATCATTATGTGTTGTTATAAATATACATAATTCTTTTTTTGAGGCATTATCATAGCATTTGTAGACAAAGTACACCAGAAAAATCTCATATCATAACCCAAGATGGTGGGGAAGGTCATTCTCCCAACGTGCTAGGTTGTGGGCCACCAATCATACCTCTAAGTGTTCCACATTATGTACCACAAATTTTACATGATTTGGTCAATGATCTCTATGTTTGTGATTTTTTCCTATATCTGATGAGTTTTATGCATGGCGCTACTTCATTTTTAAGTTTTATGGTTGATCTGACTCGTGATTATTAGAAACAGAATCCATCTATTTTCTTAGGGGATTATGGTCTATAGGATAATGAGTCATGGATAGAGTCCACCGTCTCTATATTTTAGCATCTGTATATCCCTTCATATTGAATATCCAAACATTCCACTTAAAATTTTCATTTCTAATCAATCTGTTTTTGGGTTGTGATTACCATGGATGGTCATCATCAAGGCATGTTATGAGATTTTTTATAGACTTCTTTTTATGATTCTTTCTTTCCTCAAAAACTAGTAGATGATAGAACCATAGTGTTCGAGCATCTTGAACATGGTTCTATGTCAATTAATGAGTGTTCACTATGTTTTACAGACATAAAACATGTTTCACCACATTTATCCACTGATGATATTTCATATTCTAGACAATATGAGGATAGGCTTGTGTACTACATTCGTACGTAGTTGAATGTCGTTTCACATCCTACATTTATAAAATTGTAAATCAGGAACTGATCAATTAGCTCATCCTAGGGGAAGGAAATGGTACTAGGCATAGAGGATCAATTTCATGTTTGGCTAGCAGTTCATCCAATGGAATGAAACATTCACTCAAGGTTTCTTATCAGGGCAGTGAGAACTAGAGTAACCATATGGATTGCTCCATGGGGTTTCATCATATTGGAAATAATGGGAATATGACTCCTCGGTGTGATGGAGACCCACAAAAGTTTTGTGATTTATTCCAAATTGGACATATTCAGAATTTTTGTAGGACTATTCCACCAGCATTGAGTGGAAATGGATCTGCGCCAGTTCCATCCTCCGGAGTAGGTTCATTTGCCCCGTGTCTGGTGATAATTTAGAATAGACACAGTAAGAAGGGAAAGGGATTAATTCATGACTTTAGTAATCAGAATCATAGTCACCACCAGCACTAAAGAATCCATTATGATCGTGTTAGTTACATTATTTCACATGGATGTGGATAAGGCCAGCTGCACGCACTATAACTGATACCTAACGATCAGGTTGCAAGACAAAGTATGGTACGATATAATATTCATGTGGAATCTAATTTATTATCTTATTTATTTGACAAATGTGATTTGAAAAAATTTATATATGTATAAATAATAGAGATTATTAGACAGGTGATACATTATTAGTATTATTTAATGACCCTTAGTACACCATTATGATTGAATTTAGAAGGAATATGCTAATTTATGAACTTTCCCCTTGAGGTATGTAGTTAATATTTCATATGGAACCTCTTCATTCAAAATATGAAAAGATACAATTTCATTCTCTATATGGATTCATTAGATTGGTATCATTCTTTTTGAGACCTCTATCGCCACAATGTATTTTTACATCACATTAAAATAGAAATTATCTACATAAGGGTGAGTGGGATTTCCAACATTGTATAGTATGATCAAAACCTCATGGGATAGGTGTAGTGACCAATAATACTCATAGTCTATTAAGATAGGTTCAATATATAGGTCATGTAGAATTTATAAAAATATTTTATTGTTTTAGAGATGAATTTCCTTAAAAAAAAGTTTGTATTACCTCCATATATAGAGGTAGAGTTTATGATCAATATTGGTTTGGGAGAAGCTCAAATGTCTATTCCACCATAAAGGATTGAACCTATTGAGATTCAAGAGACTATGAAATAGTTAGAGGATTTACATTCAAAAGGATTTATAAAGCCCAGTACAACATCTTAGGGTTCCAAAATGATTTTTTCCATGGTGGTAGATGAATCCTTAATTCTATTTGTGGATTATAGAAAGTCGAACCGGCTTATGGTCATGAATCGTTATCTAGTGACACAAATAGTTGATCTCCATGACTACCTCTTCATGGATAATTTCTTCTATAAGACCGACCTAGGATCGGGATATCACCATGTGCGAGTATGGCCCTTAGATATACCTTCTACAAATTTTCATAGAAATTGTGGTATGTAAGAGTACCATGTTATTCCAATATGTATTTAGAACGCGCCTACTATAATCATGGATATAATGATTAAAGGGTTTCTATTAGTATCTCGATAATTTTTTCATGGTCTTTTTGGACATCATCTTGGTTTATTATCACAGTCATTGAGACCATGCCAATAATCACGAGGGAATTCTGAGTACGCTGAGACTGCAGCGGATTTTTAATAAGCTTCCTAATTTCCATTATTTTCCCAGCAATGTTCATTTAATTGGTCACATAAAATCAAAATCAAGATTTTCTATTATCCTAGAAATGGTTAGTGTTGTAGTATACTTAGAGTACACCAATAACATGGTTTGAATACATAGTTTATTCGAATTGGATATATATTAGAAGATTTTAATATTGGATATATCTCATAATGAATCACCACTTATTGTCCTAACAAAGAAGGGTGTTATGTTCCAATGGTCAAACCATTGTTAGAAATCCTTCTAGAAATTTAAGGGGATACTTGTATCAACACTTATTCTGATTATTCCAATGTCAGTAATATGTTATAACATATTCTATGATGTATTATGAATCAGCCTAAGTGCAATTCTTATAAAGGAGAACATATTCATTGCAGATAGATCTGATAAGTTGAGGCATCTTGAGAAGAATTAACCCACTCCTGACCATAATCTATAAGCAGTTTCTCATAACATACATTTTTAAAAAAAATTATCTATTGGGTGAGCACATTGTGGTGTACATAGACCACAGTTTCCCCCAAATATATCTATAAATAGTGTGACGTGAACCTCAAACTATGGATTTTGATTGAATATATATATATATATATATAATACATTGATTTTGAAATTTCATATATTCTTGGGATGGGAAATGTGGCTGTAGATGTCCTGAGTCAAAAAAAATTCACATATCATACATGAATCTAGTGATGAATGTATTTTAATTGATATCTTATCTTATCTTCATATAGTGTTTCATGATATTAATGAGTAGACATTGCTCTCATCATTGATAGTTAGCTCTTCAACCCTTCAGAAGGTGAAGTGTAGATAATTTTCAGTTCCCAAGGGATTGGTTATTTGTGGGTGTATATTAGGATGTAGAACTCCTATGGATTGATCCATGGATAGAGAACACATACTACATTTTCATGGATATTTATGGGTTCTAGTAGATATTAGAGTGGTGTTGACGGAAGAGTCCCACACTTATCATTGGGAAGTTCATCATGGTATCTCCAATATTAATTGAGATATTTGATTTCAGTGTTTATTGAATGGGATGAAAAGTCAAATAAAAGTACTTACAACTAGGTCTTCCACCTCTTAGTAGGTGAAGTTAGTGAACCAAATACCTTCAGGATTATTAGATCTAGTTTTAGTCCTAGAATGGAAATTGGATGATTGTTGTGAAGACCCGGAAATCCTATGGAAATATTATTTTCTTAAATATGAGGGATTTTTTGGAATCTGTAGTTTCTGACGATGCTCAATTCTATGTCCTGGTGTGCCTGGAATAAATTCCTGATGTTTTGTTCGGGTACGTTCAGTAAACGTACGTGTGGGTTTTTATATCTTTTGAAATGGGGATCGGAATTGAAACATGAGGACACCGATGAACTCGCAGAGCCGTTATTTTCTTAAGGAGACCTTTACTGTAGTTTCTTTTTATTGGGAGTGGATATTAATTTTTGGGGATTCTTAATAAATTAAATAAAAATTATGTTTGTCATAATTTTATTTATGTTGCGGTTTTATCCACTAAGGGGATGTTGGAGGTGGGGACCACCCCCACATAACCTCCCATGAGAGGATATTTTGTGGTGGGGCCCACACGAGCACAAAACCATAAACTTCCCTTGAACCGCCCTTTTATCTCATGAACTACCACTTTATGGTGGAGCCTTTCCACCTTCCCTCATAATAGTTCCCACATAAGAATTAATTAATGCCTTAATTAATTAGTTTTTGGTGTTATGAATTCACTTGAATTGTTTTGAAAAGCATGGTATCTTTAAAATAAATGGAAGATATGATTTTATTTTTAGTTTGGTTGTAATAATAAATGATGGGAGATCTAAGCAGAGGAGGAGAATCATTCACCCAATGAGGAACGTGAAGAACACAAATAACACCCTTTCACTCCAAAAAATAACGATGGAATTCTCTTCTATCTACTTCAACCAGAGAAAGGAGGAGAAGCACCACCGCCCACGAAGTACACCAAGGTCGTCTTCTCGACTCGACTTCACCGAGCTCTACTCCCTCCGAAGTTGACTTAAATACATTCGTTTTCTGTGACACCCATCTTCCATGACACGTAGATGCACAACGTCAAATTTGAGGTAGGGGGATTTGTTTATTTCTAAATTAAAAAAATTATACCCTGGTTCTTTGATGATTGTTTTGATTCGTTTTTGGCCAATTGTTATCACATAATGCGGAGGGCGCGGTCCGAAAGAACATGTCCCGATGCCCCTCTGTTGGTTATTGTGGATTGACTTTGGAGGTGAAGCTGAATGGGTTGGGTGCCATCGCACAACGCTGGAGAAGAACCATGAGAAGGAGGTAGTAGCGTTGGCGACCAGAGGTAGCGACAATAGTGGCGGCCATGTACCGGATATATGGAGGGAGAACGTCGGCTGCTCGGGCCTCCAAGACCGCGGAACAACCAGTCAGGAGATCTGGACGGTCCGTGTACAAGAGCCATGGCACACGAAGGTGCTGCGTTGAGGGAGGCGGCGGCCTACATCTATGAGCTGCTCAGCTGGAAGAATCGACTAGACACATGTCGGCTTGGCTAGAAGAACCGGCCAGCCACTTACCAACCGCACTGGAAAACCGAGGCGCCAGCAGGCGCAGCGCTAAGGAGACCGTGGCCCGCATCCACGGACGGCTCGATAGGGAAAATTGGTTGGGTGACTGCCAGCGGGATTGAATAATCAGGTCACTCATAGGCAAATAATGGGAAGAACCACGGCCCGTAGCACGTGCCCCATGTGTTGGGAAGAATAGGTCAGCTATGGTCAGTCGGGCATGGGAAGAGGTAGTATTGGTCAGCACCACTGGGCAAACAAGACCGGCCTGCAGCGCGGGCCAGGTCCATAGGTGGGTTGCACCCCACCGACTAGGCTGACCCCCCAGCTTGGTCGGACCCGCCAAAAAGGACCGGGCTGACCCCCCTAGCCGGGTCGAACCCGCCAAGCCGGGTCGGCCGACCCGCCTGCCCACTGGGCTTGACAGGTTGTGCCCAACTTCGCTTAAATACTTATATCTTCTAGACCACACATTCGATCAATGCGCCGTCTGTGGCACATGGACACTCACGATGAGGGGGTCCTTTTGCATTACACTATGAGAGTTTTGGTCAAATGTAGAAAATTGATGGATTTGGATCGAGTGTAAATCCAACCGAGCCCCTAGAATGAAAAAGGAAAATATGTCTCATACCATGCGTCTGATAGATGAGACGACTTTCGCATTAGGTTCCTTTTTCTGGGAAGGATGTACGAGATACATCAACTCAGGACATTATGATAGTTGATGTATCGAAAAATTGCTTGAGGAGCAGACCCTCCCAAAATCGAGCGTGCTGTGTGCGGGAACCCTAGAGATGGATGTGACGACTAATGTACCAGAATCCTACGTGGGTTCTAAAAGGAAGATTAATGAACCAAAATCCAATGTCGGTTCTATAGTGATGAATATTGTACCGGTATCCTCCGTGGGTCTGACAGTTCTGAATTCTGTTCCTGTATCCTATGTGGGTCCGACAGAGTAGCCGGTCCTATATACTATGTGGGTCTGAAAACTTAGTTGGTCCAATATCTTGTGTGGGTCTAACAGCTTAGATGAATCAGTGACTACATCTGATCATTCTATCTCTCTACAAAAGATGTGTACCTGTTTGAGATGAGTAATGTCTTCCAACAATTATCATCGTGGTGATTGACTTTACTTCCTATGTGGACTGGGTTGTGTTGGGGCTTGAGAGTTGGAGCCGAGACTGTGACTGGTAACTTAGGTATATGTAAGGTCATACACCTATGTAGGTTTGGTTGATACTTCATGTCTATATATTTCTAATGTGGATTATCCTTTGTGGATTCTGGGAGACCTTCGGGGGTCTCGGGTTCCCCTATTGATTATTGTTATACTCACCCATGTACGGGCTTCACCTGCACCTTGTTGTGTTCTATGCAGACGACGGGCAGTAGTGATCGAGGCGGAGGGTGGCGGACAAAGGCTGCTCAGAGATGGAATAGACAGGACGTACCATAGGGATGAGTTGTTCATGTTCTATAGATACCCTTCAGGTATGATTCCTTGGTGGATGATCCGGGAGCTATTTTCCCTTTTTTACTGGTACTTGATGTTCATTTGGGTTTTTATACAGGCACACTTACTTTCAACACACCTTACGTTTCTATTTTAGTACTTGATTCCTCTACTACTTGTGTTCATAAATTGATTCTGTTAATGGTTATAAGGAAATTCCTTCCCATTTTATCGATATTATTCCATTGGTTCTAGTCTCCATTCTATGGCCTATTGAAGGTAGGCTTGGGGTAGTCATGGAAATGGCCCCGAGGACGGGTCATGAAAAATTGGTATTAGAGGAGTCATTCCTACCGTAGAACATGGACTCTAATTCTTTTAACAGTAATAGTGTTAATTGTTTTAGGTGTGGTTATCATTTTAGGGAAACTAGTTTTGGTGCAGTGGCCGAAGTATCCATACACTAGGAATCTGACTTCTGATCCCCGACTCAGTACACGAAAACACTGATTACATGTGTGTTTCCATGAAATAGTTTTCTTTGTGATTACTTTGTATTATCCCACTAATTATAATGTTTTAACCATGAAACACTTGTTTCTTTTCTGGATAGCCCCACGATGGAATCCATCTAGGGATCCGAGTTTTGTACGAGATGGTAGCCCACCGAGTGACGAGGCATCGGTGATCGGCCCCATCACAGTGGAGGTTCCACCGGTACCACCACCAGCTTGGCCACCGATACCATGAGCTCTACCAGCAGAGAGTGCATACCACCTATGTGCGTTGTATGAGTTCTAGATCTAGAGGTTTCCCAGGTTCCGGGGAGTGACGGACCCACAGGAAGATGAGGATTGGATGGAGGCTGTTGTGAGAGTTTTCAGATTGGAAAGGACAGCAGCCAACCTCATGGTGATCCTTGTTGTGAGTCTCCTTAATGAAGTAGAAGGAGGATGGTAGAGCCTGATTCTCCAGGTGCATGACTAGGCATCATTACTCTAGACATAATTCTAGAGTCTCTTCCACTCAGAGTTTGTTCTAGCCACCCTTCGTGCGGTGCAGATTCAAGAGTTACTTCATCTGCAGCAGGGCAGCATGACAGTATCTCAGTACTCCGCGAGGTTCACCGACCTCTCGCACTGCACCATGGATATGGTACAGGAACCGTTCTTCAAGGCCCATACCATCAAGAAGGGACTAAACCATGAGATTAGGGCTTCAACGATTTCACTCAGTATTCTGACGCAGGCAGGGGTGATGGAGAGAACCCTTCTAGTTGATAGTTTTCTCACTAAGCAGTCACCAATGGCGAGACCCACCACAGGGTGACACATAACAGATTCTTCTACAGCCAGAACTAGACAGGTGATGCATAGGTTTAAAAGGATTAGGCCATCAGGTTAGTAACCCCAGGATACTAGTTCGGTTGTGCGGGTCACACGAGACACAACCAACTATATGAGGAGCAGGCTGTGCTATGCATGTATGGGGCAGGGCCCCATGGCTCATGACTGCCCAACCCACCATGTAGATGTGCAGCAGATAGTAGAGGGACATATTAGGTAGAGGAATAGGACTGACCATGGTGGTCTACTGATATCAGGTTGACGTGGCAGAGGAGATGGCTGAGTAGCGGGTGGTGGACGATGTTTCGAGGCTCTACCACCACCACCACCCGGAGGATGACCCCGAACAAAGGGAGCTAGAGGAGAAAGGCGGGATCAGCTCCAGGAAGTTGAGGCCTATGACCATGGAGCACTTGAGATGATTCGAGGGAATATCTGTGTCTAGTCCACCCATTCTGCAGTACATATAGACACAAGTGTGAGTCATTATTTTATTTCCATTGACATCATTCGATGCTCGGAGATTCTGATGGAGCCGTTGGCTCGATCCTTAGGTCTAGAGACTTCTATGGGAGAATACTCGACAATTACGCACTAGTGACGGTAGTTTGAGCTTACTCTAGGAGGCAAGAGTTTCTGCCGAGATATTCTTGTAGCGGCGTCGAGGCCTTATGGCGTCGTCTTTGGTATGGACTGGTTATCCGCAGTTCATGCACATATTGAATGTATTAGGTGCAATGTGCGGTGTATCCACATGAATGGGATGAGGTTCACTTTCAACGGCGAGAAGGGAGCCTTTTCAGCGCATGATGGAATTACAGAGAGGAGGGGGTAGCCGATCATGCATCAGTTGGCTAGTCTCATCCTTGGAGCGGTTGACATGTGGAGTCCAAATTTTCCCATTGTGGTGGATCAGTACGCGGATGTTTTCGCTAACAACGTTCAAGAACTACCTCTTCGCAGAGAGGTAGAATTCTACATTGACTTGTACCCCAGGACAACACCGATATCTACTCCAGCATATCAAATGTCTCCCAATGAGAATGGTGAGCTCTAATTACAGATGGAGGACATGTAGGGGAAGGGATTTATCTGACCTAGTGTTTCACTCTAGGCATCTCCGATTTTGTATGCCAAGAAGGCCGATGAGAGCTTTTGACTGTGTGTCGACTACCATAGCCTGAATCAGGTGACTGTTCAAAACAAGTACTCTCTTCCTAGGATTCTTTGTCTCTTTGATCAGCTAAAGGGAGCAAGATGGTTCTCAAATATATATATATTATATCAGGTGATCACCAGACCAGAGTTTGAGATGAGGTTGTGCAGAAGACAACCTTTAGCTGTTGTTATGACCACTATGAGTTCTTGGTTATGCCATTATGCATGACCAACAGACTAGCAGTGTTCATGAGTCTCATGGATAGAATCATCCAGACATACCACGATCGTTTTGT
The DNA here is from genome assembly GCA_963277665.1 of Viscum album. Lineage (NCBI taxonomy): Eukaryota > Viridiplantae > Streptophyta > Magnoliopsida > Santalales > Viscaceae > Viscum > Viscum album. Next base: position 1,081,950,894 of record OY728138.1, read on the forward strand.
CGTACTCTTCATTGATGACATACTAATTTACTCGACTACTGAGGAGGAGAATACCTACCATTTGCGGGTAGTACTGGACACACTCTGAGAGCACCAACATTATGGTAAGCTCTCAAAGTGCCAATTCTGTATTCGAGAGGTTCACTTTCTCGGACACGTCATCTCAAAGGCCAGAATAGCAGTGGATCCAACAATGATCGAGTCAATACATTCGTGGGAGACACCCAAGACTGTGACGGAGGTGTGGAGATTCCTTGAACTGGCTGGGTAAAATCAGAGATTTGTAACAAACTTCTCTAGAGTTGGAGACCCTTTTTCAGTATTGTCAGGGAAGGGGAAACCCTTTGTGTGGTCAGATAGATTCCTGTAGAGATTTCAAGACATGAGGTAGAGGTTGGCCAGTGCGCCCATCTTGAGGTTAGCGAAGGAGGTTTTAGGGTACGTAGTTTACCACGACGCATCAGGGACCGAACTCGAGCATGTCTTGATGTAGGATGGAGCAGTGATCGCATATGGCTAATAGCAGTTGAGACAACACGAGCAGCATTATTCTACCCATGATTTGGAGTTAGAAGCTGTGGTTTTTCCTTGAAGATGTGGAGGCACTATCTGATGGGCTAGCATATTACAGTCTACTATGACCACAAGAGTCTCTGGTATATCCTCTCTCAGAAGGACCTGAACCAGATATAGTGAAGAAGGCTCATGTTCCTCCAGGAATATGACTTTTAGATAGTCTATACTATTATTATGGGGAAGGTTGTAGCAGGTGCTCTCAGCAGAAGATCAAGAATTCAGCTGCTAGGAGAGGCGACAGAGTAACTGGGTGCATTGCTGATATCCTTTGTGGATAGAGATAGAGAATACTTTCTATAGTCACTCCACCATTTCATCAGCAAGTCATAGAGAAACATCATGGGGTCGTTGACTGTGAGATGCAACGAGCTCAGGAATCCTCAGGGTGGACACCTGATGGGTTTTCTGGAGGTGGGGAGAACGTGATTTTCTTTAGAGGACGTACCATGGTACCAGTTTAACTACATGAGGAGGTGTTGAGGGAGTTCCAAACATTTCCTCTAGCGGTACATCCAAGAGTGGTAAAGATGCATCATGACCTCAGATGACTGCACTGGTGGCCAGTTCGGAAGAAGGAGGTAGAAATGTTTGTCTCGCGACGCCTCACTTGTACACAAGTGAAGGAGGAGCACCAGGTTCTAGCAGGATTGGTTCAACCCTTAGAGGTCCTAGAGTGGATTGGGATGGGATATCGATGGATTTCATAATGGGACCTCCACGTACATCCAGAGGACACAACTCTATCTTCATGATTGTCGACTGACTCACCATGTCGGCCCACAAGCTACAGATCAGATAGCAGGGCTCAGTAGAGAACTTGGGAGGCCTCTACGTACATTAGATCATACTGCTTCATGGTGTTCCATAGACGATAATCTCATATTGAGATTCCCATTTCACATCCCGGATATGGAATAGGTTTTAGTGGGCTTTCGAGATGCTTCATCTCTTGAGAACCACCTTCCATCCTCAGATGGATTGTCAGACTGAAAGGAACATTCAGACTCTCGAGGACATTCTACGTGCATGTGTCCTTGAAATTGATCGTAAATTAGAGGATCACTTAACCTTGGTTGAGTTTGCGTACAACAACAGCTACCACTCCACCACCGGAATGTCACCTTACGAGGCATTGTATGGCCGACCATGCCGATCACCTCTGTGCTGGACTGACCCAGGGGAATCAGCACTTGTAGGACCAGAGATGGCACATGCTACAACAGAGAAAGTTCAGATCATCCAGGAGTGGATGAAGACTGCACAGAGTAGAAATAAGTCTTATGTTGATAGTATATGGAGACCACTGGAGTTCAAGCATGATGGCCACGTCTTCCTACGAGTCTCACCTTGACGAGGTCTGTGATTAATTGGACATGGTGGCATGTTCTCTTTGCGAATAATCGGACCTTTTCAGGTCCTCGACAGAGTAGGTGAGGTGGCATACTGACTGGCCCTTCAACCTCAGTTGCACCAGGTGCACGATGTTTTCAATGTATCTCAGCTGTGGAGATACGTGCACGACCTGTCCCACATCATCGACCCTGGGGAGTTTGACATCGATGACGAGGCGACATTCAGGGAGGTTCCCCTGGAGATTGAGGATTGAAAAGAGCGGATCCTACATGGACGGTCGATTCCTCTGGTGCACATTCGCTGGCAGCATGAGTACCTCTAGGAGAGACCATGGGAGAGAGAGGCTCATATGTCTGCTCTATAGCCCCATTTTTTACCATAGTGTGTGTTGTAGCTTACGGGGACGTAAATCCCTATTGTGGAGAGAATGTAAAGACCTGGAAATCCTCTGGAAAATTATTTCATAAATACATGGGATTTTTATGAGTCAGTAGTTTCTGACGGTGCTTGATTCTGAGGCCCTGTGTGCATGGAATCAATTTCTGAAGTTTTGTTCTAGTACGTTCAGTAAATGTATGTGTGGGTTTTTATATCTTTTGAAATGGTGCTCAGAATTGAAATTTGAGGACAACGATGAACTCAAAGTGCTGGTATTCACCAAAGGAGACCTTTACCGTAGTTTCATTTAATCGGGAGTGGAAGTTAAGGTTTGGGGATTCTTAATAAATCAAATTAAAATTATGTGTGACATATTTTTATTTAAGTGGTGGTTTTATCTATTAAGGGGAAGTTGGAGGTGTGGGCCACCCCCGCATAACATCCCATGGGAGGATATTATGTGGTGGTGCCCACACGAGCTCAAAACCTTCAACTTCCCTTGAAACCCCCTTTTAACTCTTGAACTCCCACTTTATGGTGGAGCATTTCCACCTTCCCTCATAATGGTGAAACAGAAGGATTAATTAATGGCTGAATTAGTTAATTCATGGTGTTATTAATTCTTTTTAATTCCTTTGAAATGTATATAATCATTAAAATATGTGGAATCTATTATTATTTTTTAGTTATTTTGGAATATGATTTATTGGGAGAACTAATAAGAGGAGGATAATCATTCATTCAATGTGGAACATGAAGAACACGAAGAATGCACTTTCTCTCCAATAAAAAACGACGGACTTCCTTTCTCTCTTCTTCCATCGGAGCAAGGAAGGGAAGCACTGCTGCCCATGAAGTACACCAACAGTGTCATCTCGACTCGACTTCACGGAGCTATACTCCCTCTGACATTGATGGAACGACATCCATTTTCTGCGACACGTTAACACAAAATGTCAAATACAAGGTAGGGGGATTTGATTATTTCTAAATGAATAAAATTATAACCACATTCTTCAATGATTTATCTAGTTCTTCATTGGAAAAATTTTATCACATAATGTGGAGGGCGCATTCCAAACTAACACGGATCGACACCCCTCCGTTGGTTATTGTTGATTGAGGTCAGAGGCGATGCTGAAAGGGTGTGGTACTGTCGCACCGTGTCAGAGAAGAACCACGAGACGGAGGAGGTGGCGGCCGCTCGGGCTGCCCAGACCGTGGAACAATAGGCTGGTCGATCTGTCCGGTTTGAGTGTAGGAGCAGTGACTCATGAAGGAATAGTGTTGAGGGAGACCGCAACCCGCATTCGTGGGCTGCTCGGCTGGAAGAATGGGTCGGCCACATGTCGGCCGGGTTGGCAGAACCGGTCGGCCGCTTGCCGGCCGGGCTGAAAAACTACAACGCCCACAGGTTCCGTGCGAGAGGAGACTGCGGACCACATCTACGGGGCCCTGGGTGTAGAGACCCGAAGCCTGACGTACATAGACTTTACATTACTTTTGCGGAATACTTAGTACATAACAAAAACACACACACACAAGGATCGTAATAGTTTAGTGTCTTTGGAAACTCGGAACGTAATCTTCTAATCGTGGTGAAAGATCTTCAATATCTCCCATAAAGATCTTCCCTTTTTTACCTAAAATCTTTATTTATATCCTGGGGAAAAGAAAACATAAAAGGGTGAGCTCAAATGCTCAGTAAGGGTATACAAAAGAAATAAAAATCATATCATATCTTTTTGAAAATCATAACCTGCAAAAAAATCATAATATCTTAACATGGAACAAATCATAGAAGTGAAAATGAGATCACCATAATCATAACATGGAACTTGAAACTTTGTTGCATGCACATATAATCATGGAAAATCATTTCTTGTTAGTCATGACTCATTGCCAAGACTATCTTAGTGGACAAAGTCCCTTTCTGAATCGAGTAATCCTCGTTTCAGTCCTGTTTCACTGAACCGGTATAACCTACCATTCCAGCCATGTCTATCTCATGAGATATAAAATCTTTACCCAATGCATTGGAGGGAGATATAGGTCCCACCCATCTTATAATGAATCCTTTCTTATGTGTGCCACATAATCATAAATCATACAACATTGCATAACCCATGTAATACAAATGGGATTCTTAAACAACATGACATCATAAAACCATTCATATAAGATAAAGGAATTCATAAACATAATTCCATCACAACATAGTCAAATCAATGTAAAAATATGGATAGAAACAGAACCCTTTATTATCTTAGATGGAAAATAATTTTGATAAAACACTTGAATTGAATTCTTGAGGAAAATATCCTTTCTTCTTCAAAATCAATTTTTTTACAAAACATCATGCAATTTTAAAAGAAAGATATTTTATTGAAAATAGTCATGAAATCTTTTAGAGGAAGCTTCATGAAAATAAGGCTTTATAAAATAGTAGAAATCCGTTCGTGCCGTATAAGTTAAAAAAAACATTCTTCGTACTTTTGTCGGAAAAGTCAAAAAGTACCTCGTACGAAAATCGACAAAAGATTCCTTTCATATCTTTTACTAAAAACTCACCGAAGGGTAAAATTGGATTTAAACAATTGTAGGTTGTTGTAAATAACATTACATATTGAGGAAACATGGATGTGGATGATAAAATATACCCCAGTAAATTTCAAAGTACAAACAATCTCGGATAAAAATGAGATTGTGATATTTCCCTTACCTTAGGTCCGACTTGTTTTGTAAGTGTCTGAACCTCCTGTATAATGATTTAAATCATGTTATTGACTTTTTACAGAATCATATTCATTGTTAAGATATCATATATGGTTCACTTATGACATTATATTACCCGTTCTTTTTTAAATTCCATGTTTAAGAAGCGTTTTGGGTAAAATCGTTTCATTTATCGTAGGTGTTTTGATTTGTTGTTCTTGACATTATTATTAGTTATATCATGATTTACTTACTTCCAGAATATAAAATATGATTTATATATCATATATATTCAGTATATATATATATAATAGATAGATAAATGAAATGAAAAACACCGTTCATGGAGACGGTAGTCCGTACGTACGCATGAACGCTATTTTCCTTTCCTTATTGTCTTGAATGGAAGTAAGTAGATGACATACATATATATATATACATAAATCCAGTAGCTTTATAATGTTATATATTTCATTATTATTTCTTATATATACTTTATAATCATTCTTAAATGGTTAACATGGAGAATGAATCTCATCGCGTCGTGGAGACGGTAGTCCGTACGTACGCACGAGCGATGATATCATTTCTATAAATATTGAATTGAATTGGAGTGGATTATACAATATATCAGAATAAATATGATGTTGTAATAACTATGTATAGTTATTCTTTACACCATTATACCCATCCATGTAAGGTGGTGGTGGAAAATAGATTACACCACGGCGTGGAGACGGTATTTCGTACGTACGCACGCGCGGTGATTTCTTTTTTCCGTAGGATGGATAGATGGTGAAATAGGGTTGTTTCATACTTATAATAACATATCAGTATATGAGTGATACTGATTTTATTACTTAATAATGAAACAACCTAAGAAGAAGAAGTGGAAGAAGAAATAAAGATGAAAGAATTGGTAACGGTAATTACCTCTTCTTTGAAGTGCCTCTTTGAGACCTCCTCTTAGGGCACTAGAATTGGTCTTTGAGGAAGACCAGAACCTCTAGGATGTTTCTAGGGAAGTGGAGAAGAGATTTTGGCAGGGGTTTGCCGAGCTTGAGTGCTCAAATTGGTGTGAGGAGGAGGGGGAGGAGGTGTCCTTTTATAGGGGAGGAGAGGGGCACATTAGGAATTCTTAAAAATATTAACTTATAATAAATCTAACCCCACTTAAAAACCTCCAAAAATGACTCATATTCGAAGCTTAGATGAGATAGGGTTGTAATCTCATCAACCAATCAAATTTAGACATGTTTGGATCTTATTTTAAACCTTATCAATTAGATTTAACTCTAAGTTAAATAATTTAACTTTTACCGTGTCTTTTTGTTTTCTTTCACTATATGGTTAATACACTTACTATAACATGCCAAAAGAACCCCAAATTGTTTATTATTAATATATATATCATTATCTAAGTCATTTGGCCGAACCTTAGATTTTTAGGAATAAAATAACAATTAATAATATAATATTTGATTTAAAAACTATTTTGTGTCAATTTTGACACTATTTGATATATGATTTTTGTGAAAGTCATAACAGAATTAAATGTTCGAACCAAGTTGATTAAATCAACATTAATATATCATAGTAACCTATAAAATTAGTGGAATTCATAAAAATTCTCAAATTACATTTATTTTGGTGTTTATAACATCAATTATGTCAATATTTCATAAATAAGATAATTACTGCATCATCTTTGTGTCATAAATTAATTAAATTATTTGATGTCTAAAATTTACAAATAAGATACCATTATGTAGGAAATCATTTAGCTTTCTAATGAATATTTATAGTCGAATTTATCTTATGTATAACCCCATATTAAAAATGATTTACTTATTAAACTTTGATTTTAACTATTTTAGCCCTTCTTTAAATAAATTAATAATAAATGTCCTAATCTAATCCAAGTGGGCCTAAATGGTCATATTTTATTCCTAAGTTTGTTTTTGGTCGAATTACACTTGTCCAATAGAATTAGGACATGTGTTAGGGTAATATTAATATCATATTTACCCTTAGTTACCCTATTTACTATTAACCGCGGTAAAAAAAGTAAAAAGTTACTATTCACCAAAAAATTATTTTCATCTCATTGAACCACATTTTAGTCCTTGATATTAACCGTGTCTCTCGGATTTTCGAAATTCCATTCACAGAAGCGGTAAAATTAAGTTTTATACAAAATTCAGTTTTTAACCTACCACTTAGTAGTTTCACTATTCATCAAAAATTGATGTTTTTCAGAACAATGCCAAAATTTCATCCTAAGCTATATTTCATATTCCGAATTCAAAAATGAAATCTATTTTACCAAATTCATAACATAGAAGTTGCATTAATTAATTTTATAATTAAATACCGCTGTTAAAATAAATAGCGTGTTTTTAGGAAACAATATATATCAAAAGATTGACACTTGATTATGTCTAGTTTAAATGTGAAATTACAACCAATGACCAACATTGTATTAAATTGTAAAAATATATTCTAAATATACTTTAAAACCACTCAAATTAATAATTTATCACTATTAATTATTTCGATTAAAAAGGTTGTTTTTAATTAAAATTTAGTAATTTTCACTATTCATCAGAATATGAAAGTTATCCGAAAAGTACCAAAATTTCACCTTAGGCTAAATTCGATACTCCGAATCCAAAAATGAAGTTCATTTTGAAAAATAAGATTTACAGAATTTAAAAAGTGGTTATTACTATTCATAACGGCTAGTTTTAATAATATTTTAATAGCATATCGTTGTTTAGTGAAACTCGGTATTGCGTATTACACACGCTATCGAGGAAGGTCGCGATTGCGTGTAATGCAAGGAAAGTCAAGGATGCGTGTTGTGCAAGCTCCTTTTGGTGTAGCGTACAACACAAGACATTAATAAAATTAAAAAGAATATTTTTTTATAAAATCTTGGGCTGTTACATTCTACCCCCCTTAAAATGAATTTCGCCCTCGAAATTCGTCGGGGTTATAAATGGTTTACTATTTGAAAGTTTCTTTAATAGAAACCCACATCGTAAAAGGGAATAACAAAACTTGGCTTTAAAAACTAAAGTATGAAATGTAACGATTACCCAAATAAACTAATCACTGGGTTTCCACATAGGTGAAAATATGGATATGGAAGAGAAATCTAACCATCATGTTCTGATGGAGAGTGGTAGAGAACATGGCTATGGAAAAGCCAGTAATCACAAATGCATAAATTTGTGATGATCTAAGGTACCATCTGATTCATCAGGTATAAGATCACTAGGACAACATTTTTGGTTTTCAAGATCATTTCCCTAAAGTTGAAAATTTGAATTAGAATAAATACTTACTTTATTTTGATACAATATCACTGTTGTTCGTGCCTTGAACAATTTCCACTTCATCTCTTAAATAAATGAAGTTGAATTTATTATTCGTGAAGTGTTAGAAGATCATGTGATAGAATGACGGGTCATTCCATCTGTCTCAAAGAAAAGGTAAGCAAAAGTTATTAAATATACATAAGTCATTCTATAATGAGATTAATCATATATAGTTCCTAAAATGGACTTATACTTCATATATCATACTGCTTAATATAATAAAACTAGTTTCTACTAAACAGGGACTTCCTGTAGGCCTGTGGTAGGCGATAAAGGCCAGTCGCACTTTGGTTGTGGGTTCGATTCCTACAGCCTTGTCCGAAGCGATGGGCTGTCGCCCGTCCTGCAGGTTGTCCCTTTTTCTAAAACTACGTTACTATAACATCGAAAATCTTCTATCCTTAAACAATACTAACTTATGTCCAACATAATCCAGTCTAATATTTAGGCTTATACATAATACTGTAGTCCACTCTCATAATATAGTGACAACGATTACCAGAGATTTAATACTGTCGTTGATCCCCACATATCCTAAGATATGTCTTGTTGCTCACATTCCAAACATTCAAAGTCCTTAATCGTGTATTCTCTTGAATACCTTAGTGAAAACATGAGTGCAGTTAAAAGTTAACACTTTCCACATACCAAAATCCTCAAAATTCTATATACTCAAACCATGATATCAATTAGTCCTTATATCAATCATGAGCTCATGAATACTATTAAACATTTCATTTTCTCGTCTTCATTATGCGCATATTATCTTATTTCCAAAAAATATCTCAATCACTTTGAATACCACATCAATAAATATTGCAATACTCAATGATACAACATTATTTTGGAATCCCATTACATAAACGCTTAATCATTCCACCACATCGTTATCATATTCAACATCGCCAATAGTGATCGCATGTGACTTCCCTTTGTCCTTTGCCTTCAGTGGTTGCTCATGTTGATCATCACTAACCCTTGGATTAGGGCAATTATTAGCATAATGCCCCATTTCCTTGCACTTGAAGCATTGAAGTGTTGGTGGTGCATTCTCTGTAGTGTTTGCTTTATTCACATCATTAGAAACCCTTTTTCTATTACTTCGACACTCAGCTGCTCGATGACCTTCTTTTCCACACTTAAAACATTTTCTAGTCCCTTTAAGACAATCTCCACCATGCTTCTTTCCACACTTTGTGCATAAGGAAACATTCATCTTCTTTTCACCATTATTCTGAGATTTCTCCTTGAACTCCATCTTTCGTTTCTTGTCAAAACCATGAGATGGATATGTAACACCAACTTCCATTTCTACCTTGATAGCACAACGCACAATTTCTTCATAGCTACTGAAGTCTCTTATAGCTAATGCCCTTCGAAGACTTGGTTTTAAGCCACTGAAAAATCGATCAACTTTACTTTCAGGTTGGATGATAATACCAGAAGCGTACCTTGCAAGTCTTGTAAAATTTGCTTCATAGTTACCAACAGATTCATCATCCCTTTGCTTCAGTTCAAGAAACTCTTTCTCCATCTTTGTTCGGAGAATACGGGGGAAGTACTTATTGAAAAATAAGTTCTTGAACTCGTCCCATTCCATGGACTCAATTTCATCTCTTGGCCTCGTATTCTTGATAAGATTCCACCATTGATCAGCTTCACCTTCCAAACGATATACTGCTAAAATGACTTTATCATGTTCAGAACATTGAAGAACTGAAAATATCTTTTCAGTGGTGCTGATCCATTGTTCAGCAACAAGTGGATCAGAAGTCCCACTGAAAGAAGGTGGACGTTGCCTCATGAAGGACTCAATAGAATATTGTTCCCTTCTCTGCTCATTTGGATGTCCAGAATGATTCATATCTTGTGTAAGTATAGCAATAAGATTTTGCACTCCATCTCCCATAACATTTGTTTGTTCAGGAGGGCAATAATTTCATTGTCCATTGCATTGATCAACACGGTTCCTTCGGGTTCCAGCCATTGTCTAAAACCCAAAAAGAATAGCGTGAGAGGCAAAAATCATGCTAGGGAAAACAACATAATAATGGGGGAGTACCTTGAACATCTAACATCTTAGGTTTAATTCTATGATCGTTAGCGTAGTTCTATTACTATAACCTATACGTATACTTATCCCTAGGGATATCCCTAGACATACCTTAGAAATATCTCTAGGGATCTCACTAACGTTTTCGCATCCTAGTTTCCAAAGGTTGACTAAACCTTTCCTCTGATACCAACTGTAGAGACCCGAAGCCTGACGTACATAGACTTTACATTACTTTTGCGGAATACTTAGTACATAACAAAAACACACACACACAAGGATCGTAATAGTTTAGTGTCTTTGGAAACTCGGAACGTAATCTTCTAATCGTGGTGAAAGATCTTCAATATCTCCCATAAAGATCTTCCCTTTTTTACCTAAAACCTTTATTTATATCCTGGGGAAAAGAAAACATAAAAGGGTGAGCTCAAATGCTCAGTAAGGGTATACAAAAGAAATAAAAATCATATCATATCTTTTTGAAAATCATAACCTGCAAAAGAGATCATAATATCTTAACATGGAACAAATCATAGAAGTGAAAATGAGATCACCATAATCATAACATGGAACTTGAAACTTTGTGGCATGCACACATAATCATGGAAAATCATTTCTTGTTAGTCATGACTCATTGCCAAGACTATCTTAGTGGACAAAGTCCCTTTCTGAATCGAGTAATCCTCGTTTCAGTCCTGTTTCACTGAACCGGTATAACCTACCATTCCAGCCATGTCTATCTCATGAGATATAAAATCTTTACCCAATGCATTGGAGGGAGATATAGGTCCCACCCATCTTATAATGAATCCTTTCTTATGTGTGCCACATAATCATAAATCATACATCATTGCATAACCCATGTAATACAAATGGGATTCTTAAACAACATGACATCATAAAACCATTCATATAAGATAAAGGAATTCATAAACATAATTCCATCACAACATAGTCAAATCAATGTAAAAATATGGATAGAAACAGAACCCTTTATTATCTTAGATGGAAAATAATTTTGATAAAACACTTGAATTGAATTCTTGAGGAAAATATCCTTTCTTCTTCAAAATCAATTTTTTTACAAAACATCATGCAATTTTAAAAGAAAGATATTTTATTGAAAATAGTCATGAAATCTTTTAGAGGAATCTTCATGAAAATAAGGCTTTATAAAACAGTAGAAATCCGTTCGTGCCGTATAAGTTAAAAAAAACATTCTTCGTACTTTTGTCGGAAAAGTCAAAAAGTACCTCGTACGAAAAACGACAAAAGATTCCTTTCATATCTTTTACTAAAAACTCACCGAAGGGTAAAATTGGATTTAAACAATTGTAGGTTGTTGTAAATAACATTACATATTGAGGAAACATGGATGTGGATGATAAAATATACCCCAGTAAATTTCAAAGTACAAACAATCTCGGATAAAAATGAGATTGTGATATTTCCCTTACCTTAAGTCCGACTTGCTTTGTAAGTGTCTGAACCTCCTGTATAATGATTTAAATCATGTTATTGACTTATTAAAGAATCATATTCATTGTTAAGATATCATATATGGTTCACTTATGACATTATATTACCCGTTCTTTTGTAAATTCCATGTTTAAGAAGCGTTTTGGGTAAAATCGTTTCATTTATCGTAGGTGTTTTGATTTGTTGTTCTTGACATTATTATTAGTTATATCATGATTTACTTACTTCCAGAATATAAAATATTATTTATATATCATATATATTCAGTATATATATATATATAATAGATAGATAAATGACATGAAAAACACCGTTCATGGAGACGGTAGTCCGTACGTACGCATGAACGCTATTTTCCTTTCCTTATTGTCTTGAATGGAAGTAAGTAGATGACATACATATATATATATATACATAAATCCAGTAGCTTTATAATGTCATATATTTCATTATTATTTCTTATATATACTCTATAATCATTCTTAAATGGTTAACATGGAGAATGAATCTCATCGCGTCGTGGAGACGGTAGTCCGTACGTACGCACGAGCGATGATATCATTTCTATAAATATTGAATTGAATTGGAGTGGATTATACAATATATCAGAATAAATATGATGTTGTAATAACTATGTATAGTTATTCTTTACACCATTATACCCATCCATGTAAGGTGGTGGTGGAAAATAGATTACACCACGGCATGGAGACGGTATTCCGTACGTACGCACGCGCGGTGATTTCTTTTTTCTGTAGGATGGATAGATGGTGAAATAGGGTTGTTTCATACTTATAATAACATATCAGCATATGAGTGATACTGATTTTATTACTTCATAATGAAACAACCTAAGAAGAAGAAGTGGAAGAAGAAATAAAGATGAAAGAATTGGTAACGGTAATTACCTCTTCTTTGAAGTGCCTCTTTGAGACCTCCTCTTAGGGCACTAGAATTGGTCTTTGAGGAAGACCAGAACCTCTAGGATGTTTCTAGGGAAGTGGAGAAGAGATTTTGGCAGGGGTTGGCCGAGCTTGAGTGCTCAAATTGGTGTGAGGAGGAGGGGGAGGAGGTGTCCTTTTATAGGGGAGGAGAGGGGCACATTAGGAATTCTTAAAAATATTAACTTATAATAAATCTAACCCCACTTAAAAACCTCCAAAAATGACTCATATTCGAAGATTAGATGAGATAGGGTTGTAATATCATCAACCAATCAAATTTAGACATGTTTGGATCTTATTTTAAACCTTATCAATTAGATTTAACTCTAAGTTAAATAATTTAACTTTTACCGTGTCTTTTTGTTTTCTTTCACTATATGGTTAATACACATACTATAACATGCCAAAAGAACCCCAAATTGTTTATTATTAATATATATATCCTTATCTAAGTCATTTGGCCGAACCTTAGATTTTTAGGAATAAAATAACAATTAATAATATAATATTTGATTTAAAAACTATTTTGTGTCAATTTTGACACTATTTGATATATGATTTTTGTGAAAGTCATAACAGAATTAAATGTTCGAACCAAGTTGATTAAATCAACATTAATATATCATAGTAACCTATAAAATTAGTGGAATTCATAAAAATTTTCAAATTACATTTATTTTGGTGTTTATAACATCAATTATGTCAATATTTCATAAATAACATAATTACTGCATCATCTTTGTGTCATAAATTAATTAAATTATTTGATGTCTAAAATTTACAAATAAAATACCATTATGTAGGAAATCATTTAGCTTTCTAATGAATATTTATAGTCGAATTTATCTTATGTATAACCCCATATTAAAAATGATTTACTTATTAAACTTTGATTTTAACTATTTTAACCCTTCTTTAAATAAATTAATAATAAATGTCCTAATCTAATCCAAGTGGGCCTAAATGGTCATATTTTATTCCTAAGTTTGTTTTTGGTCGAATTACACTTGTCCAATAGAATTAGGACATGTGTTAGGGTAATATTAATATCATATTTACCCTTAGTTACCCTATTTACTATTAACCGCGGTAAAAAAAGTAAAAAGTTACTATTCACTAAAAAATTATTTTCATCTCATTGAACCACATTTTAGTCCTTGATATTAACCGTGTCTCTCGGATTTTCGAAATTCCATTCACAGAAGCGGTAAAATTAAGTTTTATACAAAATTCAGTTTTTAACCTACCACTTAGTAGTTTCACTATTCATCAAAAATTGATGTTTTTCAGAACAATGCCAAAATTTCATCCTAAGCTATATTTCATATTCCGAATTCAAAAATGAAATCTATTTTACCAAATTCATAACATAGAAGTTTCATTAATTAATTTTATAATTAAATACCGCTGTTAAAATAAATAGCGTGTTTTTAGGAAACAATATATATCAAAAGATTGACACTTGATTATGTCTAGTTTAAATGTGAAATTACAACCAATGACCAACATTGTATTAAATTGTAAAAATATATTCTAAATATACTTTAAAACCACTCAAATTAATAATTTATCACTATTAATTATTTCGATTAAAAAGGTTGTTTTTAATTATAATTTAGTAATTTTCACTATTCATCAGAATATGAAAGTTATCCGAAAAGTACCAAAATTTCACCTTAGGCTAAATTCGATACTCCGAATCCAAAAATGAAGTTCATTTTGAAAAATAAGATTTACAGAATTTAAAAAGTGGTTATTACTATTCATAACGGCTAGTTTTAATAATATTTTAATAGCATATCGTTGTTTAGTGAAACTCGGTATTGCGTATTACACACGCTATCGAGGAAGGTCGCGATTGCGTGTAATGCAAGGAAAGTCAAGGATGCGTGTTGTGCAAGCTCCTTTTGGTGTAGCGTACAACACAAGACATTAATAAAATTAAAAAGAATATTTTTTTATAAAATCTTGGGCTGTTACACAGGGTAGGGAGAACTGGTCGGCCGAGAGCCGGACGGGCTGGAGATTCGCGACGCCCGGAGGCGTCGCCAGTCAAACCGGACCAGCCCACCGCATAGGCTGTGTCCGCTTGTGGGATACGCCCCACCGGCTAGGCCAACCCCCCAGTCTGGTCAGACCCACAAAAATGGGTCGGGCTGACCCCCCCCCTGTCGGGTCGGACTTGCCGAGCCGGGTCGGGCTGACTCGTCACCCTACTGGGCTTGACGGGCTGGGCCCGACTTCGCTTAAATATGAATATCTCATAGACCACGCGCCTGATCGATGCGCCGTCTATGGCACTATGACTCTCCCGAAAAGGCAGTCTTTTTGCTTTACTATTGACAGTTTTGATGAAATTTTGAAAATGGTCGGGTTTGGATTGAGCGTAAATCCAACCGGGCCCCTAAAAAAAATGCCAATAAGTCTCAGACTGGGTGTACGATTGACGCGCAATCTATCACATAGGGTTCATTGTGATGAGACAGAAGTACAAGATACATCAAATGAAGAGTTCTTGATTGTTTATGTATCGACACTTTTCTCGAGAAGTGGACCCTCCCGGAATTGAGAGTTCTATGTGCGGGAACCCTAGAGCTAGCTACGACGACTACTATACCAGAATCCTACATGGGTTCGACAGTGAAGATTATTGAACCAGAATCCTCCGTGGGTTCAACAGTGATGACTACTATACCAGGATCCTCTATGGATCTGACAATTATGACTTCTGTTTTTGTATCTTATGTTGGTTCGACATAGTAGATAGTCCTATCTCCTGTGTGGGTCTGACAGCTTAGCTGGTCTCGTATCCTTTGTGGGTCTGACAGCTTAGATGAATCAATTACTACATATGATCATATCTATCAATCTAAAAAATATGTGTACCTGTGTGAGCTTCTTAATGTCTTCCAAACATTATCATCGTGGTGATTGACATACATCCTTTGTGAACTGGGTTGTGTTTGGGGTCGAGATTTGGACTCGAGACTGTGACAGGTAACTTAGGTATATGTATGGGCATATACCTAAGTTTGTTTGGTTGATACTTTGTGTTTGTATATTTCTACTGTGGTATATCCTTTGTGGATTCTGGGAGACCTTCGGGGGTCTCGGGGACCCCTAATGAGTATTGTTATACTCACCCATGCATGGGCTTCACCCACACCTTATTGTGTTCTGTGCAGACGGTGGACAACAGTGATCGAGGCTGAGGGTGACAGACGGAGGTTGCTCGGGGCTGGACTAGACATGACCTATCATAGGGAAGATTTGTTCGAATTCTGTACCAACCCTTCAAGTAGGATTCCCTAGTGGATGATCGAGGTGTTGTTTCCCCCTTTTTACTTGTACTTGTAGTTCATTTGGGTTTCTATACTGGCCCACTTACTTTTAAAACTGCTTAATTTTCTATTATAGTACTTTTTTCCTCTACTGCTTGTGTTCAGACTGTGTGTGTGTTACAGGTTTAAAGTCAATGCATTCCCTTTTTATTGGGGTTACGACTTTGGTGCCAGTCGCCAGCCCCTGGCCTATGGAAGGCGGGGTTGGGGTAGTCACGGTAAGGGCCCTGAGGAATGGTCGTGACAATAGTGCTATTGATTTCATAGTTGGTAAACCCATGTTGATGAGAGGTAGTGATTCTATATTGTCCATTATCGACTAACTAACGAAAGTATCCCATTTCATTCCTATTCAAGAGACATTATCTGTTGATGAGCTAGGAAGCCTATATTTTCATCATATCATAAGACTAAGTGGAGTCCCGTGTATTATCTTTTGAGATAAGAATGATCATTTCATATAATGGTTATCGCAGGGATTGATGAAGGCTATGAGAACATTGGTTCTTCTAACCATAACTCTTATACCTCAAACTGATGGAAAACTGTAATAGAAAATTAAGGGTTTGGGAGATATTCTATAAGCATGTGTCATCGATTTACGCAGTTCTTGAGAGATGTATATACTTCTCGTTGAGTTCTCCTATAAAAATGGAATCCAAGCGATGATTCAGCTGGCTCCATTAGAGGCCTTGTAGTGTAGGTTATAGTTTTCTCCCCAATGCAGGCCAGCAGAAGGTGAGGTCAAACTACTAGGTCCTCCTCTCATTCAAGATACATTAAATAAGCTTCATCTAATTAGAAAGTGTATGTGTACTACTTTTTCTAAAAATAAAATTATGTCGACCACCATCGACGACCTCTGGAGTTCGAGTTCAAGGATTGTGTTTTCTATTTAGAATCATCTGTTCTAGGGAATTGATGAATACAGAGGAAAGTTAATCTATTTCCTCATAATTTGGGGTAGATTGAGATTGTAGATTGAGTCAAGATGGTAGACTATTGGTTAATACTACCTCATAGGAACCATTCCTTGCATGATGTATTCCATGTTTCTTATATTCACCAATATCTTTCTAACCCATCACCTACTTTTGGTCTCATGGAAGATTATTTTGATGCTGATGCTACCTTTGAGGAGTATCAATTACACATTGTTGTGTAGATAACGAAGGCTTTCAATAGCTGATCTGTCAATCTAGTATAGTTTCTCTAGCATCACGACCACATGCAAGATTAGACTTGGGAGTGGGATCCAGTGATACAAGACCAGTGTCCAGATTAGTTCATATATCTTATTTCCTCAACCATTGAAGGAGAACTCATATATGAGTTCACTAAAGGGGGAAGGCTATAAGAACCATATTTTTTTACCTAGGTATAGATCTATTAAATTTCTTTCTAATTTTCTATTTTGGAATAAAGAGGGATACCTAGTGATTTATTGCAGGTCCCCAGGGTGTGTGAGGATTTTAAAGAACCCAAAGACCATATTTAAGGAAAAATATCTATGTCACTCGATTATAGTAATTCATGCGAGAAAAAAGCATGGTTAGATCTATCTGTGGTGATGGTGTATAGTATCAAGTAGAAGAAAGTCTATTGGTTAGTGAAGTATTTAACAAACAATGTGGCCAAACCATGTAGTACCCCATATTTTCTAGGTACCCATTCATGGTTTGTGTACAACTATTCAAATAATGCGGACAAACCATGCAAACGATTTTCTTATTGAATTTTTACATTTTTACCCTTAATGATCTAAATAAGAATTCATTCTTCCCTAATTCAATTTCCAGCTAGATTACACTCCATTGTTCCCATTAGGTATATTTTTAAAGACCAAATATTTGAGATTAATATATTCCCTTTAATCTAATTTACTTTTGTGATTATATTTTTCAAATTGGATATGCAACCGTAATTAGTTGTGTTTGTTTAAGCCATTCTCGTTCCCTCTTACACTCGAAGTAGATATCAAGATGTCGTAATTTCACTGTTTTTATAAGATTTATTCTATTCTAAGAGAAATTAGTGTTTGAGATTGGAATATGATATTTGAGTGGTCCTATGGTGTGTTTTCTATAACTCATCCCTCACGTTCATAGGTTTGGGAATTTCCATGCATGGTTCGCCAATTTCACTAGGTTATATTAATTGAATATATATTATATATTTTTAATCATTAATAAGATATTGTTGGGATCATAAAAATAATAATATTTTATTAGTGTTTATGCCCAAAACTCCATCAATTCCATGTAGGATGTTATTCCATAATTTTCATTTTACTATTTTTAAACAATTGATCCACTGTTAAGCTGGGTATTTGTTTAACCTTTATAAGGGAAAGAATTTCTATATTAAGTGAATTGATATAAAATTTTAATTTTATAAGGGATTTTTCCTTTGATTCTCAAAAATTGACCCACATTTGTTAAGAGCATTAATTAAAAATTAAATGTTAAATGGAATTTGAAAAGTATACAATGTATACGACTTGAACACCTTAAATGTAATTGAATAATAGGTTTCATGTCTGAAGTACCACTGATATTATTGATGGTAGGCAGTGGAGTGAATGATAATTATTTTGAATTCTATAAATTTATTAAATAATGGTTTATTTATAATTGGACTTATAATACTAGTGAGATTAATGTCCTTAACAAAATAGACATACTGACTGATTAAGACATGATTAAATGGTTTCATGTTCAGTTAACCATCTCACATAGATGAAAAGAAAATTTTTGAAACATATCAAATATTATATGAAATCATTATAAAAGAAGATTTTTATAACAAAATATAACATTTCATTCTATTGAGATTTCATTGAGCACTCAATAACTCCTTTCATATTCAAAGATGCATCCTTCATAGGATGACACAAATCTTTAACACTGTCTTTTTTTAACATTGGATGTTTGGTATGACAATGTATGATTCCTCAGGAATTATTATAGGATTTCATAGATACACTTCGTGGATATATCATTATAAAGTATGTTCCAAGGTTAAATCCCTTCAATCACAGTCATTTCCAATCCCCCTTTTACATTGCATAAATTCATAGAACATATTGGGGAGCTAATTGTGGAATTCCATGGACGAAGTTCCTTAGATTACACAATTGGGACTTATATAGTTCACATTTCTTACAATTTTCGTGAACATTGAGGTCTAAATTACATTTTTTATTAGCTTTGAACATAGTTATTAAATTTAATTTCAGCATTCCATGTTACATATTAGATCTTTCAATATTGTTAACGTGTGACATATTTATAAACCAATGATAATCAAATCATGAATTGGTCACATGTTCAACCACTGGCTAAGGGATGATACTGATACATGGGTATTTAGTTACACAATAATGGTTTTAATTATATATGAATTATTTCACACAGTTATATTTCTATTACATGGGCTTGATGTAACAGACCCCATTGGTTGTGGACCACTGAGAGTTTTCTTAAACCCTCTCTGAGCGTCGTTTGGTACTCAAGGAAGATTAAATGAATTCATGGATTGATAAATGGAAGAATTCCAATTTTAACTCTTTATTTCTTACATTTTATAATAGAGATTGATAGAAGTCGACTGAGAAGATCTTATGATAGTTGCGATTGTATTTTAATTTATGTTATCCATTGGTAGGTCATGTTATGTCTGCTATCTTGTATTAATGTTTTCTAGTTTTCTAGTGACATGAAAGGTCAATCTTAATTATTTTTTAATATATGTTAGTTCAGTTATTCCAGTTCATTTAATTATTGTTTCCCTTTACTATTTTTTAGTACTATGTCAATTTTCATTGTGAATTCTGTTTACATAAATTTCATCCACAATTTGACTCTATTTTTATTTATCTATTATGCTACACTCTGGTAATGAGGGAACAATCTCCCCAATGTCCCACCATAGTCCCTTGATACTAGTTGACATTATCTAGAATTGCAGGACATGTGATTGAGGCCATGAGACCCACTGGGATCAAGTCACCTATTAAGTGGAATCTGAGTCTGGTACATCAAATTAGGCTTTGCTTTACTATCATGAATAGAACATTGTAATATAAACATACTTGATTTTTTCCAAGTTAGAAGAATAATATCATTACTATTTTTATATTCATATATTTCCACATCATAACTTATTTCCTGGAATCTATGTTCAAGTTGAAAATTATTTATTGTTGAACAATATTAATGAATCATAAGATCCACAAGGCATTCATTCAATAATAAAATGTTTACTGAAACATAAATTATTAGGACATGTTATAAACAAATTTCCAGATATTACCAAAATCCATTCCAATATTAATTTTTCCTATGACCCATAGAAAATAAATCTATCAAAGTTCAATGTCTAAAAATATTGTGGTTCACTAAATTTTGGAAATCAATTTATCATTTCATTTACAAAAAATAAATATAGCTATTATTGTCACATACCAAATATATAAATGCCTAGATCACCATAAAAACATAATGAAAAAAATAATTCTATAAAAAATAAAATATTAGGTCTAAAAATGTATTCATTATGAACAAACATATCACAATCCCTACATAGACAAAATAACCATTCAAATTAATAATCAATTTTCTAATCACCAATAATATCCCATTAAAAAAATTAATCATTATTATATGAACATAAACATCATATTTAGATTTTTCTATGAAAAAATAATTTATTTTAACATATATAAACATATTAAGGAAACACATATCTTATATACTAGTACTATTCATTTCATGATTCCCAATCCTTAATGAATAAGTGTTGATGAAAAATCATTATCTATTCGATAATTATTATAACTAGTAAATCATGTATAATATACTCAAATAAAATAATTATTTAATTCAATAATAATTAAATTAAACATTATTCATCACTTTTGATAAGATCATAAGATTTTCCATGAATAGTTGGCACCATTGAGGCATATTCCATGTGCACTGGTGTCATTTTTTAGCATTGATCCACAAATAATTAAATTTTATTCCCTAAACTTTAGAAAAATATTTTCATCCATTAAAATCATGATCATGGTGACATTTTCCTAAAAACATAATAACAACAAGTTTTCATGATATGAATATAACATGTGTTTTCCTTAAAAATTATTACCTGTAGAAAAATCCTTCTTTCCCTTCTTCCCATTATACATTTTTTCAACATTGTCCTCTTCTTCTTGTTCATCCTTATAAATCCATAATATATAGAAAATTATTTTTCATTATAATAAGAAAATTATACAATTAAATTATAATGAGAGAATATTATGGAGAGTATATCCACTCAAAAGGGTATCTTATACCCATAGAATAAATTATCATTCTTACACATTAGATTATACGCATTGATGTGGTTCTCATTCCTTTTCTTAGGGGGAATTTAAAAATTATCTCAAACTCTAGAATAGATCAAAATATTATGAAACATAATGTATAAAAACAAAACCATTTATTATCAAAAAATAAACTTAAATTTTAGGTATAACTAATCTATAAAACATAATATTTGTTTATTTATCCATGTTTCCAAATTATATTATTGGGTTTCATAGCTTATTCTAGGATTTTTTAAATAATGATTCCATGGAACGTAAAATACATTCTCTAATTCCAGTTTTAAAGATCCAAAAGACTATTTCTTGGATTATGTACCTTACTTTATAACATTATAATAGATACAAGATATCATATACTAATTCTATGTTCAATTTAGTAGTTTTTAAAACAAAAATACATACCAGAAACCCATTTTACATTGGAATAATAATAATAAAATATAATATATGAAAAATTCTAATAAAATGAATCCTTGAATGCTCATTCAAATATCCCTTCTTCATAAGTTGGGTAATTTAAAAAAATAAGTTAGTGTTACGATTATTTTATTGGGTTATTCATTTTGGATTATATCATGAATAAATAAGAAATCAACATGAAAATGTAATAAATTATAATAAAATATATTTATTCCTAAAATTATGCACAATATGAACCCACTAATAATATCCTTGTCAAAATATCATGGAAAAAATAACGTAGCTATTAATAATAAAAATGGTTATCTACTGGAATTCTTGCTTACATTAACATGATACATTTTTCATCCAGACCAGTCACACAACAATTTAATCATTATGGGTAAAATATGGAAAACTTATTCATTTAATGAGACTACTACAACATCAAGTGATTTTTATATATAAACATACCACCCATTATTGAATATATGAAGAATTTCTAAAATACATAATAACAAATTTAATTTAGGAAACAATCATCCTTATAAAAAATACATATTTAGTAAAAGATTAATATTTAATATTTTCCCTTGTAATAATATCACATTAATAGTAATCACCTAATATAAAAATGCAATAAATCTTAGGAAATTATTATATCCTTGATTCAAGATATGTTTAAATTTAGTAGAAATAAAATATTAAATGATTAATGATGATAAATAAATAAAAGGGGTTGTGTATAGACCATGGATCATAAATTGGGTGGATAATATTAATATATTTCTCATGAAAATGAAATTTAGATGAAGTCCCTTATAAAGATATCATTGTTAATAAAATGAATCCACTACATAAAACTTCAAAAAACCCACAAAAATTGTCGAAATACAACATAATATAAAAATAAATAATTTATCTCACATACATAGAATTACACAATGAATGAGATAGAAGTTTAACCCAATGAATGAAAATTGGGTTTATAAATCACTTTCCACTTGGTAATCAATCAGATGATATTCACCTAAAGAGATTAAAATTTAAAAATTCATTAAATATCATTATAATAACAACATTACTAATAAAAAATTTCAATGAGGTATTACATACATCCTAATAAATAATTAAGTGGTGAATAAATCATGTCCCCTATGAAAATAAAAGTGAGACAAAAATACCATACATTAAACATTATTTTATAGGATCATTTTCTAAACTTCTATATAATGTTTTAAATAATGTTATTAATTTTTATCATAACCATATTAATATTTATGAAATCATATGTGATCCTCTTATGTCACATTATCATTTGTTTAATAATATTTCATTATTTAAAATTTTCAGGCATTAATTGACTTATTTTTTTATGTATGTTTTGTCATGAATGTCCTTATAGTTTGGAATTGGATATGAATCGCTCAATTTTTGAATAATATTAAATAAATAAATGCCATACGAAATAATTAATGACATTTTTAGAACCACTAATGAATGTTCGACAGGGAAAATGAATCACATCCCATCGTGGAGACAATAGGTCATGTGTATGTATGGTCAAAAATATCATTCAATTAATGTGTGTAATGTTAAATAAGTGGATTATATAGAAAATTTCATGAATTTATATAATTTCGTAACTAATATATATATATATACATATACATATACATTATTTTCATAATAATATCCATCCAATTAAATTGAGGATGAAAATGAAATTATCACACAACGTTTCGATGGTAAATCACACGTATACACGTGTAACACCCCAAGCTTCCACGATACGCTTCTCTTTCAATAATGCAATAGCTTGCATTATATGCAAGTTCGAGATTCTAACACACCGCGACCAATCAAAGTAGTCGTTATGAATAGTAATAACCACTTTTTGAAATTATATTAATTTTATAATTCAAAATGGACTTCATTTTTTTATTCAAAATACCAAAATTATCCTAAGTTGAATTTTTTGTAATTTTCTGAGAACTTCCAATTTTCTATGAATTGTAAAAAAAACATAAAATCAATTTTTTTAATCAAAAAAATTTATATTCATAAATTATACAATTAAGTGGTTTTAATGTCTAATTATAATATAATATTACCATTTTATCCAATGGTGGTTGTTATAATTAATTTCACTTTGAAATTGGACATAAATAATTGTCAATATTTTAGTATATATTGTTTCATAAAAACACGATATTTGTTGTGAGAGAGAGAATTTTTTATAAAATTAATTATTAAAAAATATATGTTTTGAAAATTTTAAAATAGGCTTCATTTTTGAATTTGTAATATCAAATATATCTTACGGTGAATTTTTGGTATTTTTCTGAAAAACATCAATTTTTTATGAATCGTGAAACCACTAAGTGGTAGTTAAAAAACTAATCTTTCGAGTAAATGAAACATTACCACTTCTGTGTATTGAATTAAAAAATTCTGACATACATGGTTGTCAT
Organism: Viscum album; assembly: GCA_963277665.1. Lineage (NCBI taxonomy): Eukaryota > Viridiplantae > Streptophyta > Magnoliopsida > Santalales > Viscaceae > Viscum > Viscum album. The sequence goes on from OY728138.1 coordinate 1,081,975,363, forward strand.
TAGTAAGTAGAATTTGGTTGAATTAGACGAAAATAATTTTTGGTGAGTAGTAAATTTTAAGTTTTATTAATCGTGATTAAAGGTAATTATTGTAATTTAAGGTAAATATAATGTTATAATAATATGAAATTACCTTTAAACATGTCCTATCATTATTGTATGAGTCATTTCCAACCAATAAAATCCATGGGTCAACTTGGGGACCCCATGGAGCCACTTGGGTATGAAAATGACCTTAATTACTTTTTATTTAAAGTAAAAATTAAATTTTCACAAAAATGTGTTGTTTTAATAAAACAATTATTACATGAGGTTATATAGGTTATCATATAGACTATAAATATTATTTTTAAAGAAAAAAATATTTCCAACATCATGGTATTTTTTTTATAATTTTAGACATTAAATAAATAAACTTATTTATGACACCATGATGATGGAGTGATTACCTCATTAAATATCGATTAAAATAAAATGAACCGATAATGTAAAATATAAGACATAAACTTTTTTAAATCCTATTGGATGGGTAGATATCGAACCCTCATCACCTTATCCTTTAAATATATCATTTTCAGACCTTTAAAATCCAAAAATCATTTCATAATAATGTAACATTTCATGAATTTCCAATAGTGCCCCTCCTCTCCTCATATAAAAGGCCCCCACCTCTACCACCTTATTCAGAACCTTCAATCCATTTGGCTCAGCTAACCTCTTCCCAAATACTCTGTCAACTTTCCTCTATTACTCCTAGAATCTTCACTTTGGTCAGAAGTCTTCCCTTGGAAGCCTTTGGCTCAAATCAAAAAGAGTTACCTGATTTTAAGGTAATGTATTCTGTTATGTTCATTTTTTTATTTTTATTCTCCAATCCATTAAACTCTTTTTATTAATTTCTTTTTAAACAACACAATTATCTTAAATATACTTGTATGTTGTTATGAGAAGGATTTTATTTAAACATACACACACCATCGTCTAATGGTTAAAAAACAAACCGTTTCTATGGGTGGAGAATTACTGCCTCACGAAACGATTATTGTTCAATATTCTTTTAACACATCTCATGGTGGCCATTATGATGACACTATTTCTATATATGATATATATTATGTTTTTGTTTTCTTTATTCTTTTGTATTTTTCATTTATGGAATACATTTATAATTTACATTATGGGTAAACGCAATAATTTAATTTTTGGAAGTGTGGACTACCGCCCCCTCAAAGTGATTTGATTTGTTAATGCCATATGTGGGACATATAAAGGATGAAGTTAATGATATTATATATGATATTATACTGGATTTATTATATACCTTTATATAATTAGTAATTCATTCCATTAAATATGAAATAGAAATGAAAGTAGTGTTCATGCGTACGTATAGCTTACCGTCTCCATGAATGGTGCATTTCATTTCTTTCCTCTAATTGTTTTGTAATTTTATAATTGAATTTATATACTGGATATATATGATATATATGATATCTACATCATGAATATAATTATGGATATAATAGATATTTTACCACATGAACAACTTGTAATTATAAGAAGTTTATTTTTGACTCAAGTACCGAAGATCGACAAAACGACCGTTATTAAATTAAATAATTATATAATGTTCATAACATGGTAATAAGTGATGTAAAAGGAATAATGAACTTGAAAACGTTTATTAAGCAAGTAGAAATTATCTCTATTTTATTATTCAAGATATTAAAGAACGATCGAGTCAAGTCGGACACGAGGTAAGAGACTTCATCTCAATCCCCTTCCATTGAGGCATATTTTGTTTTATACACAACATTTTTTTTATACGGTGTCTAAACCCCTATGACTTTTAATTTTACTCAAACTAATCTTTTTATACGAATCGATTTTACTAATCGAAAAAATGAATGGTTTGCCTTTCGTATGCGGTGACAATGACCTCTCCACCACCGTGACCATTATTTGAGTTTCAGTTTCCTCTACAAGTGATAACTTTTTTAAAAATGAAATATAAATACCATGTTATACATTTCCTTTATTTTGTTATTGAAAATGGTTCTGATAATGTTTTTATTATATCAATTTGTTGTATTGATTTCTTATGATTGAAATGTGGAAATATTATATTTCCTTTATGCATGTTTTATGTGATACAATTATGTTACGGTTTATGATATGTTTAAACCTGTTCATATGAGGAATGCATTGGACTTAAAAAGTGACGGGTGGAGCCTGCTATAGCTCCGCAATTCATCGGTTGGACTCATGAGACAAACTAGTGTCTTGGAATGAGGCCTTGACAAAATATTATGTGTAGCCTTAGCACAAGGCCTTGGCTATGTGGTTATGATAGTCTGGAATTTTGCATTCCATCATTATGAAAGTGGTTATTGCTATTCCATTTGATTATTCGACTAGTAGAATATCCATGTGAGTAAATAAATGGAATTATTTAATTTTAGTTTTTCCATATTATGATAAATTCATGTTTAGAAGGATTTTGTTTTAGTTATACATTTATGTAAATGTTTATATTTATTTATAAAAGTCTCCGCTATATTGTTATCCTTACTGAGCATCTGAGCTCCCCCCTTTCTATGTTTTATTTTTCCCAGGATGTGGGGAAATATTTTATGACTGACATAAAGGGATAGTCTAAAGGGGATATGGGTGTGGACTATAGAGACTATGTTATTGTAGTTATTTACTTTATGATGTAGTGTAACATTTATGAATGTATCTACTGTTTCTAAGGATAATAAACTAATCGGCATTTCAAGACTTTATCTTTTGTGACGATGCCAATGTTACGTAATAATGCACTGACTCTGGGTAACTGGGGTCGGGGCTTTACAGTTGGTATCAGAGGCATTTTAGTACTAACCTTGGAAGATATATTTAGATAAACACTGATTAGAGAACATAACCCTATGATAAACTTTGAGATTTAGTAAATATTAACATCCTAGAATTTTGGTAAAGTATAGATTATGTGTATTTTCCAAGAAATACATTCCTTTCTGGATACGAGCAGGTAGAAGTGGCTCTGGCAGAGATGTACCTAGGAGTGAAAACAATGACAATGATTTTTGGGCTTGACCCGGGGTATCCTAGTTCACGACAATGGGCCTTGCTGCACTCTTAGTTATGACACTCATGGGGGATATGCTTAGGATAGTTCATGATTTCATTACAAACCATTATGAAGGGTTTATATGTATATAATTCATCAAAGAAAACTTTTTTTTATGATTATTTATTATATCCATAAACCTTTCAATTTACGTTAAATATTTTACATGTTTGGAATTATTCATTGCAATTCATAAACTAACCTAGTTTATGCCATTGTATAGAAATGGTGCCCAGTAGAAGTAATGTTCACTCTAGTAATACGTATGATCCAAAGAGTAAGAAGGATCATATCTTTCCCGGTATTAATACAACATTTAGAAGGGAAATAGTCTCACATGTGTTCTCAAAATATGAAGAAATTGTATAATGTGTTAATAAGATAAGTAAAGAATTCTCTGAGTCCTATGACATTGAAGGGAAGCAAGAGAAGAAAAGTATGGAAGAGAGAATGATGTATAAACGGACGAGGGAAAAGAATAATTTTCCAATATGTGATAACTGTGGTAAGAAACACCTTGGAAATTGCCTCAAGGGAATGGGTGTTTGTTATATGTATGGAGAAAAAGGACACCTAGTGTGTGACTGAAAGGGAAAGAAAATGGTTTCAAATGTACAATGCTTCATCTGCAAGGAGTGGGGACACTACACAAACCAATGTGAAAATCATCAGAGTATGCCCCAAATGATGTTATTAGATAATAATCAAGTTATGATACTACCACATATGAGGAGTAATGATTAGATTTCTTTTGTTGTTATTAAAGAATTATTTCATTTTAGTGTTGTATCAATGATGTACTGGTTATAATTATTATTGAGTATATAACGATTGTACTGAAGTACTATTTCATTAAGGACTTGAGATTGTTTGGATCCAAGAAAAGTGACTCAATAGTAGGTTATATTTTTGTAAAATATATGGTTGATAGATAAATAAACTATTATATGATTCTGATACCGAGATAGTGATTTTGGAATAATACATTATTGATTTGGATAAATTATATTGGATATTCTTGACTTCCTTGAAACTGATTAATGATTTGTATACTTTTTTGGATAGAAGGAGTATATATAGTATCCTATTGGGAATAAGGGATCATGAATGTAATCAATAATGATTTATGGTAATTCAGGATGTTTCAGTGTTTTAAAAGAATACATGATGAAGGTGTTCACATGTTATTACATGGAAAAAAGGATCTTCATTGTGTTTACCTACCTTATAAAATTTGGACTGCGAGTTTTGAAAGAAGTATTTTGGATAAATATAAACGTTAGAATGGATTATGTTGAACTTTGGATAGTATGGCTTAAGGTTAAAAAAATTCCTAAAATTATTTTTGGAATATTATACCACTATAGTTTTAGACAAATGACAACCTACAGGTAGGGGGATAACCCATCACGCTGGACAAAGCTACAGGAATCGAACCCACAACCATAGTGCGACAAGCCTTTATTACCTACCACTAGCCTACAGAAAGTCTCTGGTTATTACAAAATAGTTTTACGAATCAAAATAGTATGTGTTAATATTTTTGACCTTGTACAATTAGGATAAATATAATATTTTTGAGTTCTATTATCTTTTTGAGTGAATGATGGGTTTGTGGTAATAATTTATTAAATAATGATAGTCTACTTGACAAGTATGTATATTTCATTAAGTTATTACTAAATCTCCTAAAAAAACTCCTCAACATTATGAAAGTTAACTTAAAACAAAAATGTTGTCATTTAACTTTTCCTACTGCGGAATCAATGATCGTTTAACCCATCACAAGTTTGTGATTTTCTTGTAGTTATCTTTCTCCTAATCTTGTTTTCTAAAACTCTCCATCAGTCATTGATGGTTTGTTTCTACTTCATATCAATGTTTTTATAGAATCCTAGTATGGTATATCTCGGGTGACCTCTGTACATATGTTTCTTCCTTTTAAAGTTATATTTTTATTAACCCTATTTCCGATATGGGTTTTCAAAAAAGGAATTTTCTAATTTGAACCTTTTATTTTAGAAGAACAATTTCAAATTTCTAGGACGCAGTTTATTGAAGAAGTGGAAAATGTAACACCCCAAGTTTCCACGATACGCTTCTCTTTCAATAATGCAATAGCTATCATTGTAGGAAAGTTCGAGATTCTAACACAGTACGACCAATCAAAGTAGCCGTTATGAATAATAATAGAGAATTTTTGAAATTATATTAATTTTATAATTCAAAATGGACTTCATTTTTGTATTAGGAAAATCTAAATTATCCTATGTTGAATTTTTTGTAATTCTCTGAGAACTTCGAATTTTCTATGAATAGTAAAAAACTACTTAAAACATCTTTTTTAATCAAAATAATTTATAGTGATAAATTATACTATTGAGTGGTTTTAAAGTATAATTAGAATATATTTTTACCATTTTATCTAATGGTGGTCAGTATAATTAATTTTCACTTTGAAATTGGACATAAACAATTGTCAATATTTTAATATATATTGTTTCTTAAAAACACTCTAATTTTTGTGACAGCGGGAATTAATTATAAAATTAATTAATGAAACTTATATGTTTTGAATTTTGTAGAATAGAAATCATTTTTGAATTCGGAATATCAAATATAGCTTAGGGTGAATTTTTGATATTTTTCTGAAAAACGTCAATTTTTGATAAATAGTGAAACCACTAAGTGGTAGTCAAAAAACTAATTCTTCATGTAAATGAAACATTACAACTTCTGTGTATTGAATATAAAAAATCTTACATACATGGTTTCCATTAGTATATAATATGTGGTTCAATGGGATGGATTTTTTTTGGTGAATAGTAACTTTTAAGTTTTATTTATCGCTATTAAAGGTAATTATTGTTATTTAATGTAAATATAATGTTATAATAATATGAAATTACCTTTACACTTGTCATACCCTTATTGGATGATTCATGGACATCCATGAAAATCCATGGGTCAACTTGGGGACCCTATGGAGCCACATGGGTATGAAAATGACATTAATAACATTTTATTTAAAGTAAAAATAAAATTGTCACAAACATGTGTTGTTTTACTAAAGAAATTATTACATTGGGTTATAAAAGTTATCTTATAGACTATAAATATTCATTTGAAATCTAAAAATATTTCCTACATCATGGTATTTTTTTTATAATTTTTAGACATTAAATAAATAGACTTATTTATGACACCATGATGATGAAGTGATTACCTCAATAATGAACGATTTAAATAAAATGAAAATATAATGTAAAATATAAGACTTACACTTGTCTATAACCTATTGTATGGGTAGATTTAGAACCCTTATCACCTTATACTTGAAATAAATCATTTTGGGACCTTTAAAATCGAAAAATCATTTCATAATAAACTAACATTTCATGACTTTCCAAGAGTGCCCCTCCCCTCCACATATAAAAGGACCCCACCTCTACCACCTTATTGACACCTCTCAAGACATTTGGATCCGAAAAACTCTTCCCAAATACACTCCCAAATTTCCTCTATTACTCCTGGAATCCTCACATTGGCAGAATTCTTCCTAATGAAGACTTTGTCTCAAATCAAAAATAGTTACCTGATTTTATGGTAATGTCTTCTCTTATGTTCTTTTGTTTTAATTTGCTTCTCCAGCCCCTTAAACTCTTTTATTCCATTATTTTGTAACACCACCAGTATCTTAAATATACAAGGATGTTGTTATGAGATGGATTTTATTTACACTTACACACACCTTCTTCTAATGGTTAATGAACATACTATTTATGTGGGTGGCGAAGTACTGCCTCACGAAACGATGATTGTTCAATATTATATTAACACATCTCACGGTGGCCATTATGATGACACTATTTCTATATATGATATATTTTCTGTTTATGTTTTTATTATACTTCTTTATTTTTCATTTATGGCATACGTTTATGATTTTCATTATGGGTAAACGTGAAAATTTCATTTTAGGAAGTGCGGACTACCGCCCCCTCAAAGTGATTTGAATCATTAATGCCATACGTGGGATGTATAAAGGATGGATTGAATGATATTATATATGATATTATACTGGAATTATAATATTCCTTTATATAATTATGATTTCATTCCATTAAATATGAAATATAAATGATTGTAGCATTTATGTGTACGTATGGATTACCGTCTCCATGAACGGTGCATTTCATTTCTTACCTCTAAATGTTAAGTAATATTATAAATGCATTTATATACTAGATATATATGATATATATGATATATAAATCATGAATATAATTCTGGATATAATTGATATTTTACCACATGAACAACTTGTAATTATAAGAAGTTTATTTTTGACTCAAGTACCAAAGATCGACAAAACGACCGTTATTAAATTAAATAATTACATAATGTTCATAACATGGTAATAAGTAATATAAAAGGAATAATGAAGTTTAAAAAGGTTCTTAAGCTACTTGAAATTAACTTTATTTTATTATTCAGGATATTAAAGAATTATCGAGTCATGTTATACACTACGTAAGGGACTTCGTCTCAATCCCCTTTCATGGAGAAATATTTTGTTTTATACACAACTTTTTTTACACTGTATAAACCCCTTTGAATTTTACTTTTATTAAAAAAGAATATTTTTATAAAAAGTGTTTTTACTAAACAAAAAAAGGAATGTTTTATCTTACGTATGCGGCGACAACGACATCTCCGCCACCGTGACCATTAATTGAGTTTCGGCATCCTCTACAAGCCATAACTTTTTTTAAATGAACAATAAATACCATGTTTTAATTCTCTTTTATTTTGGTATTTGAAATGGTTTTGATATATTTTTTATATCAATGTGTTGTTTTGATATCTTGTGATTGAAATTTGGAAATGTTATGTTTCCTTTATGCATGTTTTATGTGATACAATTGTGTTATGGTTTATGATATGTTTAAACCTATTCATATGAGGAATGCATTGGAATTAATAAGTGATGGGTGGATCCCGCTATAGCTCCTTGATGCATCGGTAGGTCTCATGAGAAAAAATATTGTCTTGGCACAAGGCCTTGACAAAATCTTATTTTTACCCTTGGCACGAGGCCTTGGCTATATGGTTATGATAGTCTGGTATTATGCATTCCATCATTATGATGGTGGTTATTGATATTGCATCTAATTATATTACTAGTATAATATCCATGTGAGTAAGTAAATTGAATTATTTTATTTTAGTTTTTCCATATTATGCTAACGTTGATGTTTAAATGGCTTTTGTTTTAGTTATAAATTGCCTTAAATTTTTATGTTTATTTATGAACGTTTCCAATATATTGTTATCCTTACTGAGCATTTGAGCTCACCCCTTTATATGTTTTATTTTTCCCAGGATGTGAAGAAATATTTTTTGAATGACCTGCAGGGATAGTCTGAAGGGGATATGGGTGTGGACTATGGAGACTATTTTATTGTAGTTTTTCACTTTATGATGTAATGTAATATTTATGAATGTACCTAGTGTTTCCAAGGCTACTAAACTAATCAGTAATTCGAGACTTGATCTTTTGTGATCATGCCAATGTAACGTAATAATGCACCGACTCTGGGTAACTAGTTTCGGGGCATTACATATCATGTATTGCATTAGTTTTTCTTAAAAAAGAAAAAAGTGAGAATATGGTTGCACCGTAATCCTAATAAAATATCAGAATAAGTATAAAAATTGGGACAATAAATTTAAATTTAAAATATATATTAATTGTAAATAGAAGAACAAATTGACTTTAATGAGTTAGTTAACTTGATTATCTCTTCTTGGATGGACTTCCATTATATATCTTCTTAAGGGAAAAATGGTTGGTCTTTTCAGAAGACATGGTCCTCCATAACATGTATAATGATATTGGTAAAAGAAATGGGTAGTATTTGGTTAATATAATTCTCTCAATGCATTGTGAAGAAGTGAGGGAGAAGGTTACATTTTATAATTGTAGTGAGGGTAACTTTTGGAATTTCTCAAAATATTATAATATAATAAGGATATTAAAGATACAATGATGACCAAATGGTATATAAAAGAATAGATAATTAAATTTTCAACAGTATATTACCCCCATTGTAAATATTTAATAATTATATATTATTTAAATAATATCATAAAATAATATATTCATGAAATGCCATTCTTGTCAATTTTGACACAAATCATTATATTGACATTAACAATATCAGGATAAAAATATATAGTCATATAAATAAATTTTTCACATCCATAATATGTTATATTAATGTATAAAAATTGATGGATCATATTAACTAATTCAAAAAAAAATTACATTTAGTTTTTTAATGTATTTTATTTTATTTTTCACTTAAAAAATCAATTACATCATCATCGTTGTATAATTATATAAATTACTATTTAATTCAGTAAAAAATTAAACAAAAATACAAATATGTGGAAAATAATTTTGTATTTATATACAATAAATATATTCAAATTAATATACGGGATATAACCATAATAAAAATAATATTATTATTGAAAAAATGATTTAGACATGTTTGAAATTTAATTAAAGAATACACCATATATGTCATAACTACTTTATAATGGCTAAAACATGTAATAAATATGAATGATGAATGAGTTTTTAAAAATTTAATCATCCAATAATTTCAATTCACGTTTTAAGGTGAATTTATCTTATCATTTTATGAAAAATCATTTAATTTGTATTTTTCATGAGTTAAATATATAATGTATCATTGTTGTGTAATCCATTTAAGAAATTATTTCATACCATAAAATTAGAAATATGTTTCCATGGTAAATATAAATATATTTTATTTAAAAATACTATTTATGGTCACACATATCTTTTAGATAACCTTATATAAAATATTTTGTATTTATTGAAAACTATTGGGTGAACTATATTCCTTTTCACAAAATCAAATACTATAAGGGGGTTAATTTTTTCCAAGTGTCTCTAAAAGGACCATAATTTGACATAATAATTATAATGGAATTTTATCTATAATTAAATAATATTTACAGATATTTTTGCGTCTTTTAATTGTTTTTATCATTATAATTAAAATAATTTTATTAATTTTTTTTGTTTCCCCATACACTATATCAGTATTAGATAAGAAATCAATTTAAATATCTAATATATATAAATTAAAGATAAAATAAAATAATAAATATAAATAATATATTATTTATTTATTTATTTATATTAACTAATTATGTAATTTTGGTCATATCAATATAACATTTATTTATTTAATTTGTATTTTTTCATTTTTAACTTTACTAAAGCAAATCACATGAATTTGGATAATTTTATTTTTATATAAGTTCCAAATTAAAAACTATAAGTAAGAAAATTATATTTACGAATATTATTTTAAATCTTTTTTTTTTGCAAATAATTATTTTTTATAAGGAACCAAATTTTAAATTTCCAACACTGCGTAGGTGTTAGGTTGAAAATGAAAATGATATCTAAAATTATCATGAAATAATATATAATTTATATGTTATATATATTTTTTAATTGTTATTTGTTCTATTTTATCATATGTGAGAATAAAAATATGTTTGATAAATTTTTTTATCATAGTTATGCTTTAAGATATAAAAAAAGATACAATATTTCATAAGATATTATATTTAATTAATGTTCACGAAAAAATTTATTTTTTTAGAAAAATCCAATAAATAACCCTTACATAATTTGATATTCCAAATTAAAAAATGAATATTATTTTTTTATTAAAATTTATAAAGTTTTAAAAATTCAGTATTAAAATATGGTGCACCATTAAAAGGTGGAAATTTTCCTTTGAGAATAATATTTATATAATGTATCAAATTTTATTTATTCATATAAAAATTATTATTGGAATTTAAAAATAATTTATTAAATATATAAAATACAAATTTAATTATAATATTTAAATCATAGTGATAAATTTAATTGATTATGATAAAATATAATTGAGGGAATAAATATATATTTCTTATAAAAAACCTATCATTTTTTCAAATAGTTTTTCATTTCCATTTATAAATAATTGTTTACCTATGAATTTATTTTCCAAAAAAATTTAAATTATATTTCCGAAATTTATATTATCTCATTCATTCCCTCCATTTCAGCTACTAGTAAATAACAATCCTAATTAAGGAACTATATTAACTTTTTTTTATGTTCAGTTTTCTGTGGATGATAAACTATTGAACATAGTGTTATCTAAAAAAATGAAAAAATTATAAAATCATTATAGAACCTAATACACATTTTATTTGTTCATTGTATGTTGTTATATTTTATATATTTTTAAGGATATTTTTATTATTAAAAAGGATTTATTTCATCACTCCAAGAAAATTGGGTTCATGGTTTCATTGTATGTTCCCTTGTGTCAAATTATGGACGTTCTTGTAAAACAGATTAAATTCACTGTGCACCATCATTCCTTCATCATAATGCATGTTTCATGCCTACATCACCAACTACTAGAAACAATTCACCCCCAAGAAGATTCGAAGGTGGTAATATAAGAAAATTTCATTTTCCATAGGGATGGTTAACCATCAATATTTGGAAAATGGTTTCATTTATTTGAATAATTGGATAAAAGAAAATGGGTGGGTATAATATATTCTATATGAACTATAACCTTCCCATAAATAAAAAATACTTTATTTACAATGATTTTTTAAATGAGGATGATGAGTATAAGGTAAAATAATAAATTAAATAAAAAATATGCAGTTTGAGAATGTTACATTTGAATATGAACTCCATGATAGACCCCTTAATGAACATAGAATTGGTCTCACGGAAATACTAACAACACTTTTAGTTTTGGAAATTGGGGATGATATGTTTTTTAGTTATTCAAAAAAAAATTCTTAAAAATTTTTGGGAGAAAGGTTGGTGAGGGGTAGTATTTATAAGGGGAAGAGACGGTTGTTTTTTATTATTATATTCCATATTTTATTATTTTGGATAGATACTAAAGGTAGTATTTATTCTTGTGATGTTATATTGTAAAATTTTCATGTAAAATCAATGTAATTTGTTTTTAAATCTTCCATGTGGGAAAAATTTATGTATATGACCTCTAATGTTAATTACAACAAATTACCGTTTTGTAATATTCACAAAAATTCAAATATATTATAAAAATCCCAAAAACGTCACAGTAACCATTTATGAATATGCAGATTCAAAAAAGGGAATAAATTTTATAAAAATAATTTCCTAAATATTATAAATTTAATTGAATAAAATATTCATTTATTCAAAAAATATTAAATATTATAATAGATTTTAGGTTCCCTTTAATTTTTTTTAGATATCATTATAATATATTATTATTATAATAAATTATAATATTAATTTTGGAATCAATATTTTAAAATAAAATTTACATTTTTATCACTATTCATATTCTAAAATAAGAAATAAACCATCTGTGTTTTTGTTTCGGTGCGGATGTGCGTCGGGTTACGCTGTTCCGCCAGGACGCGTTCGCGCGTGCACCCGTCAACCCGAGGGGATGGGCGCGCGGCTTGTGGTCCCGCAGTCCCGCTTTCCAAGGGCGGGCGGCATCCGTCCCTTATTCAGGGGCGTCTGCTCCTTGATCGAAACCGGGATGATGGGATGTCGGCTTCTCCTTCCTTGGACGTCTCCTCGGAACTTGTCGCCTAATCCGGGTCTCCCTCATAGACTTAAGAATGTTCGTGAATCTCGTTCCCGGCGCCATATCTTCATGGACACCGGTTAATTACGCTGCTTCCGCCCGGACGTTCCAAGGAGTCTGGGCGGGGCAGCAACCTGCGGTGAGAAGGCCGGGTGGCTCTGGGTGCTGGGGGCGTGTTGTAACACTGCGGCTCTGCACGTCTGTCTTCCGTCCCTAATAGGGCTTCTCGAAGGCACGATGGCCTGAGGCATCCCGTACTAGGTGCGGGGAACTGTGTCACCTGAGGTTTTCCTCAGCTTCCCGTGTTTAACACGGGGTATGCCGCGAGTTTAACGTCCAGCGGGGACGGCATCGGACCGATCAACACGAAAAGTGGATCAGATGACAGAACCCCTTGCGGGGAACCTCCGACGCTGGGGCCAGCACATGGGCGGCTTCCCAAGTAACGTGGAGTGAAGTGAAGTGGCATGACCCCACCGGGATGTGGCGGCCCGGGTAAGGATCAGGGTGGATGATGGAGTAAAGAGCTTGGACCCCAGAGGGGCTTCCTACGTACCGCGCGTTAACACGGATCAAAGTCAACGTAGTTCGGGCATACAGTTTAACGTCATGCTGGACGTCGGCAAGCCGACTCACGAAGAGGTCGAGGCCGCCGGGCGGAGGATTGAACCGAACCACCTCGCACGGAGGGGGATGGAACGGCCGGGTGGATCACAGTTTCACGTCATGCTGGACGATAAAAGGGGAAATGGAAAAGGGGGGCTGTGGGGAGGCACCGTGGAGATACACACGGGCGGTCTCCCACAGGGGCGGATTCATAGGTGAATCAACGCAAGCGTGAACCCTGGAGGGGTCCACTGATGGACGAACCGACGTAAATACGACCGGGACGACCAGGTGGTGGGCTTGGACCTCAGGGAGGCTTCCTACGTACCCTGTATAGAAGACAGGGATCAAAGTCCACGTAGTTCATTCTGTCAGGACTTACGCACTTGGGGCAGCCCGGATACTGCAAAACTCAGTTGGAAGGGACTTGGACCGAAAGCAAAAGACACCTCGATCCCAGTCAGACCCTCTACTGGCTTCGGCAGTGGGGAGGTGCAATGGAGATACACATGTGCAGCCTCCCACGAGAAACTAGGGGTTTGTAATACCCTGCCCCCGTAGGGAAAAGCCACTCCCATTAAATCGTCCCAAAAGGGGGACAATCCCGACATCCCTGCAGAGACGAGCGGGTGGGGGCCACGTCCAAACCGGGGGAGACCCTGCGTGCGGAGCACGGGATCAGGTTGCGGACGGTTTAGCGTCTTGCCAGACGAAGTACAGTTTAACGTCATGTGTTGAGGACGAGGCACTTGGCAGTTTAACGTCTTGCAGCACGGACGATGGGGGCTAGGCAGTTTAACGTCGTGCAGCTTGGACGGGTGTGCAGTTTAACGTCATGCTGGGCATAGGTTGCCGGACGAAGCACTTGGCAGTTTAACGTCTTGCAGCGCGGACGATGTACAGTTTAACGTCGTGCAGGACGTATATGCAGTTTAACGTCATGCTGGACGAGTATGCAGTTTAACGTCATGCTGGACATATATGCAGTTTAACGTCATGCTGGACATATATGCAGTTTAACGTCATGCTGGACATAGGTGCGTGTCACTTCGCGCAAGCCTGGAGGGCCGCACGGGAAGACAACGCACGGTGCGGGCACCCGGGATGAGAATCATCGGGTGCCACACAGGCGGGTAACCTTAGGAGGTCAACGGGGACGACCCTGGCAGATTGCGCGCAAAAAGGAAGCTTTGCGCGCAATAATGCGGGCCGGCGCGCAATCGGGGCGGCTGGCGCGCAATTGGGCCAGCGCCTTGCGCGCGGATGCTTGAGATTGCTCACACCGGGCTTCGGATAGCGCGCGGGGGCAACGGCTCATTCTTTAACGAATGGCCACTTGAAAGAAGGGGGGTGCGCGCAATCAGGCCGGATTGCGCGCACCCCGGGGGCAATTGCGCGCAAGCGGGTTCTTTTGCGCGCAAAGGCCTTAGGGTGAGTTTTTATTCAAATGAAAGGAGCCAGCGGGGATTGCGCGCGAAGGCGGACCCCGAGGCTTTCTTGCGCGAAAGAAAGGAGGTTACCTGAAGTTCGTCATTGCGCGCGGAAGGGGTTGAATTGCGCGCACGAGAGACGTTTCGACTTCCAGCAACCTCTGAAACGTTGGGGGTCGCCTTGTATTTATAGGCAACCCCGGGCGCGGAATCCAGGGTGCGAGCGCGAAATTCTTCTCGCGGGCGCGGAATCGGGCGCGGCGCGTAAGGGAGTCGCGCGGACCCGCGGCGCGCAGAATTGCGCGCCGAGCCGGCGCATTGCGCGCATCCCGGGGGTTTTCCGCGCGGGACATCACCTTTGCGCGCGTGCCTCTGAAATTCCGCGCAAGGCCTCCGGGCCCTCCGAAACATCCTTCCGACTCCAAATATGACCTCGCTTTCCGCATCCGGAGCTTCGTTTGGGAGCAACGGACTTTTCCGGCGTCTACAAAAGCCCCCCCTCGGAATCTGATCGGCGAGAGGTCGCAACGATCGGGTTCCGAGGGAGACGCCGGAATGCCGAAGTCCTGGGCGGCGCGGGACTTAGGCGCGCAAAAAGGGGCACCGGTCGCGAAATTCGCCGCTGCGGTCGCGCAAAGCGCTTTCCGCGCAGCGCGGGCCCGGCCTCGCCTATAAATAGGGGCGCTGGGTCCCGCGTTCCGTACTCTGGCCTTCCGCGCGATAAGCTCCCAAGCTCTCGTGCGCGAAATTGCCTCTTCCGGTCGCGAAATTCGCCCGATCGGCGCGCAAAACCGTCCGGATTTCGCCTGCTTTTGCGCGAAAACCCGGAACTTTGCGCGACAGTCTTCCCAATTGCGCGCCGTCCCCTTGGATTGCGCGCCAACCTTCAAACTTTTCCACCAGCCTCGTCCGATCCCGCACTCTTCATCCCTTAACCCGCACGACTCCCGAAACTTCTGAGATGGCCGCGCACAGAGGAAATGAGGGGGATGCCGCCACTCGCAGAGCTGAGATGGCGACGAACGAGGAGGTTTACGGAGCCAAGGAGATTGTTTCCAACAATCAATCCTTGTTCGACTTACTAACGCCGGCCCAGAAGACATATCCACTGTCGGACAACCTGCCGCTCTGGAACTTCGGCATCCTCGATGAGGTTCCGGTGCCAGGGTTCGAGATTGATGCGCCGCGGACCTGGGTGACCCGGGAGGACGAGCTTCTCCGCTATAACATCACCAACAATGGGCATCCTGCCAGGGAGACCAGACACTTGGATGTCTATGTCCTGAACCCGAGGACGCGAACCATTGATGGGGGTGAGCCTACTGTGGAGAATTCTCCAGCCCTCTACTCGAGCACATACCGTCAGAGTGTCACTGACGACACCAAGGGCTGGCTGAAGGACTGGGACTTGCGATCCGGGGGCAACTTTACCAGTGAATGGGCCTGGGCGTTCTGGGTACGCCACACTTGCGATCACTTCGCAGAGGAGCTGCGGTACATCGGCCTGTTCGAGGCGGTGTGGACGTCGCAGTTCCACTTCTACCAGCAGTCTGAGCTCGGGCCGGAGCTGTTCACTCGCTGGTCCCCGGATACCAACACCTTCCATCTTCACCATGGGGAGGTCGGCATCGGTCTCTGGGACATCCACTGCATCGGAGGTATCCCGCTGGAGGGCTACCAGTACGATGAGTTCCTGCCACCGAAGAACATCTGGGAGGACAGGTCACGGACTCCCATTCTGACCTGGCATCTTCTTGACCTGGCTACGCAGCGGCTCGGGATCCAAGACTTCCAGAAGGACATAGCCTACAAGGATTGGTTCGGCCAGTTCCTGGAGCATGACCCGGCGGTCAAGATGCCAGGCAGGGGGAAGCGGTGCCCGACCGCAGCTCAGAGGAGCCGGAACGGGTCGTACTGGCGGGTCCTGGAGACGGGCGATTACCGCTCATGGGGGTACCGCGTCATCGAGGCCCGGGACCCGAACGTCCGGTACGCGGCGTTCCTGGCCGCCTTTCTGAGCGGGTGGCTCCTGCCAGTGCGGGATGCGAGGATGGGCGTCCGTCCGGCGACGCTGGCGATGGCGGGCGCCATGGCTGCCAATAAGAGGTACAACCTCGGGGTCCCAGTACTGGCGAGGCTGTATGCCATTCTGGGACGCATCTCACGAGGGGGGTCGCCACGAAGGATCTGTGGGCCCTTTCAGTTCTTCCACGGCTGGGTGGCTGCTCACCTTGGTGGGTATACGTTCCCAAATGCCATCAGTCCTCCGGGCAACGGCCTGCGACCCTCCCTGCTGAACATTGCGGGGGTCGCTCCGATGACCCTCAGTGAGGAGGGCGTGAGGGTTCGGATTGGCAATCATGCCAATTTCAACTTCAGCCCGTTCCCCACTCCCGTCGGCCAGATGATCGACAACGGACAGGGCCCGCTGGAGCAGCATGAATACTTCCTGAACATGCGGGGCGGGGTGCTCGTGGCTCGGATCGACGGGAAGGTGATCTGCGAGCCTTACGTGCCGACCCGGTTCGCCAGGCAGTTCGGGTGCCTTCAGCGGATGCCGAAGAGGGTATTCACTGCTTTCCGGGAGGAGACGAACCCCGGCGTCCTTCGCCAGATGTGGCTGATGTTCGTCGCCTTCGGCTCTGGCGACGTCATCACCCTCCCTCCTACCGGAGTTAACGCAGGCTTGGCAACCGAGTACGCCGAACACTGGGCCATCGCGTACCCTGAGGGGCTCTTGCGGAAGCTAGTTCGGCGGCTCGAGGCTACCCGTGCGGAGACCGGGCGTCAAGGAAGGAGGCGAGGCGCCGCCACACGGGGGAGAACGGAGGCGCGCCAAGCAGCGGAGCCGGCGCGGGCAGGGACTTCGGCGGCGGGCGCATCGCAGGCTGCCGCCACGACCTCGGCGCCCAGAGAGGGGGCACATGCGGCGGTCGAGGAGCGGCCCGGGAAGCAGGTGAGACGTCTGCTCGAACCCTCCCACGATGCAGTCTTCCCGGCGCTGTGGTCGGCCTGGATGACCCTGCGGCAGTCACTGGGGACCGACGTCATCTGGCGAAAGATACTCAGAGAAGGAATCTATCTGCCAGAGGTCGGGCGCCTCCAGATCACCGACAGGGTGGACTTCAACCGGCAATATGCATATCTGACGGCCATGGACGAGTACGCGCGCCAACGTGGTCAGCGTGCGGAGCCATCCCTTCTGGTGAAGGTGATGCTCGGTCTCGAGCCCGCTCCGGAACAGATGCCGCCGGAAGAAGATGACAGTAACGACTCCGAGGAGGAGGAGGAGACGGGGGAGGATGAAGGCTCCGAGGGAAGGTCCCATCGGGGGAGCCCACGGGAGAGCGGCGAGGTGGCCGGCTCTGACAACGTTGATGTCGCTGAGCTCCTCGAGGTCCGCTTCTATCCCTACTCAACTTGCTTCATCCATTCTCTTATGCAGCTTCTAACCCGTTTCTCCATCCTTCTCAGGAGCACACGGACGTCGGTCAGGCGTCCTCAACAGGAGTAGGAGAGGCGCCAGCAGGACAAGGCGGGGGCCAGGCACCCATTATCGAATTGACAAGCGCTAAGGGGTCCCCTGCTGCAACTGTTCCTGCGGCGACCGGGGTAGCGGAAGATGATGCTCCGAACTCCCGTAAGTCTCCCTACTTTACTGCTGGTGCTTGCCATTGACGATCCGTGACTAACCATGGCATGCCCTGCGCAGTGATCTCAACATCGGAGGCTCGTCGGGTTGCCGAACCCGGGCCATCTACGAGTGGACCAGTGGTGGACATGCCGCTTGCTCCGGAACAGGCTTCCCAAACCGAGCCGGCCCCACCAACTGCTGATCAAGGGGCTGCGGACGTCGGCGGTGCTGCCACCGGAGAGAGGCTGGGGGCTGACGAGGGTGTCAGCGCCGCTGGGGAGAGAGAAGAAGGTTGCCCGGATGTTGGGGAACCTTTCCCTCGTGAGGACCTCCCAGGGGCGGACCCTGCAGCAGACCTGCTGGCTGCCTTCCCTGCCTACCGGCCTGCCGACCCAGAGGAGATGGATGACTCGGACGCGGAGGCGGTCGAGGATAGCCGGGTAACGCGACGCAGGGGGTGGAAGTGCATCCAGCGCTTCCTCAAGCGAGACCCATCGGAATGGCTGGGGCGCATGGGATCACTTCAGACCTGGCTGCGCTTCCTGTGTGCCGGGGGAGCTGATGCTCAACGCCTCCATCTGACGGTCCGTGATTTCATGGCCGAGAAGATGCGCGAGAGCCGCCGGCGTGCCGACGTCGCACAAAGTCGGGACATGTCGGAGAGCACGCAGGCGCTCATCGCGGCAGAGCAGGAAGTCCGGCGCCTCGAAGGGCAGGCGGCAGAGAAGGAGGCCTTCGTCGCAGCATGTACCGAGCTTGTGGAGCAACTATCGGCACAACTGATCGACGCTCAGGTACAGCTGACGGAGGCGGGCCAACAGATGGTCACACTCCAAGTCGAGCGGGAGTGTGCACAGGCCAGGATTGACGAACTGCGTGCTGCGACCGCCGACGAGGAGAGGGCACGCAGAGAACGAGAAGCAGCCCTGGAGGCCGCCAGCCAAAGGGTAGCGGCATTAGAAAGACTCATTCAGCACGCTAATCCCTAAGGGCTGTTTTTTTGCCATTCCCAGAACATTTGCTTCCGCTACTTAATATTTGATCCACTTGTACGAATCGCCATATTTATCTGCGTCTTTTGGTTTAACATGCTCAACCACAAATTGTCTCGTGGGAGCGTTAACCAAGCATCAGGCATCCATAATTGGGCCTGGGTTTCTGGAGAAAAGAGGGAGGTCATTCCTGGGAAAGGAGACCTCAGACCTAACCAATGTATCGTCCCCCAACTTGTTCCAACACACGAGCGGGACAACGCTAGGGGCGTTGAGATTTTATCCGAACATAGGGAAATGAGAAAGGGTGAATCGCGTGTCCCGAATCCAGACATCCACAACGATCGGCCTTCCAGGAAATGCCCAAGACGGTAGGCGGACAGTGGATCGACCATAACAACTGCAATAGACGGACCGAAAAAGGCCATCATTCATATTGCAGGAGGCGGACCACATGTCATCATGAATACCGCTTTGGGGTTCCTTCAGGCACAAGGGTGGAAAATCCAGATCAACAGGGCATGCGAAGCGTGGGGCGAAGTGACGATTTGTTCGGACAGAATCCAACGCTCTCAAAATTGCGCCACCGTGGGGAAAGCGTATTGGGCGGATGCACTAATCTGGCCGTGAGTCACCTCAATTCTCAGACAGCACCTCTCTGACGAGGAAACTGTCGCTTCCCATCATTGCGATGGGGCATCCCGAGCTGAATCGGGGAGAATATCACAACTGCACCACTCTACCCGAAGTCAGGCCAGACGGCCGGCGACGAGGAGGGGCGGGACTTATCGATCCCTGAGGCTGGACCCGAGTCGAAATGTCCGGGCGTTCCTACGTACTCCATCAGGCTGGAGATCAAGCCACACGTAGTTCTGTGAGTGCAGTTTAACGTCATGCAGGACGTAGGACCCCATTTGGGGTAGATCTTAGTTTAGGGTCTTAGAGCTCGGACCATAAGGGCTGGATCTTAGTTTAAGGTCTTAGAGCTCGGACCATAAAGGTGGATGATCTTAGTTTAAGGTCTTAGAGCTCGGACCATAGGGCTAGAGGATCTTAGTTTAAGGTCTTAGAGCTCGGACCATAAGGGCTAGATCTTAGTTTAAGGTCTTAGAGCTCGGACCAGAAGGGGAGATCTTAGTTTAAGGTCTTAGAGCTCGGACCATAAAGGGGGGATCTTAGTTTAAGGTCTTAGAGCTCGGACCATAAGGGGAGATCTTAGTTTAAGGTCTTAGAGCTCGGACCATAAAGGTGGGATCTTAGTTTAAGGTCTTAGAGCTCGGACCATAAAGGGGGGATCTTAGTTTAAGGTCTTAGAGCTCGGACCATAAGGGGAGATCTTAGTTTAAGGTCTTAGAGCTCGGACCATAAAGGGGGGATCTTAGTTTAAGGTCTTAGAGCTCGGACCATAAGGGGAGATCTTAGTTTAAGGTCTTAGAGCTCGGACCATAAGGAGAGATCTTAGTTTAAGGTCTTAGAGCTCGGACCATAAGGAGAGATCTTAGTTTAAGGTCTTAGAGCTCGGACCAGAAAGGAGAGATCTTAGTTTAAGGTCTTAGAGCTCGGACCAGAAAGGAGAGATCTTAGTTTAAGGTCTTAGAGCTCGGACCATAAGGGCTCAAAGCACGCCACATCGTGGTCATATCCCCTGGATATGCGAAGATGCACTGAGGGATAGTGTCAAGAGTGTCGAGGTTTCGCCTGGTCAGAATGGGAGGTGGAAAATGTGAATCATGCGGCCATTCACTCGAGGACCGGGAGCACCGGCGTGACGATATGAGAATACTGCCGACCGTGGCGGAAAAGCAGCATCAACATCGCACCAACCGTTGGTGGAATGAGGCAGCAAACGAGCATCGACCGCTCAATCGCAGGATTTATATCGATTTGCTGCCCGAGGCCATTGGGGGTACCGGCCCGAGTCGGTGGGAGAGCACTGAGGCATTGTGTCCGAACCGTTCACGGGGGCTCCACCCAGGGCGTAGACGATGGGTCCGAATGAAAGGGAGCATGAAGCCTGAAAAGTGGAGGAAACCTGACCAAGCGGATCCTGACCCTCCTGGCAATAAACCAGAGTACTCTTGACACCGGTGGACCACGGCAAGGGGTCGGGGAACACGCCTTGAGGGTGACCTGAAGGCGGCGGATTCCCCAGAGAAGGGGGAATCTCTAAGAGGTGGGGGGCTGGACCCGAAGTTTCAAACATCCGGGCGTTCCTACGTATCCCATAAGGATGGGAATCAAGCCGCACGTAGTTCTTGAAGCGCGGTGCAACACAATCGGGCACCAGCGCGGGGAAGAGTGCGGGTCTGACCCTCGCACACAAAAGGAGCGGCATTTGATATTTCTTGTTTGTCCTTAAAGATGAATGGTTTTTCTTTGTGCGGCGACATGCCCGTGATTGAGAAATCTCTGGCGTCGCCACAATAATCAAGCCATGGAAGGCATTGATGAATGGCGTGGTCATTAACCAGCGCCCAACATGAGTGTCCCCTGAGGAGGACATCACGATGCAGTGCCGTTTCTCGTCGGGCGGCCAAGACGATCACAGTTTACGGTCGTGTGGTAGGACCAGACAACACAGTTTAAGGTCGTGTGGTTCGGACCATGGAGGAATCCGCTTACCGCGGTACGGCGGACACGGCGGAGGTGGGAGCATACCCAGCCCTGCGGTCACGCACGATTCCAGGAGAAGAGTCTTGGGATGGGGGTCTGCGTATGTCCATCACCCGAGGGGCAGAGATGCTAGCCTCCAGATATACTGGGCCCAGAACGCAATTGTTCGGGCGACTCCCTCCTCCTTATGGGGACGAGGGTCCAGCTACGCATGGCCCTTAGGGAGGATATCTGCATATATCCTTGGTGCTCAGATCATGGGAGCCTCGAACGACATCATTACCCTGGTTGGTCTGCCTAACGTGTAGAGGCGTACCGGAGGTCGGTATGAAGAGAGTGTCAAGATCCCACTACAACGCACAAAGGCGGAGTGTGATGAGGACTGCGCAACCAATGTTCAGAGCCCGAGAGAGCTGACATGGCGATCAAGGACGTTGCTGACGCATTCGCAACACAACATCCGATCGCGTCAGCCTAAGACGGGGCAAGCAAACGAGCATCAACCGCTCAATCGCAGGATTCATATCGATTTGCGGCCCAAGACCCGCCGGTAAATCGACCCGGAGCGGTGGGAGAGCACTGAGGCATCGTACCCAAACCGCTAACGAGGATCCCTTTGAGTGAAGGCTCGAACAAGAGGAAGCGCGAGGCCTGACAAGCAACACAGGACTTGTCGGGATTGAATCTGACACTACGAGTCATAGACCGAAGCACCCCAAAACATGTTAACAGATCTCCGGAAAGGGTCGGAGGACTCACCCTGAGAGCAACCGAAGGGGGGCAGGTCCCCGTGATCAACCAAGAGACGGGGCTGGACCTGAAACACAAGCGTCCAGGCGGTCCTACGTATCCCATAAGGATGGGAATCAAGCCATACGTAGTTCTGGAAAGGCAGTTTAACGTCATGCAGGACGAATGCTGAACAGTTTAACGTCTTGTAGCTCGGACGTAGTGCAGTTTAGCGTCATGCGGGACGAAGCACTTGGCAGTTTAACGTCTTGCAGCGCGGACGAATGCTAAACAGTTTAACGTCTTGTAGCCTGGACGAATGCAGTTTAACGTCGTGCAGGACGTGGTGACACTCAGGCAAAGTATTGCTTGAGGAACCTAGCGTTGGTGGGAGGAGTGACACGCTCACCATCCATAGTCGCTAGGGAGTACGCGCCATTGGGATAGACCTTGTGGACAACAAAAGGTCCCTCCCACTTGGGCTCCAACTTGGGCGGCTTCCTGCCGGGGATCATCGGTGCTCTTAGGGCTAGCACTAGATCACCCTGTAGGAAGGAGCGGAGGCGAACCTTCTTATTGAAAGCTCGAGCCATCCTGCTTTGATGCCTCTCCAAGTTGTGCAAAGCGCGAAGTCTATTCTCATCCAGTGCTTCCAACTCGACTAGACGGGCTTCAGCAACTCTGTCCGGCGCTTGCTGGTCGTAGACCGCAGTGCGCAAGGACGGTAACTGGATCTCGATGGGCAGGACGGCTTCAGCTCCATACACCAGGGAATAAGGGGTCATCTGGGTGGAATTGCGAGTCGTCGTCCGATAAGCCCAGAGGGCGTTGGGGAGCTTGTCCGGCCAACTCTTCTTGTTCTGACCAACCATCTTTTGCAGAATGTTAGAGAGGGTTTTGTTAAACGCCTCGATCTGTCCATTCGCCTGCGCATGATAGCGAGATGTATGGTTCGAGCGGATGTTATACTTGGCGTACAACTTCTTCAACTCGGCTGCTCGGAAATTGGTTCCGTTATCCGTGAGGATAGCGTGAGGCACTCCAAATCGATAGATGATGTTGGAGGTCACGAAGTCAGCGATCGAACAGGATTTGACCTCTCTGAGCGGAATCGCTTCTGCCCATTTGGAGAAGAAGTCCGTGGCGGTCAGAATGAACCGGCACTGGCGAGCTGTCGCCGGCGGGTAAGGTCCCACAACGTCCAGTCCCCAGACTGCAAAGGGCCAGGAATACCTTGTGGTATGGAGAGGCTCCGGCGGCCGATGCACAAAGTTCGCGTGAACCTGGCACGCATGGCACCTCCTGGCGTACTCGATGCAGTCATGGATCATAGAGGGCCAGAAGTATCCCAACCTCCGAATCTGGTGGGACAGCTTCGGCCCAGTTTGGTGGGCGCCGCATGAACCAGCATGAACCTCTTGCATGACTCGTGGGATCTCAACTCCCTGAAGGCAACGGAGGAGAACACCATCAAATCCGCGTTTGTAGAGGATCTGCTCCAGGCCGGGACTGCTCTGGAGGACGAACTGCGATGCGCGGCGTCGAACTCGCTCGCGCTCGGCCCGATCTGACGGAAGAATGCCATGTTGGAGGTACTCAACCAAAGGCGTCCTCCAATCAGGGGCTGATCCGACTGCTATATCTGGGGTACTCGGGGCTCCGGGCATAGGGGCAACCGTGGTGAGATTACTTACCAACGGGCCGCGATCTTCTTCCGGGATAACGGGAGCGATGAGCCTGCGGCGCGTCACGCGGACGATCAGGTTGTCCTGTTCAGGTTCCGCAAGTGACGCAGCCAGGCTGGCCAAAGCATCTGCTCGACCGTTCTGCGACCGGGGAATATGGACAATTTCTGGCCGAGAAGGGAACCGAGCCATCAGAAGGAGGGTGCACTCCAACAACGGCACAAGTTCCGGCTTCCTGACAACATAGTCGCCATTGATCTGCTTAATGACCAGCTCGGAGTCCCCTTTCACACACAGATGGGGCACGTCGATCTCGAGAGCTAACTCGAGGCCGGTGATGAGGGCATGGTATTCCGCCTCATTGTTGGTACAGCCCTCTGACAACAGGAAAGAGTATGGCAGCACGGCTCGCTCCGGGGTAATGAAGACGATGCCCAAGCCCACTCTATTGAGCTTAGGATTATCGAGTCTTCTACCGGTGGGGCTCCGGGAGGCACCGTCAAAGTGCATCTGCCAGCATGGATCGGCTCGATCAACCGAGAGAATGGTCTCATCAGGAAAGCCTAGATCCAGCGGCTGATCCGCGGAGGTCGGGTGAGCGGCCAGAAAGTCTGCCAACGCTTGCCCTTTGATGGCCTTCTGAGACACATACCTGATGTCGAACTGCTGGAGAATCACAGCCCACCGCGCTAGACGGCCAGTCAACATCGGTCGGCTCAGGATATATTTCAACGGGTCTACCCGAGAAACCAACTGTACCTCATGGTGCTGCAAGTAGTGCCGTAATTTCTGTACGGCAAATACGAGCGCCAGGCAGCTCTTCTCGATGGGGGAATACCTAACCTCCGCATCGAGGAGCATGCGACTGAGGTAATAGAGGCTATTCTCTGTTCCCTCGTTGTTCTTCTGGGCGAGAAGGGCACCCAGGGACCGTTCCAGGGCGGTCACATAAAGGACCAGCGGCTTTCCGGATACGGGCGGCATCAGGACCGGAGGTCGAAGCAGGTACTGCTTGATTTCCTCGAAAGCGGTCTGACACTCTTTATCCCATACATAGGTGACACCCTTCTTCATAAGCCGAGAAAAGGGCTTACACTTGCCGGCCAGATTCGCGATGAATCGGCGTATATAGGCTAAGTGGCCTTGGAACCCTTGCAGTTCCCGGACGGTACCCGGGGGAGGCATCTGGCTAATCGCCCTGATTTTCTCTGGGTCGATCTCAATACCCCGGTATCTTACCACAAATCCAAGGAACTTTCCGGAGGTGACCCCAAAGGCACACTTCAACGGGTTCATCTTCAGGCAGCGAGACCGGAGGAAGCTGAACACTTTCTCAAGATCTTTGAGATGGTCCTGACGCTGGCGCGATTTGACAACCAAGTCGTCGACGTAGCATTCCACCAGTGTGCCGAGGATTGGCTTGAATATGCGGTGCATCGCCCGTTGGTAGGTGGCACCTGCATTCTTCAGGCCGAAGGGCATGACCCGGTAGCAAAAGGTACCTTGGGGGGCCCTGAAGGCAGTGAACTCCTCATCCTCAGGGGCCATCCGAATTTGGTTGTATCCGGAGTATCCATCCATGAAGGAGAGGGCTTGGAACCCTGCTGTGGCATCAATCAACAGCTCTGTCACTGGAAGGGGAAAATCATCCTTCGGACAGTGGCGGTTGAGATCGCGGAAGTCGATGCAGACTCTAATCTGCCCGTTCTTCTTCCTGACCGGCACAATGTTGGCCAGCCATTTGGGGTACTGAACTTCCCTCACGAAGTTGGCTTTGATAAGCTTGTCAACTTCGGCCTCAACCATGGCACCATGGGATGGGTGCATCTTCCTGGGAGGCTGCTTGAACCCGCGATGGTTCGCCGGGAGACCTAGGCGGTGGACGGCTACCTGAGGATCTAGCCCCAGCATCTCGTCATAGCCCCAAGCGAACACATCACGGTGCTGCCTGAGAAAGTCCACGTACTGCTGCCGCTCCTCAGAGGGCATGGCGGCACTAACCAACGTGGGTCTTGGATCGGCCTCGGTTCCAAGGTTCACCTGTATTAACTCATCGACCGTGGCGGGGACGCCCTCCTCAAAGGCTGGGGGTGCATCTTCCACGTCCTCTCCACTCGGGGAGGGATCATCCACGGGAGAGACTGCGTTGGAAACTGCATTGGGGCTACCAGATCCTGCTGGGCCACTGGTGCTGGCGCGGGCGGTCGCGGCCGTCTCATCAGGAGACTCGCGGACCGTCAAGACCATGGCGACGTCCAACCGGTGAATCGGGAGGACGTAAGCGTCATCCAGACTTGCCCAGGGATCGCTTGCAACAGCGACAGGCTCAACCTCACCTGCCAGGATCTGCTTATCCTTGCTCTTGTAATAGTCCGCGTCCAGATAGCGGGCTTCACATGAGGCAAAAGGAGAGGCATCTCCTTGAAGCACGCCTACTCGACCATTAAGGGAGTATTTGAGGCATTGGTGGTATGACGAGGGAACCGCCGCATGAAGGTGAAGCCATGGCCTGCCCATCAATGCGTTATACGCAGTGTCCTGAGAGACTACCATGAATTCGGTGTTGGCAACCAAGTCACCGAACTGGGTCTTCAAACGTATCTTGCCGACCGGGGTTTGCTCGGTGCGGTCGTACCCCTGGATCCTGAGGTCGGAGGGAATCAAGTCATCCTCAGACAACCCCAATCTCCGGAGCGTCCGAGTTGGAATCAGATTAATCCCGGACCCCGTGTCGACAAGACAACGCCGGACTTCAAGGCCATTGAACTGGCCAGTGACATACAGCGGACGGATGTGTCCCTGTATAGGAGGGTCCTCATCCTTACCAGAGAACGAGATAACTGCCTGACATTCGGCGTCCTCGATCGTTTCGGCGTGGAAGGCCTCTGCAGCCGCAACCTCTGTCTCGAACTGGAGGGGGCTCTTCAGGGCTTCAGCGAGTGCCTCGCGCATCTCAGATGACATGCGCAGAGCCTCAAGGATGGAGAGCCTTGCTGGGATGTCGGCCAAGTGCTTCAGGACATCATACTTTTTGGCCAAGCGCGAGCTCCTGGTTGCAGGAGATTGCTCTGCGGTTGGTGGCATGACGGGCCTTACCGGTTGGATCGGCGGCCGACTGGTACTTGGCGCATCTCGCTGTTCACTGGTCACAGTCCGGGAAATGGTCACCGTACTGGAGTCAGGAGGCCGGGATGGACTTGTGGCAGGGCGGAGCTGGTCGCGACGCGGCTGAGGCGGTTCTGCCCGGTCCCATACCACAAACAGTGGCGGAGGCGAATCCGTCATCCCCGGATGGGGAGCCTGCGTACGTTGAGCTCGATCTTGAGCCTGCCGCCTAGTCTCAGTGGCATGCACGGCCTGGCCGGAGGTACCGACGGCTGTGCCCCGGCGACTCCTGCTGCTGCGGTTCTTCCGACGGTGGCGACGACCGGGGACGCTAGGGAGGTCCACCTGGTGTTCTTCAACGTCGGGAACCGAAAAGGGATTTACCAGCTCGACGGTGTTAACCGAAGCGTACCCAATACCGTCATCGGACGAATCATCCATCACCGGGCGGATCCGAGGAGGGACCCCCATCTCCGGGGGCATGAAATCGCCGAGAGTACGGGATAGTGGCGGAACTGGCGGGGCGCGCTCTTCCTTCTTGCGCTGCCGCCGTTTGCTCCTCTTGGAGGAGGCAGACTGGGACGACGATGCCGAAGCAGCACCCGCAGGTTCTGGGGGCTCAGGCTGATTCAAGCGCGCACGGATGATTCCCTGGGCGCGAATGGTCGTCTTGCGGGCCATCCAGTTATTATACTTCTGGGACCCGCGGTCGGAGACCAGCTGCCATTCGTCCTCGTTGCCACTATCGTCATCTGATCCCACGAACACGCCCGCTACCTGTGCTGGAGCTGGGCCCAACCTGATTACATTGTTGTTAATCTGGTCTTGGAGCCAGTCCTTGAACACATAGCACCGCTGGATGGTGTGCCCCAGGGCCCGATGGTAGGGGCAGTAGCGGGGGTTATCCGTGAGATGTGCCTCCTCTGGCCTCCAGCACTCAGGCAATCGCACAATCCTCTGCTCCAGGGCGCTCCGGAAATAACCGGGGACCTGATCCTCATGGAATGAGTACGTCAGGTGTCGCGGGCCCCTGGGAGCGCGGTCTTGACGAGGGGCCGGAGGGGCCTGCCGAGGAGGTGGACCCTGATTATCTCGCCGGGGTTGCGGCGGTACATTACGCGGAGGGGCCGGCCGGTTCTGAGGCTGCCGTTGCTGGGCCGAGAACTGAGCCCGTGGAGGCGGATTCCTGTGAGGCTGCGGAGCTGGCCTCACCGGCAGCAGCTCCAACGGCCTGGGAGCCTCTATCTGGGCCACAGCAGCGGGCTCAGCCCTGCTGGCTCTCCTTGCAGGAATCATAGGAGGCAGCGGGTGTGCCTGGCTGGCCTGTTGCAGGGCTTCCTCAAGACGTTGAGCTTTGTCTGAGAAGTCCCTGAACCCTCCGGGGTAATTCTGAGTAATCAGGGAAGGGACCAGCTCGGTCTTGACGTTCCCGACGCACATTGTCAGCAACTGCTCCTGAGTCAATGGCATGTCAAGGGAATACGTGAGACCCTTCCATCGGGCGACGAAGTCCGCGACTCGCTCATCAGGCCTCTGCTTGCACTTGAAGAGGTCTGCGATACTCGTCTTCCGGGTCGTGGAACTGAACTGGTAGAGGAACTGTCTACGGAGGTCCTCCCAGCTGGTTACCGACCCGACGGGGAGCTGGCTGTACCAGACAAATGCTGGCCCTTCCAGTGTCTGGACAAAGCAGCGAAGCTTAGCGGCCTCTTGCTGCGCCGGAGTCCCCAACATAGGCCCGCACCTCGAGTTGAAATGGGCCAAATGTTGTGGCGGATCTCCGGTCCCGTTGAAGGGGGCGAAAGTGGGATTCCCGAATCCCGGAGGCGCCGGCATGTCATCCACCCATGCTGGGTATGGCTTGCCGTCCGGTGGGATCGCCACCTGCCGAGTCTCCAAGGCTTCCAAGCGGGCAATGAGTGCCGCCATCGGATCGTCCGGACATGGGTTCCAGTCCTGGCGAGGATCTCTAACCACGAGCGCATTGCATGGCCCTTCAATCGGGTCGTCGACCGGATCGTCGAACTCGGCAGCTCGTGGGATGGCTGGCGGAGCGGCCCTTGGGGCAGCGGGAGGAATCCGAGCGGGATCTCCCGGGTAGTCGCGCCGCTCGGGAGGGTGTGGCGAAACATACCGCGCCCTCTTGCCGTAGGCAATGGCCTCTCTCCTGTCGGCGAACACGGCGTAATCACGGTTGCCCGGGAGAGTCTCATCGAGGGGTGGTTGTTCCGGTCCCTGCTGCCCTGGCCTGGGATCACCGTAGTCAGGCCGCCGTTCTGCAGCGCGCTCGGCGAGGAGCTGGTCAACCAGCCTCTTCTGTTCGGCGAGCTGCTGACGTAGCGTAGCCTTCTCGGGATCCTCCTCTGCCTTCCGCATGGAGGCAGATGGGTCGGCGGGCCTTATAGCCTCGCTGTGCTCTTTTCCTTTGCTGACGTTTCGGCTCAACGTCAGTGCTTCAGTGGGTGCGGGGAGCCCCAGGAGGTTCCTCTGATGACGAGTAACTCTCACTGATGGGTCTGACGACGGCTTGTCTTCGGGGGGGAAGCCCCCGTCGAGAAGTTCCAAGTCGTTCCCCTCTCCCGACAGGTCAGCCATATTGACTGTTCCTGTCCCTGGGGATATACCCTCAGGGCCACCCAGCGAATCGGGCTGTCGGCGGATCACACTGAAGCGTAGGGCAGCGTACTGCCCCCATCCACGGATATACACGTGGGGAGTGGCTTCCTCGATAACTTTGCGGAGTACTTGAAAGCACTCAACGCATCGTTGTTGGAGGGCCTCGTGGTGCCCAAATGACCCGGGGTGCCGAACCGCGGGGAGCATGGCCAGGTCAATTTGACGGCACTGCTCACCAATATCCTCCAGGTGTAGTTGACTCCCGGGGTATGGCATTTGTAGGCAGTGAAGACGGGAGTGAGTCTCCCGGAGAGTTCGGCGGAAGCACTCGAACTCATCCGGGGTGAGCGATTCGGGTGCATCAAAGCCCGGTCCTGCGACTGGCCAAAACTTCTCAGGGAAGTGGCCCTCTGCAAGGACGGTCCAGAAGCTCCACGACTCAAACTCGGGACCCAGATCTCCTCGGTCCTCTTCCATGGCTGGGAACGGACGGGGAACTGGTAGTGGTGCCGAGGCGGGCCGTCGGGCCGACGGGCTGGCCGGCGGTGAATACGGCGAGCAGGCCGATTGGCCTCCATATCCCGGGCCTCCCCCTGAGGGTGGCGGTGCCCCAGCTACCACATCACGATAGGACGGGCCGGCGAGCGAACATCCTGCCGTAGCATCGGTGCTCGCCGAGGGCGCACCAGATCGTGGTTCGACCGTCGGTCCCCAGAAAAAGTCTCCGGCTTCTCTGATCGAGACGGAAGGCACTTCCGGAGGGGCCGGTACCAACCGCAAGTTTGATCCTTGGGGGTCTACCAGGCCCTCGTTACTCCGGATATACCTTCGGAGAGACGCGGGGATCACATCGATCTCGCTCTCGGGGAGCACGAGGCTGACGTGCCGCATTCCTACCCCTGCCCTTGACTGGCGGGATTGGGGAAGGGGCTCTGTCGCCGAATCGTACTCTGCCTCTGAGTCAGAGAAGCAAACCGGTCGGATCTCTGTCCGGAACTCCGCAACATTCTTCCCTCGGCGTCGACGCCTTGCCTTCCTGCCCCTGGGTGGTTCTTCGGGGCAGGGCTGATCTCTGTCCTGGCGTCCTCCGGCCGCACTGGTGCTGGGGCCGAGAGGACTGGGAACCAAGGTGCGAGGGGCACCGGGACAGATATCAAAGGGGACGCGGGGAGAGATGATCCCGGGCAGGACTCCGGGCCGGGATCGGGAGGTGGGATGACCCATGCCTCCTGGATCGGCCACACAGAGTAGATCCTGCCGGTGAATAGCGCTACCGCGAGGTGGTCCGCGGTGGCTACTGCCAGTGCCAGCAACCGGGAGAGTCAACCCAACCTGCCTTTGGGGCGGTCGGGGCCTCGATCCGGGTCGGGCATAGGAGTTCCCCCGCTCAGGATGCACAGAGGCCTGGCGACTGTAGCCAGCAGTGGCTTGGGCCAATGCGGCCGCTGTTGCTAGAGCCCCAAGGTGGGCATCCTCTTCCGCTCGTGCCCGACGTTGGCGTCGAGACAGACGAGCCGGGATGAGCGGCGCGGGCAGGTGGAGAGCCTGTTCCTCGACTTGAGGGGCCTGGCGGCGATGTCGCCGTGGCCTGGCGGGAGCCCTTATCGTGGATCCCTGGAGCGGACCTCGGATAGGGTGATCCTGGGCATCTTCCACTTCATCCGCATAGGGAAGGGAACTGTCAGAGCGCTCCGGGGATAAACTCCCGAAGCGATTGGACGTTGAGGTAGGCAGTGGTGCCTCCCTGCGCGGCCCTCGGGGGCGGCGGTGGTGGCGAGGCGCAGCCTCCTCAAGGTCTAGGCGAGCCATGTCCCTAGTGGGGATGACTCCCTCTTCCTCGTATCTCCGCACCAGGGTGTTGATCACCCTTCTCTGGATGACCTCCAAGGGGGAGAGAGGGCGTGGTCGTCCCGCAATTGCGGCTGCTGGGACGGCTGTGGAACGGGCGGGACCGCGCGGAGTAGCCGCGTCGGTGTTTCCCCTGTCCCTGCGCCAGTGGGCGGGTGGCGTTCGGGCACTAGATCGGGCGACCTGATTTCTGAAAGCAGGGAGAATGACCCATTAATACTGACAGGAAAAAGGAATCGACAACCAACCATTAGCGCCACGACGCCTTCCGTGGGGGGAACCCAGGCCCTCGACGTTGCGAGACGGAGTGCCCGATGTCCCTTCCCCAGCCCCTGGCGGGTAAGACTGAATGCTTGGCCGGGCAACACGCCGGTCTTCCAACACCTCTGAAAGCCATCGGTCTTCGTATCGAGGAGAAGAGATTCACGTCGGGTTCACCATTTTTCTGTTTCGGTGCGGATGTGCGTCGGGTTACGCTGTTCCGCCAGGACGCGTTCGCGCGTGCACCCGTCAACCCGAGGGGATGGGCGCGCGGCTTGTGGTCCCGCAGTCCCGCTTTCCAAGGGCGGGCGGCATCCGTCCCTTATTCAGGGGCGTCTGCTCCTTGATCGAAACCGGGATGATGGGATGTCGGCTTCTCCTTCCTTGGACGTCTCCTCGGAACTTGTCGCCTAATCCGGGTCTCCCTCATAGACTTAAGAATGTTCGTGAATCTCGTTCCCGGCGCCATATCTTCATGGACACCGGTTAATTACGCTGCTTCCGCCCGGACGTTCCAAGGAGTCTGGGCGGGGCAGCAACCTGCGGTGAGAAGGCCGGGTGGCTCTGGGTGCTGGGGGCGTGTTGTAACACTGCGGCTCTGCACGTCTGTCTTCCGTCCCTAATAGGGCTTCTCGAAGGCACGATGGCCTGAGGCATCCCGTACTAGGTGCGGGGAACTGTGTCACCTGAGGTTTTCCTCAGCTTCCCGTGTTTAACACGGGGTATGCCGCGAGTTTAACGTCCAGCGGGGACGGCATCGGACCGATCAACACGAAAAGTGGATCAGATGACAGAACCCCTTGCGGGGAACCTCCGACGCTGGGGCCAGCACATGGGCGGCTTCCCAAGTAACGTGGAGTGAAGTGAAGTGGCATGACCCCACCGGGATGTGGCGGCCCGGGTAAGGATCAGGGTGGATGATGGAGTAAAGAGCTTGGACCCCAGAGGGGCTTCCTACGTACCGCGCGTTAACACGGATCAAAGTCAACGTAGTTCGGGCATACAGTTTAACGTCATGCTGGACGTCGGCAAGCCGACTCACGAAGAGGTCGAGGCCGCCGGGCGGAGGATTGAACCGAACCACCTCGCACGGAGGGGGATGGAACGGCCGGGTGGATCACAGTTTCACGTCATGCTGGACGATAAAAGGGGAAATGGAAAAGGGGGGCTGTGGGGAGGCACCGTGGAGATACACACGGGCGGTCTCCCACAGGGGCGGATTCATAGGTGAATCAACGCAAGCGTGAACCCTGGAGGGGTCCACTGATGGACGAACCGACGTAAATACGACCGGGACGACCAGGTGGTGGGCTTGGACCTCAGGGAGGCTTCCTACGTACCCTGTATAGAAGACAGGGATCAAAGTCCACGTAGTTCATTCTGTCAGGACTTACGCACTTGGGGCAGCCCGGATACTGCAAAACTCAGTTGGAAGGGACTTGGACCGAAAGCAAAAGACACCTCGATCCCAGTCAGACCCTCTACTGGCTTCGGCAGTGGGGAGGTGCAATGGAGATACACATGTGCAGCCTCCCACGAGAAACTAGGGGTTTGTAATACCCTGCCCCCGTAGGGAAAAGCCACTCCCATTAAATCGTCCCAAAAGGGGGACAATCCCGACATCCCTGCAGAGACGAGCGGGTGGGGGCCACGTCCAAACCGGGGGAGACCCTGCGTGCGGAGCACGGGATCAGGTTGCGGACGGTTTAGCGTCTTGCCAGACGAAGTACAGTTTAACGTCATGTGTTGAGGACGAGGCACTTGGCAGTTTAACGTCTTGCAGCACGGACGATGGGGGCTAGGCAGTTTAACGTCGTGCAGCTTGGACGGGTGTGCAGTTTAACGTCATGCTGGGCATAGGTTGCCGGACGAAGCACTTGGCAGTTTAACGTCTTGCAGCGCGGACGATGTACAGTTTAACGTCGTGCAGGACGTATATGCAGTTTAACGTCATGCTGGACGAGTATGCAGTTTAACGTCATGCTGGACATATATGCAGTTTAACGTCATGCTGGACATATATGCAGTTTAACGTCATGCTGGACATAGGTGCGTGTCACTTCGCGCAAGCCTGGAGGGCCGCACGGGAAGACAACGCACGGTGCGGGCACCCGGGATGAGAATCATCGGGTGCCACACAGGCGGGTAACCTTAGGAGGTCAACGGGGACGACCCTGGCAGATTGCGCGCAAAAAGGAAGCTTTGCGCGCAATAATGCGGGCCGGCGCGCAATCGGGGCGGCTGGCGCGCAATTGGGCCAGCGCCTTGCGCGCGGATGCTTGAGATTGCTCACACCGGGCTTCGGATAGCGCGCGGGGGCAACGGCTCATTCTTTAACGAATGGCCACTTGAAAGAAGGGGGGTGCGCGCAATCAGGCCGGATTGCGCGCACCCCGGGGGCAATTGCGCGCAAGCGGGTTCTTTTGCGCGCAAAGGCCTTAGGGTGAGTTTTTATTCAAATGAAAGGAGCCAGCGGGGATTGCGCGCGAAGGCGGACCCCGAGGCTTTCTTGCGCGAAAGAAAGGAGGTTACCTGAAGTTCGTCATTGCACGCGGAAGGGGTTGAATTGCGCGCACGGGAGACGTTTCGACTTCCAGCAACCTCTGAAACGTTGGGGGTCGCCTTGTATTTATAGGCAACCCCGGGCGCGGAATCCAGGGTGCGAGCGCGAAATTCTTCTCGCGGGCGCGGAATCGGGCGCGGCGCGTAAGGGAGTCGCGCGGACCCGCGGCGCGCAGAATTGCGCGCCGAGCCGGCGCATTGCGCGCATCCCGGGGGTTTTCCGCGCGGGACATCACCTTTGCGCGCGTGCCTCTGAAATTCCGCGCAAGGCCTCCGGGCCCTCCGAAACATCCTTCCGACTCCAAATATGACCTCGCTTTCCGCATCCGGAGCTTCGTTTGGGAGCAACGGACTTTTCCGGCGTCTACAGTTTTATATAAATACCATTAATAAATTTTTCATTTAATAAATATTAATTTACCTATCCCATGATATTAATATATCGTATTGTCATTTTATAAGGTACCAAAATAGTATTTTACATTTCATAGAGGGGTTTACTATTATATCGGTCATATAAATATTCCAAACAATCATATTTCTATTCCAACTATTAGGTTATAATGGCCAGATTACTATTTAAAAATTCATATTAATAACTATCATATGGTTTACATTGCATCCTAATGATAAGTGTTATTCGATTCATTATTCATTCAGTTACATTATAACAAATATTTATAAATTATTTAATCTTCAAAATGAATATTCTATTATTGACATTGTGTTTTATATCTATATATTTTCTATTGATTGACTTCATTATTGGGGATCGAGCAGATCCAAATAACCCTATTCGTATTCTCTATTTTATTTATTATTTGTAAAAAATTAAATTTCATTACTATATGTTTTTTACTAATGAATGAATCATCATTTTTGAGAATAAATTTATATTTGTTTCATTACCATTTTTTGTGCATTATACAAGAAGATATAATTATAAGGGAATTTCTATTGATAAAATTTTGGGGTTTTCCATTCATTCCCCATAAAAAATTTCCCACCTGAAATTTCCTTTTTATATTCTAATTTAAAAATAGGCTACGTAACATTTTCATAATCACTTTCTCAGGTTCACATTCCCTTATTCATATTAATTTTTATTTTACAGTACTTTGAATGTGTGAGTAGTCATATTGTATATAAATTTGTATTTATGATCCATGATTTTCTCCAGTATTTCCTCAAAAGAAAGATAATTTTTTATCTGAACTACTCTTTAGGTCATTAAATGTGACAGATCTTGCATTTTCTTTTTCATGATGGATTCATGGAATACAACATGTATGTGAGACATGGTTGGTGTAAGTCCTAGTCGATAGGCAATAGCTCTGGAAAGATCAAGGATCTGAAGTAGTTGATATATCTATGACATTAAATTCCCATCTTACAAATACCAGGACTATATTCCATGGGGATATGTCGTGGAACAATTTTTATCCAACTATATTGCACATGTTCCATCAAAAAGTATCGACATAATTATTATATTTACTTTAGGAAACCCTTATATTCTACTAAAAGGTATTTATCTTTAATACCATTTCCTCAACCAGTATAGTTTTCAACATATTATATTATCCACAATCATGCCAACATGAAGGAATTCATCATATTTTCCAATAATATGATTCAGACAGATCTATATAGATTCTAGGGTAAAAACAATCGTTGTAACCTAATTTCACTAGAGAAATATGTCAGTCCCATCAGTACCTAACATCCATAAAAAATTCTCTCAATATTTCTTCCATTATTGGAATAGTCCACTATTTCTAGACATTAGTTTATGATTTATATGACATAGTAATGTTCAGGATAATATTAAGATTATTTTAGAGAATCTTCTTGATCATGGAGGTAAATGTCAAATAATGATCGGATAAAATTGATAATGGTTCTCCCTAAATCCTCCCAACATCTCTATTTTTATATATTTTTATTGATTTAGATACAATTCCATGATAATTTTGATTAAGTTAGAATTCATTTCCGGATTTTAAATAATAAGATATATTTCTTCACTACCACAAGATTTCTTATGAATTCTAGTGAAAAATCACATGGTGATGTTGTCCCATTTCAATGTTGGTATGGTAAATGTTTTCATAATCCCCTTATATTTTTTCAATAATGCTACACATGTTGAAGTACTCTGTAATGTGATGTAAATTTTGAATTTTCCTTCTTTATTTTGTTCAAAAAATATTACTCTCAAATCATTTGATTTATTTTAGTTCTCCTAGGGTTGATGGGGAAAGATGATCCATGTTTAGCATCCAAACGATCAATATTTTTCATTTGATTTTATTATACCTATAATTTTAAATATAATTTTATGAATCCTTCATCAACAATCTATAACTCTTGTGTTTTCTCATATATAATATCATCCACCTTATTTTTAATTTCCACATCAAACCTTTTAGAATCATTTGTCTTCATTGAAAGATATGGTTGAAAAATAATCTATGAATTGATTAATGATGTTCATTCCTTTTTGATTTCTAGGTATGTTTATTACATGTCTATGAATATTTTTTCCATATCAATTAAAATCAATGAAAATTTGGATTAACCTTTCTACATTTAGTATCTTCAACTTAATTTTCCATAATAGAATGGTAATGGATTGATTAGTCATAAACCATGATCATCTCTAACCATCATTGACGGAGAATATTAACCAAATCCTATGTGAATTTATTATTCAGTATCCTTTGATATTTATATATCTCAAAATTCTCACCAAATATATAATGGACTCATATTTTCAATGTTAAGATCCTAACATCCAACCCAATATTATTCCTGGAATTTTTTTTCTTGTAAACATTTACCTTGTTTGATGATTAAGTTATCTCATTAACATTTTTCGTTAGTATATATCATAATCCCTTATTTCCATAATCATTTTATACCATGAAATGTTTCCCACTCATTTATAATTTATATAACGGTGCAATGATATTTCTAATTTTCAAATATTTCAAGTAGCATTCACATACACATGTTGGTAAAAACGGTACTCCCTTAACATTAATCCAGGTTTATGGGTTTTAAAATCCTAACAACTTCATCAAAAATTGGTGGGAATACCAAGATAGAACAAAAAAAATATATATCTCAATCATAGATTATGCCATGGTACAATCCTCATTATCCATTTTCTATAAAGGGTCTATAAATATTCATTTTCTGTTGATAAATCTCCCACTGAATGATACTTTCACCATTTAGAACACATATTTACTGTACTTTTCATATATTTAATCCCTTTCAAAATTATCTAAAACAACATTAAAATTCTCTTAATTCTTATTTTTTCTATCAGATTATATTCGAATATAATCTATAAATACTACCAAACCATTTTCATAGTATTTTCTAAATACTATATTCATCAAAAATGTGGGGGATGAAGGGAACATGTTGCTATTTCATTCAATTTGATGATTATGAATCTTTCTCTTTCACGGCTATTGATCATCAATGGATTCATTCAAAACATATTGGAAGAGATCATTAATTTCATTGTATAATGGTAATGGGGCGTGTTCTTTCCCTCATCAAGCTATATATTTTTTAGAGGAACTTGCTGGACCGTCTATCACATCCTAAGAAAAATAATAAATGTGCTCAATCATTCAGTTGATGGATCAATTATAGTGGAGAGGGATCCATATAAATTTATAAAATATTGGATATCTAAATGTATTCAGTGTTTGGATATTCTTAATATGAGTAAGGGATGAAACTATGTCTCTACACAGATATGAAGAGACGAATACTGCATTTTTGTGGCTTTCATGATGCAGGCTTATCCCAATTGGTATGGTCTATTTTCATGAGGTTGTGGAAAAACAAGAAGACCATGATACTATTATGAAAATTTATAATCTCAGTATAAATCATGGATTATATAGGCTCTCATATTGGTATTCAATTTTCATCCCTTTTAAGTAGTAATAGTCCATGGAAGGGGTTTGGACAGGGCTTCATGGACTTCCATGGTTCTACTAGCACTGAAAAATATTAAATGATATATCTTTTTCAATTGGTTAACTATTGAAAATTGAGCATAGAACCATTAATGGGGAACTTGGTATATATGAAAGGGTTATCATAAAAATAAATATGGAGAAACTACATCCTAAGTTCCAATATCTGGCTACAAATGAACAAAAACTGGAGAACAATTTATAATTTGAGAATTAACCTATACATTTGATCATTTCAAGATGGAAGGACATATTGTTATGAACTATCATGTGCTAAAAAATTGGATCATATTTCTCCTACTACCATGAAATGGAGGGCAGTCTCAAGATAAAAAATACCAGCATAGTGGAATTTGGAGAAATAGCTTTTTAGATCCAATGAATGAAGGAAAAATTAACAAGCATGAGAAGGCCAAATAATCCCGGGAACAACATGTGGACGAATAAAAATTGAAAAATTGAAATGTGTAGCCTCAATAAAATAAAATAGTAAATTCTGAGTAGTAAAATCAATCAGAGGAACACACATAAATTTTTTTGGATCACTCACTAGATTTTTTTCAGTTTCAATTGGAATGAAAGATGAATAATTTATAAAATATCATTTTTCATATAATACAAATTGATATATTGTGTGTACTCAACCTACTGAAGAGTATATAATTCCAGATGATGGTTGTGAACCTGATGAAAATGAGCTGGCATTAGAAAATATTCTAATTCAAGACAATACTTTATAGAATAATGGAAATGATGGGTCCAAAACCAATACTTATATACAAACCCGGGATGATCAAAAGGGATCAAAATTTTCTTTCTCTACCTGAGTGTTAGGTACTTCCAGTTTGTCAAAATTATTAGGGAGGAAAGAAAAAGGGGAATTTCTTCCAAACGAAAATCAAAATGAGGATACACATAGAGATCTATAAGGAAATTCCCAATACTGACACTGAAGATTCCATCAGGTTCTTTATAGGTAGTTGTAAACATAACATCATTGGAATCTATGTGAAAAAAATTATGTCATAAACTATGGGAACCCTTTTTATTAGTGGAGGATTCTCATTTTTGGGTGTTAATAATGATGCCCCAAATAATTATTAGGTTTTTCTTCTAGTTTAATTAAGTGTTGAAAACCAAATTATTATCAATGAAGATAACCAAATTCTTACAAGAAGCTTCGTGGAATCTGTTTAGAAAA
The DNA here is from genome assembly GCA_963277665.1 of Viscum album. Lineage (NCBI taxonomy): Eukaryota > Viridiplantae > Streptophyta > Magnoliopsida > Santalales > Viscaceae > Viscum > Viscum album. Next base: position 1,082,015,501 of record OY728138.1, read on the forward strand.
TGTTTTGAATGATAATTTATTAATACAATAACTATATTGATATAAATTTGTTATAGGTTCAAATAATTATGTTTTCTAGTAAAATCAAAGATCTATGGATCATTGTTGGGGACATAAACTCTTTCTATCACGAGGATAAGAATATTGGTATTGTTAACAACATTATATCTAACAATGAATGCAATGATTGTATTGAGGGGGCATGTTGGTCTGATGTCATCCTCATTAGAGAAAATTTTACATGGTACATGAGACTTATTAATGGAATGGGGACTACAAGAATTGATATGGTTTCTGTTAATGGATACTTTCTTAGTGTATGGAAGTCTATACCATGTGTTTCTATAGTCAAAAAAACTATGACCATCACCCCATCCTGGTTATTATTCTTAAAAAAGAATGAAAGCAGCCAACCCTTTTTGGATTTAACTATTTAGGGGATACTCTCCTAGAACGCTCTAAGCTTGTTCATGATACATGGATATTGTTTTATTGTATTGTTAATCCCATGATCAATATGTTCACATTTAAAATGATTAAACTAAATCTCAATGAATGGAGAAAAGAAAAGTGGATCTCAATGGATATTGAAATTTATTACATGGAATGGTTTCTATATGACATAAAAGAGACTATTTCTTAAATGAACATTTCTGTAGATATGAAGTAAAGATATACAATATCATCCAAGATTAAGATCCTCATTAATCTCATATATATCATCATGAAGGTCATATTCCAATCATAGTGGATCTCATATGGGGACAGAAATAGTAAAATATTTAATTCTCTATAATGGGATCATTAAAAAAATATGCCCCTTTATTTAATAAAGGATGGAGATTGTAACACCCCGAGCTTCCACGATACGCTTCTCATTCAATAATGCAATAGCTTGCATTGTACGCAACTTCGAGTTCTAAAACACAGAGACTAATCAAAGTAGCTGTTATGAATAGTAATAACCACTTTTTAAAATTATAGAAATTTTATATTTCAAAATGGACTTCATTTTTGGATTCGGAATATCGAAATTAGCCTATGTTGAATTTTTGGTATTTTTCTGAGAACTTCTAATTTTTTATGAATAGTGAAAAATACTTTAAAACAAATTTTTTAATCAAAATAATTTATTGTGATAAATTATACTATTTAGTGGTTTTAAGGTATAATTAGAATATATTTTTACCATTTTATCCAACGGTGGTCATTAGAATTAATTTAACATTGAAATTGGACATAAACAATTGCCAATGTTTTGATATAAATTGTTTCTTAAAAACACGCTATTTGTCGTAACAGCGGGAATTAATTATAAAATTAATTAATGAAACTTATATGTTTGGAATTTTGTAAAATAGTCATAATTTTTGAATTCAGAATATCAATTATAGCTTAGGGTGAAATTTTGGCCTTGTTCTGAAAAACTTCAATTTTTGATGAATAGTGAAACCACTAAGTGGTAGTTAAATAACTGATTTTTCGTTTAAATGAAATATTACCACTTCTGTGATTTGATTTTCAAAAATCCGACATACATGGTTGTCATTAAGAAGTAAAATGTGGTTCAATGAGATTAAAATAATTTTTTGGTGAATAGTAACTTTTAAGTTCTTAATCGTGATTAGAGGTAATTAGTGTAGTTTAAGGTACAAATAATGTTTTAATAATATGAGATGAGAATTAAACTTTTCCTACTCCTATTGGATGAGTCATGGCCGACCAAGACAACCCATGGGTCAACTTGGGGATCCCATGGAGCCACTTTAGTTGGAAAATGACATTAATATATATTTATTTAATGTTAAAATTAAATTGACACAAACATGAGTTATTTTACTAAAACAGTTTTTATGTGGGGTTACACAAGTCCAAATTTTGACTATAAATATTCATTAGAAAGATAAAAAGATTTACTACATCATAGTATTTTTTTTATAATTTTTAGACATTAAATAAATTAAATTATTTATGACATTATTGTGATGCATCGATGACCTCATTATTTAACGATTTAAATAAAATGAGAAGATAATGAAACATCCAAGGCCTAAACTTGTCCAAAGCCTATTGGATGATGATATTTCTAAACCTTATCACCTTAGCCTCGAATTATATAAGTGTGGGACCTTTAGAATCCGAAAATCATTGTGAAATAATGTAACATTTCAATCCTTCCAAAAGTGCCCCTCCTCTCCACTTATAAAAGGCCCCCACCTCTCCCACCTCATTTACACTTTCAAGCCATTTGGCTCGGACAACCTCTACCCAAATACTCTCCCAACTTCCCCCTATTACTCCTAGAAGCCTCAATTTTGTCAGAACTCTACTCAAGGAAGCCTTTGGCTCAAATCAAAAAGAGTTACTCGATTTTGAGGTAATGTCTTCTCTAATGTTGTTTTGTTTTTTTTTTCTTCTCCAACCCCCTAAAATCTTTTTATTCATTACTTTTATAACAAAACCAGTATCCTCAATATACTAGGATGTTGTTATAAGAAGGATTCAAGCTACACTTACACACACCTACATCTAATGGTTAAAGAACATACGGTTTCTGTGGATGGAGAATTTCTGCCTCACGAAACGATGATTGTTCAACACTCATATAACACCTTCAAAGGTGGCCATTAAGATGTCACTATTTTTATATATGATATATAATATGTTTATGTTTTACTTATGATTCTGTATTTCTCATTTATGGCATACTTTATGACTTCCATTATGGGTAAAACGCGATAATTTCATTTTAGGAAGTGCGGACTACCGCCCCCTCAAAGTGATTTGAATCGTTAATGCCATATGTGGGATGTATAAAGGATGGAGTAAATGGTATTATACACTATATTATACTGGAATTATATTATAAATTTATATCATTATTATTTCATTCCATTAAATATGAAATTGAAATGAAAGTAGCGTTCATGCGTACGTACAGCTTACCGTCTCCATGAACGGTGCATTTCATTTCTTACCTCTAAATGTTACGTAATATTATAAATGAATGTATATACTGGATATAAAAGATATATATGACATCTAAATCACGAATATAATTATGGATATAATGGATATTCTACCACATGAACAACATGTAATTATAAGAAGTTTATTGTTGACTCAAGTTACCAAAGATCGACAAAATGACCGTTATTAACTTAAATAATTACATAATGTTCATAACATTGTAATAAGTGGTATAAAAAGGATAATGAAATTGAAAATGGTTCTTAATAAGGTAGATATTAACTCTATTTTATTATTCAGGAGGTTAAAGAATGGTTGAGTCAAGTCGGACACAATGTAAGGGAACTTCTTAACCCAATTTCTATTCTTTGGGTTAATCTCCTACTTTCAAATTATGTCATGATGTTATTATGTCCTATTTTGTATTTTTACTTTCTTTATGTGTACCTATAGTGAATACACATAATAGATCTATTTTATTTTAAAAATGATCTTTGTAAGGACTTCGTCTCAATCTCCTTTCATTGAGGCATATTTCGTTTTATACACAACTTTATTTTATACGGTGTATAAACCCCTTTGACTTTTACGTTTATTCAAAAGGAATCTTTTTTATACGAAGCGTTTTTCTAAACAACAAAAGGGAATGTTTTTCATTCCGTACATATGTGCGACAACGACTTCTCCGCCGCCATGACCATTATTTGAGTTTCGGCTTTCTCTATAAGCCATCATTTTTTTAATGAAAAATAAATACAAAGTTTTTACTTTCTTTTATTTTGGTATTGAAAATGGTTTTGAAAGCATTTTTATTAAATCAATATGTTTTATTGATATCTTGTGATTGGAATGTGGAAATTTTATGTTTCCTTTATGCCTGTTTTATGTGATACGATTATGTTATGTTTTATGATATGTTTAAACCTATTCATATGAGGAATGTATTGGACTTAATAAGTGACGGGTGGAGCCCGATATAGCTCCTCGATGCATCGGTAGGTCTCATGAGACAACTAGACGTGGAATTGGCCGAGGCCCTTTCCCAATTTGATTTATGGTTTAGGACGAGGCCTTAATCATTTTAGACATCTTGGTCGAGGCCTTGACAAAATGTTTTAGAATGTCTGGCATTATACATTCCCTCATTATGAAAGTGGTTATTGATATTGCATGTGATTATTCGACCAGTAGAATATCCATGTGAAGAAGTGAATGGCATTATCTCATTTTACTTTTTCCATATTATGTTGAAGTTCATGTTTAAAAGGCTTTTGTTTTAGTTATACAATGCCTTAAATGTTTATGTTTATTGATGAAAGCTTCCGCTATATTGTTATCCTTACTGAGCATCTGAGCTCACCCCTTTCAATGTTTTAACATTTTCTAGGATGTGAAGAAGTATTTTATGAATGACCTGCAGGGATAGTCAGAAGAGGATATGAGTGTGGACTAGGGAGACCATGTTATTGTAGTTTTCATTTTTATGATGTAATGTAATGTTTATGAATGTATCTAGTGTTTCCAAGGCTACTAAACTAATCGGTCTTTCGAGACTTGATCTTTGTGATCATGCCAATGTTACGAAGTAATGCACCGACTCTGGGTAGCTGGGGTCGGGGCGTTACATTTGGTATCAGAGGCAGTTTAGTACTAACCTTGGAAGCTAGATTTAGATAAACTCTGATTAGAGCACATAGCCCGAAGATTGACTTTGAGGATTAGTATAGAAGAACATCCTAGAATTTTGGTATTGTAGAGATGTTGTGAGTTTTCCGAGCAATACATCCCTGTCTGGATACGAGAAGGTAGAGGCGGCTCTGGCACAGATGTACCTAGGGGTAAAACCCGAAAACACCGCTTTGAGCTAGACTCGAACGGGAACTGGTGCACGACAACGGGCCTTGCTGCACTCTTGGTTACGACACTCCCGGGGGATATGCTTAGGATAATTATCATTTTATTTACAAACCACTATGAAGGGTTATGAGTACATACTTACTCAAAGAAAACATTTCTTTTTATGATTATGGATTATATCCATAAATAGTTCAATTTATGTAAAGTGTTTAACAAGTATGGAATTATGTATTTTGATTCATAAACTAATCTAGTTTATGCCATTGTTTAGAAATGGCGCCTAGTGGAAGGAATGGAAACCGTATCAATGCACGAACTCCATATAGGGATTTCCCTCCTAATCAAGATAATTATTGTGGATCTGGAGATACAATTGGTGCTGATCAACTTATTACCATACTGGGACAACTCACTCAGGTTATGAATAATAACCTTACTCGTATGGAGCATCCTGATCCGCAACGTGGAGGATCAATGTTAGACCGCTTCATGAGGCAACAACCACAAAACTTCAATGGGGGTACAAATTCTTTAGTAGCTGAGCAATGGATAAACTCCTTAGAGAAAATATTCCATGCCTTGGGGAGTAGCGAAAGGGAGAAGGTTGTCATGGCAGTTTACCGCCTCACTGGAGATGCCGATCAGTGGTGGTCGCTGATTCAAAACACAAAGGAAGATGACGTCGTATCGAATATGGAATGGAGGGAGTTCAAAGAGCTTTTCTTAGAAAAATACTTTCCTCGTGACCATCGAGCAGATATGGAAAGGCAATTTCTGAGTCTGAGGCAGAAGGAGGATGAGAATGTCGCAAAGTATGAGGCTAACTTTACAAGGTTAGCGAGGAATGCTTCCGATTATATACGTAATCCAAGGATTAAGATTGATCGTTTCTTTGATGGGTTAAAACCATTTCTCTGTCGAGCTTTAGTATCACAATCCTTCTCATCATACGAAGATATTGTCTCGTGTGCTATCAAGACAGAAAAGGAATTCTCTAAGTCTTTTGACAACAAAGTAAAGCAAGAGAAGAAGAGAACGGTGGAACAAGAGACAGATAAAGGGAAAAAGGGAATGAAGGATTTTCCATTATGTGATAATTGTGGGAAGAATCACCCTGGTACATGCCTAAAAGGAATGGGAGTTTGTTATAAATGTGGAGAAAAGGGTCACCAGGCTCGTGATTGCAAGGGAAAGAAAGAGGCTTTCAAATTTGAATGCTACAATTGTAGGGAAATGGGGCATTATGAAAAGGAATGTCCTAAGCGTCAAGGAAAATTACCTCAGAAAAGGTCAAGGGATCAAGGCCAATCTTATGCTGTGACTACTGTTGAAGCGGAATAATTAATGTATTGGTGCTTTTGGACTCAAGGATTATATTCTGGTTATAAGAATAATGTGATATATATAAATATTGTACTGCAGTACTTTTTTATTAAGGTAATATGATTAAGGTAATCATATTTTTAGTATGTGACAATAAGAGAATATTTTCTTTGTTTGGGGAATCTGATGTTACAATTGATTTTGGAATTTAGAGACCTTTTAGAGAAAGTCTGGACAAAGGTATTTTGGATAACTATAAAGGTTTGGATGGAATAAGTTGATCTTTGGATAGTATTGTTTAAGGTAAAAACATTTCAGAAGATTATTTTTGGAATATTATAATACTATAGTTTTAGGAAAAGGACAACCTGCAGGGTGGGGCATAACCCGTCGCGTCGGACAAAGCTGCAGGAATTGAACCCACAACCATAGTGCGACAGGCCTTTATTTCCTACCACTAGCCTACAGGAAGTCCCTGGTTATTAAAAAATAGTTTTACTAATCTAAATGGTATGTGTTAACATTTGGAACCTTATACAATTAGGATAAATAGAATATTTTTGAGTTTCGTTACCATTTTGAGTAAAAGTTGGGTTTGTGGTAAAAATTTATTAACGAATGAAAGTATAAATAACAAGTATGTATATTCCCTTACGTTCTTAGTAAATCTCCTAAATAAATTCCTCAACATTATAAAAGGTAACTTAAAACAAAAATGTGGTCGGTTAACTTTTCCAACTGGGGATTCAATGACCGTTTAACCAATCACAAGTTTGTGATTTTCTTGTGGTTAAACTTTCTCCTAATCCTGTTTTCTATAACTCTCCATCAGACCGTGATGGTTTGTTTCTCCTCCATATCCATATTTTCATATAATCCTAGAATGGGCTATATCGGGTGACCTTTGTACTTATCCTGCTTTATTTTAATGTTATATATTTATTAACCTTTTTTCCGATGTGGGTTTTCCTCAAAGGTATTTTCTCTTTTCAACCTTTTATTTTCAAAGAAAAATTTCAAATTGCGAGGACGCAATTTATTTAAGTAGGGGAGAATGTAACACCCAGAGCTTCCACGATACGTTTCTCATTCAATAATGCAATAGCTTGCATTGTACGCAACATCGAGTTCTAAAACACAGTGACTAATCAAAGTAGCCGTTATGAATAGTAATAACCACTTTTTAAAATTATAGAAATTTTATATTTCAAAATGGACTTCATTTTTGGATTCGGAATATCGAAATTAGCCTATGTTGATTTTTTGGTATTTTTCTGAGAACTTCTAAATTTTTATGAATAGTGAAAAATACTTTAAAACAACTTTTTTAATCAAAATAATTTATTGTGATAAAGTATACTATTTAGTGGTTTTAAGGTATAATTAGAATATATTTTTACCATTTTATCCAATGGTGGTCATTAGAATTAATTTAACATTGAAATTGGACATAATCAATTGCCAATCTTTTGATATAAATTGTTTCTTAAAAACACGCTATTTGTCGTAACAGCGGGAATTAATTATAAAATTAATTAATGCAACTTATATGTTTGGAATTTTGTAAAATATACATCATTTTTGAATTCGGAATATCAATTATAGCTTAGGGTGAAATTTTGGCCTTGTTCTGAAAAACTTCAATTTTTGATGAATAGTGAAACCACTAAGTGGTAGTTAAATAAATGATTTTTCGTTTAAATGTAATATTACCACTTCTGTGATTTGATTTTCAAAAATCCGACATAAATGGTTGTCATTAAGAAGTAAAATGTGGTTCAATGAGATTAAAATAATTTTTGTTGAATAGTAACTTTTAAGTTCTTAATCGCGATTAGAGGTAATTAGTGTAGTTTAAGGTACAAATAATATTTTAATAATATGAGATGAGCATGAAACTTGTCCTACTCATATTGGATGAGTCATGGCCGACCAAGACAACCCATGGGTCAACTTGGGGACCCCATGGAGCCACTTTAGTTGGAAAATGACATTAATATATATTTATTTAATGTTAAAATTAAATTGACACAAACATGAGTTATTTTACTAAAACAGTTTTTAAGTGGGGTTAAACAAGTCCAAATTTTGACTATAAATATTAATTAGAAATCTAAAAAGATTTCCTAGATCATAGTAGTTTTTTTATAATTTTTAGACATTAAATAAATTAAATTATTAATGACATTATTGTGATGCAGCGATGACCTCATTATTTAACGATTTAAATAAAATGAGAAGATAATGAACAATCCAAGGCTTACACTTGTCCAAAGCCTATGGGATGAGGAGATTTAGAAACCTTATCACCTTATCCTCGAATTATATAAGTGTGGGACCTTTAGAATCCGAAAAGCATTGTGAAATAATGTAACATTTCAATCTTTCCAAAAGTGCCCCTCCTCTCCACTTATAAAAGTCCCCCACCTCTCCCACCTCATTTACACTTTCAAGCCATTTGGCTCGGCCAACCTCTGCCCAAATACTCTCCCAATTTCCCCCTCTTACTCCTAGAAGCCTCAATTTGTTCAGAACTCTTCTCAAGGAAGCCTTTTGCTCAAATCAAAAAGAGTTACTCGATTTTGAGGTAATGTCTTCTCTAATGTTGTTTTGTTTTGTTTTTCTTCTTCAACCCCCTAAAATCTTTTTATTCATTACTTTTGTAACAACACCAGTATCCTCAATATACTAGGATGTTGTTATAATAAGGATTCAAGCTACACTTACACACACCTACATCTAATGGTTAAATAACATACGGTTTCTGTGGATGGCGAATTTCTGCCTCACGAAACGATGATTGTTCAACACTCATATAACACCTTCAATGGTGGCCATTAAGATGTCACTATTTTTATATATGATATATAATATGTTTATGTTTTACTTATGATTCTGTATTTCTCATTTATGGCATAATTTATGATTTCCATTATGGGTAAAACGCGATAATTTCATTTTAGGAAGTGCGGACTACCGCCCCCTCAAAGTGATTTGAATCGTTAATGGCATATGTGGGATGTATAAAGGATGGATTAAATGGTATTATACACTATATTATACTGGAATTATATTATAAATTTATATCATTATGATTTCATTCCATTAAATATGAAATTGAAATGAAAGTAGCGTTCATGCGTACGTACGGCTTACCGTCTCCATGAAAGGTGCATTTCATTTCTTACCTCTAAATGTTACGTAATATTATAAATGAATGTATATACTGGATATATAAGATATATATGAAATCTAAATCATGAATATAATTCTGGATATAATGGATATTCTACCACATGAACAACATGTAATTATAAGAAGTTTATTGTTGACTCAAGTTACGAAAGATCGACAAAACGACAGTTATTAACTTAAATAATTACATAATGTTCATAACATTGTAATAAGTGATATAAAAAGGATAATGAAATTGAAAATGGTTCTTAATAAGGTAGATATTAACTCTAGTTTATTATTCAAGAGGTTAAAGAACGGTTGAGTCAAGTCGGACACAAAGTAAGGGAACTTCTTAACCCAATTTCTATTCTTTGGGTTAATCTCCTACTTTCAAATTATGTCATGATGTTATTATGTCCTATTTTGTATTTTTACTTTCTTTATGTGTACCTATAGTGAATACACATAATAGATCTATTTTATTTTAAAAATGATCTTTGTAAGGACTTCATCTCAATCTCCTTTCATTGAGGCATATTTCATTTTATACACAACTTTATTTTATACGGTGTATAAACCCCTTTGACATTTACGTTTATTCAAAAGGAATCTTTTTTATACGAAGCGTTTTTATAAACAACAAAAGGGAATGTTTTTCATTCCGTACATATGTGGCGACAATGACTTCTCTGCCGCCATGACCATTATTTGAGTTTCGGCTTTCTCTATAAGCCATCATTTTTTTAATGAAAACTAAATACAAAGTTTTAACTTTCTTTTATTTTGGTATTGAAAATGGTTTTGAAAGCATTTTTATTAAATCAATGTGTTGTATTGATATCTTGTGATTGGAATGTGGAAATTTTATGTTTCCTTTATGCCTGTTTTATGTGATACGATTATGTTATGGTTTATTATATGTTTAAACCTATTCATATGAGGAATGTATTGGACTTAATAAGTGACGGGTGGAGCCCGCTATAGCTCCTCGATGCATCAGTAGGTCTCATGAGACAACTAGACGTGGAATTGGCCGAGGCCCTTTCCCCATTTGATTTATGGTTTTGGCCGAGGCCTTAATCATTTTAGACGTCTTGGTCGAGGCCTTGACAAAATGTTTCAGAATGCCTGGCATTATACATTCCCTCATTATGAAAGTGGTTATTGATATTGCATGTGATTATTCGACCAGTAGAATATCCATGTGAAGAAGTGAATGGCATTATCTCATTTTACTTTTGCCATATTATGTTGAATTTCATGTTTAAAAGGCTTTTGTTTTAGTTATACATTGCCTTAAATGTTTATGTTTATTGATGAAAGCTTCCGCTATATTGTTATCCTTACTAAGCATCTGAGCTCACCCCTTTCAATATTTTAACATTTTCCAGGATGTGAAGAAGTATTTTATGAATGACCTGCAGGGATAGTCAGAAGAGGATATGAGTGTGGACTAGGGAGACCATGTTATTGTAGTTTTCATTTTTATGATGTAATGTAATGTTTATGAATGTATCTAGTGTTTCCAAGGCTACTAAACTAATAGGTCTTTCGAGACTTGATCTTTGTGATCATGCCAATGTTACGAAGTAATGCACCTACTCTGGGTAGCTGGGGTCGGGGCGTTACAGAGATAGAATTATACAGGAAAGAAAATATTTTCCAATCATATTGTCTCTTATTTTCTGAATATCAACAAAATCCCCATAAGGAATGAAATTATAAAGGAAATAATCATTCGATATTTAGTAACTAAGGAGTAAAATCATTATCGCACCTCAAAACTTATGGAGATATAATTCATGGATGATTTCTTTGGACTCATAAAAGATATCTATCTAGGACCAGATGTTTTCAAAATTCATTTCATCCAAAGCTATTGGGGAAACATAAAAATTGAGTTTTCCTATATTTTTATACATTTTTTTGCGGTGGGTCTTTTGAGCAAGTAATAAAGGTTAAATTTATTACCAACATTCTAAATGTACATATTATTAGTGAGATAAGTAAATTCAGAAAGGTTTCAAAGTTAATACCATATTCAATGTGATTACCAAAATTTATTACAATAAACATAATTTGATATTGGGAATAATAATTTCATGTGATAAATTTGGATTTGTGATGGGAAGAAACATTCAATAATATTTACATAATGCCCCAGAGTGTTTCAACCTCCTTATAAAATATTCCCAAGGATGTAAAATCACTCTAAATCATGACATTATAAAATCCTTTGAAAAAAAGGACCAGGGCTTTATAAGAAACTTGTTCTAAATATTTGGTTTCAAAATGAGGGTCACTCAATGGATCAATGTTTTTTTTAAATAAGACCTTATTTCCATCCTTATAAATGGTTCCCCATGATGATATTTCACTAGATCCCAGGGTAAGATACATGGATCCTCTTTTATCCAATATATTTTATATTATGAAGGATTATTTTCGAAATATTTTTATTAATATGGTGAATGTGGGTCATTTGTACAAAATCAGAGAATCTAGATGTATATCTGCTCCCTCACAATTAATATTTGATAATGTTATTGTCACTTTCACCTAGTGATACAAGAGGAACATAAAAAATCTCTAGAATTCTTTCCAACACTATAAAAATTTCTCAAGACAGGAAATTAACTAGAGGAAGTCAATTATTTACTTTTGTAAGAATATTTCTGCCCCATGGATGACTCACCTCTTTAATGACCTGGGAATAATGTAGGGTTCTCCAGCTTTTAATTACATTACTGTTCCAATGTTCTATGAAAACTATGTGAAATACATTTTTTAAATTCTCTGAGCCAAATACGAAAAACACATGCGAATTGGAAGGGAAAGTCACCCAATATGGTAGGATGTATTTATCTTGTTAGGAATGTTTTTATTTTAAAACATGTCTACACAATTATGGTGAAAATATATCATAATTCATTTATCATGAAGAATAACACATTTATGAAATAATTTATCTAGAGTGTATTTATAATGTAGAAATTTATCATCATTTCATCTTTGAAGAAGTGGTGTATGCCTCAGAATCATGAAGGCCTTGGTATAATGAACATGTAACTCTTTAATCCATCCAATTAGGAAAATTTCATGTGAGATTAATCAATGGATAAATAAATTCTTTGGTGTTTCTAAGATCTAAAATTTGGTTATGACTTATATTATAAAAAATGGGTTATCCAGAGTCCTCCATAATGCATGGATTTAAAGGTATTTCCCAGAAACTTATAACACATTCCTACTAGTTAGTCAATAGGAATTATTTATTTTAATGTTTGGCAGGATAACTGTGAAGGGGTTACACCCATTGATCAAGTCATCACCGAGGGGTAGGACATTTATCATAATAACATGATTAAAAAATTGGAAAATTAGGACTTTCTTACAGTTTAAAGAGCTTTAATAGTTTCAACCTATGACTTTATTGATCAAGATGATTTCTTAATAGGGGAGGCGTCTCGAAATGGTATTCTTTACTCAAAAAATTTATATAAACATCTTCTTCGTGTTGACTACAAATGGATTGGTAACTTAAATAAAAAATGGATGATCTCTTCATGGTATACCATTCCATGGAAGATTTCACACAACTATCTTCAAGTGGATTTTTATTTACAACATGTTGAGGTCTCTTTTTGTTCATAGTTTGTATTATATAATAATAATAATAAATTATTTATGGATAATTTATTATTCGAATTCAATATTAAATCATCATTATGGAAGGTTGTACTCTGGATTTTTGAAATTCTTTCTCCCCAAACAAACTCAATTATTCTGTGTTTTTTTGGTTCTGGATGTTCATATCACCATGAAAATTTCTTCTATATTATGGGTGGCATGTGATGAGCTGGTACAAAACATATGTCATGGAATGAAAAATGTGACCAATAAATGTTCTATATTTACTGTATTCATTTCCATGAAAAATATAATAGTTGGATTACAAGATTCCCAAAACCATCATATAGAATAATTAAACAAGTCGGTTAGAGACATTATGATACTGAGGAGACTAATAATTGTAGGAAATGTTTCTCTCTCTCTTTGAAACATTTATGTATTTTGGATGCCACCCATCACTAGATGGTTGTTGTGAAACATAGATAGAGATTCTATGGTAAATCCAGGTCCATAATGTTTTTCCTATATTTGCAGAGATGACAAGGGGGTGTCATGTAATTAAATCAGCGCCCTTGTGACCTTTGTACTACTCTTAAATAAAATATTATGAGATTAATCAGAGAGATTAGCCTTGTACATCAAATAAATGGAGAATAATATGGCTGAAATGTGATTCCACCGCTATTGTACAAGCTATATGGGAGGGAAATGTCTAGTTATCATAGAGGATTATATAGAAATGGAAAAAATATCTTCAAAAACTCTACACAAAAAGATAATATAACATATACAATATTTGGGAACCTTAATAGATAGTTTATTGTTCATACAATACGACAATAAATAAAGAGGGGTTCGTCCAATCGGGTATTATCCTTGGTGATATGATTCCCCAATTCATTAAGGATTAATGTAAAATTACATCATTTCATCTCTTGTAAGCATTCTTTGTTATATTTAAATATTATCAGAGCTCATTTTTCACAAAAAAAAAACTATATTCTTGAAGTCCATGAATATTTTTGGATAATTTTGATTCAAAAAGGAATCCTTTGAATAAATTGCTTACACACCTCATTTTGAATGATGACTTTGGAATATCATCAATTTTCACCAATAATTTTTAATATCTTGATTGATGCACCACCTTAGAGATATAATTAAGCACTTGTAGTTGATCAAAAAATTCATCTCTTTATGTTACATGATAGTTGTTATCCATTAATTTTTTTTTGTATCTCTCAATAATCAATAAAGAGGAACATTGATCAATCCTAATTCATTATGAATATGACTGATTCTCCCTAAGGTAATCCAATCATGCATATAAAACCCTTTTTATGATTATCTTATAAATTCAACATCAGTTCTTCAAATCAATGGTGTACATCCTTTGAGATTAATTAAAAAGGTTAGATATCCTAATAATTGTTCAATTTAGAATTAATCCACCTAGTCGGAATGAATACACAATATAGTCTCTCAAAATTGGAATGTGTTAAAAAATTATCCTCTTATTTTCCTTAATCACATGAGCCTTTTATGACTCAGAATAAGGAAATAATAACCCTAATTGAGAAGAATATTCCAATGTATATTCATCCTACTCCCTAAATTTTTACAGAAACAACAGATGCCTCAAGACTTGAAGAGTGATCAAAATAATATGAAAATAAAACTTGGATTTTTATAAAGAAAGAAAATACATGCCCAATATAGAATAAAACTCGACTAAAGTATTTATGATGTGATTTTTTAGAGGTATTTTTGAAAATAAATCTAATGTGGTACTATATAAATTAGATGAAATAATTTATCTATTTATATTTTTATACATAAGTGAACCTCTAAATTTGTATGTGGTGTTTGAATAGTTATAAGAAAATTTGAGGAAAAAAATTACGTATCGACACATAATAAAATAGTATGTTTTGTATTAGTGAATTAATAACTAGTATACCTATATCCAAATCATTTCTGAAAACTGCCTCTTCTGTAGTGATGGAATATTCTTTTCCTTAATACTTTACAGTGTGTACTCATTGATTTTATCTGATAACCCATGTCATAGGGAATTTTCTCAAATAATTCCTAGGTTCATTGAAGATCAAACATTGTACTATAGTTAGAGTATAGGACTTATACATCCATTCTTCATCCAACTTACTAGGATTCTTCTTTACCATTTTGAAATTATTATCCTGATTATATTCATTTCCATATTTGAAATATCTCAAAGTTCACTTAAGATAGTTCATGAGATAATTCATCCCACACATTTAACATTGGGTGAGTTGGGTTTTCATGCATCCATGGGATTTAACTATTTATCCCCAAAACTAAACTCAATATTATGTATTTCAAATCTAAGCTGATGAGACTATAGAGAGAATCCATTTTTTATCTATAAATAATGGTAAAAATGTAAATGTCATCATAGACCTCAAATTATATAATATCCAAGGATTTTTTTATGAATAATTATCAATCCACAAAAGAATATATCCACATTTCTTGTAGTGTACATGTCAAAGTTATAATGGTATCACTAAATCATTTGGATATTTTCCTTATATTCCCAGATTGATTCATATTCCTTTTCCATCATTCTTTGGAAGTCCATCTCCATATAATTGAAGACTGTTAAATGAAAATAATAGCTGGACAATATTTTACAGAATACTTTATATTCTATAGAATAAATTTACATTTTTGTGTTCATTTTCTTCATCAGTTTTTGCCACTATTTAGTGTCCCCATATAAAATAGATCACCATTATGACATTCTATACTTATATGTGTTGGAGGATAGTAAATATATTCTCAATGATCATAATCCATTGTTCTTGGATTATTGGATGAGAAGATATAATAAATATACGAGTAATTTTTTCATAATTTATTTTATATAAAATTTTTCATTCTTATTAGAATAATGGAATCACGATAAATTCATGTTAGTATTCATAACTTGAGCCACTCGAGTTGTTACATTCATGAAGATCAAAGATTACATTCCCTACTTTTTTTGTAATACCATTATGGAAATCATCATTCTTCCGGTAGGACCCCAATATTTTTTGAAATGAATATTTTTTTAAAAAAATTATTTATTTTATTTCATGAGTTACAGGAAACACTATCTTTGCATGTATTACATGAAATAATGAGTTTCTAAAAACTATTTTCATATTAATTAAACCATTTAAAAATAATAATAACCTATCATTTAGAATGGATAGTATTAATAGTATTAACTAAATTATTAATTTTTTAATTACACATTTATATGTAATTTATTGAAAAATTCATTTTACATTGTATAAAACTTTTTAAAATAAAAATAATTTTTAATGAAAAATTTATTTAAAAGTGAAAAAGTTCATTTTTTACAAATAAGTAATCAAATCAAACACATTTGAATATAACAATGAAATATATATATATTTGATATAATTTTTAAAATTCATCTTCTTTGTTTTCTAGAAATCGTAATAGAATAAATCCAATTGTATTCATAAATGTAAGATATTCTAAAAACTTTTTTTGACATTTTAATGGTGATCATTTTTTAAATCAATATTTTTACACCTATATAAAAATTTATGACTTAATAAAATTTTTATCTAAATGGAAACTTCTTTTGAAAATCATTTAGGGATTATTAAAATAATAGAGAGTGAGAAATTGCCTCACCCTTAATTTTAATAAGTATAAATGTTTTAATATGAGGTTAAATAGAATATATTCTTGACTATATATATATTTATGAAATATGAATTTTTTATACATTATTGTTTTTTAATTTAATTGATGAAATAATATTAAAAAATAATTATAATATAATAATGGGGTAATTACTCAATTAATAATAACCTAATTTATTTGTAAATAAAAATAAAAAAAATACAATGTCACTTAATTATGGTGGTTCAATAATTTCTAGGTGAATATAACTTAAAGGGGGTTTATTAAAATAATTGTTTCAAATATGTCTTATTGAATATAATTTCATAATGTCAATGTAACGAATAGTGTAAAAATGGACACTAATGATATTTTATGAAAACAATATTTTATTATAAAAATTATAATAAATTTTTAAGATCAAATGGATTAAATTATGGTCTAAAATATTATAAATTAAAAATTTATGCTAGAAATTACACATTATAAGTCATAATAACTACCTTTTACTTTTGAAAATGTTGTTATAATTGTTAAAATTAAACTAGGATAACAAAGGTATGTACAAAATGATAAGGTTTATATTACAAAAAAATTCCTAAAATATATTTTCTGATTTTATTGAAAATACATAACTCTTCATTTTAGAATTACATTCCATTTTTTTGTATTGTGATTGTTAATTAATTTATTATAATGTAATATTTTGTGAAATTCAATGACTGACTCTACCCTCTATTATAAAAGGAAACCTATTATTCTCTTCAATTGACACTCCCAAACCCTTGTGTTGAGGCCAAAAACCTTCTAAAAAAACATACAACTTCAATCCTTTTATTCTAGAAGAATTAATTATGTCATAATGTCACGATCCATCCCCCGGGGCCAGTGCCATGACTACCCCAAGGCCGCCCTCCATAGGCTTGGGGATGGCGACTCACACCGAATGCGTATTACCTAAAAGTGTGAAGGCATTGACTTTATAACCTATAAACACACACAACCAAGCACACAACATGATACATTGTCAAGTAAACTAAATATTAAATATATTGAGTATAGTAATTAAAAGGGGCTAGAATACAAGCCCAACTGGAATGTACGTGAAACTGAAAGTACAAGTAAACTGGAACAGCTCCTATGATCACCCACCAAGGATCCTACCTGAATCATATGTACAATTATCGAATAGTCGTCTCTATGTTATAACTCATCTATGGTGCACCTCTGAGCTACTTCTAGTCCTGACACTCTCTTCGGCATCATACACAAAAAGGTGCGGGCATACCCCGTGCATGGGTGTGTATAACGATAGTCAGTAGGGACCCCAAGACCCTCATGGTCTCAAAAAATATTCCAATGTTAAACCACACAGAATGAAATCAACTTACAACCCTACTTATATATATTCCGCCACATATACCAACGTTATCATGTTTACCCATCTCGATCATGAGGATAACACAGAGTCCAACTCAAATCCCAATGATCAATTGTTCCAAAAAGGAGGGAATACCACGAAGGAAAGTTCCACACATGTACGCCACATTTAATAATACCACCATGGTATTATCGTGAACAAAAGTACCACACATGTATGAACTCAACTCACACCAGATATAACATAAGTATAGAAGTACAGATGATAAGTAGAAGGCTAGATCATCTTATTCTTTTATGAGGATCAGCTACTGACCCATACCAGATCACTCTGTGTTGACCCACATAGGACCACCCAGTGCTAACCCACACAGGATTGGTCGGTGCTGACCCACAAAGGATCACTCGGTGCTGACCCAAACAAGATAGCTCGGTGTTATCCCACACTGGATCGCTCGGTGCTGACCCACACAGGATACCAAGGTACTGACCCACACAGGATCGCTCGGTGCTATCCCACAGAGGATCTATTGGTGCAGACCCACACTAGATCACTTGGTGCTGAACGACACAGGATCGCTCGGTGCTCACCCACACATGATCTCTCTTCATTCTTCATGTCACATCCAGCTAATGGGTTCATGCGCTATGCTTTATTTTCTCCTAGAGAGTCCTCTTCTCAAGACACTACTCGATACTATAAAAACCACGAAGTCCCATTTAGAAGTATCTCAAAGGACCTCCACGTCATAGGGGTCTCACCGCAACAGACATCGTGCCAATCAGACGCCCGACCTGTAAGTTATTAGTCATTTAGTCCTGGGGGCCCGGTAGGATTCGTCCTCGATCCATCATTAATGTTTCGAAAAATTATCCGAATCCTCAGTGGGGTATACCAAAGGAACCATTATGGACAAAAGAGTGTAATGGGTCGATGTGGGTCCGCGTTCGGTCTGACCCAGTTGGACTGACCCAGTCGGGGTCGACCTAGCCCGACCTACTAGGTCTGGCCCGACCCACCGTGTGGTCCGGCCCATTGGGCGGAGCGGTGGGGCCACATGACAACAGAGGGAAGCGGAAGACCAAGAAGGACCGCGGAGGTCCGTGATGCCACGGTGCGGTGCAACGAGGCCATGGGGTGGCACAGGCAGGCCGCAGGGGGGCACGGCGAGGTCGCAGGGCGGCGCGAAGAGGTCGTGGTGTGGCGGTGGCCACAGACGGTGGAGCGCTGTGGGGCACAGAGCTACAGACAGCGCGACAGCGAGGGTTGGCGGTGGCCACGAACGGTGCGGTGGCCGCAGGGCGGCGTCGTTGTCTTCGTCGCGGTCGGCGGTGGTCTCATCTGCCGTTCTCGTGTTCCACTGGTGCCAAACTCCGGCACCGGTCGACATCACTATCACAAATAACACACAATAGAAGATCTTTGTAGGGGTTGGTCTATGATTCTTTGGAATGCACCCTCCACATTAAATCAGTAGAAGGTGGTTGAAAAATGTGAATCGAGAACTTATATGCAAGATATATGAAAACATCAATCCCCACAACCTTCATGAATCACTATTACTAATCTTGCAAATCTAAACAACTGAGGATCAACTATTTTATGAGATTTTATCAGCATTCTTATTTTATAAGGGAAGAAAATGAAAATTGATAATCACTCATAAAAAACCCCTACCACGAAGGTTTGTTGACGGAGGCCACGATGAAGGAGACGATGTCATTGGTGATAGACGGATGTCAGTGACGTCAGTGTTTCCTCAATCTTCAGTTCTTTCATCGTTGAAGATGTTACTCGATGGTGTTATTCTTTGGAGAGTTTTCAACCAATAGTTCTTCTCTCCCCAATTCCACCAAAATGAAAGGTATCCAACATAATAGAACAAGTGATCTATTATTTCTGTAGCCATAATTTCAAAGTATATTAATTAATTAATTGATGGGTTGGATTAATTAATTAAAGTGGAGAGTTTGCATAATTATGTGGTTGATCTCAAGAGGTCTCTCCACATTAAGAGGGTGTTCAATGTGGTTCAAGGGGTTTTAAGTCTCGAGTGGTCCTCACCACCATAACCCACATGGTAGGTTAGGCTTGGGTGGTCCCCACCATTAAAAAATTCACATGAAAGGTTTCAAAAAAAAAAGAAAACAAAAATGTTACTCATTTTTATTTTATTTTTATTCTTTCATGAAAAACACAAAAACTATCTTTTACTCTTGACCAACTGTGGTCGAGGTGATGGTATCCTTAAGTGAATACCGGCACTTTGAGTTCAATTATTTCATCGTATTTTAATTCTAACCACCTGGTCAAAAGTTTCTAAAACCCACTCATACATTTATATAAAATACCTGAAAACAAGTTCAAAAATTCATTCCGGGTATACAGGGCATCGAAATCATGTACCGTCAGTTTTTTGCAAACTAGTAAAGTCCTCATTTAATGAAAAAAATTACATCAAAATTCTGTGTCTTTATATTCCCCCCAGGTTAGGGCTTTTCATGCCCTAATTCCACATCACAAAACTATGAAAACATGTTGGGGTACTGAGCACGAATCTGAGCCTCCCACTCCTATGGGCTCTCCTAGAGGTTCCTGTGCTTCCAACAATTTCACAATAGAGGTATCAACTTCCCATGAAGGATGTACTTTTATAAATCCTCAATCTCTAATAAAACCTCCATACAATTCACCCAATCGTTGACATCTAGCTCGCTGTGGTAGATGATGTGAGAAGGGTCATGCACGTATCTCCTCAGCTAGGATACGTGGAAGATGTCGTGCACCTGGTGCAACTAAGGTGGAAGAGAAAATAATTAATCTACCTTTCCACCTCTATTGAGAATGTGAAAGGGTCCAATGAACCTTGATGATAAATTTTTCCTCGGCCAAATATATGTAATCATTGTTGAGAGAGACCCATAGAAAGATGTGGTCACCATCTTCGAACTGCAGATGTCTCAGTATTCTATCAGTACATGAATTCTGCCGACTTTGTGCAGTGTTCATTTACTCCAAGATGATCTGTTCCTTCTCTGTGGTAGCCTGTACCATCTCTGGTCCAACTGGTGCTGACTCCCTTGGGTCTGTTAATCACAAAGGTGATCTGTAAGGTCGCCCATACCACGCCTCAAAAGGATCCATCCCAATGGTGGAGTGATAGCTGTTGTTGAATGAAAAATCCACCCAAAAAAATTGATCCTCCTATCTACAAAAATAGTCGAGGAAACAAACAT
The DNA here is from genome assembly GCA_963277665.1 of Viscum album. Taxonomy (NCBI): domain Eukaryota; kingdom Viridiplantae; phylum Streptophyta; class Magnoliopsida; order Santalales; family Viscaceae; genus Viscum; species Viscum album. Next base: position 1,082,036,765 of record OY728138.1, read on the forward strand.
GTAGCATGTACTCGAGGGTATGAATAGTCCACCTAGTCTGACCATCTATCTGAGGATGGAAGGCAGTTCTCAAAAGAAGCTGCGTCCCAAAAGCCTCCTACAACCACATCCATAACCGGGATGTAAAACGTGTATCACGATCTGAGACAATCATCGAGGGTACTTCATGTAGCCGCACAATCTCTGGCACATAGAGGCGTCCCACGCTCTCTATTGAACCCAGCTCTCTAATCAGTACGAAGTGGGCTGACTTGGTGAGTCGGTTGATGATCACCCAGATAGATTCGTATCTCCTAGATGTACGTGGATGTCTTTTCATGATTTCCATGTATATCCCATCCCACATCCACTCTAGGACCTCTAATGGGTGAATGAAGACTACTAGTACCTGAGTCTCTGCCTTCACCTGATGAAATGTGAGGCACTGAGAGACAAACACTGCAAGTGATTTCTTCATTCCCGGCATCCAGTACTATCGTCGTAGATTCTGGTACATCTTCACCACTCTTTGATGTACCGCAAGAGGGGATGTGTGGAACTCCCACATCACTTCCTCCCAAAGTAAAACAGGTACCTCGATAAGTCTTTTGAAGAGGATGATGTGTTTCCCACCTTCAAAAAATCCATCTGGTGTCTACCATGTAAATATCTGATCTTGTCGAGCCTCGCAGTCACCATCCACATGCTGCGCCTCATTGACTCACTGAAGAAGTTAGGGAGTGACTATAAGAGACTCAAGGAAAACTGCACCATCTCAATCTACATAGAATATATTCAAAGTGGACAGCTGCTTTGTCGCCTCACCTAGTAGTTGTATAATAGATCTTCTCTTTAGTGCATCTACTACAACATTCTACTTCACATGAGTATATACTATCTCAAAATAATAGTCTTGTTGGAACTTAATCCAACATCACTGTGTCGGGTTTAGGTCCTTCTGAGGAAGATATACCTGAGACACTTGAGATCAGAGTACACTGTAAAATGCTCACCCAACAAGTAATATTGCCACATCATCAAGGAGAAGACCACTACTACTAACTACTAGTCATGGGTAGAGTAGTTATACTCATGTTGTATCTATTATCGAGAACCATATACGATCACAACACACTCCTTCATTAGGACACATCTGATCCCAGTCCCTGATCCATCACATTAGACTATGTAACCAATGCCCTCCTCTGGATGCCTCAAGATGGGGGTACTAGTCAACCTCTACCTCACCTTTTAAAAACACTGCATGCATTTCTCTGACCAAATGAAGGGTTGCCCCTTCTTCGTCAACAATGATAAAGGTGGTGAAACTCTAGGGAAATCTGGCATGAACCTCCGGCAGTATCCACCCAATCCCAAGAAACTACATTCCTCCGTTACACTCATAGGTGGATCCCAGGAATGTACCACCTCATTATTTGCTGGATCTATAACAAATCTATCCTCTAAGATGAAATGTACCAGAAAGTGAACCTGTATGATCTAGAACTCGCACTTTAAGAGCTTACCATATAACTGGTGCTCTCGGAGTGTATCCAGTACTACCTGAAAATTATTGGCATGATCATCCTCAGTAGCTTAGTAGACCAGAATGTCTTCGATGATGACTACTACAAAGTGATCAAGGTATGGCTCAAATATCCTGTTCATGAGTCCCATGAACAATAAGAGAGAATTTTTTGATCCGAATGGAATAACCGAGAAATTGTAATGGTCATACCGAAATCTGAAAGTTGTCTTCTATACATCTTTGTCTCGTACTCTGAGATGGTGATGACATGATGTTTCGTTTATCTTCGATAACCACTATGATCCATTAAGTTGATCATATAGGTCGTCAATCCTCAGAAGCGGGTAATTGTTCTTCATGGTCACCTGGTTCAGGCTCCGATAGTCAAAAAAAGCCTCAAGATCCCATCTTCCTTCTTGGAAAACAAAATTAGTCCTACCCAAGGAGAAACACTACGATAGATGAACCCTTAACCCTGTAAGTCCTCCAGTTGTACCTGAAAGTCATGAAGCTCTGTGGGAGCCATCAAATACGCTGGTGTATATAACGGTGTCGTCCTGGTGTACAAGTCAATGTAAAAGTCCACCTCTCTGCAAGGAGGTAGACTGGGAACATCATTAGGGAAGACATCTGCATATTGGTCCACCACTACAAGACAACGTGGACATTCCAGATCAACTGTTATGAGGGAAAGGCTAGCCAACTGATTAGTGATTGGTTTCACTCTCCTCCAGGTAAGTCCATCCTATGCTGCAAAGGCTCCCTTCTCACCAGTGAAGATAAACCTAGACCCATCCATGGAGACACACCACATTTTTCACCAAATACAGTCAATATGAGCATGGAATGTAGAAAACTTGTCCATACATATGATGACATTGTAAAGAATCCACGTCGCTACTAGTATATCACAGCTGAAACTCTCATCTCCAAGAGTAAGCTCGCACTGCCGGCACCAGTGCGTAATCACCGAATCCGCTCCCGTTGAAGTCTCTAACTGTAAGGATTGAGTCAACGACTCCGTCAGAATATCTGATCTCCGAATGATGGTAGTGGAAATTAAATAAAGACAGACACATGTGTGTATAATTACAGCAGTTAAGGTAGAGTAGTCACATATCGTACCTTTTATCATCTCTAGAGCATTGTGATCATAGGCCTCAGTTGGCTGGAGCTGGGCTCTCCCTAGTCCACCTGCTCTCTGTGGTTGTGGTGGACCTCCTATTGGTGGTGGCGGTAACATATTGAATCATTTCCAACCACAAGCTGCAAGACCCCCTCCTTTACCATGTCTGCCTACTCGCTACAGACCTTCTCGGTCGAATCTCTATCTCTATATAGGTGGTCCTTCAACCATCTTCTGAACATCTGTGCGGTGGGATGAAGATTCATGAGCCATGTGACCATGCCCACCACATGCATAACACTACCCACTTCGGGCATGACTGGCTCTACCTCAGCTGTCTCGCACAACCAAACCTGAATCCCATGGTCAGCCACCTTTAGGCCAGGTCCTCTTGGAACTCTTCAACATTTGTATGTGGCCAGCTATAGAAGCCTCTACAATGTGATGAGTGGTAGTGGTTCTCATAGCTGGTGACTACTATGTAATGAAACTCTCCACTGGGAGGACTCTATCTGACACCCCCGCCTGAGTATGGATGCTATGTGAGATCATCGATATCCTAATATCCCACCTAAGTCACTGCTCGAAGGTCAGGACCCTAAAGAATATGTCCCACATCATATCTATGGAGTCGCGTGAGAGGTCAGTGAACCTCACTCAGTACTAATCCTAAGTCATGTTTCCCATCTGCAGATGAAGTAGGTCAAATATGTGCACCATGTGGTGAGTTTTATGGACAATCTATACCCTAAACAGGCTCTTGATGTATTCCCATAGATGTGTCACCTTTTTGTGAACCTAGAGCATCATGCTCCATCATCTTCCTGTTGTTTCCTATAGAGGGATAGTGATAAAGATCACCATGAGATCCGTTGGTGCCCCTAATAGTTGAAACACTCAAACCACGACCTCCAGCCAATCCTCAGTCCCATGTGGGACCATATCTCCCCTAAACCTGGGGGGACTCTAGTGCTGGACCTCATGCAATGTGCTCAAGAGGAATGTACTCTCTGTTTCTTGGGCTAGTGGAATCGATGGCCCAACAGGTAATGGTACCTCTCATGCCTCCGCTAATGCCTCTACTGGAAGAGGGCCCTGCACCGAGGCCTCGTAGCTAAGTGGGATATCAGTTTGTACTATATCTGGAATCGTAGATGTCTGTCTGCTTAGAGGAATCCTAAAAAGAAACATTTTCACCACGGTCAATAAGTTATACCTGGTTGGATGAGTCAAGGGATCACATGGAAAACTCTTGAAAGACACACACAATCAGTGTTATCGTACACTAAGTCATAAATCCGAAGTCAGGGTCCTGGTGTATGGATACATAGGCCTCCTAACTAACACTGGATTCCTTAATCTGATAACGGCCCTCACATTATTTAACATTATTTCCGTTAAAATGAAATATCATATTCATATGTCCTATGGTAGAACCGACTCCTTTGATACCAAATTGATATGAACCGTCCCCTGGGGCATCTACCGTGACTACCCCAAACCCTCCTTCAATAGGCTAGGGGATGGAAATTAGTACCGAATGTGCATTCCCTAAAACTAGGAAGTCATTGCATTTTTAACATGTAAACACCCGCAACTTAGCACACATCAATTTAAAATCTTGTGTAAACTGAATATTAAACATAGAGATTACAAAAAGTAAAAGGGTCCATAATACAAGCCCAACTGGAAAGAACAAGAAACAAAAAGTACAAGTAAACTGGAATAGCTCCTCTGATCACCCCCCAAGGATCGTATCTGAAGGGTAGGTATAGCTACCGAATAGTCGTCTCTATTGTACGCCTCATCTAATGTCCACCTCTGTGCTACTTCCAGTCCTAGTAATCTCATCGTTAGTCTATGTTTTCTGTAATCTGCACCAAACACAACAAGGTGCGGGCATAGCCTGTGTAGGGGTGAGTATAACGATACTTATTAGGAACCCCGAGACCCTCAAAGCCTCACAAAATCCACCGAGTATAAACCACACAACATGAAATCAATTGACAAACTTACTTAGTTATAAGCCCATACATATACCTAAGTTATCAACTATACGCATCTCAATATTGTGGAAAACACAGAGTCCAACTCCAACGCAAAAGCTCACTTATTCCACAAAGTAAGGAATATCTCGAAGTTAAGTACAACACATGTACACTACATAGAAGAATACCACCATGTTTTTATCAGGAAGAAATACACCAGAGAGGTACGATCTCAGATCACACCAGGTATAGCTTAAGTACAAAAGTATTGATGATTAGTCGATGGATAGATCATCTTTTTCTTTCAAGAGGCTCTACTGCTGACCCACACTTGATTTTTCAGTGATGACCACATAATATCGCTCGGGGCTGAGACACACAAGATCACTCAGTGCTGACCCACATAGGATCGCTAGGTGTTGAACCAAATATGATCACTCGGTGATGAACCACATAGGATTGCTCAGTGTTGATCCACACAGGATCAGTCAGTGCTGACCCACACCAGAGCGTTCATCAGTCATCATGTCACTACAATCTACTAGGTTCCCATGCTAATCATGCTAATCTATGGGTGGGTATGCTCCTCAAGCCACTGTATGATAATCCAACTGCCACAAATTCCCATAGAGAAGTATCCCAAAGGACCGCCATGTCATAGGGGTCCCAACCCAACAGACAACGGGTCAATCAAATGCCTGGTTTGCATGTTATTTTCCATTTAGTCCCGAGGGCCCCGTTGGATTCATGCTCGATCCAACCCAGCCATTTACCAACATTATTGAAATATCTAGTGGGCTATACCAAAGAGACAGTCTCGCTCTATGGTTTCTGGTGCCACAGACGTTTTGTCAAAAGGACATCAATGCTAATGTTATGGCCAATAGAGTGTAATGGGTTGAAGTGGGTCTGGGTCTAGTCCAACCTGGTTGGTCTGACCAGGCCCAACCCACTATTATATCCCTGCCTGGGTGGCTCGGTGTGGGTGTGAGGCCATAGAGTGTCGCAAATGACCCTGGAGGGCAGTGAAGGACTGCGGAGGGGCGCGAGGCCACTAGGTGATGTGGCCGCGGGGTGGCACAACGAGGATACGGGGCTACGGTGGCTACGTACGGTTGATTACCACAGGGCGTGGATCTGTAGATGGTGTGAGGACGCATGGCTGCAGGCAGCGCGGTGGCCATAAGGCAGCACTTTTGTCATTGTTTTAGCTGAAGGTGGTGTCGGCCACTGTTCTCGAGTTCCACAATGGCCAAAGGCAGACATTGGTCACCGTCACCATCGTGAAGAACACACAAAATAAGAATGGTGGAGGGGTCAGGCCATGTTTGTTTGTCCCAAACCCTCTTCGTTAGAGAGGTATCATGTGGTTTACAAATTCGAATCAAAACGTGTATGAAAGATATATAAAAACATCAATCTGTTAAACCTTCTCCAATCACTATTCCCAATCCCGCAAAAGAAAAAAATATGCGGATCAAATAGTTTATGAGACATGATCCTCATTCAATGTTTAAAAGGGAAGAACATTGGAAGTGATAATCCATCATATATTAACCCCTACCTTGAAGGTTCATTGACAGAGGCCGCGAGGTATGAGATGATTTCATTGGGGATAGACGGATGTCGGTGATATCGATGTTTCCCCAATATTTGGTTTTTTGTCATTGGAAATGATTCTCATTGGCTTTCATCATTGGAGATATTTCACCCAATAGTTATTCTCTCCCCAATTCCAAAAAAATGAAAGGTAGCACACATAATAGAATAAGCTCTATACTAGTTTTGTTGGAAAATTTTCAAAATAGCTTAATTAATTAATTGATGGGTTGGCATAATTAATTAATGGGGAGAGTTTGCATAAATAAGTGGGGGAGCTCAAGGGGTTTCTCCACATTAAGAGGTAGTTCAAAGGGGTTAAAAGGGTTTTATTAATTGGGTGGTCCCCACCATAATAACCCATATGGAAGGTTATGCTCGTGTGGTCCCCATAATTAAAACAACCACATTGAAGGTTTCAAAAGAAGAAAATGAAAATGTTACACATTTTAATTTTATTTTAATTATTTCACGAAAAACAAAAAAACATCTTTCACTCTCAACCCACTGCAGTTGCGGTTAAGGTCTCCATAAGTGAATACCTACACTTCAAGTTCAACAGTGCCCTTATATTTCAATTTTATGCACCAGTTCAAAAGTTACAAAAACATGCTTGTATGTTTACTGAGCGTAACAAAAAAATAGTTCAAAAATTTATTCCGGGCAAACCAAGCTGCAGAATAACACGCCATCCGTTTTCTTGGACTCGTAATATTATAATTTAATTAAAAAAATTACTTGGAAATTATGGGTCTTTATACATAATGACAACCACTGAAGTCTTTTTGTGAAAATAAAAAAGATATTTCTAATATAGTGGAAACGTTCATCAACAAATGTTTTTTTTATTTATTACATTAAACCATTAAATTATTTTTATTTTATATTTATATAGTAACCAAATCATACACAATAAAAAAATATTTTTTATATTTAGGGTTTGATCTACATTCACACACATTTCCTTCTAATAGAATACACAATCATCATTTATATGTATGATGATCTACCACCTTACAAGCTGATGTCGTTTCATCATCCATTTAAACATTTTGGAGGTAGAGAATATTGAATTAATTTTGACTTTTATTTTATTGATATTATATTTATTATTTATTAATTAATATATAAAAAGTATATTCATATTTGTATTTTTATAAGTACAATAATTCTGTTCTTTGATTTGTGGATAACTACTACATCAAAGCGGTGTGACTCATTATCACATTATACAGAAGGTAATAATTATGTTTTTAGTGAAGATATATGAAATATAAGATGAAATATTAAAACTAAAATTATATTTTATATGCATTATTTATTTACATCCTTTCTTTAAATATTACATGATAATGGAAATAGTGTTAATGTGGAAATTTGGTATACTATCTCTAAGAATACTGTATTTCATATTAAATATTTTATAAATTATTATTAATAATTTTATAATTGATATTTAATATTTTGAAATGAATTTTATAATTATAGAGAAAATGAAATAATTATAGTTATATTACAAAAAATATTACAAATAAAATCACATATGAAAAAAGAAGTTATTATTACCAAAAATGTATCCTCAGTATTGAATTGTTTATAAATGGCTAAGATAATTCAATAATTACATCATATATTGTATATAAAATTCATATACGATTTGTTAATATATATATAACAAAAATTTATTTATTATAGAGGAGCTTTTAATGAGTACAATCACACTAAAGGAAAAAAGGTAAGTGATTTTTGTCACTCTTGTATTTATGTTGCACACATGACTTATAAACTAATTGATTTTATTATGCAGTGTATATACCACACATGGTGGACTTTTATGTATTTTATTTTTACTATTATGGTATTTTTATATCTATAGTATTTACATTATTTATTAGGTAACATGATTCTACTGATTATAATATTATAATAATTTATCCCAAAATGTAATCAATATTTGAAATTATTTACTTTTAAATATCTATTGGGTAATATTTATCCTCCACATCTATGTTTCTTAATTTTGTATTTAAATTTTTATATTACTAATCTTATATTAATATATAAATTTATTTTTACATATTTTTTTTATGACACGGTTTGAAATGAATAAGTTTTTAGTTTAATGAACTTGGTTATATATGACATTTCGAACAAAAGGAATGTTTCTAACTTATAATCCATGAATATATTATCCTATATTAATGATTACTTAATTCCAAGAATCATATATTAAAATATTTCTATGATATTTTAAATTAAAAATATTTCTATTAATTTTTTTTAAATTTTATAAAGAAAATGTTAATAAAAATATAGGATATTTTCCTAAAAAATTATCTCAAGTGATCTATCAAAACTATTTTCATCTATGATAATGTTATTTAATGTTACAAAAATCTTAATTGTGATATTATCAAATGATACTACTCCTATTATTTATTTGAATTTTTTTTTGTTTATTATGGATTTATGTTTATTATGTTTCATTTCAATGAGTAATATTATAATTGAATGTTAATGAAACTTATTTAATATTATGGGGGTTGATATGATCAATTTTCTTATGGAACACATTTGTTTGATTTTAATTATATGATGGGTGGGACCTATATCCCCCTCTAATGAATATGATAAATAGGTATATCTAAGGATATTCTTATTGTAAATAAGTTTATGAGATTTTCCCACCATGGGATGTCAGGGAAACATGATCCCATAGAATAATAGGACTATGAATGGGGTTGGCAGTCTGTCCCTCCATGTAGGCATAACCCCCATTAAGTACCCTAACATTTTTACTATTTACTATTTGACCTAATGAGAATGATATAATGTCATTATGGGTCTGCCTCAATTCCCTATCTTATTTATATTTCATGATTTAACGATTCATTCTCTTAACTCCCTTATGATTCATGTATTATGAACTACCAATCATTAATTCAAGGTATCAAGACGATTATCTTTTATATGAATTGTTTCATTTTTCAAATGTAATGATCTTGTTTTCATAAAATTTTGTTCATGGTATTCGTATGTGTCCTACATGTTTAGCCTTAATATGAGCTCACCTGTTATTCTGTTTCCATTACTCAACAAATAATGAGTGTTTTTATTTGGGAAAAATAAATATTATGATGATTTTGGGAGTGATTTTTTTATTTAATCATATTAGATTAGTATATTATATGTTTTAAATGGCACAGAACTATTATGGTCTTCATGATTGTGTTTGGGTAATGCAATCAATATTTATCAAAATACATATAATATCCATATTTTAAAAGATTGGGTCATTATATTTGATATTAGTGTAAAAGGTTATTCAACCTTTGGAAACTAAGATGAGATACATTAGTGAGATCCATAGAGATATTTTGAAGGATATTTATAGGATTGTCACTAAGGATATGACTATGTATAAGTTATCATTCTATAATTTTTGTAGAAATTATTTTTTACCGTGTATTTGAAATAGGATTTATATATTATCAGTAATGTTCTTTGATTATGAGGTTTTAATAGTACAATCAATTTTTCTTATAATACAATGGTTTTTGTTAGTGAATCCAACGTGAAGAAAACTTGTTAATGAGGAATAAAAGATGATATAATGTGGTGTCTCAAAGATGAAATGAATGTATTTTTTAGGACCATAAAACCTTATTGGGAAATGCATCTTTTACGACTTCCAAATAATAAAGGGGGGATATTATTTTCATGAATCCTTATTAAGAAAACACCCACCTTTTTAGTGGAATGGTTGATATAAATGTTGCAGAAAACTAGATCAGTATCATTTAAAGGATATTTTTAATCTCCATTGTTTAGAATGATTAAAATTTATGTGGGGAAGTTATTTCATGGATGGTGAAACAAATAAGTGGTCGAACATTGTCAATAATATAGGGGAATAAGATACAATTAAATTCATGGATTTGGTTGAGTTCATGAACATATTTTTCGGTCTGTACCTTCCCCATATTCTTCATATAGAAAAAGATATTACTCTTTCTCCTATATCTCATTATTATGATAAAAAGATAATTATTAAATATTATGGACCTGCTAAAAATTATGGGTGGAAGAATATTAGAAATACATTATGTTCAACATGTGGAAGGTGATATAGATGAAATGGTATTAAGTGGAATTGTAAATTATTTACTTTATTTATAATATTTTGGATTTAAAATTTTTTAATGATTTATATGGTTAACAAATAATGAAATTATTATGTTCTACATTTGATGAGGTTTTAGTAATTAATGATATTTATGCTTCTTGGATTACATTTTATAACCATTTTTTTCCTTGGTAAAGGCATATGGAATGAGAAGTAATTATTATTATGGATCTCATGATCTTCTAATACATCATGAATGAAATATTATCCATAATTTCATGGAATAAGTGATGAAGTTGAAATTGATCAAGACATGATGAAGGATAGATAGATATGAAATCATGTAAGCATGTCTTATCAGAAAACATTCTCTAATATTAGGAAAACGAATCATTATATAAATTGTTTTCCTACTATATTAAATTTTTATTTTATCAATGAACGTTTTCAAGATTCTTTTTTTAGATTTTTGATTATTATCATTCTCTTAACCATGATCTCTATCAATCATTATCAAGACAAGATAGTTATATTTCTCCTAAATGTACAAGTATCTACATAAATCATATGTTATATTAAGATTAAACATATTTATGATTTGCTTTGGTTAACCATTACGTTCCAAAATATATTTTTTTAAATGAGGTTTTAGTTTTAAGTTTATTACAAATTGGGATTATTCAAATAGAATATTCAAGTATTAAACATTTGATAAACACATCAAATTTTTATGGTGAAAATAATATTTAGGGTTTTTATTGTAATAACCCATTTTCTTATAAAATATATATTTTTAAATAATTTTCTTTCTTTGATGTGTTCAATTACATGAATAATTGACTTATCTTGCATTACATTCATCACTGAGTTTCTAAAAACATGATTTTATTATTGTAAAAATTAATAAAAATTATTTCCTAGAAATTAAAATAGAGGGTATTAATCAAAATAAAATAATTTTTAAATTTGGTTTTACACAAGTATATAATATTCATTATCCCAGTAGCTGTAAAATTTAATATCTTTATTAAAATAAAATGAAATGACTTTCACAAAAACACTATTTAAATGTTTAGAAGTTTGTTTTATAAAAATAAAAAAAATAAATCATATTATATTGTATTAAATATATATTTATATATAATATTTAAAATATAAGAATTAAAAATAATCTTTTGTTTTTTCTAGACATTCTATAAGATAAAACCCAATTTTATGCATAAATGAATTAATTTTTAAACATGTAGTTTTACAGGATTTTGATAGTGCGCATATTTGAAAAAACAATTTTGAAACATATATGATTTATATTTTAATAAGTAATAGTATAATAATAAATATTGTTATCAAACATTACTTTTTTTTGAATTTTATATTTCTCTATTAGGTTTCCCTTTTAGATGTATAGTGAAAAATATGCAATTCTAATTGAAAACAAAATTTTTGACTAATAAAATTATAGTGTAAATTTTCTTTTAGTTTTTAAGTTCTATTTTAAAAAATTTATATAATTTTATACAATTTATGTCATTATAATAAATTTCAAATTTATATTTTATATAAAAAAATCCAAAATATTTGAATATATTCACTTTAAAAACATGTTGTTTCGTCCAATATGTGGGAATAATTTTAAGTTAAATTAAAAAACGTATGGGAATTGAATTTGAAAAAATGGATTCAATTTTTTTAATCCTAATGTAAAAATTTATTAAATATGGAACTTTTATTGATAGAATATTTGATTAGTAAATTTAGTAACTTTTATAAACATTTTTAATGGTAAATCAGGTAATTAAGTGTAATAATAATAAATAAATATTATATAACTACACTAGAACACAACTAAATGTTATTGGATTTATTTTATTCTTCCCGTATCATATGAGGATCTAAATTTAATAATTTAATTGAATATTTTCCATGAAAATTACTTTTCAATTATTAACATCATATACACCGACAGAATTTCAGAGTCTTAAATTTAATATTTATAATATATTTAATATGTAGGTAAAAAGAATATATGATCAACAGTGTAAATTAATCGTAAATATAATTTTTTCTTATAAATCGTCTAATTTTATTTACTATTTCTAGTGAAAAAATAATTTTCATAAATAATTATACAATGAAGATCTAATTTTTTTTCAATTACGGAAAAAATAAATTATTTGATAATAAAATAAAATAAAATTTAATTAATTAATATTCTCCAAAATATTTATATGTGAATATAACTTATCTGGAGGGTTTGAAATTATTTTTTTGATGTAATCCTTTGGTATATAGTTTCTAGATGACAATTTTAAGGATAGTGTAAAATTATAATGTAATTAAATTTTATGAAAATAATATTTTATTACATTTTAAAAAATAAAAATAAAATGTATCAGAAAATTGAATAAACTATTGTACTAGTTAACATAAATAAAAATTTTATGGATCAATTTACACCTTATAAGTTAAAATATAACCTTTTAAAATAGAAAATGTGGTTACCAGAGTTAAAATTAAAATATAATAACTAAGTGTTAAATGAAATGATAATATTTAAGAAATATTGAAAAAATATAAAAAATAAATTAGTTTATTTGATTACCACAAAAAAAATACCTATTATTTTTATTACTATTTATTTGGAGGTATTTTCATTAATAATTAATTTGTTATAATTTAATCTTTCGTGAAATTTCCATGAGTGACACTCCCCTCTATAATTATAGAAATACTATTATTCTCTTTTATTCACACTTTAAAACCAATTGATTAATGAAAAAATACATCCAAATATCATAAAAAAATCATTCCCTTCTTCTTTGAATTCTTAATTTTGAAAAATTCCATGAATTGAAGTCTTTTCTTTTGAAATAAAAAAGAGATACAAAAAAATAGGCAATGTTCATAAACAAACATTTTTGTTTTAATTCTTCATTAACCCCAAAAAATTATTTTTATTTAATGTTTATATAGTAAAAATAGTATCCAAAATATATTAATATATTTTTTTAAGGTTTCCACATACACCCACATACATTTCCATAAACTGGGATTCAAAATAATAATTTCTGTGTATGACTAACTACCACCTCTTGAAAAGATGTCAATTGTTCTTCAATTAACACATTTTGAGGGTAGCAATATTGATGGAATATAATTTTTTATAATATTTATCATATATATTATATATTTATTCTTTATAGATTGTTATATAACACATATTTTCATGATTACCATTTGGTGTATGTACAATAACTCTGTTTGTTGACTTATATACTATTGCCTCCACAATGTGACGTGATGTCTTCATGGATTACATAAAAGGTATTAAGGATGATTTAAGATAAATTAAATGATATATGATATATAATAATTATATTATACTTATATTACAAATATATAATTTTAATTCATTCCTTAAATACAACAAGAAAATTGAGACAACATTCATGCGTATGTGTGGCCTATCGTCTCGAATTATGATATAATTAATTTTATATCATTTATATTTTGTTATAAATACTTACATAATGAATATATATGATATTTATATCATGTTTATGATTATCTATTTGATGAAATACGGTAATAAATAAGAATACATAAAATATTATAAATCAAAAAACCGGTAAAAAACAAAGCAGTTATTAACTTAAAAATGACATTAATGTAGAATTTTTGTTATGAGTGTTATAAAATGACATAAATAAATCATATTTTATATAATATTATTAATCTTTTTACATAGGATAAAAAATATATTTATAAAGAGGGTGGTTTTCAAGAATATAATGGTAGTTGAGTCATAAGGTAAGGGATTTTATAACACTTTTATTTCTATGAGAAACATTCCATAAATGCTATTTGATTATTTTGGGTGGTATATATTCTTCCCATGAACCTATGTTCTGAGTATTATTATGAATATTAGGTTTTGTATACCCATATAATCTTTCTTCTTTACTGGTGAATATGGTTCCACTGATTATAATGTGATAAGTAAGTTTCTCACTGTCTTATCAATATTTGAGATAATTTTGTTCAAATCACAATTGGGAAATTAATATCCCCTAAAAATTTATTTTATAACAAGGAAACCAAAATGGTTATTACTAATATCTATATATAAGTAAGATTTATTTTTATCTATGTTTTAGTTCTTATGAAATTGGTTGAAAAAAATATTTTTTATGTTTTATAAACAGGGTTCCTAGTAACTTTTATGACAAAAGGAATATTTATAACTTCTTACACATGAATTTTCATTCTAATATAAAGAATCCCTAATTCCATAAATCACCCATTAACTACTTAATAAGTTATTTTCAATTAAAATTTTTTATTTAGAAATTGTGTGTCAATTTAATAACTTTATTCGAAACAGAGAGGATATTTTCATCAAAAATGTTTTCAAGTGATATCTCCAAACAACTTAACATATAATATAATGTTACTTGATGTTACATTTATTTTAAATGGGATATGATCTAGTTATATTATTATTATTATTTCCTTGTATTTTTTATGTTTATTATGGATTTATGTTTAGGAATCATGTTTTTTCCATGAGTGATGTTATAATAAAATTATTATGAAACTCATTCATATTCATGAGTTATGATATTATTTATGATCTTGTGGGACACATATGTTTGGTTTTAATTTTTTGAAATGTGGGTCATATATTTCTGTTGAATGAATTGGGTAAATATTTTATATCATGAAATAATAATGAAAACAAGTCGATATTCTTGATCCACTTTTAGATGAAGGTAACTGTGCTCACTTGTAATGAGAGAACTATGTTTGGTGATGATCATGGGTACCTATTAATTGGTGAATCCACCAATATGTTTGCTAATATGTTTTTATAATTAACCATGACTTATAAGGTATAATATTATATGTTTTTCTATCTTCCTCATTTCCATGTCTTATTTCTATGTCATGATTTTGTGGGTTATTCTCTTGATTACCTTAAAATTATTGGTATATTAACATCCAATCCTTAGTTCCACAATTTCATATTATGATTCTTTATATTAATGTGTTTCGAGATAAGTTATATGTTATTTTTCATAGAGTTATTCTTATTGTAGACTAATATTTCCTCACTATTTAACCGTATTGGGATTCTGATCTCACCCTTTCTTATGATTCCATTCATATGGTTATAATTAACGTTTTTAATTAGTATCACTAATTTTTATGATATTTTTTTGAATTTTAACTCCCCAAGATTCCATTGTATGTTTCCCATTGAATAATACAATAGTTTGTATTGTACGCAACTTCATGTCAAAACACACCACTACTAACCAAACTAGCCGTTATGAATAGTAATAACCACTTTTTGAAATATTATAAAGTTATCTTTCAAAATGGACTTCATTTTTGGATTCTGAAATTCAAAATTATCCTAGGGTTAATTTTTTGTATTTTTCTAAAAACATTCATTTTTTGATGAATAGTGAAAAACACAACGTTATTGTTTCAAACGGTCTTTTTAATTTAATAATTAATTATTTTATTTAAATTTATTTTCAGTGAAAATAGATACATAAAACTTATATATGTTCAATATAATTCATTGGAGTCATTTTGAAATAATATTATATATATATAATTTTATTGAACTTTTTACCGTCTTTTACCCACCTACTGGGAGCATTTTCAAATTCACATAAAACATAATTTTACCACTTCTATGAGTTTAATTTCAAATATATGAGAGAAATAGTAGATATCAGTAATAAAAATGAGGTTCAATAAGATGAAAATAATATTTGGTAAAAAGTTTGTTTTTACTTTTATTTTTCACAGTTAAAAGAAAATAGTGTAATTAAGGGTAAAAATTAAATTATTATTACCCTAACACATGTCCTGATTCTATTGGATAAATATAATTTGACCCGAAACAACCTTATGAATAAATTATGATCTTATTTGGTCCACTTGAAATAGATTAGGACATTTATTATTATTTTATTTAAAGAAGAGTTAAACGAGTTAAAATAAATGTTTAATAAGTAAACAAATTTTAAATATGGTTATTCAGAAGATTAATTTGACTACAAATATTAATTATAAATATAATAATATTTCTCACATAATTGTATTATATTTATAATTTTTAGACAATAAATTAATAAATTTATTTAGGACACAATGATAATGCAATAATTACCTTATTAATGAAGGATTAAAATAATTGATGCTATAATTATCCAAATAAATCTAATTTGAGAATTTTAATGAATTATATTATTTTATAAGTTAATATGACTTGTTAAGGGGGAATAAATTAATTTTTTAGATGTAATAATTCTGTTATGAATTTTAAAAATCAAAATACCAAATTGTGACAAAATTGACATAAAAACGTTTTTAAAACAAATATTATAATATTAATAGATATTTTATTACTAAAAAACTATTGATCGGACAAAGGGAATAAATAGAATAAAATATGTCATTAATTAACCACCTTAGGCTCGCTAGGATGTTTATATTATGATTATTAAGCATATAATATAAAAATACAAAGAAACACGGTAAATGTCAAACTATTTAACTAAGAGTTAA
This sequence comes from Viscum album, assembly GCA_963277665.1. Taxonomy (NCBI): domain Eukaryota; kingdom Viridiplantae; phylum Streptophyta; class Magnoliopsida; order Santalales; family Viscaceae; genus Viscum; species Viscum album. Next base: position 1,082,053,696 of record OY728138.1, read on the forward strand.
ATCTAAAAGATATGATTAATATGATGAACTAATCCTGTATAAAAAATATTGTTTGCGAGGATTTCGACCCATACCATTTTTTCATTTAAATAATTCATTTACGAGCCATTAGAAAACGAAAATTATTTTATTATAAAATATAATTTCAAGATTTTCGTAAAGTGACCCCCACCTCTCTTATAGAAGGGAACTTCCACTTTTCTCAAATTCAAACCTTCAATGCAATTTGGATTGGCCAACCCCAGACCAAATATCCTCTAAACTATCATCCCATAATCCTAGAGGGCATACATTAGTTATAAATCCAACCTATAGAGACATTTTGATCAAATCCAAAGGAAGAACCCAATGATGAGGTAAATATTTCATCACATTTTTTGAGTTATTTTCTTGGTCCACTACCACATTCATTATTGTTTCCACTCTAAAATAATACATATGGAATCATATATATAATGTGATGTTATTAAAAAAATGGTACAACCATATTCATTATTCTATCTATCCTATAAATGGCATAGTCTCCATATGTGTGTACGTACGGATAACTGTCTCCAAGTCGTGGCATAGTTTGTTATTAAAACACTTCATCATTTGGATGGATATAATAATAAGTATAACTGATGTAAATAATATATATAACAACTTAATAATTATTTATATATTATATACCATCCAATTAAATATTATTTCCCCATCAATATAATGATATTATTGCTCGTGCGTATGTATGGATTACCGTCTCGACGAACGTGATGAGATTCATTCCCCATCGTAATCATTAAATAATAATTTACATTTTTTGATTAAAAGTAATTTATATGAACATAATATCATTATTTATATGAATCAAGTACATCCTCTCCAAAAAAAACATGTCTTAAGTAGCCAAGCATATAAAAGAAAACAAATCAGTTAATACCTGATATGATGATACGACTAAAATATTATTTACAAAGCAATATTATAAGATAATATATGTTATAATATTTATGTATATAGTTATTGTATAAATTAATAACAATTATTTTACCATTATACAAGTGGTAAACCTTCCCTCGACCAACGAAAAGTGCAATGTAAGGGTTAATTTCACAATATCATTTTTATCCAAGGTTGTTTTTACATAAGTTTCTACTGGGACCTCATTATCATTCACATCCATGTTTTCATAAAAATGTATTTCAATATTTGTTTACTAGAAAATGGGTTAAAGTCATTTATACCCTTATTTTAGCATATATGTTTTGCAAGGAATCATTCCATATTTTCGAAACAAGGTTATTTATAACCTTTTCGACAAAAATAAGGTACGACTATTTTTTAATTTATATGACGAATACAACTATTTTCCAACGTTATAACATCTTCAAAGATTCCCTTACAAGCTTATAAGAATAGTTATAAACTAAATGTTCTCTTTTATAATTATATTAATTTTAAATGATTTCATAATAGAAAGATATATTTCTCAAAAAAAAAATTGGATTTCATCTATGTAAACATCCTTTGATGGATTTTAAGCTTATTCGAGGTTGAATTATGATGATACAAAACTACCATATTGTATTGAAGGTTTTGTAATATGATTGACTGTGGATGTGTTATTTTTACCCCATTCATTATTTATGAATAATGTATTGACATTTCCTATGATAATTTTAATACGAATGTTTATGTTATGTTTAAACCTTCTCATATGAGGAATGCATTGGACATATTAAGTGATGAGTGGAGCCCGCTATAGCTCCTTGATGCATACATAGGTCTCATGAGACTTACTAGTGTATTGTAGAAAGGCCTTCACAAATTCTTACATTTAGTCTTGACACAAGGCATGGACTATGTCGTTATGAGGTGTAAAACTATGCATTATATCATTATGAAAGTGGATATTGATATTGAATGTGATTATTAAACTAGTAGAATATCCATTTGAATAAGTAAATTGAATTTTTTTATTTTATAATTTTTTTATTCTGAATAAGTTCAATTTTAAAAGGCTTTTGTTTTATTAGTATACATTATCTTAAATGTTAAAGCTTATTTATGAAGGTTTCCACTATATTTTTATCCTTATTCAGCATTAGTGGTCACCCCTTTGTAGGTTTTATTTTTTCCAGGATATGAATAAGTATATTATGACTGACCTAAAGGGATAGTATAGAGTATATGAGTGTGGCCTATGGAGACTATGTTGATTTAGTTTTTCATTTTATAATGTAATGTAAAACATATGAATGTATCTAGTATTTCCAAGGCTTCTAAACTGATCGGTCTTTCGAGAAATATTCCTTGTATCATGCAAATGTTATGTAATAATGCACCAACTCTGGGTAACTGGGGTCATGGTATTATAATTTGTATTAGTGTTTTTTTAGTACAAACTATTGATGCTAGATTTAGAAAAACTTTAATTTGAGAACATTATACAATGATAGACTCTGAGGATTAGTATAGAAGGATTTCCTAGAATTTTGGAACTCTAGAGATTTTGTGAGTTTTACATGCAATACATCCCAGTTTGGATATGATTAGGTAGAGGAGGCTTTTTCATATATGTACCTAGATATGGAACCCAAAAACACAAAATTGAGCTAGACTTGAATGGGAACTGGTGCACAACAATGGGCCTTGCTGCACTTTTGGTTACGACACTCTCGTGGGATATGCTTAGGATAATTCTCATTTTCATTACAAAACATTATAAAGGGATTATGAGTATATACATTCAAAAATAAAACATTTTTATGATTATGGATTATATCCATAAACTATTCAATTTATGTTAACTCTTTTACATGTTTGGAATTTTGTATTACAATTCATAAACTAATCTAGTCTATGACATTGTTTAGAAATGGAACCTAATGGAAGGAATATAAACCATATTAACGCATGTAATACATGTATGGATTTACCTCCTACTCAAGAAAATTATAATGGAGATGGTGAAGCAACAGTTGGTGATGATCTTATCACAGTACTGGGACAACTCACTCGGGTTACGAATAATAACCTTACCTGTATAGAGCACCATGAACCACAATGCGGAGGATCAATGATAGGCCACATCATGAGGATACAACCACCAACATTCAATGGGAGTACAAATCCATTAGTAACTGAGCAATGGATATATTCCTTGGAAAACATATTTCAGGCTTTCGGGAGTAGTTAAAGGGAAAATGTATTCATTGCAGTTTATCTCCTCACTGGAGATCCTGATCAATGGTGGTCATTGATTCAAAACACAAAGGATGATGATGAAGTATCAAATATGGAATGTATAGAGTTTAAAGAATATTTCATATAAAAATACATTCCTCATGACCATCGAGCGGATATGGAATGATTATTTCTAAGTCTAAGGCAAAAGGAAAATAAAATTGTCATAATGTATGAGGCTAACTTAACAAGATTAGCAAGGCATGCTACATATTATATACACAACCCAAGAAGTTATATTTATCATTTCATTGATAGGTTAAAACCTTTTCTCTATCGAGTATTATTCTCCAAATCCTTTTCATCATAAAATGATATTGTCTCACAAGATATTAAGATTGAAAATGAATTCTCTATGTCTTACGACTTTAAAACAATGATAGTGAAGAAGATATCTACTAAACAATTTGGAAAATTAAATAAGGGAATGAATGGAAAAGTTGAATATCTATCATGTAGTAAATGTAGGAAGAAACACCCCCATTACTTTCCTGAAGTGAATTTGAGTCTATTTCCAGTGTGGTGAAAAATGTTACCAAGCTCGTGATTGAAAGGGGAAGAAATAGGCTATCAATGCTGAATGCTACAATTTTAAAGAAAAGGAGAAATTATGAAAATGAATGACCTCATCACCAAGGAAACATACCTTAGAAATAGACAATGGGTCAATGCCAGTCTTATTCTATCTCTACTACTGAGGTTTAAGATCCAAAAGGTGTGGTGGTAGGTAATTTAATGGTTTCCTCAAGTTTAGAAAATTAATTATTTGATTTTGGACCATCACATTGTTTAATTTTTTCTTAGTTTGATAAGAAAATTAGGTATTCCAATTTATTTAAAATGGGATTTGTCAATCAAAACCCCTTTCGGAAGTATCATTGCAAAAAAAAATTGTGTATTAGTTCCCATTAAGTCATATATATGTTATTTATCTTCTCATCTCATCATCATTCCCAAGATTGAATTTTATGTAACCCTCGATATGAATTTTATGTAATCACATGATAAAGTGTACCTTATCATTAGAGAAGAAATGTCACTATCTGATCCTTATCTAGATCCACCCCCAGTAGCTCAACAAAAATTAATTATTGTGGAGGAAGAGAATGAAACAACGATGGGTGAGGTAAGGAATATTCTAATAGAGGAATTACCTAATATGAAAGAATATGTTGATGTGTTTCTAGAATATTTACCTGAACATGCTTCGAAAGGAGAAATTGAGTTTTCCATTGATTTAATTTATGGTTCAAGGCCCTTATCCAAGACCTCTTATAGAATGGCCACTGTGAAATTAGTGGAACTAAAGAAACAATTAGAGGAATTGAGTAACAAGGAATGTATTCACCCTAGTGTTTCTCCATGGGGATCCCCTATCATTATTGTTAAAAATAATGACATATCTATGAGGTTTTTCATTGACTATATGGATATCAATGGTAAAAAAATAAAGAACAAGTATCCCCTACCTCTCATTGATGATTTAGTCGACCAAATTCATGGAGCTAAATATTTTTCAATGATTAACCCTCTATCTGGATACCATCACTTGTTTTTGAAGAAGGAACACATTTGAAAAACAGAATTTCATACCATGTACGAGCATTACATATTTATATTAATGCCTTTTGGGCAGACTAATGCACCCTCAATTTTCATGGACCTAATGAATTGATTTTTCAAGGAATATCTTGTTTAATTTTTAGTTGTATTTATTAATGATATCTTGGTATACTTCAAATGCTTCAAAGATCATTAAAATTAATTGCACATTATCTTGATGAAACTTAGAATAAATGAATTATATGGTAAATTAAGCAGGTGTGAATTCTGGCATCATGAGATTTCATTTCGTGTCCTTATTTTCTATAAGGATAGAATCTCTATTGATCCTTATAAGATAAAGTCAATCCACGAATGACCTACACCGATGACTATAACTGAGGTACACAGTTTTATTGGTTTACCAGGTTATTATCGATGTTTCATCCAGAAAATTACCTGGTTGGATTACCCATTAACAAAGCTCAAAGGTAAAGGGGTTAAAATTATTTGGACAAAAGAGTGTAAATAATGTTTTGAAGAACTGAAGAGAATATTAGTTAACACTTCTATATTGACCCTACCATCCGGTAACCCTAGGTTTTTTATTTATAGTTATGCTTCAAAGAAAGAACTTGGTTGTGTCTTTATGAAAAGTGATAGATTTATTGCCTATGCATCATGACTTCTAAAACATCATCTACCTAACTATCCTACTCATGATCTTGATTTAGAAGCTATAATACATTCATTGTTGATATAAAGACATTATCTCTATGGTAAAAAATGTGAGATATATACTGATCATATGAGTTTGAAGTATATTTTCTCACAGAAATAACTCAACAAGAGGCAATGGAGATGGCTTGAACTACTCAAGGATTATTATTTCACAATAATCTACCACCGGAGGAAGGTAAATAATTTACCAGATGCTTTGTGCATAAAGGGTCATGGAGTTCTGAACAAGATGAGAGTTGAATGGGATCCAATTTTTATTGATTTAGTGAAAATGGGTATGGGAATAATCATGGAAGGTAAAACACCGATACAATTTCAAATGGTTTCCAAAACATCATTACTAGAAATGATAAAACGTTCTCATTCTTATGTGGAGGTGTTTCAAAAGAAAATTGTTGTTGTGAATGATGGGAGATTGTTCCACTTTATATATGAAGATGAGATTTTATAAATTTGGGAAGAGATTTTCTTTTCTCGATATACCTGCTCTGAAAAGGGAATTGTTAAATGATTCTCATATATTCAATTTCTTTATACACCTTGGTATCACTAAGATGTATAGAGATTTGAAGGAACATTTTTGGTGGGACACCATGAAGACAGATATTGATGATTTTGTGTCAGGATGTATGGTTGTTCAACATGTGAAAACTGGATGGAAAAAGCATGGAGGAGTCATTAAACCCTTTCCTATACCTGAGTGGAAATAGGATCATATTACGATAGACATTGTCATGGGGATACTAACAACTCATATAAGAATGATACAATATGGGTCATTTTTTATAATCTTACCAAGATAACAAATTTTTTTCTATAAGGGAAGATACACCACTTGAACGTATGCAAATACTATATATTAATGAAGTTTTAAGACTTTATGAAGTACCCCTATCCTTTGTTTCTGATCGTGAGCCCCGTTTTTCATCATTATTCTTGAATAGTATACAGAAAGCCCTGGATACTGATCTTCGTTTGGGAACTTCCTACCACCCTCAAAATAATAGACATTTAGAACTGACTATAAAAACATTAAAAGAAATTTTTAGATCATTATCAAATGACGTTAAAGGTATTTGGGATCAATATTTACCTCTGGTTGAATTTTCACATAACAATAGTTTCCCTTTATGTTTTCAAATGGCACCATATGAAAAATTATATGGAATAAAATGTCACACACCAAATTGTTGTGATGATGTTGTTGAAAAAAAACTAATTGGCCCAGAACTTGTTGAGGAAACAATTGAAAAGGAGACGGTTATACAAACCCACATCCAAGAATCCCAAAGTAGAAAAAATAGAAATTTCAATAACCAAATAACATATTTGGTATTTGAAGTACGAGACCATGTTTTCTTGAAGGTATCTCTAAGGATGGGTGTTATAAATTTCGATAAGATTGGTAAATTTCTTCCTAGGTACATCGGACCTTTCGAAATTCTAGAACGAATTGTAGTTGTATTATATCATTTGGAAATGCCTCCAAGTGTCTCCAAAGATAACAATTTATTCCACGTATCACTACTGCGAAAATACATACATGACCAAAAGCTTGTACTCACTGATGAGGATATTTAACTGGAACCTGATCTATCTTATTTTGAAGAGAATTTCAAAATTCTTGATAATAGAGAATAAGTGTTGAGAAACCGGATGACTCGTCTGGTGAATGTTCTATGGGGAAACTATAAGATGGAAGAGGCAACGTCGAAAACCGTGGAACTTATAATGAATAACCATTCAAATCTTTTTATGCGGTAATATTCTAGAAATTTCTAGGACGAAATTATTTTATGGAGGGAATAATGTAACACCCCATGTTTCCACAATACGTTTTCTTTGAATAATACAATAGCTTGTGTTGTACGGATCATCAAGTTCCAACATACCACAACCAATCAAACTACTCGTTATGAATAGTAATATCTAATTTTTCAAATTTTATAAATTTTATCTTCCAAAATAGAATTCATTTTTGGATTCGAATTATCAAAATTAGATTAGAGTGAATTTTTGGAATTTTTCTGAAAACAATAAATTTTTTATGAATAGTGAAAAACATCGCGTTATTGTTTAAAACAGATTTTTAATTAAATAATTAATTGTTTTATTTAAATTTATTTTAGGCCAAAATATATACAAAATACCGATATATGTTCAATATAATTCATTCGAGTCGTTTTGTTATAATATTAGATTTATAAAATATTATTGAACTTTTTACCGTCTTTTACCGACCTCCTAGGAGCATTTCTAAATTCACATTAAAATTAATATTACTACATCTCTGAGTTGAATTTTAAAAATATAAAAGACATGATCGATATCAGTAAGAAGTTTTTTTTTCAATAAGATGAAAATATTTTTTGGTGAAAATAATTTTTTTAATTTTACTTACCACAATTAAATGTAAATAGGGTAATTAATGGTAAAACAGATATTATTATTACCCTAGAACATTTTCTAATACAATTGAATAAGTATAATTTGACCGAAAACAACCTTATTAAAAAAATATGAACCAATTTGGTCCAATTGGATTAGATTACATCATTTGTTATTATTTTATTTACAGAAGAGTTAAAAGAGTTAAAATTGATGTTTAATAACTAATCCATATTTAATATACGGTTATACATAAGATAAATTATACTATAAATTCTCATTAGATATTTAAAAATATTCCCTAAATAATGGTACTTTATTTATATTTTTAAAAAATTAAATAGTTAAATTAATTTATGACACAATGATGATGAAGTAAATACCATATTAATAAATGATTAAAATAATAGATATTATAAATATCCAAATAAATATATTTTGAGACTTTTAATGAATTCCACTAATTTTATAGGCTAATATGACATGTTAGGGTTTATTAAATAAATTTTTTTTCGATGTAATAATGCTATTATTAATTTAACAAATAAATACCAAATAGAGTCAAAATTGACATAAAAGAGTTTTTTAAAAAAATATTCTATTATTAATTGATATTCTATTCCTAAAAATCAATGGTATGGTAAAAGGTCTTAAATAATATTATATATGTAATTAATGAACCACTTGATTTTTTCTTATATGTTTATAGTATGTTTATTATCCATAAAATATAAAAATACAAAGAGAAATGGTTAATGTTGAACTATTTAACTAAGAGTAAAATCTAAAAGATAAGGTTAATATAATGACCCAAACCTGTCTAAAACCTATTGGTTGAATGATTTAGATCCAACCTAACCTTATATTTTAAAAAATTTATTTTGGAGCCAATATAAACCGAAAAGTATTTTATTATAAAATAATATTTCAATCTTTTCCTAAAATAACCCTCACCACTCTTATAAAAGGGAACTTCCCCATCTATCAAATTTACACCTTCAGTGCAATTTGGATAAGAAAAAACATTCCAAAGTATCCTTTTTACTGTCTTCCTTTCATCTTATAGGCCTAATTTTTACATAAATCCAACCTATAGAGCCCTTTTGATCAAATTAAAATGTACAACCAGAAGAAGAGGTTAATATTTCATCACCTCTTTCAATTTAAATTTTCTTCTAATGCCTCTTTATTTGTTGTTTCCATTCTAAAATAATAACTCCAATATAGTCTATATATTATTTTATTATTATAAAAATTGTACAACCATATTCATTAGTCTATCAATCCTATAAATGAAAAAGTTAACATACTTGCATACGTATAGATTACCCTCTCCACGTCGTGGTGTAGTTTGTTATTCAAGCAAGTAATCATTTTGATGGATATAATAATGAGTATAAATTATGTAAATAATATATATAAAATTTTAATTATTCGATATATATGATAAACTATCCAATTACATATGATTTTTTCATCAATATAATGATATTGTCGCTCATGTGTACGTATGGATTACTTTCTTCACAAACGCGATGAGACTCAATCCCCGTCATACTCATTCAAGAATAAGTTTCATTTAATGATAAAAAATAATGTTTATAAATATAATAACATTATGTATATGAATCAAATATATCATTTCCATATCAAACATGTCTTATTTAATGAAGCATATAATGGAAAATGAATTAGTTAACACCGGAAACGAGGATACTTCTAAAATATTACTAACAAGGAAATATTAAAAGAGAATATATGATATCATATTTATTTATATAGTTCTTGAATAATTTATTAAAAATTATTTTCCCATTATAAAGGAGGTTAACCTACCCTCAAACAAGGAAAATTACAATGTAAGGTTTAATTTCACAATGTCCTTATTATTCAATATTGTTTTTACATAAATATATATTGGGACCACATTATCATCCACATCTTTGTTTTCATAAAAAAATTTTAAAAACAATTTTACTAAAAAATGTGTTAAATTTATTTATACCATTATTTGACCTTATCTATTTTGAAAGGAATATTTCTGTCGTTTTCCAAACAAGTTACTTTATAACATGTTTGATAAAATTAAGGTAATAATGTTTTTTTATCTTATATGGAAGGTGCGGCTATTTTCTGCCATTATAACACTGTCGAATCATCCCTTAAAATATTATAAGAATATTTTCAAAATAAATTTTTTCTTTTATAATTATTTTAATTTTAAATTATTTCAAAACAGAAAGTGATATTTATATACAAAATCATTATATTTCATCTATGTCCCCATCCTTTGATGGGTTTTAAGCTTATTTGAAGTGGATTTGATATGATACAAAACTTATATATTGTATTGAAGGTTTTTTTATTTGTTTGACTGTGGGAGTGTTATTTTTACACCATTCATGGTTTATGGATAACATATTGACATTTCATATGCTAGTTTTAAAATGAATGTTAATGTTATGATTACACCATTTCTTATAAGGAATACATTGGACTTAGTAAGTGATGGGTTGAGCCTGCTATAGCTCTTCGATGAATCAGTAGGTCTAATGAGATAAACTGGTGTCTTGGCACAAGGCCTTGAAAAAAATATAATTCGTAGTCTTGGAATGAGGCCAATACTATGTGGTTTTTAAGTCTGGCATTATGCATTCCCTTATTATGAATGTGGCTATTGATATTGCATGTGATTATTCAACTAATAAAATATACATGTGAATAACTAAATGGAATTATTTGATTTTATCCTTTAAATATTATGCTGAAATTCATGTTTAAAATGCCTCTGTATTATTTATATACATTTCCATAACTGTTTATTCATATTTAAGAATGTTTCCCCAATATTGTTATCCTTACTGTGCATCTGAGCTCAACCCTTTCTATTTTTTATTTTTAACATGATGCGAAGAAGTATATTATGACTGACCTGCAGAGATAGTCTAAGGGATATGAGTGTGGCCTATGGAGACTATGTTTTTGTTGTTTTTAATTTTATAATGTATTATAAAACTTATGAATGTATCTAGTATTTCCAATGCTACTAAACTGATCATTCTTTTATGAAATGATTCATTGTATCATGCCAATGTTATGTAATAATGCACTAACACTGGGTAATTGGGGTTAGGGTGTTACTAGAATCATTTAATGTCTTTAACAAAATTGGAATAATGTGTTTAATGATTCCAAAAACTATAAAATGTTATAGTCTTATAAATCATCATTGTGTATTCTAATGAATATTCATATAAAAATATGAAACATCCATGAATCAAAATTTTTATTTCTTTATAAATCTAATACAATTTTTTTAAAGGAGTTATAATATTTAACACCATTAAATAAATGAAATAAATATAAATTTTGTTTGTTGGAGTGCTTTAATACGTAGGTAATAAAAATATAAAATGAATATTTGAACATATATGGATAAACATACAAATGAAAGAGATTTCGTAATATATTATTGCCTAGACTACCATTATGAATATACATGTTAATATAATTATCCCTTAGGTCATTAATAATGTTTCATTGTTTGATTAACCAAAAATAACTAGACCATCATACGATACTTATAATAGTGACCCAATCATTTTATACATTTTATTACATGATTTTGAGAATAAATATCCATTAAATACAAAATGGAGGTAAAAATACCCGTGTGTTTAGAATACTAGGTACATAAATATAATACATAAAACTAAGATAAAAAATATTTTCTTTAATAACCTACTTTATCTAATAACACCCTTTTATATATTATTATATAATAGGATAACCTAAGGAATGCAAAAACACAAGGGATTAAATAAAACGCCTCGTGACTTAATAAACATGGTAACAAAACATAAGACAAGAATCATATGTCATAAATTGATAAAATAAATGTCATGGATCATGAATAAACTATATATTTTCTTAAGGGAATAATATAATGATAGAAATATTGGAATGTGGATGAAATAAATAACAAGTTATAAACATGAGTCTAGGAAAACTGTTGAGACTGTATGAAATAGTGAAAAAATTCACATATTAGATTAGGTTTTCTCCCTAATACCATATATAATGTCTTCTGAGGAAATAAAATAATAAAATTATTTATATATATATCTGGGTACAAAAATCATATCATTTATCGATATAACTATTCTACATAAATAGATCAAACATATGGAATAATAATATGGGTTACCCATGTAAATAAACCAGTTTCATAATTAAGTAACAATGAAAAACAAAAAGTCTTATCATAAGGGTGTCTATTAAAGAATTGATCAAAATAATTCATCAACATTCATATATGAAATTTGAAAGTATTTTCATAATATTTAATTTAAACTATTGTTAAATTGTGAAAAACATTTCATGGGTAACATTAAAATGTTTCTAATAAATCAATTTTTGGGAAATGATTATTAATCTTATTTAAGTTTATATAGAATACTTATTTCCATAAATAATAAAGGAACAATTTTTTTCAATATTAAGAGGGTAATTATAGAGAAACTTTTTTTCTTATAATAGTTTATAATTTTTACATAAATTTGTATATAAAATACATATGTTCCCATTAATGATGGATTCATATCTAGTTGAATTGAATGATAAACAATTGAAAACACATATTTATCAATAAAATAATTATTATGTGATATTTTTACATATGCGTGAAACATATAAAAATAATTATGGAAAGATATATAATAATAAATGTGAAATAAATTTAGCTACTCGGAAAGAAAGCATAACTGAATGGAAAAAATGAATTTTCAGATAGATCACATACCTTATGTCTGAATGAGTAATTAACGTTAACTTAATTTAATGTATATGAAAATTGATTAAATAATTTCATAATTCAGGACACATTCCACATATCTTATTATTGTTATAATTTTATTAAGTTTATAAAAGGCTATTTTGAGGAGTTAGAAGGATTAATTTCATTATACTGGGAGAATTTGTTTCACAGATCCCTAGTTGGTTCACTTATTTATAATGAATAATGTCCATGTATAATGGACTTAAAACTATTAAATGGAAATAAAGACGTATCAATTAACATTTATAAGATTAAATGGACACATATATCATTTTTTTGTGACATGATGATGTCTAATTTGTGAAAATGTTAATGATAAATATTATTTTTTAGTACATCTAGACATCAAAAATTAGTTTAATTTTATTTAATATAATGTATACATATCTATCATAAAAAATGAAATAATTTATAATAAACACATTACTTTATTATTTTGCAATAATAATTGTATGATTAAGTTACCTTACGATTGTAATAGAAAAAATAAAACTCACTGTCTATAGAAATGCCTAACAAGAATAATTCAGACAATGTTTTTATTTAGTTGAATTAGATAAGATGAAAATAGGGTGGAATGTATAACCTTTCATTATAATATACCATTATTGAAAATATATGATACAATAGTTTTTTTTATTTTTGATGTTGGTTATGAGATAGTATAAGAAAAAATAAACTAAAATTGGTAGTTTGAGAATGAAACTTATTGAATATATATTTCTTGATAGTCCTATTAATAACATGGAATTAGTATTTTGGTCAGACCTGTAGCTCGTGAAAATGGGGGGACTGGGAAGGATATAGTTCATTGGATATTTTGTTATCGTGATGTCTTAGAAATTGTGTAGACAAAAGGAGGTGAAGGGAGGAATTTATAATGGACGGAGAAGGTTGTTTTTGTTTATTATATTCATCATATTATTTTTTGGTTCTATAATTAAAAAATAATTATTATTATTACTATATATAGAAAATGTTTCATGTGATTTTGAGATATTTTTATCCAACATAAACCAAAAATCAATATATTATATATTTGTCTAATAATGTAGAAAACTTACATTATAAACATCCAACCATATTACAACGATCCCAAAAACCCATTAAATATTTTTTAGTCGGAAGTATTCAAAAATGTAATCTATTTTATGAAAATAATTGTCTAAATATGAGAATTTTAAATTTTAAATAAAATTATGACTTATTTGAAATATATATATTTCAATATTATAATCGATTTTATTAATCATTAAAAATTAAATATGATCTAATTAAAATATATTATAATTCTAAAGCAATGTAATATTAATTTTATGAATCCATTTTATGAAAATAAATTTCCTTTTGAATAAATATTCATTATAAAATTGAAAATAAAATATATACATTTTATAAAACATAGAACACATAATTGGTTATTTGAGAAGGATTTATCAATAATTACTACGATATAAATATATCATATTTTCACTTTATAATGTACCAAAACATTATATTACATTTTAATAAGAAAATTTTGTATTTTATTCATCATATTACTCTTCATAATGGGCTCATTACAATTCCAATGGTTAGGTTTTCTTCTCTAACTGTCTTGTCAATATTCTAATGGTCATATTTTTATAACAACAACATTATTTGTAAAATCTATATGGCTTCCCTCAAAACTTATAAAACCATTTTATTATATTCAATATTGATTAACTTATATTTTCTCTCATGTTTATATAATATTTCATCTTAAAGATGATTATTTTTTAGTACTATTATTGTTTATTTTTAAAGAATTTCACATGAGTGTGGTTGTTTTATTAGATGAGAATATACAAATTTTCTTATTATTATAATATGATTTTATGTTTGTTGACCTGATATTTTTTTAAATTAATATTTTTTGATTTTCTGACAAATGTATCATTCCTAATTGATGATAATAATGTTTTTTTGGATTCTCTATGAGATTTTTATTCATTATACTACATGAAAAAATTAAAAAAATGTAATTTCCATTACTAAAATGGTGGTTATTTATTGTTTTTAACATATCCTTGAATAAAATAAATATAAAAATATCATAGAATATCTTATAATATTTCAATAGCTATATTTGATAGTCCATATCACTAAGGATGAAATATAATACTATAACTCAAATCTATATCAAGATAATGTTAACTAATTCAAATAATTATTAGGTCATAATAAGATCCCAATTAGAAAAAAATTAATGTGGCCATCAATAAAAATATACCACTTGCTTATGGTATATTATGTTAAGTTGATCTAGTGAGAAATCAACCATGATTCCAATGTAGTGTGTTGACATTATAGGTTTATTGACTAAAAAAAATAATTTACCCAAAATCAACAATAAGATAAACCCTTAAGGATACATGAAAACTTAATCACATAACCAAAAAGTGTAATTTCGTTCCTATGTAAATAAATTTTCACTAAAACATATGTCAAACCAATGGTTTTTATTTTGAAAAATATATCTTGAAATAACATTAATAATGATAAACCCCCATCATGTAAAACCTCAAAAGGGGTTTTAACAACATTGAAGTTTTGATCAAGATTAAACTCATATACCCTTGATGGTATCCGTAAATCTATTGTTAAACATATATGGATAGATATATACTTCAAAATGATAATTCAGCCTTTATTAGTTATATACAATCTTATATTATAAAAAATAATAATCATTGGAGGCTTGGGTTTATCCTTATACCAATAGAATATCCAATGTCATTTCATTTTTTCATAGTCCATATAGAGGGAGATAATCATATAAAATTTAACTAGTGAATGGAGAATATGATATTCATGGTACTCATTCTTAAAAAAATCATCATTATATTACCAACAACAGAGGGTAGGATAATTGTTCAACAATTTTAATGATTCACTTCACCCATTGTGATTACGTATGATTTTTTTTCTATACAGGTATATTTTGGCATTCAAACATCATTAAACCTTATATTGGGTAATTGATTCAATATATTCCCAAAATCCATTTAGTGGATACACTAGAGTGTGGGTGGTGAATTAGTTATTGTCATTTTTTCCTCCATTTCATTATGTGACCCATTTATCACATTTCTATTTCCACGGGAAATATGACTATCATTAACACATTTAAAGATCATTATAGTACCATTCATTAAATTACTATAATTCTTATTCATGCATTATAGGCATTTATATGGCTACAATTTCATTCAACCAATTGAGTTTTTATGAGACTCGATTATAATTTTAATATATGAAATATAATAATGTCTATAATATCCCATTTACATTTGTTCATTCTGTGAACATCAAATGTATTCATCATAGATTCTAATAAATTTCATATCGTTGGACTTTAAAATACATTTTTTAGTTCAGAAATGTGTTTATAATTTTTTTTTCAAAGATGATTATTAAACTATGATCAATACGTTTATTTTTTTTTAAATTAGCATCATATGTACTAATAGATTCATTATAATTTTACATAAACATATGAAATTTCTACTCAATAATTTTTAATATAATAAATGTTATGTAATAACTAATAAATATTACATTAATATATTCTTATTCAATATATTCATTGTCACGACACCCTCTCACCAAAGATACCCCTCCTGTGCTGGAAATGGTGAAAGGGAGATAAAGACCCCCGAGTCCCACCTCCAGTAGGCTATGGGGTGGCGACTACCACCAAGGGTATGAGTTTTCAAAAATATGAGAGGCATTACCCTTTTTATTATTTAGGATCGGTAAATAGGACAAGTCAACCACCAAAAAGGAGAAGAACAAGTGTATATAAATAAACCCAAACCAATCCCACATGAATGTTTAAACAATTTTATAACAAGGTTCAAGTACATGAAAGCTCAAAGTACAATACCAAAAGAAAACAAGAGTACAAAAACTGCAACTACTCCAACTGTCCGACTAGTAGGGTCTCGCACGACCCTGGTAGTCCTCCTGGAAACCTGAATGTAAACGTAGTGTGATCATACAAGTATACTCAGTAGGGAAACCTAAAGCTCTTGGGCACAAGTGGGGAGACATCCAAATGTCTCATGAGAACAACAGAATAAACATATAAAGGAATTCTATCCACCCAACCTCACCAACCAAACTCACCAAAAACACAATCACAATAGGTTTTAGTATATAAGAAACAGGAGTATTGTGTACCCTGCACCATTTCCCAATCATTAGCTGCTCTTGCTAATGGCGAACGTCCTGACACTGCCACACTCTCCCCGCCCGCACACACCTAGGCCTCATAAACCACACATCCTGCTCGCACAAACCTGGGGCTCACAACCACGTATCCCGACTGCACACACCTGGGCCTCACAACCATGTATCCCGCCCACACAAAACGGGGCCTCACGACCATGTATCCCTCCAGCACAAACCTAGGCCTCATCCCGAAGATTCTTTGGAAACAGTAGAACCAGCCCGAAGAGCCTTGGGCTAAAACCACCCCAATCTAAATCCACCCGAAGAGTCTTAGGTGTATGGTCCCCTCAAGCCATCACAGCCTAGGGGAGAAGGAGAAGGATGGAGCTAGTAACTAAAGGAAAACACCCTCTCCCATGAAATGGGAGTGTTCGGAATTAATTTCTCAACATGGGTGGGGTGCGAAAAAACACAAAAGATACAGATATATATATATACCAAACACTTAGCCCAACCTATGGAATTTAATCAGAGAAACTGAGCATGTGCCTCGACACTGCTACTACGAAGAATGCATACAACAACCAACCCCAACCCCATTTAGGT
Organism: Viscum album; assembly: GCA_963277665.1. Taxonomy (NCBI): domain Eukaryota; kingdom Viridiplantae; phylum Streptophyta; class Magnoliopsida; order Santalales; family Viscaceae; genus Viscum; species Viscum album. The sequence continues at coordinate 1,082,071,235 of OY728138.1, forward strand.
TTTCATGTTTTAGCAGAATTAATTTATTTAGTTCCTTAACTACTGGGAAACTATCCAAAACCAACCACATTGATCGTTCGTAAGACATATCATTTTCATCCACAAATCAAGTTAGGAAAACACAAGCAACACAACCAAGTCCCTTCTTATTAACCAACCAATCCCATTGATTATTATTCCTTTTCCATTACCATGCCCCACCATTCATTAACTCTTCCACTTTTTTTTATTTAGTATTCAAATCCCATAGTCTAGTCACATTCAAACCCATCCCTAAAGCCTCGCTACCAACTACCGTAACCACAACTGCACCGTACATCATTACCCCATTAATACCATTTATCACAGCCTCGATGCCTGTTCTATTTGTAACAACCTAGGATTCACCCTCCCTTTCACACACTTGTAACCAATCCAAAACCCACATGTTCATTATTCCATTTTGTTTAACCGGGGTGATCACACAAGGGTTCCATATTTTAAACATCCAAGATTACATGATTAACCAATTTCCACATTCCAGAAAGTTTCCATCCAAAAAACTGTCTAGAAAGATAGGGAATCAGTTAATTGCACAAGAAAAGGCCCCTAACGACCATGATTTTCAGTAGTCATAAGCCTATTCATTTCACAAAAAAATCAATAGGATAAAAAAGATAAACATAACAACTTTCCCATCCCTATTCTTTAACTAGTTATTATATTTATTTAAATGATCATCCATTTCTCATGAAAACAAGAGGATACCCACCCCGTATGATGCAAAATTTAAAGAGACGAAGGTAATACCTCTACCTCAATAGGTTCTGATCACAGCGCTCCCCCAGATCAACTTTAGAAGATGTCTGTTGGCGTCCGTCACTTCCGTCGAGTCCCGGAAAAACATCCTATGGTGGAAGTCGGAAAGGAAAGGCGGAAGGAAAGACAACAGATCCAATCTCGGAAGTTCCTCCTCGTCATTACGATCTCATGGCCGCTGGCGGATCTAAAATTGGAACTCGGACGATGATGTTATGGAAGAAAGAGCCTTCGAGTCTCTTGGGAGAGCTCTGCTTAGAAGAGAGGGGAGGAGAGGGGTGTGTTGAAAAGGACGAGGGGACCCCTCCTTTTATAGGTGAGAAATGAAAAAGTACACGACGTGTACTATATGGTACACGGTGTGTACTCGGTTATTTCACATGGTCTCCATGGGCTTCCAACACGGTTTTGCGGCCGTTGACTGGTCAACACACGGTTTGAGGGTAAAACATACGCGGGGAAGGACTACACGGCTTGTAGTTTGGACACACGGCATGTACCCAATTATTTCACACAGAAAATACACGGCTTCAACACGGCACACAACCGTTGACTGGTAACGCGTACGCGGGGAGGGAATACATGGCGTGTAGTTTAGGGTACAGAGCGTGTACCCATTTACTTCACATGGCAAAGACATGACCTTCCACACGGGGTATACCCGGAGAGGGGGTACACGACGTGTAGTTTGGGGTACATGGCGTGTACTCATTTCTTTCACACGGCAAGGACACAGCCTTGAACACGGGGTATACTCGGCAAAGTGGTACAAGGCGTGTACTCACACTACACGGCGTGTACTTACAAAATTTTGGAATGTGTAGGAAATTTCCATTTTACGCCCCAGAACACTTCGTGACCTTATTTTAGACAATGTAATGGGCCGGAGAGGTCCGGGCCACTACATCAGATACCTCTTAAAACATTTTCATCCTCGATAATTCAAAAACCAACCTAGAGGAACCCAATAAGATACCTATTAGGGTTCTCGTTATATGAGGAACCCAATGAACAACCCTAATCATATGTGTCAGGAATTCTTTCTCCTATGTTGATATATTATCCTCTATAGGAGGCACTGACTCACCCGAACGGGTTCAATCACATCCTCATTAATGCGTCCTGATTAAGAGTTAGGTGTTTCCCTTTCCCCACACATTCGGACATGCTACACAATTCCAGAGAACAATTAATCAAAAGGTCTCAAAGCCAAAAATCCAGGCATTCCATATATCAAGGTATAGAGTGTAACATCAACAAAAAGCTTAGAAGAAAAAAAATGAAAAACACAAGTCAAAACAACTCCAGGTACTGAGCGTGCATCTGGGTCTCCCGCTCCCAAATGCTCTCCTTGAGGCCACCATTCCTCCACAACACACAAACCAATGGAATGGTTCGTCCACAGAGCACATTCTCTTTAAAATTCTCAATTCTGACTGTTCGTTCCTTGAAGGTTGCGTCATCTCCCATATTTAACTCTCCCCAATCGATAACGTGAGAGTAATCGTGTAAGTACCAATGAAGCTGGGAGATGTGGAAGACATCATGAACCTTCTTCAACTGAGGTGGCAGGGCTAGCTGATATGCCACCTCACCGACTCACCTTGGCACCTCAAAAAGTCCTATGAACCTAGGTGAGAGCTTTCTCCATTTCCCAAACCTCTGCTGCCCCCATCAAGCGGAAACCTTCAAGAACACATGATCTCCCACCTCGAACTCCAAGGGCCTCCTTCGACGGTCAGCAAAAGACTTCTGGCAGTCTTGAGACGCTTTCATCCTCTCACTTACAACCTGGACTTTCTCTGTGGTGATCTGTACTACCTCTGGCCCAAGAGCACCTGTCTCACCATCCTCTGCCCATCAAATGGGTAAATGAAATGGTCTCTCATAGAAAGCCTCAAACAGTGCCATGCCAACAGTAGAGTGGAATCTATTGTCGTAGAAAAACTCTACTAAAGGCAAGTGTCGTTCCCATGATCCTCCGAAATCCAAAACGCATGCTCGCAGCATGTCCTCCAATGTCTGGATAGTCCGCTCTGTCTGCCCATCAGTCTGGGGGTAAAAAGCAGTGTTAAGGCATAGCTGGTTTCCAAAAGCTTGTTGTAACCCCCTCTGGACTCATGAGGTAAACCGATTTTCCCAATCTATGACGATTGTCTTTGGAACTCCATGAAAACCCACCACCTTGTCTACGTACCTCTATTCTAAGGTACTCACTAGGTCCGACTCCTTATTTGTTAAGAAGTGAGATGATATCATTAGTCGATCCACCACTACCAAGATAGCTTCATAACAACCCTAAGCTCTGGGTAGTCATATGACGAAGTCCATTGATATTTCATCCCACTTCCACTAGGGGACATCTAAAGGATGCAAAAAACCACTGGGAACACGGTGTTCAGCCTTCACTTGCTGACACAATAGGCATTTAGCCACAAACTCCACCACTTCCCGTTTCACCCCGGGACACCAAAACTGTTCCCTCAGGCCTTGGTACTTTTTTGAAACTCCTAGATGTACCGCCAATGCTAAGATATGGACCTCACAGTGAAATTCCTTATGCATCTCTTCTGGAATAAACAAACTTCCATGGAATAGCATCTGATGTCAGCTATCCTCTGACCATCCTTCTAGAGCATTTCCATGATCAACACGATCCCACATCACTTTCGCCTTGGAGTCCCACCATTGAGACTCTTCCATTGGGTGTAACAAGGAGGACTGCACCGTCATCTGAAACAAACAGCCTCTAACACATTCTACCCTTGCATCCAAGTGCAAGGCGGCCAACTCTCCCATCGATTTCCATAAATCAGCGGATTCCCGAACCACTTCCTTATGCAACTTCCTACTCAGGGAATCAGCCACAACGTTGCCCTTACCTTCAGTGTAAGAGATCTCGATGTCATAATCTTGGAGAATCTCCACCCATCTCCACAGACATAAGTTCAGGTCATGCTGGGAGAAGATATAACGCAGGCTCTTGTGATCTAAGAAGACCACAAAGCATTCCCCAACGATTTATTGTCCCCACAACTTCAGTGCGAACACTACTATTGCAAGCTCCAGGTAATGGGTGGCATAGTTATGCTCTTGAGGGCATAACTTCCTAGACCTATAACATATCACTCCCTTCTTCTACATCCGCACGCACCCTAGACCAAGGAAAGAAGTATCACAAAACACCTCATAAAACAACCCTTCCTCTGGAAACCTGAGTACGGTAGAACTAACCATCTTCTCCTTCAGGTAGTCGAAAGCCTTCTAGCATTTCTCGCTCAATAGGAAGGCCGGGTTCTTCCTAGTCAAAGCTGTCAATGGAGCAGCAACTCGAGAGAAGTCCGAAACGAACCTCCGATAGTAACCTGCTAACCCCAGGAAACTACGAACTTATGCCACGCTCTTGGGTGCTGCCCAAGAAACAACTGCCTCCACCATCGATGGTTCCACCTACACGCCATGTTGAGACACGACGTGCCCAAGGAAGTGTACTTCTTGCATCATGATCTTACACTTAGACAATTTCCCGTAAAGCTGGTGGTGTCGAATGAATTCAAAGACTTCCCTGAGACGCTCAATGTGCTCCTCCTATGATCTTGAGTAGATCAGAATTTCATTGATAAACATAGAGACATACCGGTCCAAAATCTCTATGAAGGAAAAGTTCATAATTCCCATGAACAAAGCCGATGCATTCGTAACTCCAAACGACATCACTAGAAGCTCGAACTGACCAAACCTGCACCTGAAAGCTGTCTTCGAGATGTCACTGTCCTTTACCCTCAGCTGATGATATCCAGATCTTAGATCAATCTTGGAAAACCTACATGCTCCCCTCAGTTGGTCAAATAGATCATCTATCCTTGGAAGGGGGTAGCGGTTCTTGACCGTTACCTGGTTCAACCATCGGTAGTCTATACATAGCCTAATACCCCCATCATCCTTCTTCAGGAACATGACTGGAGCACCCCATGTTGATAAGCTGGTTCGAAAAAAACCTTTCTCCATCAGATCATCAATATGAATGTGCAACTCCCGTAACTCCAAAGGTGCCATCCAAATCGGATAGGCACCAGGCTATAAGTCTATCCGAACTCAGTGTCACGTCAGGGGGGGGGGGGGTACAGTCACAACATCCACAGGAAAAACATCGAGGAACTCACCAACAACCTCCAGGACATCCATCATCTCTGTATCAGTTGGAACTACTGATAACCCGCCTAATAAGGAAAGAAGAGGCTCCACACATCGTCTTCCCACCTGATAGCTCCTCTTTACAACAAAAGCTACACGATGCCCGTCCACGTCAGAGAACACGAATCTTCTCCGGATGCAGTCGATAGCGACACTAATAGAAATCAACCAGTCGATTCCTAGGATGTCATCATATGGCTGCATCTGTAACAGAAGAAGGTCCCCAATAGATTGATGTGATATCAGCGTCAGTCCACATCCTCAGCAAACACAAGATACACTGGTCTAGCCTCCAACCGGTGTACTCAGCACCAGTGGTACAGAAAGTCTCTCTACATCTAGTCCCAAAGAATTCTCTAGACCAGGTGCAACAAAGGAGTGAGAGGATCCAGAATCGAACAAATCAGGATCAAGTGTTCTGAACCAAAAAATCATACCTCACACCACTTTGGTCCTACTAGAGTAGTGAACTCTGCTGCGTGCAACTGTCCACGCCCAGCTCCTCTGCCTCTCTAATGTCGTCCACCTCCTCGACCACACCCTGGTCGAGGTCCTTGAAGAGAACTCTGACGTCGGCCTCCTCCGGCAAAGTCCACCCGCGGAGGAGCATGGTCATGCTGCTGCTGGAAGGGCCTAGATGGCAACTGGTGCTTCTGAGGTGGGCGCAGAACCTTCCCACCTCCATCGTACTGAGCTCGGGTCAGGCATCGACTCTAAATGTGCTAGAAACCTCCACAAGAAAAAAAACTTTTATTCTGGGCTCATGAAAAAGGGATGAGGACCTGAAGATCTGAATTTAAAGTATTGGGGCCTGCTCCCCATTGGCCTGAAACCGGAAGGTCATGTCTCAGGAGACCTGCTTCTGACTGCCTTCCCCTTCGACAAGCCTGGCTGGATCCCCTCTCGTGGTGCACCTCCTAGTGAGTGCATCCTATCTACAACCGCTTCCTTCTTCTGTACTGCCATGTACGTTGGAAGGGTGAAGGGGGTAACTACATACTAGAGTGAAAGACTAATATCCTCCTCCAAAAGTCTCGCCCGAGACTCCTCATATAGAAAGAGATCTGGAGATAAGCACAGGGGATCCATGAACTTGATCCCCAACTCTTGTACCGAAATACTCCCCTGCTGAAGGGAGAGTAACTCATACCTCTTCTCCGCCTTGATCATGGAAGCAAGAAATTCCTCTCGGAATTCCTTCTCAAAGTCAGCCCATAGAACCTCTGCCTCTATCCTCTCTCTGAGGTAGAGTGTCCACCACTGTCATGCCGCACCTCTCATCTGACTGACTACTAGGGTAACCCAGTACTCCCTCAGAGAACGGATCAAGGTAAAAGTGATCCCTAGCTCTTCATGCCACCCCTACGTCTCTATATCCGAAGTACTACCCTCATAACTCATGAGGGTCTACTGCTGGAAAGAATGGAGAGTCTTCTGCCACTGGCTCTCTTCCTCCTCTCGGTCAATCCACAACTGATCAACCGCCTGGATCTGCTGGGCCTCTGCCGTCTGAGCCACCCGGGGATGACGTCCAGGTGCTATAGCTGTACGGTAAACAAAGATCGCCTAAGCCCAAGTATTAAGGAAATTTCTCTATGTTTTATTTAATAATTTTCATTTAAATTTCTTTCCCAGAACACCCAAATCATGTAAAAAACAACCATGATGATGTGTGTACCTTACCTAGGGTCTCTACCCTACAATAAATGTAGTCTCACTTGGTCGTTCGGTAGGCTCAAATTCCTTGCATCGGATCACGAGGGGGCCTAAAATCTAGTGTCATATCCAGTCTTCCCTGGCCTATGTCACGCATCAAGATTAACTAACATTGTTGCCCTACCATCCCACGAAATCCTCACTGTGCCTAACTCCAGACTCTATCCTATCTCTCAACCATCACCTATGATACCATTCTTTCATGACCCCCTCCCACCAAAGATGCCCCTCCTAAGCTGGAAATGGTGAAAGGAAGATAATGACCCCCGAGTCCCGCCTTCAGTAGGACCCGGGGTGGAGACTAGCACCAAGGGTATGAGTTTTCACAAATATGGGAGCCATTACCCTTTTTATTATTTAGGATCAGGAAATAAGAAAAGTCAACCACCATAAAGGAAAAGAACAAGTGTATATAAACAAACCCAATCCAATCCCACATGCATGTTTAATCAATTTTATTACAAGGTGCAGGTACAAGAAAGTTCAAAGTACAATAGAAAAAGAATACATGAGTAAAACAACTGCAACAGATCCAACTGTCCGACTAGTAGGGTCCCGCACGACCCTGGTAGTCCTCCTGGAAACCTGAATGTAAACGTAGGGTGAGCATACAAGTATACTCAGTACGAAAACCTAAAGTTCTTGTGAACAAGTGGGGATACATCCTAATGTCCCGTGAGAACAATAGAAGAATCCTATCAAGGAATTCTATCCACCCAACCTCACCAACCACACTCACCAAAAACACAATCAAAACAGGTAGTATTATATAAGAAACAACAGTATTTGGTACCCCACACCATTTCCCAGTAGTTAGCTGCTCTTCCTAACACCGAACATCCTGACGCTGCCACACTCTCCCCGCCCACACACACCTGGGCCTCACAAACCACACATCCCGCCCACACAAACCTGGGCCTCACAACCACGTATCCTGCCTGCACAAACCTGGGACTCACAACCATGTATCCCACCCGTAAACACCTGGGCCTCACGACCACGTATCCCGCCCGCACACACATGGGCCTCATCCCGAAGATTCTTAGGAAACAGTAGAACATGCCCGAAGCTTCATGGGCTAAAACCACCACAATCGAAACCTACCTGAAGAGTCTTGGGTGTAAGGTAGCCTCAATCCATCACAACCTAGGGGAGAAGTAGTAGGAAAGATATAGTAACTAAGGGAAAACACCCTCTCCCATGAAATAAGAGTGCTCAACATTTAGTGCTCAACATGGGTGGGGTGCGATAAAAAACAAAAGATATAGATATAGATATATATATATACCAAAAACTCAGCCCAACATATGGATTCTAATCAGAGAAACTGAGCATGTGACTTGGCACTACTACTACGAAGCATGCATAAAACAACCAACCCAAACCCCATTATGGTTTTCACATTTCAGCAGAGTTAATTTATTAATATCCTTAACTACTGGGAAACTATCCACAACCAACCCCATCGATCGTTCGTAAAACATATCCCTGTCATCCACAAATCAAGTTAGGAAAACACAAGCAACACAACCAAGTCCCTTCTTATTAACCAAACAAACCCATGGATTATTATTACCATTCTATTACCATGCCCCAACATTCATTAACACTTCTACTTTTTTTTATTTATTATTCACAACCCATAGTTCGTTCACATTAAAACCCATCCCTGCAGCCCCGCTACCAACTGCCATAACCACAACTGCAGCGTACATCATTACCCCTTTAATACCATTTATCGTAGCCCTGCTGCCTGTTCTATTCGTAACAACCCAGGATTCATCCCTCCCGTTCACACACCAGTAAATAATCCAAAACCCACATGTTCATTATTACATTTTGTTTAACCGGGGTGATCACACAATGGTTCCAGATTTTAAACGGCCAACTTTACGTGATTAACCAATTTCCACATTCCACAATGTTTCCATCCGCAAAACGGTCTAGAAATATAGGGAAACATTTAATTGTGCAATAAAAGGCCCCCAACGACTGTGATTTAAAGTATGCATAAGTCTATTCAATTCACAACATATCAATAGGATAAAAAAGATAAACATAATAACTGTCCCATCCCCGTTCTTTAACCAGTTATTATCTTTATTTAATGGTTCATCTGTTTCTCATGAAAACAATAGGATACCCACCCCACATGATGCACAATTTACAGAGACGAAGGTATGATCCCTACCTCAACAGGTTCTGATCACAACGCTCCCCTAGATTAACTTTAGAAGACGTCCGTCAGCGTCCGTCACTTCTGTCAAGTCCCGGAAAAACCTCCTCGGGTGAATGTCGGAAAGGAAAGGCTGATGGAAAGACAACATATCCAATCTATGAAGTTTTTCCACGTCATTACGATCCCATGTCCGCTGAAGGATCGTAAATCGGAGCTCGGATGACGAAGTTATGGAAGAAAGAGCCTTCAAGTCTCTTGGGAGAGATCTGCTTAGAGGAGAGGGGAGGAGAGGGGTGTGTTGAAAAGAAGGAGGGGATCCCTCCTTTTATAGGAGAGAGAACCAAAAGTACATGGCATGTACTTTATGGTACACAGCGTGTACTTGGTTATTTCACACAGTCTCCACGCGGCTTCCATCATGGTGCAGCGGCCGTTGACTGGTCAACACACGGTTTGAGGGTAACACATACGTGGGGAAGGACTACACAACGTGTAGTTTGGACACACGGAGTGTACCCATTTATTTAAAATGGAAAAGACATGGATTTAACACGGCACATGGTCGTTGACTAGTAAAGCGTATGCGAGGAGGGACTACATGGCGTGTAGTTTATGGTACACGGAGTGTACCCATTAACTTCACACGGCAAAGACACGGCCTTCCACATGGGGTATACCCGGAGAGGGGGTACATGGAGTGTAGTTTGGGGTACACTGCGTGTACTCATTTATTTCACATGGCAAGGACAAGGCCTTGAACATGGGGTATACTCGGAAAGGTGGTACACAACGTGTACTCACACTACACAGTGTGTACTTACAAAATTCTAGAAAGTGTCGGAAAAGTCCATTTTACCCTGCAGAACACTTTGTGACCTTCTTTTTGACAAAGGAATGGGGTGGAGAGGTCCAGGCCATTACATTCATATTCTTATTCTCCCCTCATTTTATAAACGAGATTCCTCCATTGACCTTCTTTTCCAACCAAATGATAGAAAACAGAAATCAATATTCATTCAATGTTCATTATAGAAAGTAAAATATAATTCCATTTGTATGAAACAATTTCTTATTAACAATTGGATATACCAAACTACTATTGGAAGATGGATGTTTTCTAAGGATGGACTGTATAAAATGTTGTTTAATCCACTGATCAAATATAAATTCATCACAGTCCATAACATGATAATGATTTTTGAGTATAGCAAAAAGATTTTTTAGTCTATCTAATATTATATTTTGTTTCATAGAATGTAAAACATTTCATTTTCATTCAAAATCCTCATTGTTATATTTCCCTTAGATTCTATCCATTTATTTAATCCCAAAACTGTTTCATTATAAACACTATTCATATTGGGAAACCACATAATCTTGAAAAAAAAAATTAACGTATGTCTAAATCCCAACACATTCATAACAATATATGAGTTTATAGGCTTAATCCTGGCCATACATGGTAATTATTTAAATCATTAATGATGGTTCGTAATGATTTCGATAATATATGAAGCATATACAACAAGGGATTTAAATCATTTGTGGAGTAAGGCCCATTTTCAAACACATGGAAGTGATTGAGTCTAGTTAAATCATCCCTTTTTGGTATTATTACCCCCATGGAATCTCTAATAATGTTCCACACCACTTATAGTATCAAGAAAGGGATCTAATTTTTTATAAATACCATTGTATATCCATTACCTAAATTCCATGATACTTGTCAATACTTATAATTATACTTAATCTTATCATTAGGTATACCCTTAAATATATCCTTAGAAATATAATTTTTATGACCATAGGAATATCAATAAATTTTTTATTTCCCAAATACCTAAATATTGACTAAAAATATCATTTGATTCATACTTTATAGACATATTATTTTATATGAAAATATCACTTTGTCTTGAAAGAATTTTCCATACAATTCATAAACACATTCCCATGAAATAAAAAATAGTTACTTTCCATTGGATACTTGAAAAAATTTCTTATTTAAATAATTGAATTAAACATCTACCATAAAGATCATCTAACATAGTAGTCCTACTAGGAATAGAGTACCACATATTTTCTTCATAAACTGAGTAAGGAAACATAATAATGGGTGGGATTAGATGGATTATTTGAGTAAACATTGGATATATCAATCCATGATCAAATGAAATCCATAGATCTGATTACAATTTTTTGATCATAGACATGACTGATGTATTTCATACCCATCCTTTTATAGATCAATAATATGATATATGGTTTGAAGCCTTATCACTTCATAAAACAATGCCCATAAAAGTGAGAAATTATACTGCATAATTCATCATAAATATGATTAATTTTTAAATTTGTTTCATCATCATAAATATATATATAAACAATTCCATATATCTATGTTATCTAACAGAACCATAAAAATAAAGGAACATAACATATCTCAATTTTCCCATTGTAGATCAAGACACAACTATTTTCCATAGTGGGTCAATCGAAAAAAAAAATGGTCACAATGTTTATCTCTTGAGATCATAATATTAATCCGATGAATTTTAGGGATATATAAGTCCCATCCTTATCAAAATGATACCCATAATTATATGTTCTACAATATCAAAAACGAATTCCAAATTTTATCTCATATTGGCCCAAGAAATGAAAATGTGTTTGATAAAAATTTCATCAAATCACCATAGAATAACCCAAGAAAAATAAATGGGTTTCAAAAAAAATTAATAAACATAATCTATTACTATCCACAGAAATATTTATGATGTTATCAATCAATATTATCCCCATTAATGAAAAATTTATACTATATGATTATATCATTGATGGATAATGAATTTGAATGATCAGTATGTAAATTTCTAATGGAATATAGAAATTAATCTTTTAAAAAAATTTACAAAATATAATTTAATTTAAAAATAAGTTTTTTTAATTAACACGGAAGAATTATAATTTTTTCATTAAAATCCAATTAAAACATTTCTTTATGAAAATATTCCTTCCATTTTTAGAATCCATTATTTTAAATGAAAAATAAATAAATAATTGATGATTATTTTTTGGAAAAAAACATAGATATTTAGAATGGATGAATTAAGAAAATGATTTTGTATTAATGGTAGAAAATCAAATTCATTACATAAATGTTGAAAGAAATTTACCTTTCACATTTTTAGTTAAATTTAATGTAGTGTTGTTTTAAATGTGACAAGAATATTCATTTAATTTTTTATATAAATTTCACAAATGTATAAAAGTTAATTTTATAAAATATTTTAATGTTTTTAGAAAAATTCTTATTTTTTTCAGAAATCATGGTTTTGGTAGGAAAAAATTTTCGATATAAGAGAGAAATAAAGTATATTTATCATAAAAATGTATTTTTGAACTCTTGAGTATTTAAATTCAAGAAAATGAACTGAAAAATATATTATCAAGAAATAACTAGATGAAAATAAATTTTATGATTTTATTGACGGATGGTTTATAATATTTTACTGTCAAAAGCATAAATGTAAACAATATCAACAAAAAATGAGATTATATTATGAAGCACTAAGCACAATTGATAAAATTTATTCATAAAACTAGCACTCTATAAATATTAGAGACACTCATGGATATATACTAATGGTGCAAAAATATCCTTAGTTTATGACCATTAGGCAGACCCTATTCCAATAGTTTTGATAAACCACTAGTATGTGTACCACGAAGAGACCTTCTACCAACATTTTTGTACAAAACCATCATTATAGGTCTCTTGAACTAACCCCACACTATTGGTATCTTTAAAACCATTGGTATAGGTCCACTATATAGACCATATTCCAAAGTTAATCACTAAAAGATGGTCTATGACCATTATACGAACCCAATACCAATGGATTCCCCAAAACCTTTGGTATAACTCAAAATATCAATGAAAGTGTACTAAAAGTTCTAAAAATTGTCTGTATAGTTACCCATATTTTCTATAGATTATTAATTCAAATGAAATTAAATAAATAAAATTTTAAATTATATACAAATATATAAATTTATATATATATATATATATATATATGAATTTATGTACAAAAATGACCTCTTAGGTTACTGTATAGTTTGTTGGATTATAAATGAGAGGTTATAGGATCAAAACCAAACTCGGTGTTCTTTAAATCATTATCTATACCAAAAATTTTAAGAAACTGTTTTTATTGGTTTATCATAGGAATTATACCAATGTTATTCCCAAAACTATTGGTATAGGTATATATAGACGCCATAATATCCAAAGCTCCTGCAAACCATAGGTATAAGCTATAACAATCTCTTAGAGAACTATACCAATGGTAACAAACCATTGTTATAGGGTTTCACTCTATTACTCAGAAAAGGATATATGATCAAATGTATAATTGCATAAATTTTTTTATAGAAAATAATATTAAAATAAATTCAAGGTAAATATATACACAACCAAGAAGAAACATTTTTTGAACATGGGATGTGTCTCACAAAAAATAAAACTGAGATGAAATCCTTTAAAATAAGTGTTGACTTCCTTCATAAATATTTGAATCATCTGTATGATAAATAAATGATTATTATGAATCTATTAAAGAACCATAATTATATATATCATTCCATTAATTATTTATTGATTACATTTTGTGACAAATTTATAAAAAATTCCATATTAATGTCATGTTTCAAGTAATAACATTTTTATTTGTCATGTTTTTTAATTTGTTATATGTTTTAATCTTCCTTGGATTAAGGAACCACATTACAAAAAATATTAATCATGATAATAATTTGATATAAATTATGTATATTTTTATTTAGATATAACCATAAAGTATAGATATAGAAAATGAAATGCATCATTAATGGAGACGGTAGACAATATATAGTGTTAACATCGTTTTATTTTTTAATGATAGAATGGAATAATTAATGTAAAATTGAATATATACATTATAGAATAATTTTATTACATATATATATATATATAATATTTTTATCAATTATATATGTTTTTAAATTCCATAAAGTGGATGAATGAATCGCATCACTCTATGAGGAGGTAGTCTTCCTTAAACGCAATGAACATTTTTTTTACTCCCATAGAGTTGATCTTAAAAAAATTAATATAATATTTATATAATGATAATAATGTATTTAATTTCATATTTAAATAATAAATACATCATTATATACGTACATGAGAGGTAGTGGTATTAATTTAATAACAGATATTTACATGGCGGTAGACCACTATACAAACAATTAATAATTTCTAAACCCATTTGATGTAAGAGAATAAATATTTATATTATTTATAAAAAAATAAAATATTATTATATTGATTATATTTTTTTTCATATTATAATGTATTTATAATAATTTATGAATGTGGAGGAAGAAATAAAATAAAACCCTTGACTGAGGACAATACAAACTTTTCGGATCTTGTTTTTCATTTTGCACCAAGGGGCTTCATTTGATGGATTTATAAACAAAATGAACCCTACATAAATAGGAAAGGAATGTAAGGAATTTAATTGGGTTGATTTGGGCTTCACCATATAGTTTTTATTGTGTGAATATGAGAAGCGATGGGTTGGCCTATTCTATGTGAGGTTAGGGGTACATATATAAATATAGAAATAAAAATCACATAATTAAGTTCTCCACAGGTCACAAGGATAAAAAATAAAATAATATATACCCTAGATGATATATGTTTAATATATGTACTGAAAATTGGTATTTTAAATGTTTTGGGAAATTTTTAACAGTTGCAATTTTATTTTAACTCCCGATAAAACAATATTTACATTATCCATTGTAGATAAATTTTATATTTAATACAATTAAAAATTATGGAAAATAATGTTGAATATATTATATAATAATTAATATGATGAAAAAATATGCGATATTTTTTAAAATTATATTCAAATAAAGTGATAAATTTAATATAAAATAAATCTCATAGGTGAAACGTGAAATGTGGTTTTATATTAGAAAATGTTAAAAAAATTAATTGTTTTTATATAATGCTTCAACATAAAATTGATTAAATATCATCAATGCGATTAATATATTAAAAATGTAACTAATTGTACATTCAAATTGATATTAAAATAATATAAATGTCATTCAATTCATTTAAATATATATCAATTCTTAATAAAAACATGAAAATTTCATTAGTGATCGAAAAAATTATCTTCTTAGAAAATTTTCAAAAAATAACTCTAAGATAAATTTAAAATTAATAATCAGAAAAATAAAATTTTCTTTTTCCAATAATGATGGTAAAATTTTTAAAAATATTTTTAAAAATATTTTCTCAAAAGTTGACTAAATTAGTTTGTAGAAACATACAATTTCAATAGTATAAGTTGATTAATCATAATCTTTTTTCATGAAAAAACATAAAACAATTTTAAATTTTTCATTTATTGAATAATATATATATATATTAAAATAAACCACTAAAATATATTTTTATAATATATTGTGATAAAAAAAAAATTTTTCCATGAAAATTGTTTTCTCATAAAATGGTTAACTTTATTTTCAAATTGTTTTTATTTTAATTTATACTTAATTTGAACCATGTAATTCATTATATATAAATGTTCAAATCATATATCGTAATGATCTAGTTAGTCATATTTACTCCTATTGTTCTAATGATAAGGATATAACTATTATATTATGTAATAATATTTTATTATAATTTTAATTTTAATTTAAACTTAGGGTTGCATGTAACACAAGCTAAAAAATGTTTTTTACAAATCGAGTAAAAATAGTTCTTCATGTAATTAAAAAATTCAAAAAGATTATATTTTTTCATTAATTGATTTATAATGTAGATTGGTTTTACATGTTATCCTAATAGATTATTTTAATGTATGGATCAATATCAATCTACTCAAGGGATAAAATGTTAGGTCAGTATGAGGTTTATCATTGGTGTTGTGATGAAAATTTTAAAAAGAGTCCCCAATTAGGGTAAGAGATCAGGGTTTTGTATGATTATTAGAGCATTAGTTTTTAACATATTCAGAACCCAAATTTATATTGATGGTTGTTTCTCAGTGGGATGAGATTGTTGGTCAATTGTGTTTTTTCTATCACAGAGGATGACCATAAAAATAGGATAGTATCATCTACATCAAATTATGTTCAAAAAAGACCCCATTGATATTATTGGATGGTATTATATCCTTCTGTAGGATGATTTATTGATTTCATATTGTATCTAAAAGTATTTTTTTAAGGATTTCACAAAACAAAAAAGGTTATATTTGGAAGTCGATGTGACCATATTGATAATAGTGGGTGTGAGGTTCTAGTAAGCCTTGGAAATAAAGTCCCTGCTATATGTTATTATTATTATCATTTTTATTTCTCTTGATTTTTTAACATTATTCTTGTACTGATAACAAATTATGCTGGTTCAATTTATTTTTGACGTTTTTAGAAAGACAATGTTTAAATGTCCCTTAGGATAGACATTAATGTTTTGGAGAATCATGATCTAGTTCATTATCCCCATGATAATGAACTGTTTCTATGAATATTTATTTCATTTATGGTTTGGAAATTATTACAGGAATATGATAAATCCATGTAGGTAATTACACTAGTGAAAAACCATGAAATCTTCCATGAATGTGAGTAAATTTTTTTGAATGATTTTCAGGATTGACATTGCATTTAATTTTGTAACGATTAATTGGACATTCAATGTGGATAAACATTAAATTAATGTTTATAAATATGGGATTTAGTCCCATGTTGTTATGTTATAGGCTATTATAGGTCATCGAACTCATGATATAGGTAAATTACATGTTACTATAGTTTTTTATGAAATTATTTAGTTATATTTCTATTTTTATAGATCATGTATTTTTTTTATCGATAATAAATTTTTAAATGTTGGGAGATTATAGTGATCTTAGTTTATTTTCAAAATAAAAAGTTTTTAAATTTTATGATTTTAAGTATATGGTTCACCATCAGATAATATTGGTATATTTAACTAAGTGAATGACAAGATAAAATGTTTCACGATCATTTTACAAGTCTTAGAATATGGTTATTACCCTCTTGAATAAATTATCTGGAATTATGAGCATGATAAATATGAAAGGATATTTGGTATTTATTAAATAAATTTATTTATACTTCATGCTCATGTATTTTTATATCCTAATAAATACGAAAAATATATTTTGACAGTATGGTTTTTTTTGGATTTAGGGTTTATACATAAGAATATTGTAACCATTAGTTGTGTTTATGGCATTGAGTTGGGACTGTTGATAATATTTACTTAAAAATATTGATTTGATCGTATTAAGAATTATAAAACTGGTCTATGGAAATCCCAAATGGTGACCAATTATTGACATAATCCTTAATATTAGTGGAGTAGTGTAGAGAAAAAATATCATTGATGAACTTATATCAGATCTCAAATCCTGGATTGTATGGTCTAATGGATCGGGGTTAAATTCACGTGTTTTCAAAAAATGGAACATTAATGGATGGTGATTTATAATGTGGAGGGAAAATTGTTTCATTTTTGCGTCATTTTTTATGTTATTCATTTTGAATCCATTAGTATTTATTTATATAGATGTACATTGATTCATTCCTCGTCCGTGTGTGAATATTTATTATTATTATTTTGATATTGATACTCAAATGTAAAATTTAATCATGAATTTACACTATATATTAAATTTAAATATATACAAAAATAACCATGTTCATTATTTTAGTATCCTAAATCTATTGAATTATTACTATTTATTTATTCCTTTTTCATCTTCATGTTATATGGTCCACTCAAAAAATCACAATGTCTGATTGTTTAATGATATTGTTGTCTAAACATTTAATGGAAGAAAACTAAATAAATACATTTCTAGATTTGAAAAGTTGGTGGTGAGACCCCCCCCCCCACTATTATGGTGTGGTGATGTTTGGAAAATGGATCAAACACTATAGTAAATGGACAGGGCTGAGATCACTATTTATTTGAAATTTGGTATATCTATAGGGCCGAAAAGTAGAAATTGCGATATAAAAAACATATGGTAGCCACTATAGTTGAGGCTATGTTGGTTAGGCATATTAGACACCATAAACCAAAGGAATCTGTAGAAATGATAGTATAATTAGATGTAAAGATAGAGACTATGGTTATTGTGATAAAATTCATATAGATATAGTTTCTATACATCTGGTGAGCTTGATCACATCACATGTAGTGCTTGATAGACACATATGCCATGCACAATTTCCTAACAATGGTGTAGTTTTCCATAGATACACATATCATTTTCAGTGTTATCATAGATCTCATAATATGTTGTTTATAACTATGTGTCTTATGGTATACTATAATATTCCAACTATCTTTCTCAATACCACATATTCCATGCAAGTTTGTAGGATTTTTTTTCAATTATATGAATACTTCCTAGAGTGTTGTCGAGTACATTCACATCCACCCTATTTGAGATGAATGATGTCTTTATAGATGTACATTCCATGTCTATAACACAAAATAAGAAAACCATTTGAATTTTGGATAAGTTGATTGACCCTTGATATTCATACAAAAAATCAAAAGGGATGATAAATATTGTATGTTTCGTTAAATTAGATATATATGTACTCTATTGACACACATCAACAGATAATAGGATGTAGATAAATAATATTATATTGAATAAAATTCTGAACCCAGAATAGGAAAATGAATTTACGTTTCAAACAATTTACCAGGACTCACATGTCATTCCCCTTAGAGCATATGTCCTGTACTGTGTGACATTTGGTGTTTTCATTCCATCCTTTATTGAATGTGAAAATAAGAAAGTAAATTTTCAATTATTAGTGATTTTAGAAATATATCCTAAGTGTACGATATACCTAGAAATCCTAGACCAATAGTGAGTTTTTATGTATAGTTTGATTATTTTATCCGTTTAATGGAGATGATTAAGAGTGGGTTATATGTTTAGAGTTATAATTGGATTGGGTACAACTATGGTTGCTTGAGATGGATCCCATGGACCAACAACAATGAACATTATTATTATTAGGATTTAAGGATATTTACAATTATTAATGTCATTATCACGTCATGAATGTTATTTTATGAGACATATCATATTATAATATCATTAGGGTTTATGTCACACTAATAGGTCATGGAAGTTATTTTATAGGATGAAATCCTATATTTTCTAATACAGTAATCTTAAATATATGTTTAAATGGTGGATGATATTATATCATGGGAATAAATGATTTTTTATAGAATGTTTGGATAGTCCTATGAATTTGAGAAAGTATCTCATAGTGTTAACCCTTGATAATCTCAATAAAATTGGATATGAAATCATATACCTCTTGTAAGAAATTAATGTTCATATGTGTCATTGGTTACTACTAATTGAAAATGAATTTAATTGTTCTTATACATTTATATTATTATTAATTCATTTAATGTGTGACATTCTTTAACATACAGACCAAAATCGTGTAAATATATATTTATTGGATATAGGTTAAATTAGGTTCTTCAAGAGTGATATTAAATTTATAAACAATGAAATAATGTATCATCACTTATATTATGTAATTAATTTTCATATCTCAAAACCATTAATGTGAACATAATATCATAAATATGTTCATGGCTAGTGAGTTATGTCAGAAAGATCAATTCATAATAATCCAAAAAAATTACATTATGTGAAATTTGGATAACAATGATATGGAAAATTCATGATTGAATACACAATGATAAATAGATTATCTTAAGCAATGTGAATTTGTTTGAGGTTTTTTGTCATTATAATTATCACATATTTTTGTATAGGTTATCTTTTAGGTTTTAATTTCCTAACGTCAGAATATATATGGTATTTCATAATGAAATAGGTAAACATCTCTTAGTGTTACACACTATGTGTATTCAAAAACCCAGTTAAATTATATAAGATTTTAATATAATGAGGTAATATTATTCATATACATGTTTAAATAATTATATTTATTTATATAAATGAATGTATTTCATGGGTTTTTAATCATTTTAATATATTTTAGTTACATATTTAACAAAATATCTACTCTCTATTTTAGTGAATAATATATATTTAAATTAATAGGTGGATAATTCAATTATATTTAATTATTTAAATTATTATTCATTATTCAATGTTCATTATGTAATTAGGTGTAATTATGGGATGATATAATGGTATGATATAAAATTTCATTTGAAACAATAATTTCAAAAATGTTATTAATATATCAATGAAATACAGTTTATTTATCTACATGTTCAATGTATGTCATGTAAATAATAATATTATTAAATATTGTCCCAAGTGGTTAACTAGGAAATAATTAAATGATACCAACTTATGTGTAATTAATTATTTTTTAACCCTAGGACTATAAGTACCTTTGTAAGTAATATTTTACACCAGTATAGTCATTGTAATCATTAAAAAAATTAAATTATAGAAAAAATCCCCTCAATACCTAGAGTTTTATTCACATAGAATTTTCTCAAAAAATGGGGGGGATCCTCCACATACAACCTCTTTAGACATGACATTTAAGATTAATTATTTTCACATATGTGATATTATTGTGGTGAGATATAATAAACAAAACAAGTATTATAGACTTCATCACCAACTCCTGAGGATATTAATTGCTATATTTGTATATTTGGGGGGAATATGTGGAACACTACTAGTGTGATTGTATCCTCAAATCCTCCCACCATAATCATGGTACTCCAAGATGTGGTAAAACCTATAATCAGTGAAAAAATTCCAATATGATGTATTTAGTGATTTACAAATATTAATTAAAATTTATATGTGATACTGATATCTCCATGATTCTAGGGTGGTTCTTATTCTAGTTTGGAGGATAAATCAAAATATTTTTATGGATTTCTATTGATTTGAATGCATCCAACAAACCATTATGTGGTATCAAACCCATCACACAATAATAAATATTTAGTTATAGCAAATGAATAAAATATTCTATAAGATGATATAATTTTAGTCATCGTAATTATTTCTCATATAACCTATAATGGGTGGGAAACATATGAAAAAATGTATAATCTATCTGAAGGTTCCATGAATTCATGTGAAGTATAATGGTACTTCATTCTGTGTAGCTTGAAGTTATATGTCATGTACCCAAGACCAATTCATCTGGGTGAACCTATAATTTTATTCAGAGCATCATGAATTGAATCATACATAACACCATTTAAAATCCACTTCATGTATAATCTAGGGTTTTACATTATTTTTCCAAACCCATATCATATAATACCCTTACACATCAATTACTCCACTCATTTTTATCATAGAAAACATGAAGGGGGTGTTGATGTCATGTAGTTATTATAGAACATCTTTGAATAACTACTATATAACATGGAGTTTACATGATGTGTATCTTTTTATATGATGTGTACCTCATAAATTCTAACATGAAACTTGCAGAACAAATCCATTCAAATGCGTCAAATATAAATTAATAAGTATTATACATGGAATGTAGCTAACTTGATCATTTCGTGAATTAAACATGTTTAGAAAAAATGTAAAATTAATTAATTAATCCATATAATTTTAATCATCACCTGAAAAGGAGTTGTTTATTGATAGTACAAGGTATGTGATTAGTTAAATAAATATTAAAAGATTCATTAATTTTTGTGAAATATATTGAATTATATACCATCCATAGTTTTAATACACTTAATAATCATTTGTTCTAAAATTAATCACATACTAAATAAATTAATATATGATTGTTTATTATTATTTATAGTGATTGTCTTGTAATTAATAGACATAGTTTTTCTAAAACTATTTTTATAAGTAGAGAATATATCTCCCCAATACATATTGGATATATTGGATTGGTACTCTACATTTCACCACTTTGTTAATTCATTATAGTTAGTAAAATTTTAATAATATTAACTAATTGAGTTTCTTTTATATAAAAATTTATGGTTACCACAAAATATATAGGGATTGAAATTTAAGATAAATTATTTAATTAATTAGTATTGATAATTAGTTATTTCAAAAAGGATTTCCCCTAATTATAAACAATTGAAATAAAATATATTTCATTAAATGAGAATTTATTGTATGTTTTAATTATCATGATCTTATATTAACATCAATATTTGATTTGTTTATATTATTATGTTTTTATAGATTATTTATATTTTTATTTTTTATTCCCTCATCTATACTATGTAGAACCTTTATTTCCATGGTTTATCTTATGTAATCAACATAAAAATTTCATTAGATATCCTCCCCATTCTAGGTGAAAATGAATATTTATAATGTGGAAATCCCATATGAGAGGAGTGGGTAAAAATATGGATATTAGGATACTACAACCCAATACATACAAAGATATAATGTGGAATAAAATTGATTGAAACTAGGGTGTGGTTATGGGGGTTTTACCTTTAACGATGAAATATTGTTTTATCATTAGCTAGATAAACCAACCACTGGAGAATATCATGGTCATAGAGTTTTTATTATATTTCTAATAGTTTAATTGTTATTTATTTATGTATTCATTGTCATAATGTCTTAATTAAATAATTTAAAATCTTGAATTCTTGAATTAAATTATATTATATGATAAATAAATTTTATCCATATACTGTTAATCACATTACAAAAAAAACATAATATTAAAATCCATTCAAAACAATTATGTAATAAAATTCAATTTATTGATTAAAATAAATCAATTGTCATGTTAATCAAATATAGAATTCCATTACATAATATTTAATAGAACCACTAGACATAATGTTTGATCTATCCCTATCTCGGTCATTAATATTTATTATGGAGTAATAAATATGTATTTTGGATAAACTATCTATATCCAGATTGATAAAAGTAGCCTTATCTATATTTGTTTTATGTTTATAGTCAATAGTGGTGGGAATCCAAGACTATAATTTCATGATTGTAGAGTCCAGTCGATGGATCAAGAAGTTGCGAGATAATATAATTAGAAGAGACAAATATACCTAAATTTCGTTAATGTAATTCTTTAGTAGCCCCTTGTATTATAAAAAAGAAAATATGTATTCCTCTTAATAAAATAGCAACTGAATTATATATTTTCTAATCTAATGGAGAGAGATTCATAGTTTCTATTATATTTTTGGTTAATAATAAGTTAATGAATGTTTATTATATATATTATGTGTTCAAGATAATATAATAAAATAATAACTAATTGATTATAGAATTTGTTAACATAAAGTCAAAATATGTCAATATGATCAATATATGATAAGTATGACCATCCCATTGGATTAAATTTATACAAATGGAATATTTTATTTTACATCATACTATTCAATTATAGAAAATTATACATACTAGAATCACATATTCTTAAATAGCATGATTATGAGGGAAGTGACGAATACCATTCTCTCTACATGAAAAATTTAACTGATTCTACTAATCTAATTTCATCCACATCACCCTAGGGATTAAGACAATCCATAATGAATTATAATATGATAATTTTTTGTAAGTACATCTTGGGACACTATACATTGATTAGAGATATTGTAAAGAGCATGTGCAGAAAAAACATATAGTCCCTATGATGAATAAAATGAAGAACACAAGAAAGGGTTCCAAAACACCGACAATGTTTGATACTAAAAACCATAATCCATAAAAAAGTAGTAAGACATGAGGACTCGAAAATTTAAATTACGGTGAAATATTTTCATGTGGAAAGATATACCACTAGTATAAGAAATGTATGTTGAATAAGAATGTAGAATAATATTTTTTAATTTTTATCATGGGAAATATTTCATTATATAGAAATTAGATATTAGATATAGTTTCTATTAATAACATTTTTAATTAATTATTAGAATCATTTAGATATTGGAAGATCATCCAATGAGAGGTGAGTCATTAAGAATCCAATAGGGAATATCTCGATGTATAATCTTCACCAGATGACCAACATTAATTTCAAATAACAATGATATTAGTTTTTAATGATTAGTTTTATGTAACCACTGCTATAATGAAGATTATTTATTTATATTTAAAAAATATATATGGTTTTATTTAAATTTTTTGAAAATATTGAATTTTTATTTTACAAAGAAAACACAAGATTTGGTAATAATTATATTAATAATGGAATTTATGAATTATATTATGACAACATGATGTTGGAAAATGATAATGAATTGGTTTCCCATGACTAATATAAAACCTATATGAGTAATTAGCATCATTTTCATATAAATGAATTATTATTTTCTAATTCAATTAAAATGGAATTTAATATCCTTTGGTACTAAATATAATTTATAGAAGTTAATCATGTTTAAAAGGAATGATGAAAAGGCCAATTTTTCTTATAAGGGTGAATGGGACACGTATATTTTTGGGTTAGTTTAAAACTAATGTTACCTAATATTTCTGGTATAATCTTGTGGTAATAATTAATAAATCATTACAATGATTTAGCATATCATAAAAAATGATAGTTGGGGAAAAAGTGGCATAGACTATGTTGATTATAAACTCCTTCAATATTTCTTATAAGTGAAAATTACATAAGTCCAAATAAAAAATTTTGGTCTGTGTTGAAATTTATTTTATATGAGAAATATAAGGGTTAAGGAACGATAATTCTTTGGATTTATAGTAAACAACTGTGTTGTTTATAATTGGTAGAAAAAATGATATATATTTTACAAAATTGAGGAATTATATAGGTCAAAAGATGACATATTTAAAGAATATGTTAATTTTGATATGGATTTTTTTATCAATCCCTCGTGTTTTCTCCTGTTGATCCTATAGTTGATGTAAATCCAATTCAGTTCAATTTGGAAGTCATCATAAAACTATAAATCAAATGTAATGTAAGAACATATAAACCAATATTAGTTCATAATTGATTTATAAAACATAATGGCTTAAACTATGACAAAAACATGCATCTAGATTCCACAATAAAATAAATCAATAAAATTCATTAAATAGTGTCTTTACCTAACTATGAGGTTTGTAAAGCTGATTCCAAAATATCATTCATTATTCATAACATTCACGATGATTTAAATTTGACTCATCTAGAAGAGATTATGACTTTATATAATGTTAATCTAGTTGGAATGTTGCAAAAATACATTTATGTATTGACTATAAAATTACAGAAATATAACATTTTGATTAATTATGGAATAATAATAATTTTTTATAAACGTGGAATGTGATACCAGTGATTAAATATTACTATGTGGGATTTTAGTTGTTTAGTAATTATTATTTATGAATGAATATTTCCTTATTAGAAGAAACATACCAATATTATTGTTTATTATGAACATGTTAAATATGTTCCTCTCCATGTTATACTTAATTGATGTTTCCTATATCTTTTTTATACCAATATCATTCTTCGAAAATGTATGATATTTTTTTGGGGAAATGTTTGGCTATATACATTGACTATATTTTAAAGAGATTTAGTAGTGAATGATCTAATAGGGTATTAGTGCTAGTGTCACATGGTATACATCTTTTTATGAAAACGTGATTTTAGAAAAAACATGGTAGAGAAAAGTTGAGTTAGATACTATCAAATTATGTGATCCATTTCCTAAGGTATTTTTATTGTGAAAAAGTATTGATGTTTCCAATTAATTTATCATGGTAGGTGGATATTAATATTATCTAATTGAATAACATTTGATTTATATTAAACTATTCTAATGTATGTTAGGTGTTCAAAATATATATTCATGAGATGTGAAGGATATGTGGAACTATCCATCATGAGATATATATATATATATATATATATATATTAGTATAAAAATAGATCAAAATAATTTTAAGTCGCAATTAGGATATGTATTTAGTTTCAAAAGAGGAGTAGTGAGTTGAACATCATTAAAGAATAAAATTGTCACATGTTTTATAGGAAAATTATAGTATATTATAGAATTTGATGTAGCTATAGATGTTGAATAGATTAATAAATTAATATAATATATTAATGATATTTCATGAATTATAGAGCCTATAATATTATATTGTGGTAATATTTTAGCAGTGATACTCTCAATGGATCCAAGGATATAACAATGAAAAAAGAACACCATTTAAGAATATAATGTTTTGAATGATTTTTTAATGGGATGATGTTTGCAATGAATAGAGATTCCATAGAGTAAAATTATTAAACCACATGACTATAGACTAATCCAATTAGAATAATGATCATTATGTGAGGGATATCATACCAGATGTTGTTTTCATTTTGATCAAGTCGATGTGGAGGCCTATTGGAGTTGGTTTCCAGGAAAAAATCACATCGGCCTTTGAAGTGTCTACCGCTATTCCCTTCACAGACACCACATGTCCAAGTAAGTGTACTTATCACATCCATAACATGCACATGAGCAACTTACCATAGTTATGGTGCTGTCAGAGGACCTCTATATCCGTTCTTTGAAGCTCAACATCGTCCTCCTTTGATTGTGAGTAGATTAGGATGTCGTCAATAAACAGAAACACAAACTGGTCCAGATATTCCAAGAAGACGGAGTTTATGATCCCTATGAACATGGATTGTGCATTTGTAATGCTGAACGACATGACTACAAACACAAAGTTCTCATATCTTCACCTAAAGGGAGTCTTCGAGATGTCACCCTCCTTCACCCTCAACTAGTGATATCCTGAACGCATGCCTATCTTGGAGAACCATACTTCCCTATTAAATTGGTAAAATAGGTCATCTATCCTCAAGAGAGGGTAACAGTTCTTGAACGTTAACTAATTTATTCTCTGCTAGTCAATGAAAAACCTGATACCACTATCTTACCTTTTCATGAACAAGATCGTGGCGCCACATGGTGATGCTATTGATTGATCAAAACCCGTATTCATCAGATCATAAATATAAACATGTAACTCCTGCAGCTTAGATGGAGACATCTGGTAGCGAGTTATCAAAATTTGACAGGCACCAGGTAACAAGTCTATCCTGAACTCAACATTACATTGAGGTGGAAGACTCACCACTTCCTCTGGAAAGATGTCCATGAACTCATTGAAAATCCCCAAGAAATCCACCAACTATATGTATTCCAAATCCACTGACAACATGGATAAAATTAAATGATGGTTCTCCACTCATCAGCTTCCCTACTGAAAACCCTGCTCGCCGAAGAAGGTCACACATTTTCCACCCAAATATGAAAACACGATCCTTATTTGGTATCATTTGAAGAAAACAGAAATAGAGATAAACCAGTTGATACCTATAATGACATAATGTGGCTACATATTTTTCAAAATAATGTCTATACATGAATGATGTTGTCTCAACATCAGTCTAGATTTTTGGAAATCTAGAGAAAAGATGGTCTAACCTCCGAATGGGATAAACAATAAATGAGGTACAGAATGTGTCTCTTCGTCTATACACAAATCATGGGCTACACTAGGTGTAACAAAGGATATTGAATCTCAGAATCATAGATGTCACATGAATTAGTACTAAACAAGTGGATCCTACCTTGGACCACATATGGCTCGGCTAGAATTGCTGCCTCAGCGGCAAGAAACTACCCACACCCAGCTCCCCATTCCAAAGTTGATTGGCCGCCTCCCTAAACACGTCATGGTCATGGTCCCATAATAGATCCTTATGGTCGGCCTCCTCCTGTAAAATCTCTTCCTAGAGGAGTGGGAGCTTGTTATCCCTCCTACTACTGCTGAAAGGGCATAGCTAGAAACTGCTGCTATAGAGGTGGGTGCTGAACTGGCCATCCCCCACTATACTGCACATGGTACGGGCAAAGATTTAGAAGGTTCCCACAACTTCCACAGATGAATAATCTTGGTCCTGGGCCCGAAAGGATACGGCGGGGATAGGGAGATCAAAACTAGAAATGCTGGGGTCTGCTTCCCACTGGCCGAAACCTAGAAGACCCTTATGCTGGAGGCCTATTTCTAAAACCCTTCCCCTTTGACAATCACAATTGGATCCACTCTTGCGGCACACCTCCCATAGTAGGAATCATTTCTACCACATCATCCTTCTTTTGGACCACCATGTTAGTCAGTAGAGTGATGAGAGTACCAACTTACTATAGAGAAGGTTAGAGTGCCTCCTTCAAACATCTATCCCGAGATACCTCATCTGGAAAGTGTTCTGAATCCAAGACAAGGAGATTCTTAAAAATGATCCCCACCTCCCTCGGTGACAAACCCCCTGCTAAAGGGAGTGTAGCTCCTGACTCTTCTATGCCTTCCTTGTAGAAGCGAGAAATTCTACCCAGAACACCCACTAGAAATTAGCCCAAGTAACCTCCACCTCACTCTTATCCACATGATAAAGTATCCTCCACTGACATGATGCTCCACACATATGGCTAAAAGATATAGGAACCCAATACTCTGTTGGAGCCCAGATCAAGCTGAATGCTATCACCAGCTCCTTTAGCCAACTCACTATCAACATATCCGAGACTCTAACCTCGTAATTCCTAAGGGTCTTTCGCTGAAAGGAAAAAAGAATCCTCTTCCATTGATCGTCCTTCTCCTCTTGGTCAGCCCTACATTGATTAGCCAGATCATCCTCATGGGCCTCGATCGCTTGCACTACTCATGGCCATCATCCAGGTTCCATAGCTGCAACGTAAACATCAAATTCCTAACCCTATGTAGTGTAAAAAATTGATTTTAATTTTTCATAGAATTTTTTTTCATTTTAAACCTCCAAAATACCCAAGACACACAAGAACACATGTAATTTTGATTCATGTACCCTTCCTCGAGTCTCTACCCTACAATGAGTGTAGGATCATGTGGTCGTTTGATTGGCCCTGAGTCAATGCATCTGATCCCTGAGGGGGGGGGGCTAAAATCCTATGTCATATCTAATCTTCCCCGACCTACTCCACACACCATGATTTCCTGACATTGTTCTTCTACCATCCCATGAAATCCTCACATTTCTTAACCATGAGATCCATCATACCTCTGATACCATTTTGTCACAATGTGCCTTCAACATGATGACGGAAAGGACAATAAATTTCCCGACCATTCCGTCAACATGTTTAAGGAGGGATAATGACCCTCGAGACCCACCTTCGATATGTTCCAGAGTGGTGACTAGCACCAAGTGCACCTAATTACACGCAAAAAGTAAGATATTACCCTTTTTATTTAATAGGATTGGGAGATATGATAGTAATTCCAAAAAAACACAAAAAAATAGAAGTAAAAGTAAATCCCAATCAATCCATTCCCATATGCATGATTCCAAAACACATTCTACAATAAAACTAAATTTCAAAGGAAAATACCAATGAAAGGAGAAACAGAAACAACAAATGTTCCAACATCCGAACTAGTACGTTCTTGCACTGTCCTAAAATTCCTCCAAGAATCCTAAAAGAAAATTTATATACGTAGGATGAGTATTCCAGTATACTCAGTATGGGAAACCAAAGGATCTCGTGCACATGTGGGGAGGCATTCTAATACACTATGAAAAATAATGAGATAACTAAAGTACCTTGTAAGGAAAATATCCACCCAACCTCTCCAAGGAACACTCCTAAAATAAATAAAGTCATGTAATGTAATAGTAATAGTAAATCGATATTTTGGTACCCCGCACCACTTTCCCACTAGTTATTGATGTCATTATACACGTCATACCTCTCCATTTATTCTCACTATAGTTCCAATGTGATAACTCACTCTCACACACTTGGGATTCCATAACCACATATTGTGACAACAAACACTTGGGCCACAAACACCACACATAACCACACACACAAAAAACTAGACCAGAACAACTACCACCACGCCCAAAGACACCTCGGCCTGAACAACTACTGCCACTCCTTATGACACCTGGGCCTCATCCCAAAGACACTTGGGAAACAACATGTCCACACACACACACACCTTGGAAAACCACCACAACTATTATGCACGAATAATATTGAGTAATAATATTATTTAAGACTTTACATCTTTCCCATAGACTCTTGGGATACTTAGAAAAAGGAGCAGAAAAAGATATAATAACCAACCAATCAAAGAACTATTGGAAGAAACACCCACCCTAATTGAAATGGGGGTTTTCAACATGAAGTGCTCAACTTGGGTAGGGTGAGATTAAGTAACATAAGAACTAAATAATATATATAGGTAAACAAGCACTCATCCCAACCTAGGGGTTCCAAACCCATCTTATACACACTCACCCTCAATACTATTCATTCATAAAAAGAACACTACCCACATCCAAGTCAAAACTCATTCCCAGAAAATAGTTTGCCATTGACCCCATTCTAGTTATCACATTCGAGTGTTTCTATTTTAAATAATTCTTCACTAGTTGGAATCTAATAGGAAAAGGCAATGAAAAGAAAGGAAAAAAACCTAGCAGTTGTTTAAACATTCACACATGGTTCTATTGTAAAATCACAACAACAAATGGGATCTGTGAGATCCCTAAATGTATAAAATCCAATCCATGATCAACTATATGGCCCCATATAGACTTAGATCCAATATCGAACAACTCCCCACAATAGGGATTCCCATTCCCAACAATGTCACCCTACAAGAATCATGTAGAAATACCAAAAATATTTCAATGACAGAGTAAGGGAGTTACAGATTCTGTCACACCATTCATTGAGTTTCTTCTTTTTTTATGGTTAACTAGGTTGTTCACCCAAGGATTATTGTTCACTAAACATTCATTAAATCAACCGAGTTTACGTGATTAACCTATTTCCATGATACAACCATTCAATCGTAAAAAAAGATAGAGGACCCTTAGTGGACAAAGAAATACCACCAACAACCATACTTTTTAGTGGATACAAGCCCATACAGTTCACAACATATAATAATGTGTAAAAGTGTAAAACAAAATCCTCAAACACACCCCTTCATTCTTTAAAATTCTGTTTATTATCTTTATAATGTTTTGGTATCATCCATCCCCATAAAAACATTAACATAACCACCCCACATGATACACAATAAATATAGATGAAGGAAGATCCGTACTTGGATGATCAATGATAAACGTTTCTCTCCACATGCCCCAAATTGGGGATGCATAACTCAGAATGGAGGAACTCTGACGACTCTAAGAGTGAGTAGAAAGGATCCAGCACAGGTGCACCAATTTCGTTAGGAAGGGGGAATCCAAACACACATGGGAAGGGAAAATAGACCATCCAATAAGAATAAGAATAATAATAAATTCTGTTATGATAAAAAGGTGAGATCATGGAGTTATAAGATATGAAATTTGATTGATATAAAAGTTGGATCATGGATTCACCACGTGGTTGGGTGGTTACACATGATAGAATTAATTTTCATTAGAAAAATCTCCTCAGAGAGGTGTCCATAATAGTTGTGAGTTAAACAATTACATTTAATTATTGGAAAAATCCTAACATGGGAGGAACAGGAATGTACGAGAAAAGTTGTGACACTGAGGAAAAGGCACACATTTTTTTATATAAAGGGTTTCCGGGATCATGGGGAATTTTATATATCATTTATGGGCCTTGAATGTCTTTGGGAGGGGTATTAAAATGCTCTTACGTCCAATGATATGTTGCGGGAGTGGAACTAGAAAATGAAACAAGGTTGGGACACTGTTTGTTGAGACCCCGTTTGCAGTGCCACAATTATGGTTCCACCATTTCATTGCCACCCTCACGGTTCCACTATCACCATGCCACCCTCACAGTGCCACTGTATGCAGTGCCACCTTTTCGGTGTGTGGCTGTGATGGTTCTACCTTCACGGTGCCACATCTAAGGTGCCTCCCTCACAATGCCACCATTATAGTGCCACTGTTAGTGGTTCCACTGCTTCGTTGTGTAAAAGTGATCATGCGACTCTTATGGTACCACCATTTCAGTGGAACCATTTGAGGGAATCGAGTTTTATTGGAAAACTACCAAATGAGTCATTTTCCAGGTCATTACATATAATACATGATTGAATATATTTATTATAATGATATTATACATTACATTAAATTTACTGCAATTTTACCCCATTAAATACTTAAATTTATTTATACATATTAAATTTATGTTGTTCCTTTATAAATCTAAACATTTTAGAATGTTAGGAAGAATGTTTTATAATAAGATAAAATAGTGAAATAATTATTTTTTATTCAATAGTAAGATATCTATTTTTTATAGTGTCTTAGTTTTATGAAATTTTTATAATTTTCAAAAAGTATAGTATTTAGAAATGTAAAATGCACAATGACATAACTTTTGAATATTATTTATATCATTTTTTACACTATAACAATAATTCGGACTATGTCTTTCAATGTTTTGTTATTTAAATTTCTAATAATAAATTCCTAAAATATATATTTCATAGAACTATGAGTAATTAAATATCAACCATGTAATAAATAAGAGATATTGAAAAACATAAATGTAATCACATATAATAAATAAAAACTTTTCATTCTAAATATACCATGTCTCCTAATATTATATGATTTTATTTTTAAGTTATATTTATAAATACTATTATTATAATTTTACAAAAATGATATCATTATTGAAAGAATCATGTTGGAAATAGCCAATACTTATATATTCCATATTTATTTATACAATATATTGTTTTGGGTAAAAATTAAACTCTATATGAATATACAATATGATTTATGACTTCATAATGACAAAAGGTGATTAAATAATTAATATAATGGTTTATCTAATGAAATATTCATTTTATAAAAATGTATTATTTTATTATTATAATATCAATTTACCAATCTATCAAGTGCCTTACAAAACCAAAATATTATATTAAGGCCTTAAAAAAATTATGTTCGAACAATACTAATATCCCCTTCATTAATGATATTATTTAAATTATTTGATTCATTAATATAATAAAATCAAAAAAAACATCCCCTTTCCAAAAACAAATGGAAAAAATGATAACATCAATGGTAATTTGTATTTATTAAATAGGGAAGAAAGGCTATTCATTGGGAATTAATAAATTATTTTCATTATTTTTTCATGATATACCAACACTTTGTCCAATTACAAGTTTCCCAAAATATTGAATGAAATAAGATATTCTCATTTTTCGTCTTCATATTTAATTCATGGTCTTTCAATTAATTTTTCATGAACCTCCCTTGTTCTACGAAGAACCATCCCAGGGATAAGGGATCATATTACACTCTCCAATTTAATCAAGTACTTCTTTTATAATGACCCATTTTATTTTTGTTTGATTATATTTACATTTCTTCATAATAATTCATTTATGGAAAAAAAAATTAAATTCAACTAAGGAAATACCATTTACACACAGTAAACACATCCATTTTCTTTTAACTACACCTCTTATGATTAAAAGAATATTGTAAAATTATTTCCTGAAATAATGATGTCACTTTTGATTTTATATAATAAATGTTATTATGAATAATTATTATATATCAAATTTTCTTTAATTAATTATATATAATAATTCACCTCATTAAACCACCTACATAATTAATTAAATATAATCAATTTAATTAACATTAAAACACTTATAAATCTTAGAAAACTTAGAATAATGGGATTTCATATAAATTACATCATATTCAAGAGAATTAAAAATGGATAAAACTATAGAATATATGAATATTAGATTAGACATGGTTAAATATTCTAGTTGAGTTTAAACTCAATATTCATTTAGTGTTTAATTACTAGGACTATGATAGAACATAAAGTTATAAAATCTTACATGATATTCCTTATATAATTTATAAACACTTTATAACCCTTAATGAATGATTTTTTTAATTTAATATCCTTACACTATGAAAATAATATCTAATACTTCTTTATTAATTTTTTCTTCATTTATATGTTCCTATTTACTTGTGGTGTGCTTAAAATGAAAAATCTGTGTTAGGATTAAGCCATAACTACCTATTTCAAGAATTTTCACTAGATTTGAATGATTTGTTTTTCCAATTACCTACCACTATTATACATTTTTTTGTTTATTCTCTTTAATTGGTGACCAAATAGATTCTAATTTTTTTATTGAATGTTTATATTATTAACTATACAATATACCATTTATACATGATAATGTTAAAGAAATTAATATATTTTCATGATTGAATGGTAATTTTGTAAAGAGATAATTAAATTCATTATATTGTTGTTTATTTTTTACCAGTTCAAGTTGTAATTAATAATGTATTTTTATATCCTATAATTTTTATTCACTTTATTTCTTGATTTTTTAAAAATATATACACATAATAAAATCACTAAATATGTAGTGGTTATGATTTTATTATTATTTAATATAAATCCTCTTTTCATGAATGTGTGATAAAATATTATTATTTTAATCTCAATAACATACAATTAAAAATACACTGATCTTGTAATACTTCATGGGATAACCTATGGAGGTACACATGAATGGGGTGATATATAATGCACTATGAGGGAATAATCAAAGAATAAAATGAAAAAAGTTCTAAATTTGAGTCGAGATTCTTATCAAGGTGCAATATATCTATTAGAATGAGAGAAATAATCATTGAATTTTGACATAAGATTATTATATCAATGAAAATTATGAATGAGGAAAAAATATCAAACATTACACCATAAGTTTAATCCTCAAATAACAACCTATTACTCAAAAAACAACATTCCTATGATTACATCATATTCCCCATATGTGGTATATGATACCAAAAAAATATTACTCAATACATTTTAGGGGTATTTAATTAAAGTAAAAAACATCATATTTATATTATTTTCATTCATTTGTATGTCACATATAACATATAACATAAACACATTTTTTTCCACATTTAATACAAAAATTATGTAGTACATGTTACATACATGGAAATACCAAATCAATTAATTATAGGAAAAGTTTTGTGATTATCCATTAATTGAAATAAGGATTATATCTCTACATAAAAATCATATTTATATGAAAAATATTATTTTATAAAAGGTATAAATGATTGTGAATTGTTGTATATCATTACCTTGGATTCATAATGTTAGTGAAGGGATGTGTAAAAACACAATCCAACATGAAAAAATGAATTAAAAATGCATAATATAATGAATATAGTTGAATAGACTAGGGAGAGACATCACTTATATTTAATGGATTTTTATATAATAATTCAACAAGAATATTTAGATATTTAGAATATATTGGGAGGTTTTTTAAGAGGGATATGGAGTGGAACATCATCATAAATTGGCTTTGATATTTGAGAAGTGTGAGGTTGGGAGGATAAATATATTAAAAGAGATGGTATTTATTGATTAATTTTTAAATATTGGGGTTTGACTCAGTATTAAAATATTATGAAAACCAAAACCCATCTATGAGTGTTTTCCCATGGATTCATGCAATGAGGATTGGTTTTCTGTAATTTATATGTACACAAATATAGCATATAAAAATAATACATATCTGATGTGTTAATTAGTCGTGTAAATAATGAATTGATTTTTAGACCTTAAAATATAATGTCTAATTTTGAAGATCCGTTAATGGATTATAAAATTAAAAAATTTACATCATAACTAAATATATTAGTTTTAAAATATATATTAGATCAAGAATACATTTTTATAAATTTTTGGACAATAACTTTTGGATACTATGATGTTATAATATATAATGTATGTTTATACCATTTAAAATCTTAATCTAAAATCACAACTATCTCAATACACAAGGAATAATTACCATTGGACAATTTCATCATTAGGATGAATGAAATATCGTTTTTCTTATAAAAATAATTTTAAAAATAAGGGAAATTTAATTTTTAAATAATAATTTATATTTACTAAAAAGTACATATTTTATTGTACTAATTTTTTTTGAATTATAGAAAACTTAAATTGGACATAATTAAATTATATTATCATTTAGATATATTTAAATATAATTTAA
The DNA here is from genome assembly GCA_963277665.1 of Viscum album. Lineage (NCBI taxonomy): Eukaryota > Viridiplantae > Streptophyta > Magnoliopsida > Santalales > Viscaceae > Viscum > Viscum album. Next base: position 1,082,107,316 of record OY728138.1, read on the forward strand.
CATAAATATATTGTTAAAACTATTTTTTTTCAAAATATTTATGAAATTAAAAAAATTATGTTTAAATAGAAGCAATATATTTCTTATTATATAATTTTTATTTCCTAATATCAATATAAAATTTATATGAAACACATGATGTAATAATTTTATTTTTATTAATGAAATGGGAAAATTTTACAAATTATTTAATTAAATAATAATATATTAAAATAAATATAACTAATGTATAGATACATACCCCCTTATTACACCAAAGTATGCCTAAAGTGTATGGTTTAGGATTACAGGGAATTCCTGTGGAGTTTTATAAAACATGGGTGATCTAGTGATCTCAATTGGAATGAACTTATCTCTTATACATGTCTTCTCGTGATTTAGTTATTAAATCATATCATTTCCATATATAATTAATAATTCACATTCTATTATCAATATATACAATAATTAATAAATGAGCTTCATATGGTATTCACCAACTAGTTTTGGCCATTTATTATCCCATCTAGGTCAACTATACTATATAAAAACCATTAATTTAATATAATATTAACAGTCAATACAAAATTGATATATTATAAATAGTAAAGACATTTGATGGGTTTTAAAATTTTATTGGAAAAATTTTATAGGGATCCAATATAAAAAAAGGAGTCCATCAATTTTATATAAATATTTCATAATAAATAATTTATTCAGTGAAAAATGGAATTTAATTTATAAAAGTATTAATCCTTTCTTATTTACCCATTTATAAATTTAATGGTCCAATATTAGTTATTAAATCATTTAATAATTCCAATATACTCTTAGTAGGCATGTTGTTTTTTTGCAACTTTGTTTCTAACATATATGGTCTTCATCAACTAATATTTGCAAGAATTATTACTTTCTAGGGATAACATGTCTAGATTTAGAGAATATGAGGGGATAGTTATGTATATTCTACAAAGGGATACATGTAACATAACATATAATTTTCATATATTTTCAATGAATGATAGTTGATAGGAGAAAACAATAACTAGATCAAGGATATAAAAGGTGATGATGAATCTAGGATTAAGAATTCCCTTGATAACAAACCAAATGAATTTCATACATGAGGATATACAAAGGAAGACCTTATAGTCTACCTCATTATTTATGTCATATCAATTATTTTATTTAATGTTATTTGAATATATTATGTGGATTTCATATGATGTTGAATTGTTTGAAAAATATTTTTTCTTATTTTGTATTAAATTAGTCCCCATAACCTTTCACTCCCACACACCACGAAAACATGTTAGACTCTGAACCATATACCCATATAGAACCTAAAATGGTTTCATTTTAATTCTATAATTAATAAAACTATATGAAGTTCAAACACATTCCTTGTGTATATCATGTTGGTTTAGGCAATATAGTAAGCTTATATGATAGAAATAAAACATAGTGACATTGCTTTTCCATAAAATACCACCCAGATAATTTAATTTATTTTAATTTCACTAGGGGTACCTCTGCTGAAATATATTTTTATGTTTCCCTATTTTATTAATATTTTGATAAATGGATACATCAAACAATTATAATTTTGTCACTAATCATTATATTTATTGTATACCAATCATTAAGATAGAAAATAATAACTATTTCCCTTCATGTATAGCTCACTATATGTTTTTCATTACATATATATATATATATATATATATATATTTGTGAAAATTTGTCCAAAAAATGTATCAGATAGTCACATCATCCAATATATCACATTAAATTTTATGTTTTCAGGGATATATATCGATGTTCGAAAACATATTATGCCATATTTAAAAAATTTGAACTCTAGAATATTTGATACATTTTTCTATAGATCTCATAATAATTTAGATATTTATTGATATTCATAATAATTAATGCCTGATAATTTATTTGAGTAATGTGGGATGAAATTCAATTAATGATTCCCATTTCCGAAAATTTAATGCCCTTGAATATTGGATCCATTTAAATCCACATCCTGGTTTGGATTGCATGATCCTTCCAACACATAAAATCATACCCTTTTTTCAACATCCTATAATTGTAATAGATTGAAAAAATATAATACTTTATTATATATAAATAGAGACATTGAATGAATAGTGATATACATATGTGGTAATATATAAAACTGGTTTTTATGATCTGTATACATGTGAAACTTATCATTAAATAGATATGTTTTCTAAATCATCATTTTGAATTACATTGCATCCCTATCAAGATTATGAGTTGAGTATTTTTGAGCATTTATAATAAAATTGAGGGAGTAATTGTATATCAAATTTTAATATTTTAGGAGTACACAACCCAACCATTTCATGGAAACAACACATTAGATTGATAATTTTTCCCATCTAGAGGAAAATGTGAGAACGAATATAGTGATTAGACTCCCCTTTCACTCTTAAAAGTGAACATTGAAATCATCATTATAGAAAATCATATACCAATTATGATTTATATTGGTTAGTGGCATTGATAATCAATAGTTGATTCTCATAAATACAATATAGTATTCTATTAATATAAGGATTCCATGGATCTTCTTCTGATATGTAGTTATATCCCATCTTTTAATTAGATCTATTTTTAAAAGAACTATTGATATATAATTATTGGTTATAACATTCCATTTAAATGATACTTTCTACAAATATAACAACCATTTACTATAATTAACATATATCTTTTTTTGACAATGTATTTAGTAGAGAATCATTATACTCCTCATGGTCCTCCTTAGTTTTAAGGTAGATGAGAAGATCACCTATAACAACAAATGAATTTTTTGAGGTAATCAAAAAAATAATATATTCCCTAATTCCTAGAATACAACCAAATAATTATTGGTCTTGATGTAATAAATAAAAACTCATAAATAAATATAATTTTATGAAATGAATCTTTTAGGAAATCAACATTCTTCACATTAACATAATAATACCCTGAAAAAAGAACCACCATATAAAAGAAATGGTGTCCACATATCTGATCAAGTTATTCACCATTCCAAAATAATGATACATTCTAGTCATAATTATGTTTTTTAGATCATGATAATCAATTAAAATACATTAACCCATCCATTTTCCTAGGGAAGATGATTGATGCACCCCATGATTTATCAAATGGGTGTATAAACACCTTTTCCAAATTCACATATAGTTACTTATTAAAATCCACATATACAAAAAATTAAATTCTTTATTGATTAATTGATATTTTAAAACATAATTGTATGATTTAATTTAAATAATAATCCTCAGGTCTAGTAAGAAAACATGGAAATTATTTTGGAAATCCTTATTATTTATCCTCGCATTGAGAATGTTATCAGGAATTATTTTTCTGTAATAACATTAATTTCTTTACCGATACAATTTCTAATTAAGAAATAATAGATATACCTGATATTATTATACAAAATTATATCCAAAATCTTACTAGACATGTATATAATCTGTTTTTATTTATGATACATAGGATAATTATCTCATCTATACAATTTATATTTGATCTGCAAAGGGAATCCATTCTATTAGAGGAATTGAATCGAATTCCACTCATGAGTGTATAAAAAGGATTACTAGGAAGTCCATTATAAAAATATTTGCATGGTAGATTCTTTATAATTGGGATTAATGAATTTCCCCACCTTTCTTTTTCACTAATAGCTCCACTTCAATATCTAGAGGATGTATTTGTATAATTATACTAAACATAAATTATATGATAGGATGTAGAGAACCATAATCATATAGGACATTTTATTGTCATGAATTGATAAAAATATTACCTTTTATTAATTGATTCTAGTTCTTGTAATTTACATCTTTCAAAATTGACATAGAGGTTTGAATTTTAAAAATATTCAACAGACAAATGTTATACTATGGAAATTCAATAAATAAGTTATAAATGAAATATATTCATTTATATATTATCTTTTATGGTCACAATATATGTTATCCATGGAATATTTCAAAACCGAAAATTATATGGGCATATTTGAACCTACCGTAATAGTTCATATTGTAATTTTGAATTTATTAGTCTAAATACCTAGTTAGGGTAAACACCGGTGTGAAATAATTCATCTTCATAATGAACCTAGTAAAGATCTAGTTAATACCCAATTTTCAATTTTTTTGGATATTAACCCTAGTTACACCTATTCAAGAGCCACATAAACATGTAAAATCCTTGTAAAGAATTTATTTATTTGACTATACTTACTCTATACATTAGAAAAATTTATGGTTGTTTTAATTTTCTTCTATATCCATAAATATTTAACTATGGTTTTCTAATAAAACCATGAAACATAACTAGATATTTAATAGATAAATAGTATACAACAAATAAATTTTAGAAACCTCAATTAACAATTTATTGCAAATTTATAAACCAATTTCCATCACAGAATATTTAGTGGACAAGTTTCATTGGGGAATTAGATACATAGAAAGTTAGCTTGAAATAGGGAATAAAAAAAATTATTTAAAACTATATAAATTTCCCTTAAAACCCCTTTGACCGTTTAATACTTCACGAGATAACTGAAAGACGTAAATAATAAATAAGAGTTTTATAAACCCTATTATGGGAATCATCAATTTATTAAATTATGAAATTAAAAAATAAGATTTGTGAGGCATATAATGGTGGAATAAGAGGGTTATAATAATTGACCTGAATATAAAATCATGGTATATGATGTTGATATCATGGAAATATTGAAATGTGTTTATAATGAATAACATAATAATATATGAATATGTGACGGAAACCCCCAAATAAATTATAAAATTTTGTTTTTAGATAACCTTACACAAACTATATGTGGTATATAATGAGATAATAATACTACCTAATTCATTAAAAGACTATAATTTTGGCCACACCAATCTCGTTTATTTATTTTTATGCATTTATTTACCCAAAAAATCATAATACTGTATTTAATTACTAGTAATCCAAATGTTATGGATTGTGGGTTATAAAAATGGAATTCACAAATCCGCAATGAGTATTAACATATAGGTGAAAATCCTTGAGTTGAAAAAAAGTTGGGTATTCATTACAAATTTTTTTTATGGAAATTACAATCCAATTTTGACAATATAATATGTGTATGTAAAGGTACATTGAAATAATAAATGAGAGTTAATGATTTTATCTCATAGATTTTAAGTCATATAGAAAATAATGGGATGGGGATAACATTTTCCATTAAGAAAATTTGGATTAGTAATTTTATAATTCAAATAATATGACTGAATAAAAAAATAATATGAATATAATCCATTACGTTGATTGAGAACATTTAAAATCTTTGGAAGAGAATCCTAATATATAAAGAAATCCCTAAGAGAGGTTTAAATATAGAGAGGTAGATGAAATTCATAATTAATGGGTTTTGAGTATACTGATCAAGAGCCTATTATATTTATGATTTTAATTTATTTTCAATGGTTATTTTATGTAGTCAATGATGGTTAATGAATTTGAAATATTTCAATGAAATAAATATTTTGATGAAGATAGAAAATAAGTTTTCATAAAGTATCCATGATATAAATTATTGATAAGAATGTGAATGAAATCTTCAATGAACTAATACAGAATAATGTATATAATTATTAATATGTTAATGATGTTCTTATTAAGACATTATGTTTATAATTACTATAGCTAATTTACTATTATTAATGGATATAACATATTTTAATAAGTTATTTTTTATTAATTCTTGTAAAATATAATGAAGAAGGTGTGAAGATTGATGATTGGATGATAATGACACCATTGGAATTTATATTCAAAATTTAAATGGTGAATTAATAAAGATTACTACAAAAAAGATGATATGAAATATCCCAATGTCAGTGAAACTAAAACTGTTTCGTCGAGCTAGTTCTCCACGTGACCTTAAGAGATCTTGTTCAGAAGCCAAATGATTATGAATAGAAGAAATGTTTTCAAGTGGTAGCGTGAGGATAATATAACCCCATATAGTTGTTCAGAGTATTAAATTAAATAACTATGCATAATAAAAAGTGTATAATGCCAAAATAATCACAGAACCGGACATGATGTGATAAAATGAAATGAAATAATGTCCTAGAAAAACATGTTATAAAACAATATTAATCCCAAATTTGGTTGACTCCATACATACATTGAGAAAATCAAACATGAACACCAATTACTAAAATAAAAACAATCCAAACCTTATCAAGTACCCTGATACTATCTTATACATCCTACCAAAAAATTAGAAACTCAACACGGGCTACCAAGCAAATTTGGGATTTCAATATCATGGGACATCTTCACGGGTATCCAAGTGCAATGTTGACTCCCTGATACTATGAGTATAACATCTTAGGAAACCACCAATGGTTATTAATGTGATAACATTCTATATGATGTTTAATTTAGTTATCTGATTATTCACTCAATAAATAAAATAATAAAATTAAACATGTTTCACAATTAATAACTTATCATTATATGTTTAGTTTTTTATGTTCTATCATTTCACATAATCAACCAAAAATACTTAATACTTATTAATAGTCAATGATTTACACCACACAAGAACAAAAAATATTTCATAAGATGGTATTAATTTATTAATTACATTAATCCAGTTTACAAAAATAAATCAGTCTAGGTACTAAGTCTAGTTTTTAGAATTCCTTTTCTAGAAATAATAATAAATAAATAAAACTAGTTGTTCCCTGAGAATCAATATAAAACCTCATAAATGTATAAGAAATTTCATGTCATGTGTGCCAAATAAATTATATGGAATTTCATGTCCATACCCTTATAATCAATAGAATCAGTGTATCTGCCAAAAAACAATAGTGCAACAGGAGAACTTTATTGTTTTTCTAGCCTACCCAAAACCCTGAATTAAGAATTATATTTCCAACATCCTAAACCACATAAAATTCAATTGTATCCTTTATAATATATCCATAACATAATCAATTTATGAGGAATTCCATGTATAACATTATAATCCATTACATTATCAATAAATTATTTTATTTATGGTTCAACATGCTTATCCATTTAAACAGATTATAAAAAATGATGCACCATGATTATTTTATTAAAATTAATCTCAATTTATCAATTCACCAATATTGAGGTTCTAAAATTACTTTATGAACAAGAAACAATTCTCCAAAAAATTTCTTTCTCATTAAAATTTCATAAATTAGTAAACACAAAAAACATCGTTAAACATTTTGAAAACAGCCATTGATAACAAATGTCATAGTTTTATTTAAAATGGTCCAAGAAAATTATTTCCATTTATAAAATCACAATATCCATCATTGGATTTTACCCATGGTGGGAACCATAATATAAATTCAAATAAAAACATTAAATTCAACTAAATCTATATTTTATAAACCACATGGAGTTTAACACCTCATTAAAAATTTTAATTATTTAATAACATATCATTACCCCTAATCACCCAAATTGGTTTATAAACCAACAAACACATTTTAAAAGATTTAAAAAATTAATAAGACTCTTAAAAAAGATTCATAAATAAAAAATTTCAATTCACCCTTCTAGGTTGTTATAAAATATTATTCTAAAACTCCACCATATATCCATTAACTATAACATTTACATATACAAATAGATTAATCTATATAATCTCATAACCCATAAAAAGTATCCCTTTCAATTCTGTGTAACCATTTTCATGAAACAACAAACCCATTGGTGGTCATGGGTATGGTCTTCTAATCGAAAAAGGATTTGATGTGATACATAAGAGGTCTAAGGTATCAATTTGAACACCACAAACAAATTACATAATATATACAAACAAAAACAACACAATGGATTAAAGAAACATAAAATATACACATGAAAAATAATTATAGATACTATAGGTACAGTTCTATGATAAAAAACTTCATTTCAAATTCTTTCGACTATGTTCCCCAACTATAGATTCAGACCCAAGTCCCATCATAGAACCATACAAACCCCTTAGCACCTAACTGAGATTGTCTAAAACACTAAATCCCTAAACTCAGTAACTGAAATAATAATTATTTAAACATGTCAAATATAATTAATTAATTTTTTTACCCCAAATAAACATAATTTTTGAAAACCCATGTGGGAACACCACATTTAAAAACACTATGAAACCACCAGGGGAGTTCGAAAAAAACTCATAAAACTAATCCATGGGAAATTAATAGTATTTAATAAAATGTTAAAAAATAAATGAATTATATTATTAAGAAAAATATAAAAAAATTAACTCTTAAAACATAAATCAATGATATTCCACACAATGGCATGTGAAATCCATCTCAGGATCCACTATACAATAACAATGAAGAAATCCATTATCCTTAGTTGAGTAAACCATGATATGGGGGAATAGAAATCAAATCTCTAAACATGAACATTCAAAATTAAAAAGAATCATGGAAATGGGTAAAGGGAATGAAGGGGACGAAAAATATCACCATACACACTAAATTAACACCATGAATGAACCCTAAATTGAATGATTGAAGAAGTAGGAGGAGGGTTGGGAACCCCATTATTCATGCACACAAAAATAGAGAAGATGGGGGAGGAGTATGCTAAATAACAATGTGGGTATTTTTTTAAATACCAATTCAATTGAAATCAAATTAATATTAATGTTTGGAATCATTGTTTTTGAATCCATGGAACAACATGGATATTTCACCCATACAAGACACACATCCTAAATGGGTTGGCTACATGGTGGTTAAACATTGTGACAACCATGAAACACCTTAAAATAATATGGTATACAGATTTTTTCTGAATATGTGATGAAGCATAGAAGAATGTCGCAGAACCTCTTGAAACATGCACAATTTCTCATATTTTCACTGAAAGTTATCCAAAAAAAATGTTCAAATCATGAATCTAACCATTAATTAGTTCAAAATGAAATAAAAACATATAAATCATTATGGTGGTTGATATTTTCTCTTAATCTATTCACAAAATACCATGCACTATTCTACAAAACTACTAAATTCCAAAAACATAACAAAATTACTCAAACACCCATTAAAACAGAAGAGCTACCTATCAATACACACTCCCAAGATCAAAACAATAAATTGATTAATTACAATGCTCATATTTCAATTTCGAGTCATGATTCAAAAATTAACCCGTCGAGTAAATGAATATTAAAAATCCTTAAAAAATAAACAAATATGGAAATGGTGCCACAAAAATACCCACCATAATACTTATAATACCTTGGATGTCTTATTTGGAATCTATCCCAACCATCTGAACTACTTCAGTAACAATTTATTCCCTACAAACTAGATAACATTCGAAAATCCTAAATGGCTACTAAGGTAAACCTCTAACTAAAGGGGGTCGCCAATCCTAAACCATATCCAACACTCTTTCAAAAAAACAACTATATTTAATTACCCATTTCCCATAAAAAACATCAATCATATACTCCTCATAAAACACATTGGGGATATTATTCTAACCATCAAAAGAATCAAAATGGTACTACCATCTTCTGATAGATCACACCCTTCCCATCAAGAATTATCAACATAACCTCAAATTTTTCTCCCACCATGTTTCTGATAAAATTCCTAATACACCATTCCCCATCACCCATGAGAATAAAAATCATCATTGGAATCTATCCCTGACATTGAAAACCCACTATAATTGATGCACAAAATCTATCCGTAAAAAATATTATTAAATATAATTTCTTCATAACCCCATTCAAATTCCAAAAAAAATCCTCCCTTACCAACAAGACATGATGTATGTAATTTTCGAAATATCACACAAATTTTATACAATATTATGGGCTAAAATATCCTCATTAGACTTGTGGACTAAAAATCGTGAACCAAACATGTAAACTATCACGACCTCACCTAATTATGATGCATTTTCCCTTAAAGGCATTCAATTATCATCTTAACACACCAATTAGAGTCCATAAAAAACTAGATATTGTATTATTTAGTCAGATTCCCCACTGACCCAAAACCATCATTGTTCCTTACTATACTAAAGATTTACCTTAGACATAATATCCATGAACTACATTTCAAAAATACATCATTCATAATGTCGATGCATAGATCAATCATCCTCTACATATGAATTCAATTAACATTCCTAATGGAATTTATTTACATAGATCAATAATTATTGAATTTTATTACAATGCCACACAAACTAATCCATAACCAATTCCACACACCTATAACCCTTCTTGAAATAGGGTTTTAATCCACGAATAACAATTTATTCTCTACTATATGAGTTTCGTAGTCATCACCTAGATCATGAAACTCATACATACCCTAAAACATGCCACAATCACTTAATAATCAAGAATAGGAGTCGGCCATATCACACTAACTAGAGGAACTAAACAAATGTCAATTATCACATGTCCCCAGAACCCATGAAATGAATCCACATTACTCACCGAAATCGAAAAAACCAAATGGATTTACTCAAAAAATGATAATGGTTCACTTCCCACCATATGTATCCACATACACCGCTCAGTGATCCCCATATCCTAATAGGACCATAATCAAACCAAATATATATTTATGTGTCTACTCATAGTTCCAAAGATCTCTCAATAATCCAAGTATAGTTTTATGTTACAAAATATGAACATCACTGACTAATATTAGGCTAGGTTTTCATTGATGAATACCATAAAAACTCATCCATTTTAGATATCAACTCTAAAAAGAAAATTTACATCACATCCAAAGGTCATATTATTCAAAAAATGTAATAATAACATTATAAACAATTTAGTTATTAGCCAAGTCAAGGATTGCTGTTTATCCACCTCATCAGAGTGAATTATCTTAAACCATTTGATCCACAAGGAAATGACCTAAACCTTCACCATTTATGGTGCCTCCAAAATATGAGAAAAACTCATCCATTAAAAATTAATCAATGAAAAAACAATAGTACTATTTATATCATATGTGAGTCACATATCAAAAAAATTGTATCATAATACCAATACATAATCCATGCCTACCCATACATCCCATATCACCAAAGGATGGTAACCATTGGTTTCTTATAAAATTAAATAAACTCATATATCCCAAACAAATTTCACAACCAATAAAAATATGAATGTCTTACAAAATTTTTATTAATATCATTTATGATCACCTAAATTTGTTACCAATAATTTAGAGCAAACTAGTATAGAAAACCATTTAGTCATACCCTCAAAAAGACACATCCTCTACCAAGGAATTTTATTTTCTAGCGGTTTCCACCCAATAAAACATGACACATTCTTCCATCTCACATTGTAAACATTTTAGATATCTCTCACTAATATTGTCCTCTCACAATGAAAAATTTACTTCATATCCAACTCAAATCCAATAGTAACATTCTCCATGAACAACATACAAGGAACCCAAACAATCATTCCTATCTAGAAAACAATGACAATGATAATGAACTAAAACAGAAGTACTCATTATAAAAAACATGCATCCATAACACCCAAATGTCAAACAATGTTTTACCAAGAATGAACCACTATAAAAATACATAATCATCCACTCATTCCACACAAATCCCATGACACATAAAACAATACAATCCCATATAAATGGTCATCTACAAAATCCAGACCACACTAATTCTCTAATCTGGAGTCGCATCATGACGGTCACTAGGCTCTCCCACAGTGCCCCATAAGTAATTTATCAAAAACAATTACTAGGTTTATCAACCATGGAATATGCCAACATATAAATGCCACAACTAATAGGGAATCAAACATGATCCCATAAATTTTAATTCTCCATCAATATATCAAAATGAATGTTTAAGGTTACCATATAAAAATATCATCTCATTCTAAACCTTCAAACCAATGAATGGGAAGCATTATTCTCTATGAATCTGTAATTCAGACCACTTCTTAGAGAACCAAGCCATAATCCCAGGAAAAAATACAAGTACCAGAATACAAATAGATAAACCTAGTACTAGGGTGTCTTTTCTCATTAAGAATACTCACATCAGACTGTTCCAAAATAGTCATAGCATACTCAAAATTATTTAAAACATACTAAAGTTCTAATGTAATGAAAATAAAAAATTATTATTATTTGTAATGTTAATTATTATGATTTTAGTGATAAATTATTTTGGAGCTATTTATTAATAACACAATCAAATTTTATCTCATTATGTTTTTCGTTGAGAATATATACTTTCCATTCCTCTTCTTCTATTAATGTACACTATATTTCAAATGATTTTTATTGATAAAAAATATATTTATTTCAATATTTTGAAGAAAAATAATTTTCATCCAAGACCGTGTCTTCATAAAATGTTTTCATTTTTAAAAAAATTTTGAAAATGTTATATGAAAGACATGTTTACCCAATATTGTCTCATTATAATATTATTGTGATGTAATATTCATATTTTTTTCAAGTAATTACATTTTTAATTGTATAGAATATATGAATGGTTTTGAGAAAAAATACATCATAGTAACACTAAATCCATTTTTGGTTAATTCTGTTTGTTGAAAAAGAGGGGTTTTATGGTATGTTGTGGAACTCAATTATTATTGTTTCCAAAAAATATTAACAATAATATATGTCAAAAGAATGGATGATTTGGAGGAGGTACAAAAATAATTTTTACAAGGTGGCGGTATTTTTAATCGTTTTCTAGATTTTTGGGCATCAAAATTGGGAAAATGGATAAATGAGTTTTTGGAAAAAGAAATTGTGTGAAAGATGGATGTTGGTTTAGAATGATTCATATAACAAATATTTTAGGATTAGAACATCAAAACATGTAAATTTCATGATTTTCGTGAAGGATATAAAATGTTCATAGAAGATGAGTTTATCTAAAAGAGGGTTTCATGTCCAATGAGATGTCCAATTTTGTTTTTCATTCCTGAAAAGGATATTTCGTGATGCGTTGAATATTCCATGTAGGGGTCAATAATTCCAATAAATAGCAGATGACAAAAATGATTTTAGTATCTCAACACTGAGAGGAAATCATAGCATTGAATAATATAAATGGGTTTTGTGAGAAACAACTGGATTCTTGGACTTGTTAATGAAGATACACATATGATTTATTTTGTTAATAATAAAGAGGATTTGAATAATAATTGGTATTCTATGTAAAGAACAAATCATTCTCACAATGATCAGTAAGGGTTGCACAAATTTGGTAATGGTTCATAGTGAATTTGTGGTAAAGTGGTATTCATTAGTGGATGAATGTGTGAAATCAATTGAGCATATACATATAGTATAGGATGCATTCATTAGATAAAATTAAGGGACAAAAAAGACTATAAATTGTGAGTTGATCATCTGAAAAAGCAGTGAGCACAATTCTGTTGGGAAATTAGTGAGATTTCAAATTGTGATTTGTAGTACACCAGGAGGGTAATTGATTCCACTCAAGATTATTGTCAACATATATACACTTTTATTATATTTTGTACATCAGTACAATATTATTGTATGCTCATTGGATGTTGCGTATTGGTTGTGAGCTATGTAAAACTCCTTGTTTATCCTGAATTCATTAATCTCTATTCATATACGGATACATGAAGTGAAGAGATGATATAATTAATTAACAATGAAACAAGATAAAAAGGGGAAAATGATTTTAATTTTCATACCCAGATTCATCTACTCTCTAGGGGTATTGTACCTAGAAGGCATAATTAAAGGAATATTTTTTTGGCACAATATTATATTTCTATGATGATGACTCATTGTTTAACAGAATCAATTATAATTTTTATGGTTTTTCTAAATAGATGGATTTTCAAATTTGTTTATAAATTTTAATATTTAAAAATATTAATTTCAATGAAATGTTATTTTATTCATGATTTTTTTAATTATTTTAAATCATAAATTATTATTTTTAAATGTTATTTTCATTGAATAGGATTTAGAAAAAAAATTATGTAATTTTTATTCGATGTTGATGGTTATTTTCTTCATGAAATAATCTAAATGATATATAATTTTTATTTTACAACTATGATGTCAACCTTTGATGTATCTTATTCTTTACTTGGGATATTATCCTAGGATACCATTATTTTTATTTTCCTTTATAGTTTATGTTTATGAAGAACAAATGATTATGAAAATCATTTCCATTCCTTGGGTTATACCATGATAAAACGAATATATAACATGGATCATTTTCCTTCGGTTATACTACGATAAAATGATGGAATGATTATGAAATATGATTCGTCTCAATAGGTTTTTCTATGATTTAACATTTATGAAACTAATTTATTTCAAAGGTTCTGATATGAGGAATAATTTAATATTTTTGGTGATTGTATATATGATATTCATTATGTTCTAGGTGGGACAAAGATCTCACTCAATATAATTTGTTATCAATGGATAAATCATGATCAAACATGTTCTACGTGGACCTGATTAAATGTTCAAAATATTATACCTAAAAATGATTTCCTATTAATATTGTTATTTTTGGACATGGATTTCATGTACCTATTGAAATTCATATTACCAGTGGAATTTACACATATTTATATGAGGGTATAATTTCTTGTCCTTAACGTCACGAGTTAAACATTTTCTAATTGTACTAGTTAATAATGATATCAACATATTTATACGCCAAATATCAATATCTTAATAAAATATTATACTATCATGGATGATTCTTTTTGATTTTATTATGATTCTTGTATTATAGGCTACCATTATATATGTTAGGAATCACATTTATGATATATGATGTTCATAGTATAGTTTCCAAATGTTATTATAAATATATCATAACCAAATTATATTGTTATATTGATATCTACCTTTATTACCCTTATATATTATCTATTATCACCCTTTAATATGTTTCTTATCCCCATGTAATTATTAATAGTATTATGTAGTGTATGTCTATTAAGATTACTAAGTTGAAATATCCTTATTAGATACATTGAAGATTTTAACTGAAATTGGATGATTGTGATTAATGTGATAAAATACCTAAATCATATTGAAAAAATGGTATTTTAGATATGGTTTAGTTTTGTATCTTAAACTGGGATGATAAAAATATATCTAAGTAACTAGGGATATTCCTAAGGATATCATTTGGTATATGTATAAAAATCAATTAAAGGATTATTCAATGTAATGGAAAAAATATTGAATTTTAATAATACAAAGACTGAAATTATTACATGAAATTGTATCCTTTTATAGATACTATATGTGGATTTGGATGTGGAAAATTGAAACTTATAAGTGATAACACTTAAAAGTTATCGTTGTTCTGGACATGATAATCACATAGTGCATGATAATGGGCCTTACTACATATATTGTTTCACACTATTGGGGTTATTTTTTTAACACTTCTGTAATGGACCAGACCTCTCCGGTCCATTACTTTGTGAAAATGTTGTGTTGGAGTTGTTCCGGGAGGTCAAGGTGACTTATCCCCAACACTTTTCCAAATTTCCAGTTCTGTGAACAGTTTTTCCAGTTTTATGAACAGTAACAGATCGGCCTGACAGATCGGTCTGACAGATCGGTCTCACCGATCGGTCTGAAAGATCGGTCTCACCGATCGGTCTGAAAGATCGGTCTCACAGATCGGTCTCACAGATCGGTCTGACAGATCGGTCTGACAGATCGGTCTCACAGATCGGTCTCACAGATCGGTCTGACAGATCGGTTTCACAGATCGGTTTCATGTATAGTAACGGTGGGTGAACAGTGTTTACAGACTCCTACAGTTTTTCCCTTTTTGACGTTTCTTTTGACGTAAAATACATTTAAAGCCTTATTTTAAGGACTATTAAGGCTGATAAAAATGACATAACCTATATTAATTATTCCTAAGGCTTGGAATGTTTTACTTGGTCAATCCGCGTGGTGTAATGCGATCTGTTTTTAATGGGGAATTAACTGGACCTTAAAACGTCACCTCGTTAAATCTTAAAAAGGGACGAGATATCATCCTCCATTGTTCCTTCCCATTGTTCTCAACTAAGAGACGCTAGAACCTTTCAATCCATCCCGTAGGAGTTGCACAATAAATCTTTATTCCTAGGATTGGTCCTGCTCTATTTTGGATGCAACCGAACTCTGTCGGTAAATCTTCCCAATAAGTTGTCACGTGAGGAGGATTGTGACCCGTTGTGTGGATAATGGACATCAAGAAATCTTCTAGGTAGGGGCTTCATGGATTCTCTAATTGTATATGCGCAATCGTAGAATTAGCATGATTTATCCCTTTGGATCAAAATGAAATTGACCTAATTAAACACTTTAACGAGATTAAGAAATTTTTTGATCGCATGTTGTTTCTTTATACCGTGATAACAGTTGCCTCATGTTTTTCTAGATAGAGTAATATCTATGTTTTCTTTGATTTGTTATTCGTTCATGATAGAAATTGATAATGAATGTAAAGCTGGAATTAATTGTTAATTAATTGGATAAAGATAAAGAGGCATGTAAATTAATCTGGTTATTGCTGTTGTTGTAGTTATTCTAATTTGAGGATAATCAAATTAGGGAAGTAAGAATGGTTATTTAATTATGATAGCTTACTGATTTGGTATCCTGCAATTGGAACCTACGCATAACAAATCTGCTAATTCAATATTGATTAAAGAACAGATTATGTGGGAATTTCTAAAAGGGTTCTGAGTTACCCTCTTGTTTGTTAAAGGGTCAAGAGCCCATGATGTGATGTTTGTTTTCCTGCTGCATGTGTTGTGATGTGAGCCTGGATGGCTGTTGTGATATGTGGAGGCACGAAGGCCTTGTGGTTGTGGGAGTAGATGACACCTAGAGTGGCGAGATGCGTCATTTTATGCATGTGGGTGTTGGGGAGGACAACAGGGGTGATGGAATGGGATGGATGTGGTTGCTGGATGCTTGTGGTTTTCTTTGAATGTTAATCTGCTTTGCTTTTCCCCACTGATCAAGGCAGCTGGTCTTGCTACCCTTCTTCCGAAGGAGGCAAAGACGCACGGGGTATGCCACGTGCTTTCCGTGTTTAGTCTCTTGAGGGAGAATGGGTCTATGCTCTTTCTATAGGAGGCAAAGACTCGACGTGTAGTATATCTACTCACCGTGTTGAGCCTCCTTTGTGGTTAGAAGCATAGGATGCTTTTCTAGAATGCCTAGGAATATGGAAAAGTAATTCTGTAATGAATGATTGATTCAATGGTGAAAATCCACGGGAATGGAGAAACTGGAATTTAAAGGTGATGTGAATCTTAAAAGGAGCAATTGTTATTGAATGTGATGACAATTCAGTTTAATGTGGAATTTTTCATTCTTAATTAATGTTTAAAGAATTAATTAATGTACAGTGGAACTGATAAAATGAGAACGGATTAATCTAATAAATCTCTTCAAATGTTTTGTGCTTATAGGATACCTAGTCTTTGATGTAGCAGCCTGGAGTCTGAGAGACGTTAGCTGTAGTTGTATCTAAGACTAGGTAAAGCCCATATAGTGGATGTGAGTTACATATATATTCTGTACTTTTTGTGTTTCTATACGCTACTCCACCCTGTCGGTAAGGGGAACTGACACCCCGGGGATTCTGAGTCCTGGGGGGTGTTTTTCCCCAACATTCTGATGGGAGGTTGAATGGCTAACTACCCCCTTTGGCCCTGCTCTCTTCTCTTGGTAGATACTTGTGCCATTAGGCATAGCGGTTCGTTACCCCATATATGTGTGTAGATGGCTATAATGGCTTGTGGTTATTCATACACATATATTCTGGATATAGTATCCTATGGACTACTATAGGTGTAACGTGTATAGGCTATGATGGATTGAGGATCCTTACTTGGAGTATTGGCTGTAATGGCTTGAGGTATTATACCCGACGTATGATACACATTATGCGAGCTATGGTGGCTCCCAGAAACTACCTGGTTACTTTTTGTTGTGAGGATGGTGTGGTGCTTCGCCGAGGTGTCTGGGGGCAATGCCTTTTTGGTGCATGATGTACATATTGTGGAGCTTAGACCAGGTGTCTGCGGGAAAGCCTTAGAGAGAGATGCATAGGACGCATGTCGTTGGGGCAAAGTGGAAAACCAGTGGGGAAGTTGTAGCGGGTTACTCTTGATATTCTTTACTATATGACATATTATTGTATGCGCTACATGGTAAGATTAGCCATGGTGAGGTTGGGAACATATTATACCTGTTTAGGTGATGAGTTAGGTTCACTTGTTGTTCACTGGGATTTAGCATGCTTTCTTTACTTTTGCACGAGAGGCTTGGGGAGGATCCTACTGAGTATACTGTTATACTCATCCTATGTATATATAAACTTTTTTTCAGGTCACATGGAGCAGGTTGGATATCAAGCTGGTTACTACTAGCTTGCGGTTGGAGGAGGAGCTATTCAGGCTCGTGGTCGCTGCTGTTTTACTTTCTTTTGGGAACTTTTAGTTTCCCCTTTCAGTTGTAGTACTTTTTCATGACATTTCATATATGTACTTGGATTTCATTTATTTTTCAGTTATGAGTTGGAGTTGGTTGGATTCTATTCTATCTCTCTCTTCTTCATGTGTTCTCATAGAGGGTAATTCCTCCCATTTGTTTGTTTATTATAACCTCGGTGCTAGTCGCCAACCAGGGTCCTACTAGAGGCGGGACTCGGGGGTCATTATCTCTCTTCTCACATTGCCGGCCCAGGAGGGGTACACATTGTGGGGAGGGGGTCGTGACAGAGTGGTATCAGAGCTCTGGTTGAGGGATAGGATTGAGTTTGGAGTTAGGCACAGGTGAGGATGCATGGGATGGTAGGGAAACATCTTCATTCATGTTTATAAAGTGGCGTAAACATTGGAGACCGACAGAGACATAGGCGTTTAGGGCCCCCTATGATCTGTTGCACGTACCTTTATGTTTACAATGGCTTCTAAACAAAGTGATACTGGTTGCATGGTAGAGACCTAGGAAAGTATCATTCATCATTATTCATTGTGCCTATGTTGGAATGGGTAGACCTTGGGATAGGTAACCTAAACATAATAAAACAAAACAATTAATTAATTAATGTTCAGTCTTCCATATTCCAGGCTTAGGAGCTCTAACAGTTGTTATTTTACAGGTATGTCTCTAGGTCGACGTCCTTGTCAGGTTTGCGCAGAAGATGCCCCGCATGCTGTTCCAATAGATCATCGTCAGGTAGAGGTTGACGACGATGACACTTGGAGGAAGACACTCTTAGAGTTTCAGTGCCAGCGTCAACAGAAGTATGAGGGCTCCATTTCAGATGTAGTCACATAAGACTGGTTGGAGGAGGTCGAGATAGGCTTCAGTTCCATTCCTGCTCGGAAAGAACACTGGGTGTCCTTGGTTGTGATGATGCTATGTGGGGCAGGGAGGAAGTGGTGGATCTTGTTCCTTGGGGATTGCGAGGAGTCAACGATCTCATGGGAGGAGTTTCGATACAGGTTTAGAGTCGAGTTTCTTTCTTCGACTGCGAAGGCGTCCAGTCGCCAGGAACTTCATACCCTTTGATAGGGGAGCTCTAGTGTTCGAGAGTTTGGAATCCGTTTCAGGAACCTTCTATGATATACATCAGACCTATTACCAGATGAGGAGGCCAGGGTGAGGCATTTCGAGGAGGCTTTGCATCCAGAGATCCCGCGCCAGGTCACACCATTTTTGCTAAAGACGTATCTTGAGGAGCTTGCGAGGGAAGAGGTTGTTGAGAGGACTTTTGCTAGGAACGGATCGTCACAAGAGGGGAATCGTCATGATTTCTCACGAAGCATAGTTGTGGTCCGTGGTTCCCAGTTTTCAGGGCAGAAGAGTTTTCGTTCACCTGGGGGTAGGTCCCAACCCTTTCCATCTCGTTTCTCCGGAGGCAGCAACTCTCAGGGCTATGCCAAAGGATCAGGCACTTGTTTTTCTTGTGGTGGTCGTGGTCATCAGCAGTGAGAGTGCCAGACTTTTCAGAGCAGTCATCGTGCACCGAGTGCTCCGCTCCAGGTTCCTCTGTTGAGGTAGTTTCAGCCAAGGCAGCAGCAGTAGGTTGCACCAGCTTTAGATCATCCTATGATAGAGGGAGCAGGCAGAGGACAGCCCCATGATGCTCCCCGTCCTCATAGAGTAGAGCGTGGCCGTGGTTGTGGTCGTCATCAGGGTCAGAGAGTCCGTGGAGGAGGTCATGGTCAGCTTCATGCTCTAGCGTTGCCAGCCCCAGGCGAGCCAGCTGTCGTTCGAGGTACCCTTTGCTTGTTTTTTACATTGGTTTATGCCTTGTCTGATTCAGGAGAAACACACTCCTTCATATCACCTACCCTTGTCCATGCTTTGGGACTTGATGTAGAGAGACTTCCAGTGCCCTTGGCGTTGACTACGCCAGTTGGAGGTCAAGTCGACTTTTTTGAAGTATGTAGAAACTGTGAGCTAATGATGGGACAACACCGCTCTTGGGGAGATTTCCTATGTTTACGAATACAACCATATGATTTCATACTCGGCATAGATTGGTTGTATTTAGTACAGGCAATTGTGGATTGCTACAGGAAGAAGGTCATTTTATTTTATGCAGATGGAGAGAAAGTGGTGTTTGTGGGTGAGCGAGATCCTTGGATGAGTCAAAAACGAGTTTCATCCTTATCATCCATGATGGCTGGGATGATGCTGAGTTCTTTAGAGGTTCAACAGTTGGTGTTTCCTAGGGTTGTAGAGGAGTACCCTGACGTCTTTCCAAAAGAGGTTGTATCCTTACCCCCTCGACAAGAGATCGAGTTTGGGATCGAGCTACAGCCAGGAGCGTCTCCTATCTCTATGTATCTGTATAGGATGTCCCTTTCTGAGTTACAAGAGATACGAATATAGCTCGATGGTCTGTTGTAGTGTGGGTTTGTTCGGTCAAGTGTGTCACCATGGGGTGCACCAGTTTTGTTTGTGAAAAAGGCTGACGACAGTTTGCGATTGTGTTTCGATTATCGTCGATTAAACAAAGTGACAATAAAGAACCGGTAACCCCTTCCACGGATTGATGACCTATTAGATCAACTGAAGGGTGCAAGTTTGTTCTCAAAGATCGACTTGTGGTCAGGATATCATCAGATGCATGTAAAGGATGAGGATATCTTGAAGACTGCTTTCCGTTGTCATCATGGGCATTATGAGTTTGTTGTAATGCCATTCGGCGTGACAAATGCTCTAGCTGTTTTCATGGGGATGATGAATGCTGTGATCTATGAATTCCTGGAAAAGATTGTTGTGGTTTTCATCGACGACATCCTTGTGTACTCCACATCTGAAGTGGAGCATGTAGAGCATCTACGAGCCGTTTTGGAAGTTCTTCGCCAACATCAGTTGTCTAGTAAGTTTTCCAAGTGTGAGTTTTGGGCTCGAGAAGTTCATTTCATGGGGTATGTTGTGTCCCAACTGGGGGTAGCTGTGGATCCTTTGAAGATAGAAGCAGTGGTGTCTTGGGCAGCCCCCAAGACCGTGTCAGAGGTGTGAAGTTTCCTTGGTCTTACAGGCTATTATAGGAGATTTGTAGCCAATTTCTCCCGAGTTGCAACTCCTCTAACAGCATTGACCAGTAAGGATCAAGCATTCATATGGACTGATCAGTGTCAGGCAGCTTTTGAATATCTAAAGGAGAAGTTGGTAAGTGCTCCAGTCCTTTGCCTTCGAGCAGAGGGAGTCCAGTTTGATGTTTCCTGTGATTCTTCACATCTGGGGCTAGGCTGTGTTCTCATGCAATAGAGGTCAGTTGTTTCTTATGGTTCTCGGCAGTTGCGTCCCCATGAATGCAACTAGTCCACCCATGATCTTGATTTCGCAGCCGTGGTGTTTGCTCTAAAGTTGTGGACACATTACCTCATTGGTGATCACTTTGTGGTATTCACCGATCATAAGAGTTGTAGGTATGTCTTCTCCCAACGTGAGTTGAACTTGAGGCAGCGTCAGTGGATGGAGTTCCTGTAGGAATATGACTATGAAATATCGGATACACCTGGAAAAGAGAATGTTGTAGCTGATTCACTAAGCTGAAAGTCACGTAATTATGTTGTTCGTGAATCTGGTGATTCCTGGAGAGTGATGGAAGAGCTAGCAGCTTTGTATCTTGATATGGGAGAAGTTGGGGGTAGAGGTTGTCTTTTCCAGATGACGGTGCAGTAATACCTGATGCAGAAGGTGGAAGAGCCTCAGTTGGGTGATCTATTTGTGGAAGTCTGCAGAGACAGAGTTTCTTGTGGTGAGGCCCCTGATGGTTGGTCCGAGGATGAACAACACTGAGTGTTGTATCATGGCAGTCTTTTTGTTCCCTTGGCGATGTGCGAGACGGTTCTCCAAGAGTTCCGTAGTTCACCCTTGGCAGTACATCCTGGTGTGATGAAGATGTACCGATCCTCAAGGAGTCAGTTCTGGTGGCCTGGGCTGAAACGTATGGTTGTAGAGTGTGTGTCTCGATGTTTAGTCTGCCAGAAGGTGAAGGCTGAACACAGTGTTCCTGTTGGTCTTCTCTAGCAATTAAAGATTCCTCAGTGGAAGTGTGAGGCCATCTCAATGGACTTTGTTACAAGTTTACCTCGATCTCCGGGAGGACATGATGCTATATGGGTGGTAGTGGACCGTTTAACAAAATCGTCCCACTTTATAGCGATCAAGGAGTCGAGCTCAGTGGATGTTTTGTCGAGGCAGTATCCAGAGGTGGTGGTGAGACTTCATGGAGTACCTAGGACGATCATTTCTGATCGTGATCCTCATTTTACCTCTAGGGTGTGGAGAGGTCTCCAGCATGATTTTGGCTCTCAACTGTGTCTTAGCACTGCTTTTCATCCTCAAACGGATGGTCAGACAGAGCGAACCATCCAGACTCTTGAAGACATGCTGTGCTGTTGTGTTCTTGATTTTGGAGGTTCATGGATGAAGCACTTACACATGATAGAGTTCGCTTACAATAATAGTTTTCACTCTACCATCGGTATGGCGCCGTTTTATGCCTTGTATGGCCGGTCATGCCGTTCTCCATTGTGCTGGACTGGGGTCGGAGAGTCAGCAATTCTCGGACCAGAACTAGTGCAGAATACAACAGAGATGGTTCAGGTGATTCGTGAGACGAGGAATACAGCACGTGATAGTCAGAAATCATATGCTAATCAATGAAGGAGACCCTTAGAGTTTAATGTTGGGGATCATGTGTTTCTGAAGGTGACTCCCCGTCGTGGGCAGCGATGGTTTGGTCGTGGAAGTAAGCTTTCTCCCCGGTTTGTTGGGCCTTTCGAGGTGTTAGCTCATGTTGGAGCTGTGGCATATCGAGTAGCACTTCCCCCTCAGATGAGTCGGATATATGATATTTTCCATGTATCACAGCTCCGTATTTATCTTCATGATGAATCTCATGTAATCGATTGGGGAGAAATCGATATTGACGATGATGCAACCTTCGAGGAGTGACATTTGGAGATCCAAGACCACAAGGAGAAGGTGTTGCGTGGGTGTTCTATTCCCTTAGTTCGTGTCTTGTGGCGACACGGTGGCATGGAGGAGAGTACCTGGGAGCGTGAGTAACAGATACGTGCTCAGTACCCAGAGTTGTTTAATGTTTGAATCCTTTCAAGTAATGATGTTTTCTTTGTGGTTGGCCCTTACATGTTTTATTTATGCACCTTTGATGTGATGTTATGATTTAATTGTTTGGATATGGATTGTTTGTTTCCATACTCTCAGATGTCGTAGTTTTGTTCCAGCTTTTAAAAAACTCATAGTGGTTTTCCCCTGAGAGGTATCTTATGGGGTGGTAGTTCGGACCCCTCTTTTCATCTGGGTTGGTTTTAAATTCTCGAGGATGCGAATGATTTGATTGGTATCTAATGTATTGGCCCAGACCTCTCCAGTCCATTACTTTGTGAAAATGTGGTGTTGGAGGTGTTACGGGAGGTCAAGGTGACTTATCCCCAACACTTTGCCAAATTTCCAGTTCTGTGAACAATGTTTCCTGTTTTATGAACAGTAACAGATCGGTCTCACCGATCGGTCTGATAGATCGGTCTCACTAATCTGTCTGACGGATCGGTCTCACAGATTGGTCACACCGATCGGTCTGACAGATTTGTCTTACAAATAGGTCTGACAGATCGGTCTCACCGATCGGTCTGACAGATTGGTCTCACAGATCAGTCTCACCGATCGGTCTGACAGATCAGTCTCAACGATCAGTCTGACAGATCGGTCTCACAGATCGGTCTCACCGATCGGTCAGATGGATCGGTCTCACCGATCAGTTTGACAGATCAGTTTCATGTACATTAACGGTCGGTGAACAGTGTTTCCAGACTCCTACAGTATTGCCCTTTTGACGTTTCTTTTGACGTAAAATACATTTAAAGCCCTATTTTAAGGACTCTTAAGGCCGGTTCAAATGCCAAATCCTATATTAATAATTCCTAAGGCTTGGAATGTTTTACTTGGTCAAACCGCGTGGGTTAATGCGATCCGTTTTTAATGGGGAATTAACCAGACCTTAAACTGTCACCTCGTTAAATCTTAAAAAGGGATGAGATATCATTATCCCTTGTTCATTCCATTTGTTCTCAACTAATAGATGCTATAACCTTTAAATCCTTCCCGTAGGAGTTGCACAATCAATCATTACTCCTAGGATTGGTTCTGCTCTGTTTTGGATGCAACAGAACTATGTCGGTCAATCTTCCCAATAAGTTGTCACAAGAGGAGGATTGTGACCCATTGTGTGGTTAAAGGACATAAAGAAATCTTCCAGGTAGGGGATTCATGGCTTCTCTAATTTTATATGTGAAATCGTAGAATTAGAATGATTTATCCCTTTGGATCACAATAAAATTGACCTAATTAATCACTTTAACCGGATTAAGAAAATTGTTTGATCGCATGTTGTTTCTTTATACTGTGATAACAGTTGCCACATGTTTATCTAGATAGAGTGGAATCTAAGTTTTCTTTGATTTGTTATTCGTTCATGATAAAAATTGATAATGAACGTAAAGCCGAAATTAATTGTTAATTAATTGGCTAAAGATAAAGAGGTATATAAATTAATCTAGTTATTACTGTTGTTGTAGTTGTTCTAATTTGAGGATAATAAAATTAGGGAAGTAAGCATGGTTATTTAATTATGATATCTTACTGATTAGGTATCCTGTAATTGGAACCTACGCATAACAAATATGCTAATTCAATATTGATTAAAGAACATATTATGTGGGAATTTCTAAAAGGGTTATGAGTTACCCTCTTTTTTATTAAAGGGTCAATAGCCCATGATGTGATGTTTGTTTTCCTACTTCTTGTGCTGTGATGTGAGCCTGGATGGCTGTTGTGATATGTGGAGGCATGGAGGCCTTGTGGTTGTTGTAGTAGATGATGCCTAGAGTGGAGAGATGCATCAGTTTATGCATGTGGGTGTCGGGGAGGACACTGGGGGTGATGGAATGGGATGGATGTGGTTACTAGATTCGTGTGGATTTATTTGAATGTTAATCTGCTTTGCTTTTCCCCACTGCTCAAGGCAGCTGGTCTTGCTACCCTTCTTCCGAAGGAGGTGAAGACGCCCGGGGTATGCCATGTGCTTTCCGTGTTTGTCCTCTCAAGGGATAATAGGTCTATGCTCTTTCTATAGGCGTAAAAGACTCTACGGGTAGTATATCTACTCACCGCGTTGAGCCTCCTCTGTGGTTAGAATCATAGGATGCTTTTCTAGAATTCCTTGGGATATGGAAAAGTAATTCTGTAATTAATGTTTGATTAAATGGTGAAAATCCACGTGGATGGAGATACTGGAATTTAAAGGTGATGTGAATCTTAAAAGGAGCATTTGTTTTTGAATGTGATGTCAATTCAGTTTAATGTGGAATTGTTCATTCTTAATTAATGTTTAAAGAATTAATTAATGTACAATTGAACTGATAAAATGAGAATGGAGTAATCTAATAATTCTCTTAAAATGTTGTGTGCTTATAGGATACCTATTCTTTGAAGTAGCAGCCTGGAGTCTGAGAGACATTTGCTGCAGTTGTATCTTAGACTTGGTAATTCCCATAGTGTGGATGTGAGTTATATATATATTCTGTACTTTTTGTGTTTCTATACGCTACTCCACCCTGTCGGTAAGGGCAACTGACACCCCGGGGATTCTGAGCCCTGGGGGGTGTTTTCCCCAACATTCTGATGGGAGGTTGAATGGATGAATACCCCCTTTGGCCCCGCTCTCTTCTCTTGGTAGATACTTGTGCCATGAGGCACATCAGTTAGTTACCTCATATATGTGTGTAGATGGCTATAATGGCTTTTGGTTATTCACACACATATATTCTGGATATAGTATCCTATGGACTACTATATGTGTAACGTGTATTGTCTATGATGGCTTGAGGATCCTTACTTGGATTATGGGATGTAATGGCTTGAGGTATTATACCCGGCGTATGATACACATTATGCGAGCTGCGGTCACTCCCAGAAACTACCTGGGTACTTTTGGTTGTGAGGATGGTGTGGTGCTTCGCCCAGGTGTCTGCGGGCAAAGCCTTTGTGGAGCATGAGGTGCAGATTGTGGAGCTTAGCCCAGGTGTCTGCGAGCAAGCCTTGGAGAGAGATGCACAGGACATATGTCATTGGGGAAAAGCAGCAAACCAGTGGGGAAGTTGTAGCGGGGTACCCTTGATATTCTATAATATATGCCATATTCTTGTATGCTTTACGTGGTGAGAGTAGGCATGGTGAGGTTGGGAATATAGTATACCTGTTTAGGTGATGAGTTAGTTTCACTTGTTGTTCACTGGGCTTTAGCATGCTTTCTTTACTTTTGCACAAGAGGCTTGGGGAGGATCGTACTGAGTATACTGGTATACTCACCCTATGTATATATAAACTGTTTTTCAGGTCACTTGGAGCAGGTTGGAGATCAAGCTGGTTACTACTAGCTTGTGGTTGGAGGAGGAGCTGTTCAGGCTCGTGCTCACTGCTGTTTTACTTTCTTTTGGGTACTTTTAGTTTCCCCTTTCAGTTGTAGTACTTTTTCATGAAATTTCATATATGTACTTGGATTTCTTTTATTTTTCAATTATGATTTGGAGTTTGTTGGATTCTATTATATCTTTCTTTTCTACATGTGTTCTCTTAGAGGGTAATGCCTCCCATTTGTATGTTTATTATACCCTCGGTGCTTGTCGCCAACCCGGGGCATACTGGAGGCGGGACTCGGGGATCATTATCTCTCTTCTCACATTGCCGGCGCAGGAGGGGTACACTTTTTGGGTAGGGGGTCATGACAACTTCCTACACATTATGAACCATAATTAAGGATTTAAATAATGACCATAAATGAACATTTTTAACCCTATGGTGATATCGATTTAAGATAATGATTTATAATTTAGAAAACATGTAATTCATTTGTGTGATTATGTGGATTTACACAATGATTTGTTACCAACACTATGGTTTCTAGTCTGTCATTGGTTTGAACCCAAATGAATTATGTTAATGATAATATTAATTGATAATTCAAGGATTATCCCCCAAGAAATCAAATTTTATAAGAGATATAATGAAAAAACAAATATTTATTCTCACAAAACATTTTAAATATATGAATCGTTCCAAACATGAAAAAAAATAAGAGGAAACTATATTATATTGAATCATTCATGAGAAAATTTCCAACCTCTATTTGTATGTCAACTGATATAGTGGTAACTAATTAATGGATCAGTATCACCAAAAATATAGTTTACATTATCTAGTTTTCAGAGCACGAAAATATCATTTACTCAATCTGCATTTTTAGAAGGATAAGAAGATCGATAGAAAAATGTTATTAGCAATATTAATGAACATGATGTAATCGAATCCATTGAATGATATTATTTTAAGAATACTTGTTTTCAAATTTTTTCCCTCATCTAATACAAAAATTTATATTAAAGTAATATCTCATTGTCTTAGAAATTTTTCCGGAATTTAATGGTACCTTAATAACCGATTTCAGAATAATTTCATGCAATTCTTCTAGTATTCATCATTCCAGAAATAAAAATCAATCAAGTCATTAATGTATTATGAATACATCTTTAAATGGAATTATATATAATAATCATTAGTATCTATAAAAATGTAAATAATTGTGAAATTAATGTAGAAATGGAAGTATGGGATTCTTAACATTCCAATGAATTTGGGTAGAATCACATTGCAGAATGCAAAAATGGATGAAGAGGGTGATACACATGTGGGAAGCCTGGACATACAGAAAAATAATGTATATGTAATGTAATGTGTCATGATTACGACATGAATGGATATATAGATCAATAAATCAAACACCCACTCTCCAACATCAAATTTGAATGTTGTTTTGGAATTATGATAATTAATTCGCCAAACCAAGGGCTACTGATGATTATAATACACAACATACTTTAAAGATAATGGAGAAATTTCATTCTTATTCCATCATAAATTGATAATCTGAATCATGGTTTTTAGGGAACCATTAACATTCCTTCCTTAGTTGGGGGTATCATGTTTTATTATGTAAGAGTGATTCTATTTAAAATATTGATGTTCATAATTCAATAAAATTTCGATTCATCATCACCCCATAAAAGAATTTAGGAAGAATAAAATAACATTTAATATATTATCAATGCATGTATGAAACCATGATTCTAATGAAATTATTTATTTTTAAGATAAGAAATTATATATAGAATGAATTTTAAATTAAATTTGGAATGGTTTTATGTCACCATGATATATTAAAATGTTGATATTGAAAACATCATGGGGGATTTGAGTCTATGTTTGGTAACCTTATTTTAGGAGGAATGAATTTACACATTTTGGACATGAGATAAAAGATCTAGGAAAGCATTATCATTTATCATTTATTTTATTTTGAGGTAACATTATGTTGTTTTATACCACCTTAAAATTCCAACACACTTATTTTATATATTATAATATTTTTATTTGTATCCTCTGTCACAATTATATATTATGGAATAGGTAAGGATGCATGGAGTACCACATTAGATTATTTCTAATCTGGATCCATATATTTCATACATTTTTTATATATTTCAGTATAAACTTATGATATAGAGTTATGTATCAACACTATGTATCATCCTTAGATACATATTTAGTCTGAGAGAAAAATTAAAACCCTTCAGGATATGGTTAGTTATAGTTCTATGAAACTAAATTATAGATTGGGATCCACTCCATCATCTAGTCATGTTTTCCTATAATTTTTTCTTTTAATCAAGGATTCATTTGGACACATAGAATACCCTATATGGAATGAACTGTTTAACTATTACATACATGGGTGATGTTGAAGAATAAATCTATTGATACTTGATCTATATGAAATAGTGGACAAGGTGGTTAGATTCATGAAAAGACACATTACGTGAGAAAAATTCTGATTGAAATGTTATGATAAAAATCATTGATGTGACATCGAAGAAGAGGATAGTAGAAATGCATTTCTATTAATTTATCAATGGAATAAATAATAAGAAAATAAACCCTAATTATATCTATCATTATGAATATATTTTCAATTTTAGGATCATATCTTATAAATTTTCAATTCCATTGAACCTCTCAATGGTTTATGATGTGTTTCATGTTTCTCTCTTGAGGATGTGAATAAATGGTTCATCAAAATTACTATTCTCAAATGTCATACCATTGGAGAATCATATTTCTTATGAAGAACAACTAGTAGAGATTCATGATGGTAGATTGAATGTTCTATGAAATAATGACCCTCACCTAAGAAATTATTGGTGATGAAAAAACCATCTTAAGTATACATACAAGACACAGATTCCAGTAAACAATTCCTTTATTTTGGTTGTTAACGTGGAATCAATTCCATCTCCCAAAATTATAAAGGCTTACAACTAGTAGTGAGTGCGTAGGTTGTGTCTATTTGAATATTATGAAAAATTATTAATGTGTAAATAATAATTATCAATCATAATTATCAATAAAAGAAGAAATAAAATAATAGACTATGAAGTAAACATCAAAATGAAATTAATATATGACAATTCCATAAGTAATACCTTTTAAAATAATGATCATGTCATGTGTGTAAAGAGCCTCCCAAATAGGTATACATGCATTGGATCCTTATATGAATCGAAATACCAAAAAGAAAAAAAAAGTAATATATGTAGATTGAATCATTAGTCTCAGTATGGTCTAATTATCCCATTCTATTATGAATTGAACAAGTTCAAGCATCAAACTATGGGTGATTGACACTGTACATACTTTCATCCAAATAGTATGTTCGGGTACCCATTGTCAGCTTAAATAGGTTGGGAGATGTAATTATAACAGGTCACCTCCCAATGTGTATAAAATAAACATTTTCTAGGATATATAAAATACATAAAAATGAATGTTATATAATAGATTTTAATTCAATACATGTGAAATTCTCAGGGATTAAGTATACCATATGTTTCAAAATAATATACATGCTCTTATAAAAAAGAACGTATTAAGAAAAACGAGGTAGAAACCATGTAAATTCCTTATATACAACATATCATAACACCCATGGCCAACCATATATTACTGAAATAAAATAAAAAATGCCCCACTAAATAACCAAAACTATCTCATTTACCATGACCAGGACATATAATCAATCATGTCTATATTACCATGAATATTCCAAATATTCAAATATGTCAGAACCCTGGGGTCTGGATCAAGGGTGTAGTGTACCAAGTCATCCATGTTGAGTCACATGAGAATCTATATGGAAACATGGTTATACGTGAATTGGGGTCCAATGTGCATCTGAACAAACCATGCACATTGTTATCCCAAACAATTCATATACAAGGTTTTAAAAGGCCTAAGTTATCCCTCAAAATTGTGATTCATAGAGCATTAATGGTCAATGTAATTCACTATCAATTCAATGAACCATGTTTATGCACACACATGGCATCCATGTAATTATCTATACACCATACATGCTTCAAAAAGATGAACGAGGTATGTCTTCATGTTAAACAATTACATGGTGACATCTGGATCTCAAATCAAATTCTGAGAACACCTATGATTATCAAAGATGAAAAAATATGTCATCTATTTGTGGAACAGGTTACCAGTTTGTAACCATCAACTAATTCTATTTATTATAGTCCACTTATAGAACAATGGTATTGTTTTATTTTTTCTCCAAACATACCATCAAACACCTTAGATATATACATGGTAATTTGATAAAACATTGTCTCCATAGACACTACATTACCCTTGAGCTCTAGGAACTATCTAGGAACCATCCAATAAGGGGTAATATATGCTGGTCAAAATCCTGGCTCTATCTCAAATGAGAAATCAATCTATCTCAAGAGGTAACAAAGATAATTCTTTGAAGAATTAATATCTATAATGATCAACTATTGGAGGAATGTATTCCTGACACACTCTCTAATCATCCACGATACCCTATTGATGCTCAATTCGACTATACATCTTGTTATCCATTGTACTTACAATCTATTCCCCGTGTGATATGAATGTCACCCTCTAGTGATATAATTCATTATACTATTGATTAGATACTATCCATTTTATGTTGAGTATTATGTCAATAACCATAATCTCGAGAAAAAAAAGATTCTAAATAATGTGACACCCACCAACCACTAGGGGTAGTCCATGTAATGTAGTAAATCCTTTATTTTAATCCCCAATAGAGTTTAAAGAGTCATAATTCCCTATAAAAACCTTAAAATAAGCCCACAGATCTCGACCATAAATATATTTATAGAACAATGAGATTCACATATATTTAAGGTATAAGATATACGATTATAGGCTAATAAGTTCTTACCTCAAACCATAGATGGTCTAACACCGAAATCATCATGTTTTGGACGTATAAAAAATATAAGTCTTCAACCACAACCTTCTTCAACAACCTCACTAAACAGTGTAGGCCCAATCCACTACCATAGTAAAAATGGTACCAAACAAACTCCTCCATGATCACCACTTCCTCCAAGTGATAAAATAATACTTCTAATTCCCCTATCCTAATGAAATTCTATGAAACCTAACCTTGAAATTGGTTTCCAATATGACCCATACCACTCAATTTTGGAGGGAAATTCTTGTAAAAACACTGCACATGGACATCCTGCAACAATCATTGTACTCGAATGGGTTGGGATCACAGTGATTCATCACTTTTACTCATCTTACTAACAGATATTTGAAATCCAACTACTAGAAATAGCAGCATGGATACTAGTCATTTATAGGGAATCCTCAAATTGTTTCATCCTACCATCAGAAGACGGACTACTAGGTCAATATATTGTACTTATTAAAACCGTCAATTTTATTTCAATCTTAAATTTTATTTATTACATAAATAATTAACTTGATACAACATGGAAGATCGAGAGGTCTACTATATTTGGGTCTTAGGAATATTACATAACAACTTAAAACATGAAATAAAACATCTTTATTGAA
This sequence comes from Viscum album, assembly GCA_963277665.1. Lineage (NCBI taxonomy): Eukaryota > Viridiplantae > Streptophyta > Magnoliopsida > Santalales > Viscaceae > Viscum > Viscum album. The sequence goes on from OY728138.1 coordinate 1,082,140,015, forward strand.
AAACTCTTATACCTGACCACTACATTCCCTCATACATAACATTGCATGGGATAACCTGAGGACATGAATAAGAAAAGGGTGAGCTATAAAGCCCAATAAGGGAATAATGCTGGAATAAAATGAGGAATAGAATACATGTTATAAAATAAGAATATCAATAGAGCACTAGAAAATCATAAACATAAAGGCATGATAAATCATGATAATCATAACATGGAAATGTGGCAACATGCAATTAGCATGATCCAAGGATCATTTCAATTGGAGCATGAGTAAATCTTCATTACATACGAAGCATGAGTAAAACCTCATTTCACTTAAATTATAATGAATCTACACCCATTTAAAATGACGTATCATGATACTATACATAACCCAATGCATTGGAGCGCTATGAAGGTGCACACTTCTTAAACATTTCATTTCAGGCTTAAGTGTGCCACATGAATCACATAACATGGATTAAAAAAACATAATCATTTATTACAGGATAAAGTAATGTAGAATTAATTCATAGAACCATATAATAAATATGTAAATGAGAATAAAGTTGAATACCTTTTTTAAAGAAATGTGCATGGTATTCACTACACAATGACATTGGCTTAGAAAATCGGTGCAATTTCAATAGTGTAACAACGTGATGTAAGAATTCATAAAAATGGACGATTAGAGAGTAAGGGCAATATAATCATATGTACATGAAATGGAAATGAATGGGGTCATATATATATATATATGCCCCAACAATTGAAATTGATTCTAGAGTCATGATACAAAACAATTTCTTGAATGTAAAAGAAGAGAGAGAAATTTCTTTTGGAATTTTGGTATAATAACAGGGGTACATGAGAGGCATCTAACATGAGAAAAATTTGTCTCCCATCATTGAAAAATAAATAGGGAATTATGGGGTAGGTGATTAATCATACCCCAACATTTATAATTTAAATTTAAAGGTCATAACAACATTATGAAAATTGGGAAAAAATCAGAAAGGAAGAAAAACCCTTACTTGGAAGTGTGCTTCCAAAAGCATGAGATTGTCTTGAGAGATGCTTCATGGAAGCATGGGGAACCATGGGAGGATACTCAAGAGAGTAGGGCAGAGGATGGATGATCTCCAAAGGCTTTGAGTGGGGAGAAAATGGGAGCTTGGGTGGGTTTATATAGGAAAGGAGAGGAAATTATTTATTATTTAGGGTTAGGACACCACTCATCAAATTAATTCCAACCAAAAACCAGCCCATGGTTTTTGAAAATGTTTTTTTCAAAAGGGTTGTGGAAAAAAATATTTTATAAATTCAAAGTCCTAACTTCTTAAAATAATCGGGTTGCTTACGTGGAGGTGAGTCACACTCCCAATGAAAACAATTTAAAAAGACAAGATGTTTAATAAGCATTGAAGGGTCCATAAATGCTTTTTAAAATAAATCAGACATGCCCAAAATCACAATATATTAATGGAAAAACATATGTTGGCCTAACATAAGTCTTATTGTATTGTATTAGATCAGTATTTGGTCATTATGATGCCATAAATCACCTTATATATTTTAATGGTATTTCAATTTTTCGCAAAAATCTGACTATCTCAGAAAAATATGAATAAATCACCGTTTGATAATTTTGAAATCCTGATTCCAGAAATAATATTCATTTTATCCAAATAACCTTCTAAATATGTTAATTTTAACTATTAAAATAAAAAACTAAAATTTATCAAAAATTCAAGGGTTTTGAAAAAAATGGATTTCAACCCGTAATAAAAATTCCATTTGGATTCATAAAATGATATGATCATTTATATTTTAAAAAATTAAATTAAAAATAATAATAATATTTTATTAAAATATTATTTTATTCAAAAATCCATTAATTCATCAAAATGGAATTCTTAGGTGAATATTAACTAAAAACAATAGTTGAGCATTAAAAACTATTTACAAGGTAATAAAAATAACATGAAAATATATTCATTGTTATATAAAACAATAATTTACATAACCATATTGATAAGGTCTTGTTACATAACCTCTTATAACACCCACATATGACCGAAGAGTAAGATTTGCGATCGTGACAGACTCTTGGGGTGTCTTAGATAACATTGCTCGTGTGGTAATCTCTATCATCTTCCACTTCTTCTGTAGGCGGTCTTGCTCGAGATTAACCTGTTGAATCATGTCTTGGGATTGGTCAAGAGCGAATCCCAATGATGCCACCTCTTTTCTGAGTTCTAACAAATGGGATTCCTATGGGGTACTCCTGCTGGATGAGCCCATCACTTCGTTTGTCTGAGTAAATTAGATTCGTTAAAGCCCTATAATTATACTATTCATGTGATCACTGTTCAATGTCTATGTTAGATACAATCACAATTCATAACATAAAACCAAAGAAGTTGACATTTTATTAAATCATTATACATAAAAATCCATTTAATTACAGTAAAAGGGATTTCCATTAAAGATTGTTTGGGCCGTCACAATAGTCCCCCCTTATGAAATTTCACCCTTTAAATTTCCTTTTCCCACACTAAAATATATGCGGGTAACTCTTCTTCATCACTTTCTCCAATTACCAAATCACTTCTTCCAACATGTGGTTTGACCACAACACCTTGACGAGGGGAATTGTCTTATTTTGTAGAACATTTTTTCTATAGTCTAATATCTTGACATGTTTCTACTAAAAAAACAAATCATCCTCAAACTATACTACCTCTGAAGTGATTACATGTTAAGGGTATAGTATGTACTTCCATAAAAGGGATACATGAAAGAAACCATGTATCATGGTCATGGTAGGTGGAAGTGCTAGTCTATTGCCCACATCCCCGACACGATCAAGAATTATTAAGGGGCTGATGTACCTTGGACTTATCTTCCCTTTCTTTCTGAACATCATGACCTTCTTCCATAGAGATATGCTTAGAAATACATTTTCTCCAACTTTAAACGCATTGTCTCATCGACGATTATCTACATAACTCTTTTTTTAACTCATGGAATCCTTAATATTCTTCTGAATGGTTTTAACCTTCTCCACCATTTCATCGACCATTTCTGTTCCAAGAAGCTTATGCTCAGCGACCTCATCCCAACATGTCGTTGTTCTATACCTTTTCCCATAAAGGGCTTTATATGGTTCCATTTGGATGCTCGAGTGGAAATTGTTATTATAAGAGAACTCAGCCATAGGAAGATGTTGATCTCATCCTCATTTAATGTCCGTTGAGGACAGTCTCAACATTTCCTCACGTGTTTTGATAGTCTGCTCCAATTGGCCATCAGTTTGCGGATGATAGGCCGTACTAAAGTCCAGTTCAGTATTCAGAGCATGTTCAATACTCTTCCAAAACATAGAGGTAAATCATGGATCTCGATCAGACATAATAGATAGTGGTACTCCATGTAGTCTTACAAAATTTATGATATATATCTGTTCCAGTTGATCTAATAAAAAATCCTCTTGAATAGCAATGAAGTGTACAGACATTGTAGGATGATCAACAAAAACCCAGATTGCATTTTTTCCGTTGGATGTATTCGTAAGTCCGGTGACAATGTCCATGTTGATATTCTCTCATTTCTATTCTGGTATAGGCAATGCCTGCATCATCCCATTAGACTTCTGCCTCTATGCCTTTAATTGCTGAAACACTAATAAATTTGATGTATATTCAGCGATCTCCCTATCCATATTTTTTCACCAATAATGATCATAGATATCTCGATATATCTTTGTTTTTCATAGGTGAATAGAGAAATTTGAACTATGTGAATCATCCAAAAGTTCCTTCTTCAGCTCCAGACATTATGGAACACATTGTCTTTTTCCAAATCTCACAATTCTTTCTTCATTAACATTAATCTGTGAGGATTTCCCTTTTTCAGGTAGCATCATCGTTTTCCTGAATTCCCACATCCTCATTTTCAGCATCCATTAACCATTAAAAAATTAATGGTTTAGTAATAATTTATAAAAGGATTGGTCATGTTCCATTCTTTATGATTCACATGTCCATCCTCATCAAATCTATGATGATTGGATTCTTTTCAATTCTCATCAATTATTTAATTGATCAGTCCTTTCTACATAGAGCATCAGTCTCCTTGTTCTCTTTGCTAGGGTGGTAATTGATTGAGTAGTCATAATATTTAATCAGCTCTAACAATCTTAATTGGTGCATATTCAACTCTTTCTATGTGAATATACACATGACGCTTTTGTGTCCATATATATTTTACATTTCTCCCTAAAGAGATAATGCCACCAAATTTTAAAATCAAAGATCATTGAATCCAACTCAAGGTCATGTGTTGGATTGTTTTGTTCATGAAATTTCAATTTCCTTGGATCATAGGAAATGAATTTGTCATTTTTCATCAACACACATCCCAGGCACTTCTTCAAAGAAAAACTAAATACCAGGAAAAGTTCTCCACTTCTGGGTAAAGTGAGAATGAGAACAGGGATAATCCTCTTTTTCAACTCCTTGAATCTTTCTTCACATTCGTCACTCCATGAAAACTTTACTCCCTTAGGAGTTAGCTTGGTAAGAGTGTAGGAAAATCATAGGAACTTTATCACAAATCTTCGGTAATATCTAGATAACCACAAGAAGCTATAGATATCTATTACCGATGTTGGCCTCGATAATCCCCCAATTGAATCTATTTTGGAGGGATCCATAGATATCCAATTACTTGTGATGATATGGCCCAAGAATGAGACCTTCTTCAAACATAACACACACTTTTTGTACATTGCAAAGAAATTCTCCATCCATAAGGTCTCTAGTATAGTTCTCATATGCTCCTCAACAATCCTCCTTGGTTTTGTAGTATTTTAGAATATCATATATAAAGACCACCTCAAATTTTTCAAAGTAATATCTAAAGAATATATTCATCATGTCGATGAATATTTATAGAGAATTACTATGTCCTAAAGTCCTTACTATAAATTCATAGTGATTGTATCTTGTAAAAAAAGTAGTCTTGATGATATCTTCTTTCTTCACCCTTACTTGATAGTATCCTGTACGCATATCCACCGTGGAGAAGTATTGTGATCCACACAGCTTATCAAACAAGTGATCAATTCATGGGAGAGGATACTTGTTCTTTATTGTGATTCTGTGTAGATCACAATAATCAATGCAAAGGCGGGATGATCCATCCTTCTTCTTGATGAAGAGGACTGGTGCACCCCATAGTGAAGCACTTGGTCATATAAACCCTTTATAAAGATTCACCTATGATTATTTATTCAGCTCTTCAAGATCCACAACTACAGTTATATATGGAGGTTTAGAGGTTGGAAACGCCCCCGGTATAAGTTCAGTTGAGAATTCAACATCTCATCTGGGAGGGAGACCTGCAAATTCCTTAGAAAAAACATTAGTGAATTCCCTCACAATAGATATGTCCTCAGAGTGAAGAACAAGATGTGCCCGTAAAGGGCTCTCGCTCTCGCTCCAGGTTTTCTCTCGCCGCCGCAGGCTCCTCCGCTGCGGATGGCGCGACGACCCTCCTCGAGCAAGGTGGGTTGGAGGAAGATTCCTGTTACTGTGGAGTGCAATTCGTGGATTCCCTCTGGCTGTGGAGATGCACTATGGACGTCGGTGGTTTCTGGTTCAGTTCTGCGGGTGTAAGACCGGTCTCCGTCGACGGCATACTCTTCGGAGCGCTCTTGGTTCTGTTCTCTGCAGCTCGCGGTTGTCCCCCGGTGAGTCTCTCAACGTTTGAAGTCTGTGATCATGTGTTCGCGGTTTGGGGGTTCCGACTCTTCACAGGTGAGTTCGGGGGGCTATGTTGTGTCTGATGTGGTCGATCTAGTCGGTGGCGGCGGGATCTTTGGTTTCAGGGGATCGCTCGCGGTGTTTTTCGTTCGTGGTTTGTTTCGGTGCTTGGTGAATCCTTTTCTGTCTTTGTCGATCTGGTTTTGTTTATTTCGTTTTAGGGTTTTCTTTTCCCTAATGGATTGGGTGCTCTGCCCTCTGTATGGCGGTGGTGTTGTGTGGTTTGTGTGGTTCTTCGTGGTTTTGCGTATGGATGGTTTTTGGAGGGGTTGTGAGGATGTTGGACCCGTCAAGGTCGACGACGACGGTGTCAGATTGGTCTTTTCCGGCCACCGGTGGGATACTGGGCAGGTGACGGCGACGGCGGTCTGGACGACGTCGATGGTGATGCGTTTCTTCTATGGCGGTGAGGTCGGAGATAATGTCGGTGTTGGTGCTCCGGCGACGATGGTGAGAAGCGTTGATGTCTGTGGTAGTTCCGAGAAGCTTGATGATGATGGTGACTGGTGGATTTTTTCGACGTCGGCCGGATTTGCGGTGGGTGAGCGTTTTCCACGCTACGCGATTCGAGGCGGCTCGTGGATCATGCCGAAATGATGGCGTTTGATGCGCTGACTGGAAAGTGGAAAGCGGGTGAAGTTTGGGTTTCTTTATTTTTGAAAATTTCGGTTTTTGGTGTAATGGTTTGGTTTGTAATTGACTATGTTTGGTGGGACTTTTGATTGGGTTTGGGCAAGATGTTCTCCCTCATCCATCTCCTTATTTACTGCACTTTTATTTCTTTTAATAAATGGTCAGAGGTTATTCCTCTGACTGAACTTTCCTGGTAGATATGTCATCAAGGATGGTCGCTTCATTGGAATCAATCATATGAGCTAGGTACATGTGCTCATAGGGTAGTAATATCCACAATTGATACGAAGGAGATAATGAATATTTATCTTCCTCCTTGCACTTGTAAAGAATCAGTGATCGATTCTCCACACGGAGAGTAGTTCCCCTCTCACGGAAATTTATGTTGGATCTATATAAGAAAGCCAATCCATGCCAAGAATTGCATCAAATCCCACCAGCGGTATTATGAAGAGGTTCTCCGAGATGTTCAATCAACATATTATGACCGGGGAGGAGTTATATTCATGGGATGAAATAATTGATCCATTTTTCTACACTCACTAACATCTTCACTTCCATGATTTTTGGTGGTGATGGTATTGTTCTACTAAACATTCAAGATATTAAAGAATGTATATAACCTTAATCAAAAAGTATTTTTGCTATTAATGAACAAATAACTAGCTTACATGTCATAACTTCATTGTCAGGGTTCACTATGGCATTAGTGATGGAAAAAGCTCTCCCTTACTGCCTTGGATGTTGTTGGTTGCCTCCAGAAACCCATGTCTTAGGGAACTGATTTACTAGATTCCCTGGGTTTTTGTATTTGTAGAAATTAATCACACGTTTATGTTCGAATGGATCATTCCTCTCCTCTATCACAGTTGTAGGTCATTCATGCCGTCTATTAACAGTTAGGGTCCCTTATCTTCCACACCTAAAGCATTTTATTATACCCTTCAGGAAATTTCTACGGTTCTTCATTCCACACCTTTGGAAAGTGTGGTGATGGACCGTCTTAGTACAGTTGGATTTATCCATCGTATAACTAGCATTGATGTCCACAATACACTTATTACCCCCATGATACCCTTGAGATTCTACGATCTCTATTTCGACCGTGAGGGTGCATCGGAAAATTTACTCATAGCTGTCAAACTCCCGGATTTCTAGTGCTTTCCGCAGGGTAGGGTTTCATCCCACCAAATAAGCAGTCAACATTTCATTAGGGGGTAACAGAAATTCCATAAGAATATCGTGTAAGCCATGTGACGTTTTCCTCGTATGGTCCAACTGATTATTCATCTTTTTTCACGAGGGCAAGGAAGTCTCTTACCATCATAAGCCAGAGGGTGGGCGGAAAATATTAATAAAAAAACATCTTCCATAAATCATTCCATTCCAACCCCTCAATCTCCTCCTCATTCTTAGTATTTTTTATCAGCGTCCTCCATTGATCACCTTCACCCTCCATACGATAAGCATCTAGGAGAAACTTCTCTTGTTCAGAACATTAAAGTATGGATTATATCTTTTCAATGGAGATGATCAATTGTTCAGTGATTGAGGGATAATATGATCCATTAAAAGGAGGAGGCATTTATCTCATTAAGCTCTCATCAGTGACTTATTCTTTATTAGTGGGGTTGAACATTCCTCTTGAACCATGTTTCTATTAAAATCATGAGTTATATGAGATAGAAGTGTGACAATGTTCGCGATTCCTTCTCCCATTGTATTGGTAATCTCATTAGTACATTCATCACATTGATCTTCACATCATTTATCAGACCGAGTCCTCCTATTAGCGGCCATTGGCTGGAATAAAAGGAAAGATAGGGGTAACACATAAAGGCTAATACATGGAAAAAACTGATGACATATAAATAACTCTTATTTCCTTAACATATGAATATACTGGCTTTATTATATGTTATACATGATATACTTTCTAACATATATTTTACGGTATTTTTTCACTCTTAATAATGGTTCATACTAAGCTTTTGAATTTACCAAAGAATATCCCCTAGGAGTGTCGTAACCAAGTGTGTTGCAAGGCCAATTTTCATGCACCAGTTCCCATTCGAGTCTATCTCCAAGAGATGTTTTCGGGTTTTTCCCCGAGGATACATATGTGCTAGAGCCACCATTACCTGCTCGTATCCAAAAATGGATTTATTTCCTTGAAAACCCACTTAATCAATACCCACCAAAACATAGGGATGTTTTTATTATAAATAGTCTTTTATATATGGATTTAAAATGGTTTTCTAATCCTAATACAAAAAATAACTAATCCTATCCCCTGATATCAACTATGACAACCCTGATTTTTATTTCAAACATAAACATGATTTATTACATAAAACTTTCACATCATACAACATGGAATATCGAAAGGCGTATTCTCAATGGGGATTAGGAAAATTAAATAATATCATAAAACATGATATACAACATATTTATTGAAAACTTCCTTTACATGACAACTATATTCCCTCGTACTTAGCATTGCATGGGATAACCTGAGGAAATCTATAAGAAAAGGGTGAGGTATAAAGCCCAATAAGGGAATAATCATGGAATAACATGGGAAATACAATACATGTTAGAAAATAAGAATATCAATAGATCAGAAGAGTAGCATAAATATAAAGTCATGATAAATCCTGATAATCATAACATAGAAATGTGGCAACAACACTTAACATGGAATTAGCATGAGCCAATGCTCATTGCACCTGGAGCATGAGTAAATCCTCATTACACGTGAAGCAAGAGTAAAACCTCATTACACATGAATTAGCACGATTAAACACCCATTTCACATGACGTATCATGATACTATACATTAGCCGTTGCATTGGAGCGCTGTGAGGGCACACCCTTTTTAAACACTTCATTTCATACATATGTGTGCAACATGGATCATATAACATTGGTTCATAAAACATCATCATTTATTACACAACAAAGAAATTTGGAATTCATAAATGGAACCTTATAATCAATAAGTAAATGTGAATAATGGTGAATACCCTTGATATAGAAATGGGCATGGTATTTACAACACAATGACATTGGCTTAGAAAATCGGTGCAATTTCTGCAGTGTAACGACGTGATGTAAGAATTCCAAAAATTTATGACGAGATATAAATGGGGGACCCATAATATGTACATGAAATGGAATGTAATGGGGTGATATAGATACATATCCCAACAATTGAAATGGAATTTAGAGTCATGATACAAAATAATTGCTTGAATGTAATAGAAGAGAGAGAATTTTGTTTTGGAATTTCAGCCTAGTAACGGGTGTACATGGGAGGCATTTAACGAGAGATAAAGGGGTATCCCATCATTAAAAAATAAATAGGGAAGTATGGGGAAGGTGAAAAACCATACACCAACATTTATAATTGAAATTAAAAGGTCATATCATCATTATGAAAACTGGAAAAAAATGAAAAATGAAGAAAAACCTTTACTTGGAAATGTGCTTCCAAAGGCTTGAGAGAGGCTTGAGAGAGGATTCTTGGGAGCATGGGGAAACATGGGAGGATTACCGGGAGAGTATGGAAGAGGTTGGATGAACTCCTAAGTCTTTTAGTGAGGACAAAATGGGAGCATTGTGTTGGTTTATATGAAAGGTGAGGGGATTTTTTTATTATTTAGGGTTGGGACACCTCACATTAAACTAATTCTAACCACAAACCAGACCATGGTTCATGCACTTGGTTTTCAAAAAAGGGTAGTGGGAAACAATATTTTATAATTTCATTGTCCAAATTTATTAAAATAATGGGTTTTTTTATGTGGAGGTGAGTCACACTACCAAGGAAAACAATTTAAAAAGGCAAGATGTTTAATAAGCCTTGAAGGGTCCATTAATGATTTGAAAAATAACTAAAACAAACCCAAAATCACATTATATTATTGTTAAAAAATATATTGGCCGAACATTTGGATTTTAGTATTTTATTACATCACTATTAGGTCATTAGGATGTCATAAAACACATTATATATTTAAACGATATTTAATTTTTACCCAAAAATTTGACAGTATCCGAAAATTATGAAAAATTAACCATTTGATAATTTTGATGTCATTATTACAGGAATAATATTCATTTTATCTAAATAATTTTCTTAATATGCTAATTTGTACTTTCAAAAAATGAAATTTATTGAAAAATCAAGGTTTTTGACAAAAATGGATCTCAAACATTAACAAAATTAAAATTGCATTCATAAAATTATATGATAAATTATATTTCATAAAAATTAATTTAATAATAATAATGAAATTTTATTGAAATATTATTTAATAAAAATATCCATTAATTCATCAAAATAGATTTCCAAGTTTAATAATAAATAAAAACACTATTTGAGCATTAAAAACTATTTAAAAGGTAACAAAAATAACATGAAAATATATTCATTGTTATATACAAAAATAATGTACAAAACCATTGTGCTATGGTATTTTTACATAACTTTTATAACACCCGCATAAGAGCGAAGAGTATGGTGTCCGATGGTGAATGATTCTTGGGGTGGCTCAGATAACATTGCTCAGGTGGTAATCTCTATCAACTTCCACTTCTCTCGTAGTCAGTCCCACTCGAGCTTAACCTGTTGAAGCTCAGCTTGGGCTTAGTAAAGAGTGAATCCCAATGACGCCATCTCTCTCCGAGTTCTAACAAATTGGATTTGAATGGGTCACATTCACTGGATGAGGATATCACTTACTTTGTCTGAGTAAATTGGATTCGTTAAATCCCTATATTTATATTAATCATGTGATCCCTATTCCACGACTATATTTGAAATGGTAACAATTCATAATATAAAACCAAATATGATGACATTTTATCTTAACATTTTACATAACGATATGTTTAATTAGATTAAGAGGGATTTAAATTAATGAATGTTTGGGTCGTTACTGTACTTCTCTGCTCAGTGCCCCCAAGTTCCCTAAAGTTCAGTTAAGCAATCAGATCTAGATTAATAATTTAAGTATTATATGTTAATTTGTACATGTTTACATAACATGAATCCATATTCTAGAGTTCATCCAAATAGCATGTCACCATTGATATCTAATCTGTATTTTATTTCTGCACAAAACACTAATGCATTTTAAAGTGTGATGAATATTACATAAATGACATATCACCCTACATCTGATACATGAACTCACTGTCCTACTCAAATATCAGTTATTCATTGTAAAAGTATTTATAGAATCTAGTTTGTTTATCCAACTAAATAATATCTCAAAATAAATCAACTTGGTTCTGATTATCCCCCTAGCACTTTTCTGCTCATCAAATCATATAAGTTGTGAGCTTCTCCCTTCTCTCAGGAGGTTTCTCATGAAGGTCGATGGTCAAAAGAGTAATACCAATCCAAAAATAAAAATCCTATAGACATATATCTCCAAAAGATATGGGAGTATTATACTTCATCAAAATTCAAATTATCTCATCTGTAGACAAGGAAGGATATGGTGCACCATAAAATGGCTACATGAATCATTAAAACCCCTCAAATAATGTCCCCCATCAACTTTGTATGATAAAAATTTATTTGTTCTTCTTGAACCGTGGGATTATCCACTAGTAATCTATGTCCTACCTGAACTATAGCTTGAACTGTTTAACCATTACGGTATATGACTAGAGGACATACTGGTGGAAGGTCCCCAAAATGGAAATCACACAGCTCCGAAACGAATTGTTTCTAATGTTCACATCTCAAATAATTTGAAATCTAAAAAATGTGGAATAAATAGGTCATACATAACATAGTACACCAAAATATAGGGTTGGATAATAGAAATAGTCACAAATCTCACTAGATACGAAACACTAAGCCCACTAATTTTTTTTTTCAAGGTCAAGTCTGTATTTAAAATTGATCAATTTCATTTTAAATACAATTTTATATCACATTTATTATATAAATGGGTGATAAAAATGTTTCACCACTCGCAATTAATAATTATTCATTACCCTCAGGAAGTAAAATATGGTAATCACCTAATCCACACCATAAAATGTTCTAATCCATTTTATTCATGGTCCATGACTCAACATGGCACAATAGGATGCTTAGGTTGTCTCTTTTTTGATAATGAAGAAAAAAATTACTCATATATTCTAGGAAGTATATGTACAAACAATTCGATTACATTTCAGACAAATGAATATATATCATAATAGTACGTATATCTATCACAACACCATTCACACCATTATGAAAATTAGAAATTTATCATATATGGAAAGACTTAATAAATGTCATGTGAACCATGTATAGTACCTAAAATATTGAATGAGATTGAATAACCACATCTCATTAACTTTAATGAAAAATTGAAAAAAAAATCATTAATATCTATTATAAAATAAAAATTCAAGTGTATCACCCAACAGTGGAATCAAATCATGTGTGATTGTCAAAATTCAGAAAACAAAAATTTATATATAAGTCAATATAGATATTTTATTTTTGTGGGTTAGTTAATCAGAACTAAATATCATTAAGAAATTTAATTTCCTTCATAACAATGTCTATTTTCATTATGTAAAAAATTAAACCAAGTAAAATAATTGATACGAATTTGTTATGTCCTAGGATCAGATGCCACTAAGTAGTGCCCTGAGCCTGGTTGCTCACAAAACCTAATGTGCATCTCCCCAAATAATATAGGCTATTGACTAGCAGCAAGGTCTTATGGTGGATCAGTTGAGAGGCTATGTCCCCATTTTAGAGTGAAATAAAAGAGTATAAACACTATATATTAATAGAGGAATCATATTAACAGCTGAATAATTAGTAAATGCCTAAATGATAGCTATATAAATTTATGTCAAAAGTAATCCCATATACAATGATAATCATTTCATGTATCTGAAAAAAATAAAATATTGTTATTCAAGAATGAGATTATTAAACATATCAAAATAATAAAAAATAATTTTTTTTATAAATCTATATTGAATTAGAAGCCTCAGATCGGACCTATTCTCCCATGGTCCTATGCATGGACCGACTTCAACAATCGAATTGTGGGCACTTTTTCCGTCCTCTAAATGAATCTAAAGAGTCTATTCGAGAACACAAAAGTGTACTAAAAGTGGTGTGATATAAAATAAATTTATTTCACCCCCATTGGTTCCAATAAAAATCTCGAATATTAGATATAAGAATATGTAGTTTCCATGGTATGTACCAATTAGGAAAACAATTTTATTACAATGATCATTGAAAAAGTAAATATGTAATGTTATATTGTGATGAAAAACAGGGATCCAGACCAAAAAAATATCAATGATCTTATAAAAAGGTATCAATAATCATAAGTACCTGAACACCACCACCATGTGGTATACTCAACATATCATATCAGCCATGTCCTTGCAGTATAATATATATATCGAATCAAAAAAGACCATGCTATATGACTAGACATGTCCCATTTACCCTGATCGAGAATTATATTAAATCATTTTTTATTTACCACATCAACACAATATAATTATAAATTTCAGACACCTCGATTCATGATCTAACATTTGGTAATCCTTGGAATCCATGATGATTCATAGGAGTATCTCAATGGGAACTCGGTAATACATGAATTCAGGAACAAAGATCATGTCAACAAACCACATCCATGGTGAGCCCAAACATGTTTTATCCTTGGGGTAGTAAGGATAATTTAAATATAAGGAATCAACATGCATGGATAATTAGTTACCAATGGAATATTATACAATTTCTATGACAAGTGTTGTAACATAACCATGGAATCCTTTGTAATAATTATAAATTCAAATCATTTATCATTTCATAAATACCCATTCAAGCATTTTACCCATTAATCTCATAATTAAGATTCAATTTCATTCCACGTGTTTCATCACTCATATACCAATTCCAAATAAACAATTTAATCAAAAGAATCCACATGAAATTGAGAAAATATCTATAACCTCCCTATCAATTCAATTCAATCTTTAAGAAACATGATTCCTCTGTCATTGACCAGACTAACTAATGAAATATGAAGATTAAACAATGGAAATGCCAAGGAAATTAACATACAACCCCCATGGGTGGATTTGTTTTGGAAAAACCACTAACCAAACTCAATTTAACTAAAGGAAATCCATAATATATTTCATTACATTCAATTTGAATATTCAATTCATTTTATAGGATGTGCCAGAAATTCCAACCAGGAAGGACAATGAACACTAGATCTATGAATCATTATACCACTCACTAAATGTATAGACAACCTTATGTGGGTATGTGGTATATTGATCATTTAATATTAGCTTCAAATTCAAATTAGATCAGAAGAGAAATAATGAAAAAACATAGATCATTGAAACAATCGATTTAATCATGAGGCTAAACAACTCGATCGATACAAATATAAATGATGAACTAAAAATTAAAATTGTGTACTCACATACATGAACCCTACGAGATCGATGGAAGTCAATTACATGATCAAATGGATAAATAGTGTGAAAAGGTTATATTTTAATTTCAAATGAGATTCTTCCCATATGTACATCCGATTGGGAGAAGAAGAGAAGAAAGATTAAGTGTTATGAAATCATTAATGGAAAATATTAATTTCATGAAAATTTCACAGGATTCATGGATTTGAGACAAGGTAGAGAAAAACATGTGACAAAATTGTTCCATATGTTAAAATAATGGGGATCCCTGATGGTCATAGCACTTTGTTTTACTATTCAAGTGTAAATTTTCCATTTTAGCTGTACTAAAATTTAAAGGGTCAATATATAGGCTACACCTCTGTCCACATGGCTGTCATCGAAATATGAAATCTGAAAAACTAAATTTTTTATTCTCACATGGTTATGTGTAACTATGTGGAATGTCTAGAATGATATCTTTTTATGGTGTGGCATGTCTAGTTTTTCCAAAAATATTGGTCTTCGGGCTCCTAACATGCACCAGACACCCCCAATACTTCTTAGAAATCAAAGAGTCTTCAGATTAGGCTGTAAAAAATAATTTTTTACAAAAATAAAGGGATTAAAACCTCATAGGAAATATTTTTATTTTACATTGATGATGCTATGTTAAAACAGTATTGTGTAATAAGGTAAAAATAACCATAATTGTTAAAGTGATGAATTTCGAGGGAAATTTTCAATTTAATTGTGGTATAATGTAACACACAAATATTATTTGATATGTCTATATTTCAAATAAATTTTTTCCTTTTTGAATTTTTTCATTATAAAAAACATAGTGATTTTCTTGAATTAAAAAAAATATTCTGTTCTTCGTAAATTATATACAACAACAACATTAAACAAAAATTCCATACAATTAAAATATTTATATTTAATATTATAGTTATAATCCATCCATCAAAATCGATGGTATTGATAATATTACAAAATTATTAAAATATAATTTTTACAAATGTATATAATATGAATTTTTCAATGACTAATTATTTAGAAATGAAACTTACATCAATTTGGAAATATTGAAAACAATTTTATGAAAACCTAATTTTGAAGGAATAAACATAAATAATTTTAAACAATTAATTTCATTGATTAATTTTAATTGAATTTATAAATTAAACATTCAGTAATATTTTTATTTTTTATTTTTTATTTTCTCTAGAAAATTGATAAAATAAATAAATATTTATAGTTAATACTTTATTTATCTCTAAAAAAATTTTCTTTTCTTCAAAAAAATGTAAAATTATTTGTATTACAAATTTAAAAAAATTATTTGGAATTATAAAATTCATATTTTAAATAATCATGTTAAACAATTCATTGAGTAAATTTTTAATATTTTTTTCAGAAAATTTAATTTTATTAGTGAATAATGACTTATTCAAATTTTTATTTAAAATGGTCATTATGACTATAGATTTAAAAACATCTTATTTACTATAATACAAATTTAAATGTAAATATATATCAATTATATATCTATTAATACAATTTATATGATTTTAATCAATATTAGATGAATTAATATATTAATCATTTAAATATTTTTAAACTATTCACTTAGGAAATAACCATTTCCATGATGTTGTGAGATTAATTATATATATATATATATATTATTCTCACTTATGTGACTGAAATATGTAAATTGGTTTCAAATTTGATATCACAATAATTTATATTTTCTAATATTTCGTACTTAATTTTTTATCATCATGACTAGTTAAATCTGTGAAAATTAATTATTGTGGTTAGTGTGAAAATATATTTACTAGGGGTTAAAATAAATATATATCTATTCAAATTAAAAACATAGTTTTAAAAATCAGATTAATGAATATATATAGTCCTTTTATCTAATTTGGTTCTGAATTTTACCATTACGAACAATCCTTCATTTGAAAAATAGAGTTCCAAGATATTCATATAAAAAATACAACTGTGCCACTCACTGCACATATGAAAGGCCTCCCATATCGTCTTATATTCACACTTTAAATACTATTTACAATAGAAAATAACTACCCAAATGCAGTTGGTAACTTACTAATATCTTTATAAATGACATATTTTTCTAATTAATCAAACACATGATGCCTTTTGGTTTGGTTCAAACAAAAGGATGATGTCAGAAAAAAGAGGCAGTGTCTCTAACAAAGCATTTTATTTTCTCTATTTCTACACCTCATTAAATTAATATTAAAAAATTTATATATAAATACATATTATATTTCATATTACAAGACACTGATATATTATTTTTTTAACCAAAATAATTTTCCTCATTCATTATGTGGGATACGATATCATCATTATTCTGCTGGTGTACTAATGTCTCGCAAACAGATCTTATTCATTATCCATCACCACATTTCAGAATTTAAGACAATTATGGATTTATTATTTATATGTGATATTTAGGATTTTATTATTCCTAATTAGCTATATTTTTACATCTATCGTCTCATCTTCAAACCTGTGGGAAAATAATAACTATGACCTTCTATATGACGACCTATTGAATCATTATTTGATGTAATGTGTTTTCCAAATATATTATTCATGGATGGTGATAAGTTAACATTGAATAAGATAATACTATATTGTTAAAATTTTTATAGTTGAATAATTATTAAATCACATATAGATCATTAATTTTCATTCGATGGGAATATTATAAAATGGATTTTGTTTACGAAGGACTCCCACCTCTCAAAACGGTGTTATTCATTCTTCACGTACACGTTACATGGTATATAATGAGGATACGATTGAATAAAAATATGTTATACATATAAAAAATAAAAATAATCATTAATTGAAATATATTATTTACAGTTATTTTTTTAATGTATTATGAAAATTGAAATAGAATTTTTTAGTACATATGGCCTACCAACTCTATGAATGATGTATTTAATTTTAAAACTATACATACAACAGAATAATGTAAATAAATTAATAGTTAATAAATTTAAAATCTATATAATGTTAAAAATTTCTTATACTAGGTAAACATGTTCAAATTAAGATGACTGAAAAAAAGAATATTAAATATACATGAAAAATCCAGCAGTTATTATCTAAAACTTTATTTAAATAAATAATTTTTAATAAGAAAAAATGTCAAATATTATATATAAATAATATTTTATATTATATATAAGTATCTACCATTTATAAATTTATAAAAATATTTTATTTATTATATATGTCATTTTAATGTGTATGAGTGATTTCGATATATATGGTAAGGGATTTTAATCACACATTAATTTTCTATGAGATACATGAGATATTACCCACATTATTTATTATGTGGTGTATACACAACCCATGAATTCTTTTTTAGGATTCATATAATTAAATTTTCATGTTTTTTTACTCAAATTAACAACCTTTCTTTGATGGTGATTGTATTTTAAAATTTAAAAAGTAGTAGTAAAAATTTGTCTCAATTTTCGTTATCTAGGGAATAAGTAATGTTCTGAAACTATCTTATTATATAAGAAGAATATACCAGCCATTTGAAATTTTCTATTATGGATATCTTTTATTTTATTTTATTAATAGTATTATGTGGAATTATTCTTTATTAGTTATTATGATTATAAATATATTAATGTGGTAAAGGTTTTGTGCTATGATACCACTGCATATACTATTTGTTTATGGTTATAATTTAGATGATTAAATGTAAAGAAAAAATTAATATTATTGTTATTAATTTCTTTCATATGGTTATTCCGTCAAAATATTTTTTCTATTACTTTTCTGCTCATTAATTTATCACAGTTTTTGAATAATGATTTATGGGGAAATCATATTTAGTTTTATCTTCCATCAAATATTATTTTTCTTCTATAAAATTTTTATCATAATAAAATTTGAAAAATAATTTTATCATTCCAAAAATAGTTAATTCAAAAATACCCCTAATTCAATTTTTTCAAAATGTATTTAAATAATTATTCATTTTCCCAAACCAGTTTCATTTTTACTTTATAGAAAATTTGATATGAATTAATGTTTTAATGTTTATGGAATTTTCAACTGAGAAAACTACCCAATAATATAAATAAACCACATTTTTCAGTGAAATGGAATGAAAATATGTGTTATTTTTTTAATTTCGAAATTTGAATTTAAAATTAATTTTATTTTTCTAAAGAAAATGTTTAAACTATTTTTAAATCATTCATTATATATATCAATTCATATTTTTAGTGAAAACTATTTTGAATGTGTTTAATCATTTAGTATGTTTTTCCACATAGAATGGTTATTTCCCACTAGATATATTCCACATTATCATTAAAATTAATTTTCCCTCTGACGTGTAATCCTTTGTGGTCAGTAATTATTTTCTAGGGATATCATCCAAGGATACAATTATGATAAATTTTGGATCCTTTATGCTTATGATGAAAAGACTTTTCCAAAACCGAGTTTCCTTACATGGCTTATACCATGATAAAATGATTATGACACCCAATTACATTCTCAACGTTTATAATTTGTTTAAGTTATATAATTAATACAAAACCATTTTTATTTTCCATAGTTCATGATATGATAAAAAATTTATGAAACCCATTTTCTTCATGGCTTCCAACATGATGAATGTTTTTTGTTCTTATTATACACATATGTTTCATTTTCATTGTGTGATTGGTGGATCCTATATCTCAATCCATGACATTGGGTATATATGGATAACTCCTGAGTAAATATGATATTCGTGAACCTAATTACATGTTCAAAATGTTATTCAAGGACATTATTATATTTTCCCAATGTTATTCATGAGCCTAATTTCATGTCCATAGTTTTATTCTTTGACAGGTACTATATATCGATAACCTTATACATAGACCTAGTTGTATTTAAATATGATTATAAGTGGGAATCATTTCTACAATTTACTATAATGAGTGAAACATATCTCAATTTATACATTTTCATAATTTTATTATATTATGGAAATGATAGAAATATATATATTATTACATTATTTTTTTACATGTTCTTTAAAACCATTATGATTCAAGTCATATTAACTAATATAATTTATTACATAACACATTTTTATGATCAATAATATATGCAGGTTATGGTTATATAATGATTCTCTAATTTTCATATACCTAAATGTTCAGGTTATATTCTTCTTTCCCATGTTACCTTTACTGAGCATTCGAGCTCACATTTATTTTTGTTTCCTTCCCCAGTATATGAATATTTGTTTTATTTAGGGTATGTATATGAAGTGTAATAAGTGCGAAGATATTAATTGGATGAATGATATGATCATTAAAGAAAATTAGAAGATAATGTATATTTTTCCAAAAAAATATAATCTTATATGGTTTATGGTTTTTTATTTTTGAAATTTATTAAAATAAGATAGAGACAATGTATATTACCTTGATTTCGACTGGTCAGGTTTGTCTTTATATTCATCAATAATAAATTTTGGTAAATTATTATCATAATTGAAATTATTTTTCATGTTTAAAATTTTTATATTTCACCTAATACCATGTTTAATATAATAATTTAATCAATTTAGAATAATTAATTTTTTTTTCTATATTCAGTTTATGTGTTAAAACGACATTGGTCAGATGATAATGACCAAATAATACATTATTAAATAATAATTTTTATCATCATAATCATGATATGATAATCATATTTATTCATATATAATAATTTTAATACCAATCACGAATCATTTTTATTAAAAAGGAACAAACTAAACAATCATAGAGAAAGTAGGTCATACAAACACATAGGTTAGGTTGCCATTTTTCAATGAATGATATAAAAAAACATTTTCTGACATTTATCATACTATATTTATTATTATATCATATGAAAAATATTATTTAACATATCGAAATTTATGGAACAATTAGGTGATATAAAAATAATATATTCAATGAGGCGGTAGTAAATACATCTATCGATGACATTATCACATTTTCAGTTATTGAAATTTTAGTAAAGAGATATGATATATTGTATTTCCAAAATGATAAATATTACAATAATATTATATATATATATATATATCATTTATCTAAAATATTTATGTTAAAACCATGCATAATGAATTCCATGTAATGCATAAATTAATCACTTCACTTTACAATATAGTAGTCCGCACATCTACAAATGATGTTATCATATTACACAAAATGGAATGAATAATATATGTAAAAATAAAAAATTTCCATAAAATTGAATAATTAATAAAAATCATATATATTATATAAAAAATTATTCACCCCATAATTCCAAACCATGAGTGGTGGTAAAGAAAAAAAGGAAATCATTTTGTGAGGTGGTATTCCACCATACACATGAATTATGATTTCATTACCCATTTGATTGATGTGTGTGGAAGAGTACGTAGAAAATATATCATAATAACATAACAAAATATTTTGGATAAATTTTTTATTATATAATAATTTAATAACATTAAATTAGTTGTGGAGAATGATAAAAATATATTATTATTTTGAATAACGTCAACATTTTTTCCAGTTAACTATTTTTCGTTTTCACCAGAGGGATTCTGATGTAGGATTTATTAAAAAATTGAGTCATCATTGATTATTTTATGTGTTGTTTGTGGATTTTTGTTTATTATTTTATCATTCAAACAATTATAGATGAGTAAATATGTGATAAGGTGTATTCACTTTTATAAAAGTGGAGTAGTGGAATTCATGTATATATAAAAATGTCATACTCTTGAGAAGTCTCTCTTACAACCTGTTGCTCAATATTGGTTTAATTTATATCCCAAGGAGGAAATGGTCAAAATTTTATGTCAAATAGTTTTTGGATATGTTTTTTTATCATTAGTCCCATTACTATTAATCTTTAACAACCATATAATTTTGTGTTTTCCATAATCTTTACAATTAATTTTAATTCATTTAACTGAAATTATTGGAAAAAATTATTTAGAAATATTAGAAATACTGTATTTATCTACATCAAAGTGGGGAATAAGTTTTTTCAATTTATAGTAATTAATTTGGAAGTGTGTAATTGAAAATTAATCCATCATATGAGATAACAACATTGGGTTTTAAGGTTAAAATGTTCAAAAATATATAATTTTGAAATATAAATTAAATAATAAAATATATGACAATGAACCAAATTAAACTAAAATTATTAATTTTGTATTATTTAAACCTTGAAACAAATTAATTAAAATAATTTATCTATATTAATAAATAATTCAAAAATATAGTATTCATTTAATATTATCATTTTTTGATAGTTCATAAGAAAATAAAACATATTGGAAAATAATCATCCAAAATAAATATCATTATTTTACATTCAATAATGATGTTTATTTGGTTAAAAAATTAACAAATTAAAAATATTAGTTTTAAATTAATATTTCTATTAAAGGGTGTAATATATTCATATTAAATACCAATATAAATAGTATAGTATTGTTTGGTATGACCAAGTCTTGTGTGAAAAAAAATATTTTGAAGAAGCTCATTATTGTTTGTTTTTGTATGCTATTTTAGATAGTCTAATTTATTTTAATACTAGTATAAAATTCATAAATAATAATTAACATGAAAAATAAATACTCTACCTTTACATGGGCTATTACATCGAACCCCTATTTTTGAAACCTTTTCCACCTAATGTTTTTTCACTTATTAAATATGTAAGGATATTTTTCCCTCATTTTATTTTATAATTCCCATGTTTCCTCTTTAATCATATGGTTTCAACATAAAATCATAACCTATAAAATAAAAATATTATGTGAAAGCCTACTTTTAGTAGTTAACAACATGTACTTGATGTTCTTCATAAGAACAATTATCTTGCAAATAAACTACTTTAGAAATAAAAATAGGATATTATTCCATTAAAAATTTATTAACATGGAAACATGATATAATATGGGTTCATATTATAAAAACATATGCAAATCCACTCAATAAGAATCAAATCCAATAAAATACATGTTTTTATATAGTCTAATGATCTATGGTCTCAACTTCCCTTTCTTACAAATACTGCACCACACTTTTCCATGGAGAAATATTGCGAAAGGAATTATCACATAACATGTATAAAATATCATTCCACAAGACATACACAAAACTTTTATGCCCTTTATACGCTATTCTTATGTGTTTCTGTATCATATGACTTTTATCATCCATTTAATATACCAACATTCCCCTCCCATCAACATCCTTTCTCCTGCATTATCATCAAAATATGGTTTCTGACACCTCTTTCCTGTTAATACATTAAAAGGTTCCATCCAAATAATATAATGAATATAATTTTCTATAAAAATACAACCAAAGATTTATTTCGATCCCAAATTCCATGTGAATCCACTGGGTAAGAAGGAAGCATATCATCCATGGTCTAAATCATCATCATAGACTACTATTCAGAATGAGGATGAAGGGATACACAAAAATATGGTTCAGTACATAATGGATTTGGATGTGCTTTCTAAAAACATCATGTGAACCTAGGATCACAGTATGATACAATGGAGAGATATTCACTACATGTAACCTAATAATTTCTCTTAAATACAATCTATATTGCTTCTTTAAAGACATCACATACACTCTTGTACCCCAACTGATTGAGGAATCAAATTTGATAAATTCCATTCTATATTAACTAGATGATAAGGAAAATAATTCATTGAATATTTATAATTGTATCTTTTCATTAGATCATTATTGTAATAGTCCCAATAGTCTCTATATATAATAGTTCTTCCATGATAAATGTATAACCAAAAAAATTGAGCTTCAACCAGAAAATATTTACTCAATTCGGAATCACAAGGAACAAAAAATATTCTTCTAAACCACAGTACATCATTCCCGTCAATATTAAATATTGGAAACATTACCTTGTTAATGGATTCCACATTTTATTGGGAATATTTATCCACATTCTTATCTATAGTAATTCATTCTGACAAATTGGAATCCACAGAATTATCTAGAAAAAAAAACGACATCCCCACATCCACAATATGTAAGCCAAAATGTAGAAAATAATTGAACAACTAGTCTCATTCCAAATGGAATATGGTTAATGTATAATTACTTTTTCATCTCAACTCTTTTAACACTATGTTTTATATTCCTAAATTGTAATGAATTGTAAAATCAAAACACTTTATTAGTTCATACTATATTCATTGTATCATTTAAATTTAATGATGAGTGAATATACACGTAAATATTTTTTAATCTGTATAAATTTCAAAACATACACAAAAAATTAATTCCTCAAAAATATTAATTCTGAAAAAATTCCAGCTAATTGATAATCATTAATATGGCAATTCAACTCATGAGGTTTTTACTAATGTGAACCATAAGGAATTAACTGATCCTTTTTTATTAGGAAACAAAAATTCTTATCAATGTATAATCATTGTATATATCAATATAACTATTTATACAAGGAAGGAATAATATAGGAGCATTCAACATTCTCAACTAAATTTCCATAAAACAATCATCACATTATTTTTTCATTATGATCATAATTAATTTTCAAGTTAAATTTTTTAGTGGGCTAGATAATTGAGATGTTTTTAAAAAAAATATCCAGTAGTAACCTAGTAATTGAAGAATAATCTAGATCTTGGTGTGATTTTTGGGACTTGTCCATTCCTAAAAAAATTCAATTAGATACATTAAAAGATATTCTATCATTATAGATAATTTAATTATTGGATGAAAATTATCGAAACAAAAATTCAATCATCCAAAAAATACCTTAAATTTTTTATTACGGTGTTAAAATATAACCCTAGATACTTTTCATGTTACTCTATCATATAGAATATTCTAAAATTTAATAAATATCATCTTACTATATAATATTTTTAACTGAACAAACCTATTAAAAATTGTATTATTTAATATGATAAATAGAAATTGTTTCTTACTATGATTATAAAGATCCAATGACATCAAATATCTTCTCAAAATCATTGATCTATCCTATAGATACCATAATAGATATGGGAAATAATATAAGATCATGATCCAATTTGGCATGAATTCCACCACCATTTATATCATTTTTAAACTAAGGTATCATTGAAAAAAAATACTATTATGATTCCAAATGTCAGGGGATCCTGTTTCGGAAGGATAAATTCCTATAAGTTCTTTTCCTCTAAAGCATAATGATTTCCTCTATAGAAAACCCTTATAAACATAAATTTTTTAATATTATAATCATAGTAATATTGACATTATATCTTTCATTTTAACATTACTATAAAGAATGTTTTTTCAATAGAAAATTATTATTTTTTCCCAAACCAACTAAGATATCAAACCTATCATTTTATATAAACTATAATACTCTATCCATGAAAAATATAGAATTTTGTGTCGTAGTTAAAAAATTACTTTCATAAAAATTAAGGATAATTTTTTTGTGTATATTCCTAAAAAATTAGGTCATAAATCATTCATAGAAACACTAAAATAAAATGTGTTAACATATGATTAGTATCCATTTTTACCATAATAAAACTATTTTAACATAATGAAATATTTCTTTAATAAAAACTCTCCATGATTTTTATCATGATCTCTTCCAATCCCTTACACATCAAAATATCCTACAAAAAATATCTAAAAAATTAGATGATCATCAAATGCTCAATAAGGTATATTAAAATAATGATACCATTAAAATATTCACTAACATTAAAACTCATGAATATCCATATCATTAAAACATAACATTTTACCCATACTGGGAAATATTATCAATTATTTTAAAATAAATATTATTTTCATGGAAACCCATTATAAAACATAGATAATTCATATAGTTACCTTTAGAAAACAACACATAGAATCCTTATAGAATTCATACTGAATAGATAAAGAACCCTTACATATTATAATAAACATTCATTTGACATTTGATATAATTCATCATAGATTATAGTCATTACACAATGCATTGAAGTATTGTCTAGGTGAATCCATTGTTTTAGCTATAATGGGCTTACCCAGAACTGTCTAGGTAGAACATGTCACGAACCGTACCCTAGGGCCCGTGTTGAAGCAACCCCATGCCCGACATCCATAGGCCAGGGGCTGGCGACTAGCACCAAAGGTGTAATCCCTAAACTGGGAAGGAAGTGCCTTTATAATTGTAAACAAAAACATCAGAGAACACAAGTGGAATTAAAACACTAAGTAAAACTGTATAAAAAATTTTATTGGAAAGTTAATGTGGCCGGATATAGAAGCCCAACAGTAAAGTATAAGTACAACTGAAAAACAGTAAAATAGCTGAATGGTAAACGGTAGCTCCTTGTTCTTCCTCCGGAGTTCCTTCCTGAACGGTAGGTATAGATGTCCACCTCGACATTCATGTTTTGTTAGACTCCTCTGGGTACCGACTTGTCATATGGTCCAGCTCCAGGTACCATCCAGTCCTGTCACTATTGACCTCCATCAGTGTTTTCTATCGTCTGCATCAATCACAACGAGGTGCGGGCATATCCCGTGCATGGGTGAGTATAACGATACTCATTTTGGATGCCCAAAACCTCAAGGTCTCACAAAAAATTACAAGGATAAATCAAAAAGTACGAAAAAAAAAGATAACCATTACTTAGGTATATGCCCATACATATACCTAAGTTATATAGTAACCCATCTCAATCATGAAGAAACCAAAAAAGTTAAAGACTCAGTTCAAACTAGGATTTGTATTATTGAAACCATTTCTAGTGGCATACTCCTCCTCTATCAAGTACAGTGGGTCTTTTGTGTCAGATAGAGGTGATTCCCACTATCCTTGGACTACTGAGTCACTCCTCATGTCGAGTGTTGTGGGTCTCCAGGGTCATACAGAGGCTCTTCACACCATGGGTCTGTCGCATCACACAGAGGTGCTCCCTCTAATAGCCTATAGTGGTACTCCTCTTATCGAGTACCGTGGGTGTGCCGTTCTCATATAAAGGCACTCCTCCACCATGGTTCTGCCACGTCACATAGATGCGCTCCCTAGTGAGCTAATCGAGTCACTCCGAGTCGAATCAGTCAAGCAGTCGTCAGATCTTAGCCAAGTACTAGGTCTCCATACGCAGTCTGCTCGTCACCAGAAGGATCCACTCCATGAGCTACTGAGCGATACTCCAAGTGTCATAAAGTCTCACGTATAAGTATCTCAATGGACCGCCACGTCATAGGGGTCTCAACGCAATAGATGGCGCGTCAATCAGACGGCCGGTATATGAGGTTTTAGCCTTTTTATCAGAGGGGCCCGGTTGGATGTGTGTACGAACCTACCCAACATTATCTCAAATATACCTCGAACTCTAGTGGGTTATACTCAAAGGGACTGTCTCTCATCAAGATTTCCAGCGCTGCTGACGGCTCGTCAAATGGACGTCCAGTGTCATAGATATGTCCACAGTATGAAAAGGGTCGGTAGTGGGCCCGGGTCTGGTCTGACCTGATATGGGTCAACCCGGATGTAGCCACGCAGGAGACTCAGCCCAAAGGTCAGGGATGGTTCGACCAATGCCTCGAGGGACGCGACTTGGGTGGTCGGTGGCCGGGAGGCCAGCGGGGAGGCTGCGCGAGGTGCGTGCAGGTCGACAAGATGTCGAGCAGGCTGCGGGTGCACCGGGCAGGCCACGGTGGCGCGTGGGCAGCACACAGGGTCACCGGGCATGGCATAGGGGTGCTGTGCAGGCCGCCGGTAGGGTCGTGTTGGACGCAGGGGTGGGCAGGCAGCACACGAGGGTGCCGGGAAGGGCACCGGCAGAGCCGGGAATCGCGCGGACATGAGGGGTGGGTGGGACAGAGCGTGGGAAGGTGGCGCACGGCAGGCCGGAACACGCATTGCAGCACGCAGATAAGACGGGCGTCGCGCAGCGGGGCATGACATCGTTCGGCTGGTTTTATTGAAGCACCATGGGGGCGGTGTGATTCGTGGAGGCCATGGGTAGCGTTGTTGTCATCGTTCCCTCCTTTGTTGTCGTCGCCTCATCACCATGCCAAAGAATTGTTACGAAAGAACGATAGTGGGAGTCAGGCCAAGTAAGTTTGGCACACACCCTCCGCATTTAGAGATGATATCATTTAGCTCAAAAGAATGAAGATCAACAATTAATGAACACAATTTGTATCATTTTTTAATTCGATTATTAGAGGATGATAAGGGTAGAATCAGCATGCAATAACCCCTAACTTATTTTTCCCATTTTTCGTTCACTGACGTTTGAAGTCACGGGAAGAAGATGAAAGAATACATCATTCTTCACATCCTCCATGCACTCTGAATCCCGAGTTGAGTCGGCCATGGAAGGCGCACCATGTCTGTAGGATTCAAGAAAATAAGTCAAAGAAGAAATCTGATGTTCTTCATGTTCTTCGTTGGGAGAACTTTTCTCCCAAGCTCCTCCCAATTCCACTAAAAGTGAAATTCCAACGAAATAATATTATATTAGTTGTCTAATATTATGTTGGCACACCAATTCAAAAAGGAGAATTAAAAACTCATCTCCACCAAATTAAATCTTAGAAGGTTGCATTATTAATTTGGAGTATGTGAAGAGGCTCTCCTCAATAAAACACATGTATTGGCGCAATTAACTATGCAGGGTGGTCAAGAGGCTCTCCCTCATTAATTAGGGAGAGTGGGGAGGTTTCATCCTCCAACATCAATAGGGGTCGGGTGTCCCCTACCTTTATCATTAATACGGATATTATGCGGGTCAAGTTGGCCCCACCATCATAACCTCTCATAGAAGGTTAGGGTGTGGCAGTCCCACCACCAACTCCCAAATGGAGGTTTTCACCAACACACTCAACACATGAAAACATAAAAATAAAATGATGTGATGTACTTTATTGTATTATTTTTTAATAAAAAACAATAATCTTACTTTTATTCTCGATCTTTTGTCGTCGAGGTGAAAGTCGTGTTAAGGGAATACTGGTGATGAAAGTTAAACGGTGAACTTGGATTTCAGTTTTGAGCACCGACTGAAAAGTTATAAAAACATGCTCGTACATTTACTGAACATACTCGAACAAAATATCAAAAATTGACTCTGGGCACACTAATGCTCGGAATCAAGAGCCGTAAATTTTTTGTAGACTTATAAAAATACCATGTATTTCAAAAAAAAAATCCATGGAATTTCCATGTCTTTACATTCTCCCCGCCTCTGGGCATTACGTCCCCGTAAGCTACAACTCACACTAAGGTAACAGATGGGGATACTTATCATGAATCTGTTCCTCCCTCTCCCATGTGCTCTCTTGAAGGTTCCCGTTCTACCAACAAAAACGCACCAGAGGTATCGACCATCCATGTATGAACCACTCCTATCGATACTCAATCTCCACTGAACATCTATGAATGTCGTCCCATCATCGATGTCCATCTCCACATGGTCGATGATGTGATAAGGTTCGTGTATGTATCTCCTCAGATGAGATACATGGAAGACATCATGCTCCTGGAGAAATTGAGGTGGAAGAGCTATGTGGTAAGCCACCTCGCCTACTCTGCTAAGGACCTTGATAGGTCCGATGAACCTCGGAGATAACATTCCGCATCAGCCAAAACTCCATAGACCTCATTGAGATGAGACCTGTAAGAAGTTGTGGTCTCCATCCTCTAACTCTAGGTGTCTCTGTATCCTTTCATCAAATGACTTATGATTGCTCTATGCAGTCATCATTCTCTCCGGGATGATTTTCCACATCTTTGTGGTAGCTCGTACTATCTCCAATACCACAAGTGATGACTCCCCAGGGTCTGTCATGCACATCGGTGATATGCAAGGTCGACCATAGAAGGCCTCAAAAGGTGCCATACTGATGGTGGAGTGATATCTATTTTTTTAGGAATACTCCACAAATGGTAATTGATCGTCCCAATTGTGATCAAAGTCGTGGACGCATGCACGTTGCATGTCCTCAATGTTTTGAATGGTCTTCTCAGTCTGGCCATCTGTCCGAGGATGGAAGGTTGTCCATAGACGTAGCTGTGTCCTAAAAGCCTCCTGAAACCCCTTCCATATCTGGGAAGTAAACCACGAGTCACTGTCACAGACTATATACACAGGTACTCTATGAAAACATACAATCCCATTTATATAGAGGCGTCCTATTCTATATATTGAACCCTTCTCTCTGATCGGTAGGAAGTGGGCTGAGCTGGTATGTCAGTCGACAATCACCCAAATTGAATCGTGACTCATGAATATAGGTGGGAGTCCTGTCATGATGTCCATGGATATCCCATCCCACATCCACTCAGGGACCTCAAATTGATGAACCAAGCCTGATGGTACCCGATGCTCCACTTTCACTTGCTGAGAAGTGAGGCATCGTGAGACAAACTAAACTACTGCCTTCTTCATACCTAGCCACTAGTGCAGTAGTCAGAGGTCCTGATTCATCTTCACCACACCTGGATGTACCACTAGAGGAGATGTGTGGAACTCCCTCAACACTTCCTCTTGAAATGATACTGGTACCATAGGACGTCCTCGGAAAAGGATGATGTGCTACCCACCTTCAGAAAATCCATCAGCTACCTACCCTGTTGATATCTGAGCAGGTTGATTCGTGCAATCAGCATCCCTATGTTGCGCCTCTATGAATAACTGAATAAGTGGAGGAGTGACTGTAAGATACTGAAGGAGATATTCCCCATCTCGGAACACATAAGAAATCTATAAAGTATCTATCTTCTATGCAGCCTCTCCTATCAGCTATATAACAGATATCCTACTAAGTGCATATGAAAAAACGTTCCCCTTCCCAAGAGTATAGACTATCTTAAATTCACAGTACTAGAATAATTCAATCCAAAATTGGTGTCTCATGTTCTTGTCCTTATGATAGATGATATACCTGAGAATCTTGTGATCAGAGTACACGATAAAACGTTCACCCATCAGATAGTGCCACCACATCTTCATGGAAAAGACCTCTACTCCTAAATCTATATCATGGGTAGCATAGTTCATCTCATGCTACCTCAGATAACGAGATATATATATGTGATCACCGCTCTCTCCTACATCAGGACACACCCGAGTCTGGTCCCTGATGTGTCGCAGTAGACTAGGTACCCTACACCTTCCTCTGGATGTATCAAGATATGGGCACTAGTTAGTCTCTGCCTCAGCTCTTGAAATCTCTACTGGCATATTTCCGACCACAAAAAGGGTATCCCCTTCTTTTTCAATGCTGAAAGTGGTGATGCAACTCTAGATAAGTATGAACGAACCTCCGATAGTAACCCACCAAACCAAGGAAACTCCACACCTCTGTCACGCTCTTGGGTGGATCCCAAGAAAGTACTACTTCAATCTTCACTGTATCCACTACATCTCCAGCCTCCGTGATGACATTTCCAATGAAGTGAACCTCTTGAATATATTACTAGAACATCGAGAGCTTAATGTAAAGCTGGATCACTCAGAGTGTGTCCAGTACTACCTAGAAATGGTAGGCATGCTCCTCCTCCGTAGTCGAGTTGATCAAAATGTCCCCGATGAAGACTATGAAAAAGAGATCGAGGTATAGCTGGAAGATCATGTTCATGAATCTCATGAACACTTCTTGAGCATTGGTTATGCAGAAGGGAAAAACAGAGAACTCATAGTGTCCATAATGAAACATGAAAGTCATGTTCTGCACATCCTCATCTCGATATCTAAGCTGTTGATAGCCTGATCTGAGGTCTATCTTCGAGAATCACCATGCTCCTTTTAGCCGATCAAAGAGGCCGTCAATCCTTGGGAGTGGATACATTTTCTTCATAGTCACCTTGTTCAGGTGAAGGTAGTCGACATAGATCCTCAATATCCCATCCAGCTTCTTGGCGAACATTATCGCGGCTGCCTAAGGAGAAACACTAGGATGGATGAATCCCCTTCCCTTCAAGTCCTCTAGTTGTAACCACTACTCGCAAAGCTCCGTGGGATCCATCCGATACACAGGAGTAGATATCAGTGTCATCCTGGGGTGCAAGTCAATGTAGACGTCCACCTCTCTTCAAGGAGGTTGTCTTGGAACAGCGTCAGGGAAAACATCCTCATATTCGTCCACCACTATAGGATAATTTGGACACTCCACATAAACTATTCCTAGGTTAAGGCAAGTCAACTAGTGAGTGATTGGCTTCACCCTCCTCCAAGTAAGTCTATCATGTTCTGAAAAGTTTCCCTTCTCACCGGTGAAGGTAAACCTGGTCCCATCCATCTTAACACACTGCACATTTTTCCTAATACAGTCAATCTAAGCATGGACTGTAGATAACCAATACATACCAAAGATGATGTCGTAAGTCAATGATGTCGCTACTAATAGATCTCAGCTGAAGATCTCTCCTCCTAGAGTAAGCTCACACAGCCGGAAATAGTGTGTAATCGTTGAGTTTTCTCCCGTATGAGTCTCTTTCCATAAGGATCGAGCCAACGGCTCTGCCCGAATCTCCGAGCACCGAACGAGGTAAGTGGTAATGAAAGAGTGACTAATACCTGTGTCTATAAGAACTGATGCTAAGGTGGAGTAGACACAGATCGTACCCCAAATAATCTTCGGAGAGACATGGTTGTATGACTCAGTTGCCAGAAGCTGAGGTCTTCCCTATCCACTTAATCCCTACAGTCAGGGTGGACCTCTTGGTGGTAGTGGCGGTAGCACCTCGTAACGTCGTCCGCCGCCAGCTACTCAACCAGATCCTCTGCCACGTCTTCCTGAGCCCTGCAGACCACCTCGACCGAATCTCTTCCTCTACCTCGGAGGACCCATAACTATCTTCTTCTCATTAGAGTGGAAAGTCAGATAGTCACGAGCCATGTGACCAAGCCATCCGCCTGAGTAACACTTCATACTACCAGCATGTGTGTCATTTCTCTGAGTTCCCTGCACAACTGATCCTAATTCCTGCGGTTGACCACCTATAGGTCTGGTACTATTAGACGTCTACAACATCTGTCTACTGCCAGCTACAGAAGACTCCAATGCATGTCAGCTAGTGGAGGGTCTCACTACTGGAGACAAGTCAGCAATGAAACTCTCCATTAGGAGAGCTCTCTCTAACACCCATTCCTTAGTCGCGATACTAAGTGATATCACTAAAGCTATGATCTCCCGCATGAGTCCCTGATCGAAGGTCCAAGCCCGGAAGAAGGGGTCTCGTACAATATAAATGGAGTAGTGCATGACGAAATTGAATATCACTGAGTACTGCACCAGCATCATGCTACCCTTCCATTGATGTTGTAGCACTTGTATCTGTATCGCTCGAAGGGTGGCTGGGACAAAATCCGCCCAGAATAGGTTCTCGAACTCTGCCCAAAAAAGTGTCTCCTCATCATGAACCTAGAGAATTAGGCTCCGACATCTTCCCATTGCTGCCTGAAGGAGGCTAGCAGCATGGATCACCATAATTTCTGTTGGTGTCCCTACAATCCTGAAGTCTCTAACCACAGCCTCCAGCTAATCCTCATCCCCCTGTGGGACCATCTCTCCCCTGAACCTGGGTGGCCTGTAACACCCATATATTTAATGAGAAGAATTATTTTTAATTTATTTGAGGTCTTGCGTTTTATTATACAACAAGATTATCTTACAATATACACAACACCATATTAGCTTGCAGTATACGCAACACTATTCTTGGATCGCGTTACACAAAATTTCATGTTTGTTTCATAGAATTTATTCTACGCAACATTGAGTGTATATATATATATATATATATTCAATGTATAAATGAAATATGGTTGGATTCTATTATTCACAACAAAAAATGAATCTTGCACTACACATAACCCTGAATTGTCTTGCTTTACACACAATCACATCCTTCCATGATAACATGTGTTGTACGCAATACTGAGATTCACTAAACAATGATATATTATTAAAATATTATATAAGCTAGATTTTATGAATATTAATACCCAGTTTTTGATATTTTATAAAGTTTATCATTCCAAATGGACTCCATTTTTGGATTTGGAATATCAAAATTAGCCTAGGTTAAATTTTTGGTACTTTTTTTGAAAACATTCATTTTTTTGTGAGTAGTGTAAAAACTGTGTTACTATTTAAAAACCGTCTTTTTATTTAATTAATAATTTATTTTCTTTAATTTTATTTTTGGTCTAAATAGATACATAATACCTATATATTTACAATATAATCCTTTGGAGTAATTTTATAACAATATAGATACATAAAAATTTTATTGAACTTTTTACCATCTTTTACCCATCTCCTAGGAGTATTTTCAATTGTACATAAATCTTATTTTTACCGCTTCTATGAGTTGAATTCCAAAAATCCAAGATACAACTTTAATATCACAGAGTAAAATGTGGTTCAATAAGATAAAAATAATTTTCGGTGAATAGTAACTTTTAACTTTTATTTACCACAGTTAAAAGTAAATAGGGTAATTAAGGATAAAAATGATATTATTATTACCCTAACACGTGTCCTTATTCTATTAGAAAAGTGTAATTCGACAAAAATAACCTTAGGAATAAAATATTACCCTTTAGGTCCACCTGTTTTATATTAGGATAGTTATTATTATTTTATTTAAAGAATAGTTCAAAGAGTTAAAATCAATGTTTAATAACTAAAACATTTTTAATATAAGATTATACAAAAGATAAATTCTACTATAAATATTAGTTATAAATATAAGAATATTTCCAACATAATGGTATTTTATTTCGATTTTTTAGATTTTAAATAATTTAATTTATTTATGTCACACTGATGAGGAAGTAATTACCTTATTAATGAAATATTAACATAATTGATGCTATAAATACGCAAATAAATGTAATTTGAGACTTTTTTTGAATTACACTAATTTTTAGGTCAATATGACTTCTTAGTATTGATTTAATAAATTTTATAGAACTATTCCTGCTCTTATATGTTTTACAAAAATCAATTACCAAATAGTGTCAAAATTGACATAAAATAGTTTTTAAAACAAATATTATATTATTAACTGTTATTCTGTTCTTAAAAATATAAGGATAGGACAAATGACATTAATAAGGTTATATATATTATTAATGAACCACTTGGAGTTCAATTGGATTGTTATAGCAAGTTTATTAACCATATAGTGTAAAAAAACAAGAAGACACGGTAAAAGTTAAATTATTTAACTTAGAGTTAAATCTATATGATAAGGTTATAATAGAAACCTAAACATGTCTAAAACATATTGGTTGAGATGATTTTGATCCATACCCACTTTATATTTGAAATAAATCAATTTTGAGATATTATAAACCGAATATGACTTTATTATAAAATAATATTTTATTTTTTTCCTAAGGTGCCCCTCTCCTCCCTTATAAAAGGGCACCTCCTCCCTCTTATCATTACACAATTTTGAGCTTTCAAGATCACCAAAACCCAGAACATTTCCATTATAAACATACTTAGAGACATTATATATGTAATGGTATCCTCAAAAGGCCATATCTAGTGTATTAAGAGGAAGCATAAGAGATGTGCATCAAAGAAGAGGTAATCTCATCTACCGATTCTTTCAAGTTTTCTTTCATCTTGAACATCTTCTTCTTTAGATGTTTAATTATTAATTAATATCATAAGTATCAATAATATATTGATATGATATTATAAATATGAAACAACCCCATTTCACCTTCTATCCATCCTACAGAAAATGAAATCACCACGCGTGCGTACATACAGAATACTGCATCCACGCCATAGTGTAATTTGTTTTTCCACCGCCACCTTTACATGGATGGGTATAATGGTGTAAAGAATAAATATATATGGTTATAATTAAATTAGAATTATTCATAGATATTATATAATCCACTCCAATTCCATTCAACAATTATGGGATTGATATCATCGCTCGTGCGTACTTACAGATTATCGTCCCCACAATGCGATGAGATTCATTCTTCTTGATAACCATTCAAGAATGATTATAAAGTATATATAATTAATAATAATGAAATATCAGAAATAATGAAGCTACTTGATTTATATATATATATGTCATATGCATACTTCCATTCAAGTCAATAAGGAAAGTAAAACAACAATCATGCCTACATACGACATACCGTCTCCATGAACGGAGTATTTCATTTCATTCATTTATCTGTTATATATATATATATTATGAATATATATGATATAAAAATCATGATTTAAATTCTAGAAGTAATTAAATCATTATATAATTAATAATAACATCAATAACATAAGTCCAAACACGTATGATATATAAAACGATTTTACCCAAAATGTTACTTTAACATAGAATTTACAGAAGAACGGGTAATATAAATTCATAAGTAAATAATATATGATATCATAACAATGAATATGATTCTGTAACAAGTAAATGACATTATTTAAATAATTATACATGAGTTTCAGATACGTACGAAGCTTATCGGACTAAAGGTAAGGGATAACTTTTCCAATCTCGTTTTCATCCGAGATTGTTTATTCATAAGTATTTACTAGGGTTATATTATTCTTCCATGTCCATAAAAATGTTTTTCAAAAAGTGTTTAATATTATTACATGTATTTTTATAGTCATGTTTACCCCTCATTGACGTTTACACTGTGTTAAGGAAATATTCTTTCTTTTGTTTACCATACAAGGAACTTTTTGACTTTTCCAGCAAAAGTACGAGGAGAATGTTTTTTTAACTTATACGACATGAACATATTTTTACGATTTCAAAAAACCATATTTTAATGAATATTAATCTACAATATTTCATTATTATTTTCAATAAAATCTTTTTCTTTTAAATTTTCATTGAATTTTGTGAAAAGAAAATTATTTTTAAGAAGAAAAGATATTTTCCTGAAGAATTATTTTCAAGTGTTTTATCAAAACCATTTTCCATCTAAGAAGAAAATATTTCATATGTGAATGTTTCAAGTATAATAACTATATGATTTACATGGTTTATCATTTATTATGATGAAATTATATCAATTTTTTTTGTATGGATTATGTTTTTATTGGATGATGTTTATGAAACCCATTTTTATTATTTGGGTAATGAGGAATGATTTATGTTTATGTTATAGAAAAAAGTAAGAATGATTTCGTTATGAGATGGGTGGGAACTAAATATCCCTCTATGGAATCGGGTAAATATTTATATCTCATGAGATAGACATGGCTGGAATGATTTCTTAATCTGGTTCTGTGATACAGGACTGGAACGAGGAGTGAACTTGATTCAGAAAGGGACTTTGTCCACTAAGATGGTCTTGGTAGCAATGACTTGGCTAATATGGAAATAGTATCATGTGCATAATGGTTTACCATAATTAATTGTTTTATTACCATTCTATTTTATCATTCTCGATGTTCTTTTATGACCTATGCCTTACATACTGCCAATATTTATTTCACAACACCAGATTTTGATGTGTAAACATTGTGTTCATGTTTTGAAGTTCAAATTTATATGGTTTGTTTTATTTTCTCCATGCATACCCTTATTGATAATTTGATATCACCCTTAATATGTTTTATTTTCCCTAGGATATAAATAAAGGTTTTAGGTAAGAAAAAAAATTGATGATCATTATGGGAGATGATGAAGATCATTCACCAAGATTAGAAGATTATATTCCGAGTTTCCAAAGACACTAAACTATTACGGTCCTTTGTTGTCTATTTTTGTTATGTATTAGGTATTCTGAAAAATTAATGTAATGTATATGTACATCATGCTTTGGGTCTCTATAGTTGGCATTAGAGAAAAGTTTTAGTCAACCTTTGGAAACTACTATGCAACAACTTTAGTGAAATCCGTAGAGATATTTCTAAGGTATGTCTAGGGATGTCTCTAAGGATAATTATAAGTATAGGTTATAGTCCTAGAATTATAGTAACGATATTATAATTAAACATAATATTTTAGATACTGAATGTACACCCCCTTGATTATGATTTTTTTCGTTCAAAATATTTTTTTGGGTTTTAGAAATTGGCTTCAAAAAGAAAGATTCGCGATAATGGAGGACATGATGGACAATGGACTAATATTATTCATGAGAAACCAAATGAAATTGGATGTGGAGGTCCACATATGGTTATTAGGCATAATTATAAATCTCATAATATGATCAATAATCTCAACTTTGGTAAGTTTCCTATCTTAGCTAATAAGAGAAAGATGGTGTTTCATGATGATCATAGAGGAAAGGAAGTTCAATTTCTCTCATGTAAATAATGTGGGAAGAGGCATCAGGAAGAATGTTTCAAAGGAACTGGAAAATTCTTTGGGTGTGGAAAAGAAGGATACAAAGAAAGTAATTGTAAAGGAAGAGGTTCAGTTAACACCACAGACAAGGATAATGGTATTGCTAAGACATCAACAACGGTTAAATGTTTTAAATGTTGAAAGTATGGGCATTATGAAAACAAATTCCTTAAGGGAATGTCTCATGAAGAGAATCAGCATGGTCATATGGGTAGTATTTATGCTGATGGTGATGAAGTGACTAAAAATGATATGTTAGATGATATAATTGTTCACAATTGGTCAATGATTTAAGAAGGTAGTGGTATGATAACATGTTTATCAAGAGTAATGTTGTATATGTAATCTCATGATACTATGGAATAAAGAGAAATATAAGGATTTTTAAACTATTTTTTTCCTTATTTTTTTGAATGTATATGTTGAATGGTACTAGTAACCATGAAAGGTTATTCAGATAATTTTGGAAATCACCTAATATGCGCATAAAGAAGGGATAATGAGATAATGAAATGCTTGATAGTATTAATGATCTCATGACTAATATAATGAAAATGTGATATCATGGTTTGAGTATATAGAATTTTTGGGAATTTTGTATATGGAATGAGTTACCTTGTGACATCATTAAAGTTTTCAATACGGTTCAAGAGAATACATGATTAAGGTATTCACATGTTTTGAATGTGACCAACAACATATATCATATGATATATGGGGGATAAATGATGGTATTCACATTCTCGGTAGATGAAATTTATAACAATTATTTTCTTTTTACTATGTGCTTGGAATGAAGTATTTTGGATAAGCCTAAATATGGGAATGAATTAGGTTAGACATAAGATAGTATTGTTTAAGGCTATAATTTTTTTCGATATTAATGTAGGAATGTCATTATAATGAAGTTTTAGAAAATGGGACAACCTGCAGGATGGGTGAAAACTCGTCGCATCGGATAAGGCTGTGGGAATCGAACACACAACTAAAGTGCGACATGCCTTTGTCGCATACCACTTGCCTACATGAAGTCCTTGGTTAGTAGAAACTAGTTTTAATTTGTTAACCGATTTGATAGATGAAGTATAAGTCCTTTTTAGCAACCATATATGATTAATCTCAGCATAGATGGACTTATGTATATTTAATAAATTGTGATAAACTTTTTGAAATAGATACATATTGAATGACCTAACATTAAATCACATGATCTGCTAATACATCACAAATGACAAATTCAACTTCATTTAATTAAGAGATGAAGTGTAAATTGTTAAAGGCACGAACAATGGTGAGATTGTTCCAAAATCAAGTAAGTGTTTCTATTATTTCAACAACTCTCCAACATTAGGGGAATGATATTGATAACTAAAAATGTTGTCCTAGTACCCTCATACATGATAAATTAGATGGTACCTTAAATCATCACAAATTTATAGATTTTTATAGATGGATTTTTCATAGCCATGTTCTCTACCACTCTCCATTAGAACATGCTAGTTAGATTTCTCTTCCATATCCATATTTCCACCTATGTTGTCCTATGTGGAATCCCAGTGCTGAGTTACATTGGGTGGCCGTTATGATTCTATCCTCCCTTTTTAAAATGATGTTTTAGTATTCCTTTTAACGATTTGGTTTCTATGAATGAAACTTTTAAATAGTAAACCATTTATAACCTCGACGAATTTCGAGAAAGAAATTCATTTTAAAGGGGGGTAGATTGTAACACCCTGAGATTTTATGAGAAGTTTTCTTTTTAATTTATTTGATGTCTTGCGTTTTATGCTACATCAAGATTATCTTGCACTATACGCAACATTATATTAGCTTGCAGTATATGCAACACTATTCTTTGATCGGGTTACACAAAATATCATGTTCGTTTTGATAGAAATTATTATACGCAACAATGAGTGTATATATATATATATTCAATGTATAAATAAAATATGGTTGGATTCTATTATACACAACAACAAATGAATCTTTCACTACACACATCCTGATTTGGCTTTCTTTACACGCAATCACAACCTTCCATGATAGTGTGTGTCGTACCCAATACCGAGTTTCACTAAAAAATGATATGTTATTAAAATATTATACAAACTAGCCGTTATTAATAGTAATTCAAATTTTTTGAAATTTTATAAATTTTATCTTTCAAAATGGACTTCATTTTTGGATTCAGAATATTGAATTTAGCCTATGGTGATTTTTTTTGTATTTTTATGAAAACTTTAAATTTTTGGTGAATAGTGAACACATTATGTTACTATTTAAAAATTGAATTTTTATTTAAATAATAATTTATTCTATTTAAATTTATTTGAGGTCATAATAGATACATAATACATATATACATTCAATGTAATATATTGGAGTAATTTTAAAACAATATAGATACATAAAATTTTAATTGAACTTTTTACTGTATTTTACCCACCTCCTAGGAGAATTTTAAATTGTACATAAAAGATAATTTTACAAATTCTGTGAGTTGAATTTCAAAAATCCAAGAGACAGGGATAATATAAAAGAGTAAAATTTGGTTCAATAAGATAAAAGTAATTTTTGGTGAATATTAACTTCTAACTTTTATTTAACACGGTTAAAAGTAATTTGGGTAATTAAGGATAAAAATGATATTATTATTACCCTAAAACATGTAATGATTCTATTGGATAAGTGTAATTTGACCAAAAACAACCTTATGAATAAAACATTACCCTTTAGGTCTACTTATATTAGATTAGGACATTTATTATTATTTTATTTATAGAAGAGTTAAAAGAGTTAAAATCCATGTTTAATAACTAAAATATTTTCAATATAGGGTTATACATATGATAAATTCAACTAAAAATAATAATTAGAAAGATAAATAGATTTCCTACATAAGTGTATATTATTTATAATTTCTAGACTATAAATGAGTTAATTTAATTATGTCACAATGATGATGAAGTAATTACCTTATTAATGAAATATTTACATAATTGATGTCATAAATACCCAAATAAATGATATTGGAGACTTTTTATGAATTAAAATAATTTTATAAGTTCATATGAAATGTTATTATTGATTTAATTAATTTTCATTGAACTAATCATGTTGTTATAATTTTCAAAAAAATCAATTACAAAATAGTGTCAAAATTGACATAAAATAGTTTTTAAACCAAATACTATATTATTAGTTGTTATTCTATTCCTAAAAATCAATGGTTCGTCCAACATACATAGATAAGGTTATATATATTAATAATGAACCACTTGGGGTTCTTTTGGCTTGTTATAGTAATTTCATTAACCATATAGTGTAAAAAACAAGAAGACACAGTAAAAGTAAAATTATATTACATAGAGTTAAATGTAAATGATAAGGTTAATATAGTAACCTAAACTTATATAAAACCTATTGGTCGAGAGGATTTCTATCCATACCCACTTTAGAATCGAAATAAATCATTTTGGAGCTATTATAAACAAAATATTACTTTATTATAAAATAATATTTAATGTTTTTCTTAAGTTTTCCCTCTCCTCCCTTATAAAAGTTCACCTGCTCCCTCTTATCCTTACTCAATTTTGATCTTTCAAGGTCAGCCAAAACCTACCAATTTACCTTCTTAACTTCCCTAGAAACTTTATATAGGTTCTTTTCTACTCAAAAGATAAACTCTAGTGCATTAAGAGGATGCTTAAAAGAGGTGCGTCAAAGAAGAGGTAATCTCATCTACCGATTCGTTCAAGTTTTCTTTCATCTTCAACTTATTTTTATTTAGATGTTTCATTATAAAGTAATAAAATAATTATCACTAAAATAATTATATGTTATTATAAATATTTAACAACCCCATTTCACCTTCTATCAGTCATACGGATAACGAAATCACCGCCCGTGCATACGTAAGGAATACCGTCTCCATGTCGTGGTGTAATCTGTTTTTCCACCACCACCTTACTCGGATGGGTATAATGGTATAAAGAATAACTATATACGGTTATTATAACAACATATTTATTCTTAGATATTATATCATCCACTCTAATTCCATTCAATAATTACGGGAATGATATAATCACTCGTGCGTACGTACGATTTACCGTCTCCAGGACATGATGAGATTCATTCTCAATGTTAACCATTCAAGAATGATTATAAAGTGTATATAATGAATAATAATGAAATATATGACATAATGAAGCTATTTTATATATATATATATATATATATTTATATGTCATCTATCTACTTCCATTCAAGGCAATAAGGAAAGGAATACAACGTTCATGCGTACATACGACCTACCATCTCCATGAATGGTGTATTTCATTTAATTCATCTATCTACTATATATATTTATATACTGAATATATATGATATATAAATCATTATTTACATTCTGTAAGTATTTAAATCATGATATATGTAATAATAATATCAAGAACAACAGGTCCAAAGACGTACGATAAATAAAAATATTTTACCCAAAACGCTACTTTATCATTGAATTTACAAATGAATGGGTAAAATAAAGTCATAAGAGAATAATATATGATATCATAATAATTAATATGATTTTGTAATAAGTAAATTTCATTATTTTAATCATTATACAAGAGGTTTGGATACGTACAAAGAAAATTAGACCAAAGGAAAGGGTTTACTTTTCCAATCTCGTTTTTAACTCAGATTATTTATTCGTAAGTATTTACCGGGGATATATTTTTCATCCATATCCATAATAATGATTTTAAAAAAGTGTTTAATATTATTCCATGTATGTTTAATTTCATTTTTACCCCTATTTGACTTTTACATTGTGTTATGGAAGGTTTTATTCTTTTTCTTATAATACGAGGAACTTTTTGACATTTCCTGCAAAAGTAATAGGAGAATGTTTTTTTACTTATATGACATGAATGGATTTTCAAAATTTTATAAAACATTATTTTCATGAAGCATACACTATAATATTACATGAATATTTTCAACAAAATCCATTTCTTTTAAAATTTCATGGCATTTTTTGAAATTAAATTGATTTTTATGATGAAAGGATATTTTCCTCACGAATTATTTTAAAGTGTTTTATCAAAAGCATTTTCTATGTAGAATGAAATTATTTCATTTTTTTTACGTTTCAAGTATAATATCTCTATTATTTACATGTTCTATCTTTTATCATGATAAAATTATATCCATTTGTATTATATGGATTATGTTATGATGGGTTGATGTTTATGAAACAAATTTTTATTCTTTGGTTTATGATGAATGATTTATGTTTATGTTGTGGAAAAAAGTAAGAATGATTTCATTATGAGATAGGTGGGACCTAAATCTCCCTCCAATGCATTGGAAAATATTTATATCTCATGAGATAGACATGGTTGGAACAGTATATTAATCTGATTCAGTGATACAGGACTGGAACGAGGAATGAACTCAATTAAGAAAGGGACTTTGTCCACTAAGATGGTCTTGGCAGCAATGCCTTGGCTACTATAGAAATCATATCATATTCATAATGGGTTTCCACAATTAAATGTTTTATTCACATTCTATTTTATCATTATTTATGTTCTTTTATGACCTATGCCTTACGTACTACCAATATTTATTTCAAAACTCATGATTTTGATGTGTAAACTTTATGTTCATGTTTTGAAGTTCAAGTGTTTATGGTTTGTTTTATTTTATCCATGATTACCCTTACTGAGCATTTGAGCTCACACTTTATATGTTTTCTTTTCCCCTGGATATAAATAATGGTTTTAGGTAAGAAAAAAAATGAAGATCATTATGGGAGATGTTGAAGATAATTCACCAAGATTATAAGATTATATTTTGTGTTTCCAAAGACACTAAACTATTATGGTCCTTTCGTGTATGTTTTTGTTATGTATTGGGTATTCTTTAAATGTAATGCAATGTCTATGTATGTAAATAATGGGGTCTCTACATGGCCTCTGGCGCTGGAACTGGTGAAACATGCTCAATTGGCGTGCACTCTCTACTATTGGGGCTGGAGGCATCGGTGGCCCAACAGCGAGTGGTACCACTCGTGCCCCTACTGGTGCCTCAACTGGAAGAGGGCCCTGCACTGAGGCCTCATTGC
Organism: Viscum album; assembly: GCA_963277665.1. NCBI lineage: Eukaryota > Viridiplantae > Streptophyta > Magnoliopsida > Santalales > Viscaceae > Viscum > Viscum album. The sequence continues at coordinate 1,082,184,495 of OY728138.1, forward strand.
TCGGCGGGATGTCAGTATGTACGACTCTTGGGGCTCTAACTGGTTGTCTGTTGGTAGGAATATTGAAAGAAACCGATGCAAAACGATCAAAAGACTATACCTAGAGAGCTGACCTAGTTGAGATTACTTAAGAAAAATTTTATACAACACACACGCAATCAGTGTTTTTTTTCACTGATTCGAAAATCAGAATTCAGGGTCATGGTGTATTTATACTTCGGCCACCCGCACCAACACAGGACTCCCTAAACTAAAAACCACACTTAGTACCCTCAAGACTATAGCTTCACAAAAAAGAAATATCAGTTTCAAATGATATGTTGTAGAACCAAATCCTCTGATACCAATTTTTTATGACCCATCCCTCAGTGCCCATGTCGTAACTACCACAAGCCCGCCTTCCATAGGCTAGGGGCTGTCGACTAGCACGAAAGGATACATCCCTAATCTGGGAAGGCATTGGCTTTAAAACTATAAAAAAATCAATCAGAGTACACAACTAGAATTAAAAAACTATGTAAAAAATGTATACAAAAGTGTGCTTGAAAGTAAAAGGGGATGAAAATTCAATGACAATTGTAAATTACAGGTACAACTGAAAAATGGAAAAACAGCTGAAAGGAAAAGTGTAGCTCCTAGTTCGTCCTCCGGGGTTTCTACCTGAAGGGTAGGTACAAATGGCCACCTCATCACTCCACGTCCATCAGACTCCTATGTGTACCGACTCGTCATATGGTCCACCTGCGGGTACCTTCTAGTCCTGGCGCTCCTGGCCTCATTCAGCGTTGTCCTTCGTCTACACCCAACACAATGAGGTGCAGGCATATCCTATGCAGGGGTGAGTATAATGATACTCAGAAGGGATCCTGAGACCCTCAAGGTCTAAAAAAAACAAGGATAAATCACAAAGTATGAAAACAGTGGAAAACCATTACTTTGGTATATGCCCATACATATACCAATGTTATCTGGAAACCCATATCAATCATGAAGAAAACCCAAAAGTAAATGACTCAGCTCAAACCAGGATTTTTATTATCGAAAACATGGCTAGTGGCGTACTCCTCCATTATCTAGTACATTGGGCCTGTCGCGTCACATAGAGGAGCTTCCCACAATCCATGGACTGATGAGGCACTCCCTTTGTCGAGTGCCATGGGATTACTGCGTCACAAAGAGGTGCTCCCCACCAGGGGTATGTCGCGTCACAAGGTGTTGATCCCCCTAATTTCCTATAGAGGTACTCATCCTATCGAGTACCGTGGGTCTGCTAGGCTCACACAGAGGAGATCCTCCACCACGGGTCTACTGCGTCACATAGAGGTACTCCCCACTGGGCTAGTTCAGTCACTGTGAGTCGAATCGGTCAAGCAGTCTTCAGGTATCAGCTTGATACTAGGTCTACGTACTCTATCTGCTCACTACCAGAAGCATCCACACCATGATCAATAGGTCGATACTCCAAGTGTTGTGAAGTCTCACCTAGAAGAATCTCAAAATACTGCCACGTCATATTGGTCTCAACGAAACAGACGACATGTCAATTGGACACTCGGTCTGTGAGTTCTTAGCATTTTTGTCCCGGGGGCCCGGTTGGATTTGTGTAACAACCATCCCGACCATATCTTAACTATACCGCGAACTACATTGGGGTACACCCAATGGGATCATCTCTCATCAAAATTACTAGCACCACTGACAGCTCATCAAACAGACGTCCAGTGCCACATATATGGCCAAAGTAAGCAAGGGGTCGGTAGTGGGCCCAGGTCCAGTCCGACCTGATCTCGGTCAACCTAGACAGACCCGATGGGTCTGACCCAGCCCCTTGGGTGGGAAACCCCGCTATGTTAGGCCTAATCCACTGGGTATGGCCGATCTGACTGCGAGGGAGGTCCTCCACGGATGCCACCACAAAGGCGACTCTGCCCGAAGGCCGGGGCCGGTTTAGCCGGCGCCACGACGGGCGCGACTTGGGAGGTCGGTAGCCGGGAGGCCTGCAGGCAGGCCACATTGAGCGCGGGCATTGCCCATGTGCTCCATGCAGGGCGTGGTGGCACCGAGCAGGCCGACGATAGGTTTGGGCAAGCCGCGGTGGCACGTCAGGGTGCCCTGCAGGGCACTGATGGAGTGGGAAAGCACATGGGGAGCGCGACCAGGCTGTGTAGGGCACAACAGAGTGCAGGAATGTGGCACGGGGTAGGCCAGAGCACATGGGGTTGCACGGGGGTATGTCGCAGTTTGCGCGATGGGGTGCGACTGTGTTCGACTGGAAGTATAGATGCGCCATGGGGGCGGTGCGATTTGTGGAGGCTGCGGGTAGCGCAACCTTGGTCATTACTGCCTTCTTTGTTTTCACCTCATCGCCATGCTGAAAAAACATTATGAAAGAATGACGGAGGGAGTCGGGCCATTAGGATTTTCCCGCACCCTCGGTGTTTAGATATGATAATAGTTGGCTCATCATAATGAATCACAACAATTAATTACAACACATTTTATCAATTTTTCATTCGAAGATGATAGTATGAAAAGGGAAGCATCAACATGAAATAACCCCATACCTTATTATTTTTCCTTCATTGTTCATTGACGTTTTATGTCCCGGGAAAAAGACGAAAGAATTATTAATTCATCGCGTCATCCACGCTCTCTGGATCCCGAGTTGAGTCGGGCGCGGAAGGTGCTCGACCTCGGTTGGATTCGAGGAAATAAGTTGAAGAAGAAATCCGGTGTTCTTCGCGTTCTTTTTCGGTATCACTTTTCTCCAAAGCTCCTCTCAATTCCACCAAAAGAGAGATTCCAATAAAATAATATTCGATTTTTCATCTAATATTACGTTGGCACAACAGTTCAAAAAGGAGAATTAATGACCCAGCTTCAACACATTAAATTCATGAGCGTTTCCTCATAGGTTTGGAGGATTCCAAGAGGTTATCCTTAATAAAACACATGTGTTGGAGAAATTAATTGTGTAGGGTGGTCAAGAGGTTCTCCATCATTAATTTGGTAGAGTGGGGAGGTTTTTAATCCTCCACCATCAATAAGGGTTGGGTAGTCCCCACCCAAATCATTAATAGGGATATTTTGCGGCACTGGTGGTCCCCACCTCAAATATCCTCCCATGAGAGGTTATACTCAGGTTGGACCCACCACCATAAACTCTCATGGGAGGTTAGGGTGTGGCGGTCCAACAAAAAACTCCCAAATAGAGGTTTTAACCAACAAAGTCAACACATGACAACTTAAAAATAAAATAATGTGTTGTACATTATTTTATTATTTTTAATAAGAATAAAAAAACGAACATTCATTCCTGATCTTCTTCCATCAAGGTGAAAGTCTTGTTAATAGAATATCAGCATTGCGAGTTCAACGGTTCCCTCAAATTTCTGTTTCGAGAATTAGCTCAAAAGTAATGAAAACAGGCTCGTATATTTTTTTAACATAACCAAACAAAACTTTAGAAATTGACTGCGGGCACAGCTGGCACCAAGATCAAGTGTTGTAAATTTTATCGGACTCATAAAAATCCCATGTATTTAAGAAACAAAAATTCCTTGGAATTTCCAAGTCTTTACTGAACCATAATTTATAATGTCCAAGAACATACATAATAATAAAATATTTCACTATTAAAAAACACTTTTAAACATATATAAAATTATATTTATATATTAAAATTACCATTTTAATTCAAAAGTACATTTTCAACACATAATAAACATTTCCTATAGAAATTCATTTTCAATATCGAAATCCCCAAACCAAAAATGCAGGGTTTTTATGGAAAATTTAAATATTTTAATGGAATACATAATTGAAATAATTTCCATGGATGTAGAAAAATCATAGATATTTTGAATGTAAATAATATAACATTTATTTTTTCCTTTTTCAAAATGTTCCAAGGAAAATAAGAAATAAATTTCTTTTTGAAAAATAATTTAATTAAATTCAATATAGACATAACATTTTCTTTATATTCAATTTATATAAATAAATATATGAAATAAAATTATGGATTAAACATGTATGACATTAGATCATTAATCAATTAAAATATATTTTTAAATCAATGTGTCCTATACATCTTTGAAACATTTGAACCATAAAAAAATTAAATAATAATATTAAATAAACATATAGATATCATGATAATATATAAAAATATGGATATAATAGTTCAAAAAGGTTTTATATACACCGAATAAGATAATAATGGTGCATAACATAATGATATGATTCAGTGAAATGAGATTCAGACGATGTAACTTACATTGTTTATCAATTTTAATATGTTTCTTTATCTTTCAGAATAAAAAATTCATAGTATTCATATAAATGATTCAAAAATATTTCCATATTTATGTAAATTTCATTTCAATTATTACCATGATTTATACAATTACTTAATCAATAAATTTTTTTTTCGGTTGTTTTTACCATATTTGGTTAATGTTTCAAAACAAAATTGGTAGGTCAACTATGGTCAAATAAATCGTTAAATAGAAATATATATAACAGAAATAATTATAGATATATAATATTACTATATAAATAATAATTTTAAAACTAATAATATAATATGGTTATGAAAAATGAACCATTGTTACGCTAAATTGGACAATATTTCTTACTTAGGAATTAGTAACAATCCCATTTTTAATGACAATTATCGAAAGAATGTAATTGTCATTTATATTTCTAGAAATATAAATATATTATAAATACCATTTTATTTAATCATATTTACATTTATATATAACTTTTTTTATTTAAAAGGAATCACATTACTTCAGAGAGGTGGTATTTCACACGTCCATGAACGTCCTTATCGCTTTTTCAGTTTGTGAAAAGGTAATAAAGAGAAATGATATATTCTATTTAAATAAAAGAAATTATTTCATTAATAAAATATATATATATATATATCATTTATCTAAAACAGGGTTTTTAAACCAATCTGTATTATATTCTATGTAACATGTGATCAAATCACATTGCTTTGAGGAGGTAGTATTCTACATGCCCACAAAAGATATTGTTGTATTCAAAAAAATTTAAGCATGAGAGTATGCATTATATAACCATCAAAGAAGTGTTAATAAATCCTATATATTTCATAACAATTCATTTTCATCATAATTTACAACCATGAGAGGTGGTAATGAAAAAAATAATGAACTAATCTCAAGATATTATAGTCCATCGTACACAGAAACAACAATTTAATTAACCATTTGATTGATGCGTGTTTATTTTTCATAATATTCGTAAAATAGAAACATATTTTTATATTTATATTACTAATTTTATTATATAATCATGTGATAATAATAATTCTTAGTTATGAAAATTTAAAATAAATCATGTTCAAAAAATGATACATTTAATCGGGTAACTCCATCTGGATTGGATTAATGGGATTCCATTGATTTAATTATGGTGGATATTTTGTTCTAAGATGAGTGGATGGATTCTATAGAACTATTTGGGAGTGTTTTTTATGATGTAATGTATTTATTTGTGTGAATAATTAAGGGTGTGAGGTACCATTTATTGTATATGAGGAGTGAAATTATTCTAAATACAAAAAGGTAAACATTATTTAGTGGTATCCCTAAAATCATATAATTAAATAATTGTCCATTAAAGATAATTTGTTTTAAAAGTAAAATATATGTACATATATAGGGTTTTGGAAAAGTGACTATTTCATTTTTTCCAATAAGATAAAATGTTATCCTCAATTTAGACTTGGTATTAATTTAATAAATGTAATTAATTTTAATTCGATGGACATATTTTTTTTTGTAAAATGTTAATTTGAAATTATTATAAATAATTAATTATTAAAATTCCAAATATTTTATTAGTTTTTCAAAATTCTAATGACTTAAGTGGTAGAAATATATTTAAACATAATCACATATATAGGATAAAGAAGCATGTTTTTAAAGTGAAACGATCAAATTTTTTCTATGGTTCTTAATCTAAAATTAAATATAAAAATGATCTAAATTACCTAAATTGGATAAATATATATATTGTTTATAAAATTATACTTTAAATAATATTTTGAAATTATATTTACGATACAAATAATTTCTAGGAATATGTCCTTTTTAATTAAGATTTATTATTTTTCATTATTCCTCAATAAATGAAACTTGACAAAAAATACCACAAATTAAGCCAAATTAAATTTTTTGACTGATAAAAAAATGAAATGTATTTTTTCAAAATTTTTTAAAATAATAAAAATTTGTTGTTAAATAAATTCATCCATTAAAATTTCACAAAGCTACAATATTAAATAATAATAATAATAGTGTATTATTATTTGGTATAATTTAGTCTTGCATGCAAAAACATATTTCTAATGAGTTATCTTTTGAGTTTTGTGTATGCTATGTGAAATAAATTAACATTTAAAGTAAAGTTACTATCTTATTATTAAAAATTTATATATATGAAAAGACATACAATACTACTACCATGGATGTTATAGTAAATGTCCGAGCTATATACAATAGAGGTCAAAAAAGTTATTTCACCAAGGGGTATTCATTTCTAAGTAACATTAACCCAGCATGCCTCAATGTTTTAGACTAGTTACTCAAATTGGTAATCTCAATGCCATATATTAATAACCAAGTCATATATAATCATAGATGTTCATATATAATTAGTCTAGAACCTATACCCTATATAAGGAACCCCATGTCAAACAACCATAGTCACTGATATGGTACTTCATGTCCCTACATTTGGTTTCAAGAGAATATGTACATCCCCAAAAAATTATTGTTCACTGGTGTTCCTAGAGTGTATGTCTAGACTGTCGAAAACCATGGATGAGATATTCCATGTCCAATATCATAATCTATATGTAAAACTCTATTTTCCCCAAAAAAACACTATATAATCTCTAACGTTTTACAAAAAATTATTTACAACATCATAATCCAATACATTATTATTCAATTAAATTATTGAATATTCATCCTTGATAAAATTTTAATCATTTTAAAAATAATTTTTCACCTCCGTGGATTTATAAATTTTCACTATCCTTATTTGTTTCATAAAAACCATGGGCACAACAAGGCTTCAAAACAAAAAACCTTTATTTAATAAGTACAAAATCCATTCAAATTTCATAAAATAATAATTTAAAATATCATAATTAAACATTTTCAAAACCACACTTCATAACATTGGGGTTTATCAATTATAATCAAAATAATGTTAAAGTCCCTAATTTATGTTCATATAGTCACAATATCTATCAGCCCATTTCCAATGAGGAGGTAACCACACAACTCTTTCAAATAAAAACATCAATCCATTTAACAATTTGCATACAACACATAGTTCTCAACACATTTTTCGAAAAAAGAATCATTTAAAAAAAATCCCTTTCTAGTTTTCACCAAAACTATGTAAAAACATAATAAATTCATTTAAAATAATTTCAAAGCCTCATTGGGAATTCACAAAAGTCTAGTAAATAAAACATTTCAATTTATCCTTATTAATTTTATTGTGTCATTTATATTAAAAAATCTCTATGTTTCCCTTAACCATTAATTTAAACATTCCCATAACCTTAACCTAGTTATGCTATTACCCACTTATTTTTAAATTTATAATTCCATTTATATATTTCCAAGAAATTTCATACCCTTGGGTGGTCATTGGTTTATATTTAGAATATAATGATGGATACTATGACATAAATATAATTTTCAGATTATAAATTTTATTCCCCTAAAAAAATTAATTCATTGAAAAAAACAGATAACAAATTTGTGTTATAGAAAATATAATTAACACATGAAAAAAAATTAATGAAAATATAATTAAAGATTTTATAAAACCTAAAAATTTTAAAAGGATTTTAAATACATTACCAATTCATGGAAAATTTTCAAGGAACATCCGAGCATCTCCCTTACCACTTCATATCAATTTGAGATCACCTCAAACAGTAAATTCATTACCTTGGTCCATGAAACCACAATTAATTATTTATAACAATTATTTTTTTCTAATATGTAAATCTCTAACTTAAAATAATTCAATAAATCTCACAGGGGACCACCTTTATCTAAAACTCATATACATCACTATGGGAGGTCCTCAATGGTCTCCTGGTAATAATTTTTGGAAAATAAATAAGAGTATAATCCATTTCAAAACATAAATAAATTAAATTTAAAAAAACTATGAAAACCCCTATGAACAAATAACCCAACGAAAAACAACACAATGACATGTGGAATCCATCTTTGGGTTGCCTCTACACATTCTAACCAAAATCCCAACCATCTAGGAAAAATTTCCCCATGATTTTGTGGAATTGATATCATCTCCCTAAACACACACAACCAAAATTTGTATAAAAAAGTAATGGATCTTATGAAGAAGAATGAATTGAATTATCACCATAAATGTAAAATAATCACCATGATCCCACAAGAAATATAATGGTGTAAGAAAGAGTATAATGGTTGGGAAACCCCAGTTCAGGAACATTTGACGGGTGAATAATAGGTTGGTGTATTTTTTTTTAAATATGAAATTTATGGGATACCACCTACATGGTTTGGATGCATAGATTTCCAAAGAATACATCAATTTTTCAATTCCATACTATTAATGGGTTCATGGTTTGAATAAAATTATATGTAGGCTCTGAACCATGCCCCATCCCCCCTAACACTAACAAAAATTCTAATTTTTTGATGCATTGTTCAATCTGAACTATGATCAAATTGGTAAAAAGAATTCTTCTCACATTAAATTAACAAAAAAAATATTCAGCATCTTGTTGTCACAAAATTTCTACAAAACCATGCCAACTAAGCCAAGTACCATTTCAATAGAACTCCAAAGTTCCTTAATCCTTTGATAGTCTTATAAGTATGTGAGCTACATATTCAGTCTCATTCCTAATTTCAAAAATATACTCTAATGAATTTCAATAGTCATATTTATCCTCTCTATTTATATAATAAATATGATTCATTTTCTATGTGAAATTTTAAAACCCATATGATATTTTATGCATTCGAAGAAACAAGATCATAAAATTGGAATAAACGAAGACCAAAATATTAATTTCCTTGTTGATTTGTCGACATATTAATGAATTAATTTTTATTTTCTATTATTGGTGATACATAAAGATAATATGGCGTCTAATTGTTTTGGGTAGGCTGTGTATTTTAAATTTAGTATATAAATAACTTTCAAACCATTTTAAGACATTTAGAGCTATTTTAATCAACCACATTTTGTGAGGAATTCTGAACCATACGGGGGAGAAATATCCCTTCCCATTAATAGGTGAATGATGTGAGTGCCTTTTTAATGGAATTTTTGTATGGTTTATTTGGAAAATAACACCCGAAGAGTGTGGATGATGTTGTACAAGTGGTGTAGAAACAGGTGAGTTGGTTTGCTTTCCCTATATGGTGTATGATGTGTTTTTGGATGCCAGCATCAATGCTATATTGATGTATTTCGGACAAAATAATTTTTATTATGAATCACTCATATTATAATGTGATTTAAGTGGGATAGAAACAATGTGATAGAATTTCACCAATAATATAAATATATATAAATAAAAATCATTTTCTAGAACAAATAATATAATCCCCTTTATTGAGCCTACATCATCTATATGGTATTTTACACATATGAATTCTCCAATACATCTGGTATGATGCTGTGATGGACTCCATTTATATCAAGTATTCCAAGATCTTTTCGATCTTAAAAATGATGGATGATCTAGATCTCAAGAATAATATTATTAATTATTTGACACCATTCATTCAATCAATATCTTTTATACATATTTTTATTTAATTCTTATAAAACCATGATGGAATATAATAATAGTCATATGGTTATTCAAGTATCCAATAAGCATTGAAAAATTTGTGAATCCAAAAATAATGTATCACTATAACATTATAGCACACACATATATATATATGAATGTTATTGAAGAAATATGTTTTATTATGAATCCCCCTTTATTAAAAATGTATGATAATGAAAAATGAATATATTATAAAATTAGAAACAAATTGAAATGAATTTTCTTGTGTAATATTTATATATCCCTCACACATTCAATTTTGTAGGTTTCGAAAGCTTCTAAAAGTCATTGATTCCCACCAATAAAAAAATATCACCCCTATCCAAGATATTTTTTTTAAAATTTTAATATTTATTTGTGAGATCAATTATTTTTTCATAAAAAAAATCATCTCCAACATTATCTTACATAAAAAGTATAACATTATGAGATACTCTCAACTATGAGGATAACGAGAGTTATGTGGAAATCTATAAAATAAAAAATATATTATTTTTGAATATATTTTATTTATATTCTTCCATTGTGTTGATTGAAAAATTCTTGACTGATGTAAATACAACTCATGTGGTTCTTAATTTATTCATATTTATTCATGATTAAAATTTAGGAAAAAATTTGTTTTCTCATGAAGGAGGAGTAATACATGAACGATTATACGAAGGGGAAGATAATTGAATGAGATTTTTATTTCATAGTTTTGGTGTTATAATTATCATGCATGTATACAATGAAAACCACTAAACAAAAAGAAACACATAAACTAAAATAAAAATTATTCCATTATTCAAATACTAAAAAAATGTTGACATGTCACATTAATTGATTGAAATAATTTATTATATATTCTATGGTTAACAAACATGATTCTTCAATGAAACACAAGATGATCTGACTTTGATGTAATTGGGAAAATTTAATATTCTGTTTGAAATCATTATTTCATGAAATAATAAATGAATGTGTCATTAAATACATGTACATAAAGATTTTCTACACTAATAAGGTCAATGGGGAATTGATATAATGATTTTTGATATTTTATATTAATGATTTCAGAGATAATAGTCCACATTAATATTCAAGACATTGAGACAAATAAAGAAAAAGATATTTACAAATATAAATTTATTATTATTCAAGCTATTGTATATGAATGTGGAATCTGAGAAAAATACATATGTTAACATCTATTTTCATAGAAATGACATGAAAAATAATGAATAGAATATAAAATACATACTATAAATAAAATAATTAATTTTTACGGCCTTGAATTATTCAGGTATCTATTGAAGAAGAAGAAGCGGATAAAATGTAGCACATTGATATCTAACAATGGATCCATATGGTGGAGGACTTCCCGGGTGAAAAAAAGCATTAAATTATGATGAAATTATTAGTAAGAAGTGAAAATAACAATATAGGAGCTAAACTTATCCATGAAGTATGAGAATTATCAATTGACTATAGTTAATTGAACTAAAATGATATTTCATACATTATTTAGCCACATTAATGTTTTGTTTAATAGTAATTGGGTGGTATTTGATTATTTCAAAAATATTCAATGAATCGATACTCATTTTGACTAGAGAACCATGAATGAAAATGTACCAACTTTTACTTAATACATAAACAAGAAAATTATATGGAAAATAATATAACAGAACCAATGATCGAACTGTTCAAATATGTAAATGGTAAACAATTTAAAAATTTCTAAAACAATCCACAACATAGATTCACCCCCTATAAGTTTTGTGTAAATCTTTATGTTTTCAATCAACTAGTAGTTTTGGTTGGTTCACCAGTATTCAATTCATAACACTAGATTAATTATATTTTTAATATTTCAGTTTCATTCTAATGTTAACAATGTAGTTTATATTTTTCATAAATTTCACTTATATATAAAAATATTATATATCTTTTAATACCATAAATAAAAAAAGAAATAAATTTATAAGAAATCGGATGTACAAAATAATTATTTCCTAAAGAAGAGGAATTAACAGTATATCCATGCTTGGATAATAATGATATCATATCAAAAAGGGAATATAAGGATCAGGTTCCACTTTTTTTAACTAAGAGGTTATATAGTGTCTCATTTTTAATTGTATCATGTGTTTCATGTGATCACAAGGAATTAATTATTTATTATCAAAAGAATCCTAAATATTATTCATTATCTAGTGAGAGTGATAAAATTTCAATTGATTTTTCAATTGATTCATTGAAGGCTGTGATTCATTATTATACCAAAGAATTAATCCTTAATATCTATTTTATATTTATGAACATGAAGGATTAGATCTCATAGCATAAAATAAAATCATATGTAATTGACAAGTATTCAAAATATAAAATTTAATAATTTATGATTTCCTCTATGAATATTTGTGGATTTGGTTTTGAACAATTTTAGCATGTAAAATATTCCTCATAGTTAAAATATAAGAGGATAAATAATAATGTAGAAAATTATTTAGTCAATAAGAATATATAATAAAATAACCATGCACGTGATTAAATTGTTAAAAATATAAAAAATACAAGTATTCAAATTGGAAAAAAAGTTATGAAGATCAAATAACATGGTTATTTTATTGAAAGTAATTATTGAAACAACGAATATGATGTTTAAATAATGAAGATTGTTTATAAAGATAAGCTGAAAATGATTGATAATAAGAAAAAAAACTCAATATGAAATGTATATAATTTCTAGTTTGAGTTTTCTATTCTAATGATATCACATATTGAGTGTTATGAAAATTAAGACACATTTTCTACAATGAAGAAATGTTCATTATAGTATTATAAGGATAAAATACCATCTAATTTTCAAAATAAGATCATTAATTTAATAAATTATATATTATTATTAGTTAGGATGAATTTGGTGAGATCCAAAACAACTTTTAATAATGCATCTAAATCCACATTCCAAAATTTAACTTTTTTATAAATGAAAACCTATATAGGAATGGATTAAGAATGGTGATGAGGAGACTTTTTCAAACACTGGGGTGGGTAGACAAAAGATGGTGGAATATGGTGCCAATAATGATCCATATAATCTATGAATAATACCCCAAAATATTTTAATGATGATATAGAAATATTAGTGTTTGAGGATCAATGTATTTATCGCCTATTTCAGAATTATATACTTCGTTGTAGGTGTAGTTATCTAAATTATGAAACACATAGATATACTAGGTTAATGGGTAGTAAATCGAAGAAAAATAAGTATCATTAATATGTTAATAAATATACTTATAATTAAAAAATAAAAGTAAAAAAATGTGATGCATGTAATGGTAGTGGCCACAATAATAGTGGTTGATCATCTCAAAATGTATCAAAAACTAGTTAGAAAATAAAACCACAAATTTAGGTAATGAAAAAGTAAGTATCCATGGGAAGTGGGAATTAGAATTTCATAAAAACATGGATCTCTAAAGATGATTATTGATTCTATTTCTATGATGTTGAAGAAAATAGAAGCACCTAAAATAATCAATTAGAATAATTGAACTCAGAAAAATCCATGTTTAATATTCAAACATTCTAACAATTTCACTAACGATATTTTATTAATCTATAATGAATATAATGATATAATGATGAAAATGGATTAATAATAAGAAAATGACAAAAATAAGGATAAGAAAAAATTAAACCTGAAGAAGATGATATACATGAGAAGATGTTACAAATGAAAATGCATATGTTGGAATACATCATTATAATAGATATAATAAAGTGAAAATTATTATAAATTATTTTTAACCTTTATTAAAAAAAATAAGTAGTCCTTAAGAATAATAACATTCATAACCTATAATTCCTTTTGTGTAGAATAATTTTTGAAAAAAAATAAAAATATAATGTGAAGAGAACCATTCTTCCCCAATATATATCATAATAGATGTATTTTAGGTAAAATCATAAATAGTGAAAAATAGAGATTTTTATTGAGAAAACTAACTCAATAGATACGTTATCATTTAGAATAATTTAAGGATCCATATTATACTCTTTATCTCTATTTAATTTTTTTTGTTCATATATTGATTCGAATTGATAATAAAATATGTTATCAGGGGGAGAACCTTCGATGGATTTGATGTTGCAGATACTTGATAGAATATATGACGAAGCCATCATCCATGAAATTCTCCATATTTGGTATTATAATTAAAAAATGACAGACTATCATATATGTGTATTTTCATTAATGTTATTTTATATCGTAGACAAAAAGGTAAAAAATGAATAAACACAAATAATAATATTTCATAATAATTCGAATAATTTTAGAAATTTTATAAATATCTTGTCATGATAAAAATATAAAAATTAATTAAAATTTCACCCTACTATTACATAATTCAAACATAAAAAAGTTGGATTAATTTAATTATTATATTAGATAATAATAGAAGACATTTGGATGTTATCCAAGGCCTCTTATTAATCTAAATTCTCTTAATTATTTTTTGACATATCTAATAAAGTGAGTGCTGATGTTTTATGGTTATTATTCCCACATAAGATTAATATCTCATTTAATTATTATCAATGTTGAATAAAAATGGATATCCCATGAAATCAATAGTATGATTTTAAATTTCATGTGTTATTGAGACAAGTTAGTAATAAAAAATTGTTTTTCAAAATCAAATCTATAAAAATACAATCCTATGGTACATAGTCATTACATTACATTTTCAGAATATATAAAACACTACAAAGAGAAAATATCAAATACAATATCAGTTTTGTGGCTTTGAAAAATTGTAATCTTAAACATTGATACATAAGTGAACTACATTATCACCCACTAGTATTTTCTGTAATAAAACCCCACTTATACAAATAATACATAATATGAATCATCAAAACACGGGGATGGAAACATAAAATGGGGTGATATGAGATTATTAGTAATGGTAATTATGGTAGAAATGTAAGAATAAACATTAGAATAAGTGTATTAGAACATGATTATAACATTATATGTTCTCACCCAGCATATCAAATATCATAATTAAGAATAATAGAATAATAACTGGAAGTTCATAAAACATGAATCATAAGGAATTAAAGAAAATGATCCATGAAATCATAATATAAGAATAAGATATGGATTCTTGAAGACAGTTATTAATATAAAAACTCTATTTCAAGGCTACTTACCAAGTCATTTGTAATATATTAGTCCTTGGCTAATCAACCATGTACCAAATTCTGGATTGATATTCCCTCTTGGGTACCCTCATGTTTTGGTATTGGGATATTCTCTTGCATACCCTCTTGTTTTTGAATTAGGGTGTCTTACAATGTACTATATTATTTCAGGATTTGTATTCCTCCCATGTAGCATCTTGTTTCAGGCTTGGGATTCCCACCTGTATCAATTTTGATCTCATAAAACAATGAGGATTACCCAAATCATTTGAGGGAGATACATGTCACACCCATCACACAAATACATTAATCATTCATGTTAGAAAAAAATCATAAAAAACTATATAATGACCCATAAATTAATATGTGTTTCATAAACATGAAATCATACCTTAACCATCTAACAAATAAATATGTTTCATAATCATTTCATCAAGCATAACTCATGAATATAAAGAGGTTTCATAGATACATAACATGTTAAAAGTATCTACTTTCATAAGAATCATGCCATAAAACATAATCCATTCTGTGAAAGAATATCAATATAAAAAGTGAACAATTTCATTAGAAATGAACTAGTAACATCTATATATTTTATATTAGATGTGAAATAATTTTGAAATATATTTTAGAAAGACATCACATGGAAATTATGCATTCTTCATCAAAAAATTGACTTTAAAAATAATTGATATTTAAATACAATTTTATGGAAAATACATGAAAACATTTAAAGGAACATTGATAACATTTAGAAAGAATATTTCTTAATAAACAAGTAGAGGAGTCTGAAATCCTTCTGAAATCCTTTTTTCCTTAAAACCCTAAAAAGATACCAGAAATATTTTTGAAAATCACTTTCTATGAATAATAAATTGATAATTTATAACGAATCCATGAAATCAAATTGATACAATTTCCATGAAAATTTCATTAAATTTTTTAAAACCTTATAAATATGAATAATAAGCATCCAACAAATGATGATTTGTAAATATGTAAATGCCAAACATTCCATTTTCACCATAAAAACCAAAGAAAAGTTCCTTGAATCGAATACATTAAAAAGATTAATTTTTTATAACCATTTTGATTAATACATAAAAATGGGTAAACATTACTTCAAATGATCCTATGATAATATTATAAAATTATTCTAAACCATTTTTAAAAATATTATTTTGAAGGTACACAATTTTCTAGCTGAAGATAAGGGTAGGGTCGTATTTTATTAAAAACATTTTCATAATTATCTGAAGAGAAAAATAGTTCAAAAAGTGTATTAATAAATGGAATCATCAAAACTAACCATTTTATAATATAATTTATTAGTTTTAATGAATCATGGATCATAATATTCCATTAATGAATATGTTATCATAAACCATCTTGATAAACTGTGAGATTGTTTTAATAAACTCTTACCACATGGTAACATTGAATCAAACTCCGAATGTAGGAAAATGAAATTTCGTGCACCATTAAGATATCATGAAAATAAATATAGTCATATTATAATATTTTAAATTATGTATTTACATCTCTCACAAAATATATTATTATAGCATTTTTAGTGTCTCAAAGATGTAAAATTGAGAAAAAAATACTTTAACTATTTGGTACAAATTAGAACTTTAATCTCAATAACTAAATATAACAAAATGGTTATGTAAATATCCATATATTTTAGTATATGTGGCATAGAATACATTCATGGTTAGTATGTACACCACACAAAATAGTTGAGTGATGAAAAAGGTATGTATCATTCTGAAATAAATAGTGATATGAAATTCTCTTACCTTGTGTATTCATTTTCATAGTACTCTTAATGAATTCTGAATAATAAGTTTATGTTAAATATACATTTTTAACAAAATTATTCTAATATATAATACCATATATTTATTTATTATGAACTTTTATTACCTTCTTGTTAACAATTCTACTTTAAGGTCTCACTTTCGTAAATTCTGATTTATTTCTGTATTTGTATTAATTTGTTATATATTTGTCCCTTATAGATATATCATGATATCAAGAATATAAATTATGATATAAATATCAGATAAATTCCATATATTTTTATTATAATAATCTATAGTATTTATATGTACAAAATTTAATACATTATTCATGAAGCAGGAACGTCATACGTACAAATGAATGATGTTTCCATTTTATTGTCATATTAGATGAATGAATGTAAATTTAATATAAGACTAAATATATATATATAACTATTCTAGTAGAATTATTATATCATATATATTATATAATTTTAAAAACACATCCTAAATACATTTTATTAATTTTGCGTACGTATCACATAACATCGAGGGTGCAGTAGTCCATACTTCCTCAAAAAAATGTCATACATAAAAAAGATGTAATGTATTATAATACATGTAATATAATAATATCAAAATATTATGGTAATTAGAAATATCATAAATATTAAATAGAAACATATTTCACAACATTATTTCTTACATGAGATTTAGTAAAAAACAATAAACAATCATCGTTTTTTGAGGTGATAGTTCTCAATACACAAAAATTGTATATTCTTTACACATTAGATAGAAGTGTGTGTATCTGTTGGTAAAAATAATAGAAAAATAAAACCACATCATAATGAGGATACTAGTTTTTCTACATAATAATAGAATAAGGAGGGTGTAATATATGGAGAATGAAAATAATAAAAACGATTTTTACGGAGGATGATAGATCCTCTTTTGGAATCTCATTTTGGTTTTCACCAAAGGACATCATTTTATTTCACTATTATTTAATGTAGGATTCAATGAAGAATGTAGGGATTTTTTTAATCTAGTTTGAAATAGTTTTTCTGAACGTAAGTGACATGAGATGTATGTGGAAGTGGGAGGAGTGTCACTCTTGTAATATTTTTTTAAATGGAAACCCTTCCAACTTTTCATATTGATGATTAACCCAATAATCATTCAATAAATATTATACTATTGATAAGATAGGAATATGATAGGCCATTGACTTTTGGACATGATTTATGTCAGATTATGGATTATGATTAGGATTTAGTCCCATGCGAAGATTACATTTATGTCAATTTTTGTAATTCATTTTGATAAACACCACAAAAATATTTAATCAAAAAATTTGTTGATTTGATTAGAAATGATCAATTAATATTATACTTAATAAGGGTAAATTTTTTAAAATTTAAATCACCTAATTTCTAGAAATTGTTTTAATCATAGTCCCATTGACGGGATTGTATATCAGGGATTTAATGTAAAAACATTGAAGAGATTTCTAGGATTATATAACCAATTTCAATGTTATAATGATTCCAATGATCTAAATTAGAATATTGTTTAATAATTTGATATAATTAATAATTAAAATAATATATAGATATAATTTTTACATATAAATATATTAAGTGGAAATGATGTTTTGAGTTAAATTTCAGTGTTTTTCATTATTCATTAACAACTAAAAAATCACGAAGAAATAACCAAAATTCACATTAACAATTTTTTTTTATATTTAATGAATTATGTATAGTTTAACATATAAAATTTATTAATGTTCCTAAATTTATGTTTATTATATGTTCTCTAAAAAAGTCAGTAATAGTTCTTTATAAATAATAAATGATATTTTAGTAAAATTCGGTTTGTTCTTTTATTATTCCTTTTGAATCTATTAGTGGAATATCAGAAATATATTATTGAGTATATAATATATATATATATATTAATTTAATATCACATAGTAATTTCTTTTAATTTATATTATTAAGATAAAAAAACATTATAATACTAAAAATAGTTTTCCATAAAATATATTTATAATATTAATTTTTTTCTTTTATTCATTATTACTAATGAATTAAATTAATTTGTTTTAAAAAAATTGATTTCATAAGATAGTTAGTGGTATTTATATCCTCAAACGAAATAGATAGATTATGTCTTAATGTATTAAATAATTGTATTTTAATAATATATTGTTGATTAGTAAAACACGATCTTTTGTGTTACGCAAGACACTGATGAATGTCAATATTTCTGGAACCATAATCTAAATATGTGTTTTGTATAGAGAATGATAACAATTATATTATGTGTAGTTCATGATTAACATGAAATTTATTAAAATTCAATCCAAACATTATGCTTTAATATTTATTTATAATTTCTATTTTCTGGGTAGTGAGACAATTTCTATATAAAAAATAATATAATTCAAAAAACAATTGAAAAAAATCATGGGGTGTTACATTATACCCCCTTAAAATTAATTTTGATTATAAAATTTATCTGGGTTATCAATGGTTTAATACTGGAATGTTTAATTCATTAAATCATTAATATAAAAATTGAATACTAAAACCTCCCATAAGAAGGGAATTTTTGAACCATAATGGCTAACCAACATAACATATAACTATTATTCCTAATGTGAGAATAGAGGATGTGATTTATGATTGGAAATAGAGTAAAATAGTAAATATTTAAAGTGAGTGATTGAGGTCAGTAATCATAATCAAGTGAATGTTAAAATCAAAGGTGACTTCATCAACGTCATAAATCTAAGATGATTTAAAAGTCCACTAGTTCAATAACAATTATGGTATTATTACAACACAATTTTTATCATTATCCAATCATTTTTAATTACTTTATTGAACAAGAATAAAAGGAATATACATTCTTGATATATTTCTATAAAAGAACATTTATTCAATGTTTGAACATCATCATATATCTAATTCTAATATTTATTAATGAAATAGATGTCCAAATATTAAATTTTATTCATGATGTAATAAAATATAAATTTAGAAGATCATAAGGAATACAAAAATAATGGAATATATAACTATTTGTATCCAATTATTCTTAATAATCCGTCTAATTATTAAATTAATCTCTAATCATATAAAGTAAAACTGCTGGTTCATCAGTAATATATATTCAAAAATTATAATTACACATATAAGAGGACATAAAATTGTCTATTGATGTATGTGGAACCATTATCATCTTATGTCATGGGTTCAATACTTGGTACCTTGCAAGACATGATGGGTTCTCTCACTTTATGTAGGATTTAGTTTTCTAAAAATAAATTCACAGAGGTTCAAAAATAAATATGATGTGAATCCACTGAATATGTTTAATCACTAGAATACATTTAAACTTAATGTTTTATATAAAAAACTATATACAAAAATACTTCATCTTAAATTTAACATAGACTTTACCTTACAAGAAACCCAAATAATCAATAAAAAATTCAAAAATAAATTATAATTGAAATAAATTCAAAACAATTATAGCCATAAAGACCCCCATACAACACAATGTATCTCATGGATGTCACATTCTAAGCATATGAGTACATAGATAAGCTATAATTTTGAAACATGTTAAAAACCTGAACTAAAATTAATAGTTTTTGAAAATAAGAATTTCTAATTATGAAAAAGGATATAGTACATATTCCTTAAATATGATAGGTTTTAAAATCCTTACATGATTACAAAGAAAATATAATCAACTAATCAAGAATAAATTCTATGGTAATCATTGTTATATAAATCATATTATCGAAATCAATAATCTCAATATGAAAGTGGAAGAAAATGTTATCTACATATTGATCACATTATGGGTACAATTAAAAAAATATCAGTTTTTTATAAATTCATCACCATTATTCATATCATTTTCATTCTATAATAAAAACATATACTAAAAATACATATATAATTCTTGATTCATTTAACATAATTTTTTAATTCCAACAGATCAGTACATAATTCACAATACCATATTCATTAACTATTAAACAAGCTTCATCTACATATTACATAATATATCTTTACTAAAAGTTGATATATGAATCATTTATTAATGATTCTCAACCTCAATATAATCATTCTTCTTATGATTATTTTAAAACATACAGTAACAAAATCCCATAAATTTCATATGTCCTTTTCAGTGTCATTTTGTTTAGAAGAATAACTAATACTAATACCTATTTCATGATTATAATTATGGTATTTACATCGATAATATTGATTTTTAAAATACCCATGATTTATAAATCATAAAAAATCAATTTTAATCATTTTTCTTCATGTTTTCTCCACTGACCAAACAAGATAGTGTTGTGTGAAAAGAACATATCATATAGGAAAACACCTAATGATGAAAAACTATATATTGGTTGTCTAAATAATATCACCTATATTTTAATAAAAGATATCATAAGATTATCATATGTTATTCATCTCTACCTTAAATCAAAATAATTCATAATGTTTCAAGGAAGAGTTTCTGAATTTCCAATGTATATCTCCCATGAGTTACAATCCAAGTGTACAGTAAGACCCATTTTCATATACCAAATTACCTTGAGTCAGGCATGAGTCTTCTTGTGGGAGTGGTTAAGCCTAGGTAGATTTGTTTCAGATTAACATCGATTTTTATAATTTAAATAGGGATTCATTAATATAAATTCACACACTATATTCACTACAAATTTCCTAGACATTTTATTATTCATTTATTTATTCATAAACATATCCTCAAACATTTCCTTGTAGATCGCACCATTATTTTCTCAAAATAGATTGTGAATTCTATCTAAAAATTTTCTCAGATACAAACTATTTAAACCGAATATTATGGTACAAAGAAATTACATCACATTTTTCGAATACTTAAAAAAAGTTGAATAATAGATGCCTAAAGATTGTATTAGTTCAATTATTTTGAAAATGGTAGAATATAAACACCAATATATAATTGAGATACATTATCTCACACTAGACTCTTCATGACTATCAATCCTCTGAGAAAAATCAATCACAATAAAAATATTTTTATCCATGGGAACGAAACATTAAAAAGGGTCATCTCAAATTCTTTTTAAGTGTAAATATGTGATATATGTAAGAATAATCTTGAGGATAGAGTTATGAAAACAT
This sequence comes from Viscum album, assembly GCA_963277665.1. Taxonomy (NCBI): domain Eukaryota; kingdom Viridiplantae; phylum Streptophyta; class Magnoliopsida; order Santalales; family Viscaceae; genus Viscum; species Viscum album. The sequence continues at coordinate 1,082,206,595 of OY728138.1, forward strand.
TATCATAACATTAGAAGATCTCTCCCAACATATTAGAGATCATAAAAATGTATCATGAAATAAATATTGGCATTTCATAAGACAAGAATCATGTGTAAATGAAAAATACGAGGCATAAACGCAAAATATAATAATTAGACATTGAATTAAGGATGACACATAAGCATATAAAAACCCTATGTAAAGGCTTCCTACCATGACCTTTGTAATATGTTAGGCTTGGGATTATCATCCATGTACCTTATTCAGGATTGGGATTCCCTCATGTGTACATAATTGTTTCATGATTGGAATGTCCTTCAGTGTACCCTCATGTTGTGGGTATGGTAATTATTCTCATGTAACCTCTTATATTGGTATTGGGATTTCATCCATTGTACCCTCTTGTTTCAAGCATGGGATTCCCTCTCAGGTAACCTTTGATATCACAAATCAATTATCATTACATAGTTCATTGGAGGGAGATATAGGTCTCATCCATCTCATAATGAAAACCTATATACATGTTCCAAATATTCTTAAACAAATCATATCATAACCCATGAAATGTAATACGTTTCATAAACCTGAAATAATACATTATTTAATGGGAAAATAAGCAGTTTTTATAATCATTTCATCAAGAATAACATTTGAAAAAAGCTGGATTTATAGAAATATAACCCATTAATGATAAATATATTCCATAAACATCATTCCATAAAATTTAAACAATTTTGAGTAATAATATGAATATAGGAAATGAATCATTTCCCTGGAAAGGCATGAGTAATGCCAATAGATTTTATCTCAGATGGGAAATAATTTTAAAATATATTTTAAGAACATAGGATGATGAAATTAATCTCAATTCGTAAAAAATTATAATTAAAAGTTAAAACCATTTAAAAACCATTTTCATGAAAATCCACATGAAAAATATAAAAGAAAAATTATAAAAAATTAAATAGGTATTACTTATAATTTATTATATGATATTAAAAAAATTAAATGTGTTTTTCTTCAAAAATTATATAATTAAAATGTCAATATTTTGAAAAAAACATAACATAAAAAATACATCGAAAATATATTAAGAAATAATGAAAACTAAATAAAAACCATTCATTAAAAAAAAAATTTATGAAGATTATCTCAAAAATTTACATTTTATATATTCAAAACAATCTTTAATAAAATTATTGCCGATAAATTCATACATTCCCAAGATTAATTTTTCAATGTAAATTTTTTTCAAAATTTCATCGACTAGAATATTACATTAAAAAACATTTAAAAAAGGTAAAACAAGGATACAAGATTATTTTAAATACTGAAAAGAAATATTTTTAATATTGTTGTAATCATCTTTATAAGACATGTTTTTTAAGTAACATAGATTCCCGACAGAATACAGAGGTAATGTGATAATTTTATTAATAAAATTTATTCAATATCTGAAGTAAAAATGAGTGGAAAAATATGTATTAATACATGAATACATCAAGGATTGAGAGAGGAGTAGAGAATTCATGAGTGTTCTTCAAAAACGAATTATAATATTTTATTAATGAAAATATGACCATGAAAAAATTTGTAATATAATGATATTATTTCAAAAAACTCTTATAACATGGAAGCTATGAATTATACTCCTCATGTATGAAAATCAAATTAAAGGTAACATAAAAATATCCTGAAAATAATTTTGGTTATGTCATAAAATTTCAAATTAATTCTATACACGTTAAGTAAAAATTTTTTGGTATAATATAGAATGTGTCTCAGAGAAGGGAAATTGATGCAAAATTACTTTACCGAATTGGTATCATTTGAAATATACATATATTGATAGAAGGATCATAAAATTTTCATTTAAATACGCATATATATAAGTATAATATGAATTAAAATACATTATTTTTAGTATATAAAAAACAAAAACTAAGTGATCGGTGACTTTTTAATATATCTCTCGGTAATAAAAATTGAGAAGAAATTCCATTACCTTTTCTCTTGACTCTATTGGTAATTATAATATCTTCATGCATAATAATTGTAATTTTTTAGAAATATTTTAATGAAGATTATTATTATATATAATATGATAAATGTTTTTATTATCAATTTATATTACCTAATTGTTATCAAATATATGTTACATTTTATCTTCGGATAATATATGCTTTATTCTTCACATGTGTCTTAATTTTCTATATATATATTTTTCATATAATAATATATTGAGTAAAATAATGTAAAATATGATATAAATATAATTTATATTAATTATATTTATATCATAACAATATATTTTAATACAAATCATGAAACAGAACACACAGTTCATGGAGAAGTTAAATTTTATATACACAAGAACGCTAGTTCAATCTTATTGACCTATTGGAAGATAGTGAGGAAATGATATATATAATAATTAAATTATTATAATTATATCACATATTCATATATTTTTACAAAAAACATCCTTAATATATTCCATGCAGTGTATGAATGAATCACATCGCTTTAATGGGGTGATATTCTACACTTCCTCGACCAAAATTATCGTATTTTCCCAGAATATAATGTATATAGATATGTGTTGTAAAATAATTAAATATTATTAAATTAAATATAAATATAATAAATATTTTATAAAAATATATTTTACATAATAATTTCCTCCATGAGAGGTTGTAATGGAAAAATAATCAATCATCGTTCTATAAGGTGGTAGATCACCCTACAGATAAATAGTAAGTTCTTTACCCATTCGATAGATGTTTGTGTATTTGTAGGATTAACTATTAGAATAAAAACATATCATCATATTCAGTATAATTTTTTTTATAATAATCTAATAAGGGGAGTTGAGGGATGGAGAATGAAAATATGATAATTAATCATATGAAAGGATGTTAATTCATCTTTGGGTAACTCGTATTAGTTTTCACCACGAAAAAAAATTACTTTCATTATTACCAAATGAGGGTTAAAATATGAATATACGGGATGTTGGGGAGATATTTCAGTAGATACATTCCAAACATAAGTGTATGTAGTGGTTTGTGGATGTGTGAGGAAATGATTCCTTTAATAGTCGAGGATGAGTGACACACTTATAAAATTTTGGAAAAGGGAAACCCAATAGATGTTTTTTATTTAAAATGGATCCAATATTTGTAAAAAGGTAATTCAGGGTATTATTTGGTATAAATATTTCCATCCAATGTATTATGGATATGTTTCAGGTTCATATAAGGTATCATGATCTGGGTTTAGTCCCTTGTTAAGATTATTTTCATCATAAGTGCTATAAATAATTTTAATTTACCTCCCTAATATTTTTAGAACAAACTAATCTATTAATAATAAAAATTATTAATTATAAAGTTTAAAAATATGGAATACATATTATAAAATTAAAATCACATAATTTTATGAAATTAATTTAAATTTATTCTCACAGAATAGTTTCTAAAGAATTATTTTAATTTAAAACCATTGAATTTATTGAAAGGTTTTCGTAACAGATTTAAAAATGAAATTGATTCAAATGACATAAATTTGACAAAACGAAAAAAATTATCTAAAAACTATTTAAAATCAATATAAAATATAATATATCCTTATATATAAATTAGAAAAAATAGATGTTTTGATTTAAATTTCTGTAATTTTATTAATTTGTTAATGAAAATTTAACAAAAAAGTAAAAAAATTATTTTTAACAATATTTGAATGTTTCCCTTCGGAAAAAGATTTTTCTGTTGACATATAAATTTTTTAAATTTTCCAAAATTATCATTTAAAATAGGTACTATATTAAAATCATTTAAAAGATTCTTAATATAAATATTGGTTATTATGTGTAAACCTTAGTATGTTCTTATCTTAATCCAATTGAATATATTGGAAAAATATAAATAATATATTATTAAATATACATTATATATTACATTAATATAAATCACTAATTTTAATTAATATAAAATAGTAGGATTAAACTAACTTTTTGAGCATAAAAATAGTTTTTCATAAATTTTTTTATTTATATTAAGTTGGATATTATTTTCATTATAACTAATGATTTAATTTTATATTTCTGTAAACCATTGGTTATAATAATTATGTTATTTATATTAATATCCTCTAATATAATTAATTGTTTATGTCTAAATATTTTAAATTATATTATTTTACTAATATATTTTGGATTGGAAGAATTTGGATTTGTGTGTTACATAAGACATCGAGGAAAGTCAGTAATCTATGTAACATATTCTACCCTCCGTGTTTCAGATTGAGAAATATTAACATTACAGTACAATTAGTATTTTATTAACATAGAATTTCATATAACTCTATCCTAGAATATAGTTTTTTAATATACAAAATAATTGTTTTATTTGTTTCATGGAATGAAAAATATCAATTAGAATAATGTAATTCAAAAAAAAAACAAAAAATCATAGGGTGTTAAAAAATCTATATTTTTCTATACTAAGTATAACTCATTCACACTTATAGTGAAATGTTTGATGAATCATTTCTTAAATAGAGAATGATGAAAATTTTTCATGTACGTTATATTTCCTCTCACTAAAGAGGTGTGAATGTGAAATTAATATTTTAATATATAATATGGAGAGATTCACATAATGTCATATATATTTGTAAGGAACATTTAATATTTTTCTAAAAAATAGTATCGGATATGTTGAAGATCAGAATTTTTTTATTTTTATTGTTCATTTATATTATTGTTTCTAAATGGAAGTCAATGAAATATAATTATTTATAAAAATGTAAATATGTTTAAGAATATATAAAAAAATAATGTTTATTTATCCGTGATACCAATTAATAATTAAATAGTGAATGTAAAATGGATAATTTGCGAAAGCTGATTTAAATCAAGTACTAATATCTAAATGAAATTATTTTGTAGATTTTAAATTTATAATTAGGAATTTTATTACAAATTTAACAATGTGTAGAACATGTGTCACTATGTGATTTGATATTAAATATTTTAAAAAAATGAATAATTTGTGAATAAATATGTTTTGATGATGACAATATTTTTAAAATTTGTTTTTCAATAGTGAGTTTAGACATAATTGAGATCCTGAAAATAATAATAGGAATTAATAAATGGTAAGAAAAATATTATTTTTACGGGTTTATATGAGGACATGTAAAAGAAATTAATTTTATAGTAATTTGGTGTTGAGAATTATATGGCATATGGAATGTATTTTTTCATTTTAAATTGCAATAATATTTCCTTTATCATAATATAGTTCAACCATTATAATCTATTTAAAGATAGCTCAATAATCATTATTATTGGAGGTAGTCATCACCTCTTATCAGATAAAGATCGTTGAGAATTATTAGATGTATGAAACTAATTACTACTAGAATGAATGTGTTAATGGGTGGGTGGGAGGATATCACTCATATAATGTATATAGTGGCGCAATAGGGGATGTTTATATGGATGAGTAGGTCAGCCCACCCTATATGGTGTTTGTTGTGTATCTGAGTGATTACAATGGTTTTTATTCAACGTGTGGATAACAAAAGATTCGTTTTTTAGGAGAACTCAACAGATCTTAAGATAAATGTGGCATGGAAATAGTGTGGGAAATATTCACCAATCATTTATATATATAGAAAAAATCAACCATATGATCTGGATAATTTAAGTTACTCAATCAACTCACCATACTCTTTAACCTCTTATAATGTCATATATTCTCCGACATTATCAGTTTCGTGTTTTTAAGGCCTCTATCAATCTTAAGGAAACCATGACATTTCTGAGCTCTTGAATCACGAAGAATCTCATATACCTGGATAAATTTAACAACCTGAAAAATGATGAATCATGCGATCATTACCACATACATATCAGTATCAGGAATGAAATGTTTTGTCACAAACATATCTCATTTATTGACATTATATGATAATTAATGTAATTTTCTTTTGTAAAATAGAAAAATATTCAACACATAAAATGTTTTTTTAATTTAAATTTAACTTGATGTGGCTTATTTATTAGGGTTTTATGTATGTTTAATAGAAATATTCCCTTTTTATAAAACAATATGAATACACACTGAGTGAAGTTGATACCATTCATATATTTCATGGGGATCTCACATATATTTTTTTTATAAAACAAATCATCACTGGTTATCCCTTATGTGATGAAGTAGAATATACCCGAGGCTATCAAGTACAAGATAAATGGTATTTGGGTGCTATTATAAAGAACAATGTCAAAATGATTTCATGATATTATGAATGAGTTATATACCTCCAATATGTTATTTGAAGATGTTTTGAATTAAATTCCACAAACTCAGTTTTTTTATAAAATAATTTTGGTGACGAGTTATGAATAACATTATAATACTCAATGTATTTATATTATAAGAAGATATTTATTATATCATGTATCTGTGAGGAATTTATTTATTTTTTAATGTTGTAGTCTTTTTTTTTCAATAATATGATGGTTAACTATATGGTCTTGTGTCAAGTATGAGATCTATAAACACACTTATTCAATGTGAAAGTGAACAAAAAGTGATATTTGGTGCATGATTTGGTGTACTAAATTGTAGGAAAATATAAAATGAATCTCATATATCTACAATTGATGTTCATATTAAATTAAAATCAATTCTATACTATAATACTAAAGGGATTTGAAAAAACGCTAATAATATGGACGTTTTCATATAAGTTCTATGGTTAAAATCACGGTATTTTCAATAAAAACAAAACGTATTTTCCATTCAAAAAATGAATATTTGTTATTGACTGTTGCAATATAACTCACATATAAAAAATAATTAAATATTTTGTAAAATTAAGTTTCCAAAATAATTACCACTCCAAGATTAAAAAAGGATAAATTATTGAATAGTGGTGATATTGTATAATGAAAAGTTATTAAATTATAAATAAAAATAATATTCATATTAATGAGACTGTAAAAGAGAAATAGATTTCCTAGAAATAAATTAATTATTATTATGGCTGTAATAATTAATAAAATGAAAAAAATAAATTAATATACTTATGTACATTTATTTACACAAGAATAATGTAATGATTAAGGATTAATATATCATTTCTCTATTATGAATAAAATAAATAATTTTTCATTCATGTAGTTGTGTATGATCCAAGTGATGAAGAAGTTGATAAAAAATAAGAATTTTTACATCAAAAGTATTTGTCATATGGTAGAAATATTTTGGTTCTATAAAGAACCTTGAAGGGTGATATTTTCCGTTTATAGTAGTATAAAGAACAAATGAGGATTAAAAATTTGGGGGAAGAAGAGGAACTCTAAATTGACAACTCTGAAATAAAGGTGAAAGTATATTTCCTACATTTTGTAACAATATCAATGTTTTATTTTCAAGTGACTGCGTTGTAATGGATTATTTCCAAATCATTCCTATGAATATATTATCATATTTAGTAATTTACTTTTTAAATTTTCATCATTCATCTTTAACATTGACTATATAATTAAATATGAAAATCATATGTGAATAATAGAATCAAGATCAGAGAATGTCAAGAAAAGTCAAAGGGATTAAAGTTATTATTTGGTGAAAAATCCAAATCCCCGATACACTTGATATCAATGCTGAGTACATCTGTAATTCTTCCTCTCAGTGGAGTGCGAGTTTCGGAGAGTATTTATAAAAAAAAGAGAGGGAAATTCATTAATAATTTTTTGACTTCTATTTTTTAATATATATATTAAAATAATCAAACAAAAATTGTTCCAAGGATTTTTATGGATTGTTTCACCCAATGTGGAGTGGTTTTAGATATATTATAAGGGTATGAGCTGAACATATTAAAATTATATCACTGCATATTTGAAAGTGACTCTAGTTAAAAAATAATTCATTTTAAGACATTATGATATATAATAGCTTATGCTGGAATAATTAATTTATCATAAAACAAATTAAATATCATGTAAAAATATAATTTTTATAGGTGAAAATTATATTTGGTTAGTTTTTCCTTCTATATAATTTATTACAACACTTTTTCCTATTATAATATCATAATACATATCATATATATATACAATAGAAAATTTTTACCCAAAAACATTTTATTCTATGAAAATTATAAAGTATTCACTATTGACTAATTTTTTTATTACGATTTCAAAAAATAAAAATTTAATTTTATCAGAATATTTTTCCAAATTTGTGAATTTAGTATTTTAAATAAAATTATATATTTAAAACAATGTAATATATTTTACAACATCAAAATATTTCTGATAATTATAAAAATTACATCCGTCATAGTTAAATTCTATTATCATTTATATATAAAAAATATATTATTTAACAAGAATATTTTGATAAAATATTTTTTTACCCAAAAGATCATGATTTTATCAAAAACAAGTTTCAATTGAAATTATAATTTTCCAAAAATAATATTTTGAAATATTTATATGAAAATATAATTTTAATCATACTAATTGGTAATTTAATAATAAAAAGTGATAAATATAATAAAAATTTCAATAAAAATAAAATATATTATTATATATTTCTTCGGGATAAATAAATAAAACCCTATTATAAAAGTGTACACCCTAACGATAAGGTGATTGATGATGGTGCTATCATTAGGTTCTTCAATGAACATGATTTATATAGTGATCATGATAAACATGAACATTTTTCATAAAATCATTATCTCTTGTTTCAGTTATAGATCACATCATAAGATTATATTCAAAAAAGGTATGATTCTTTTATATCCATTGAACTATCTGATAAATGGGATTCATAGTGTATCATCATACGGGTTAATGATATAGCTTCATTCATCTATGTTAATTTAAATTTATCATAACCCTTAATAAAAACTAATATCATTGGTCACTATAAAATTATTATATTGTAAATATCAAGTATTATTAAGAGACTTTTAAATATGATGACACGTATAGTTTAACAATGTGTATGTTTTTTCTATATCAATATTAATTAATAAGAAATTTATTCATTAAAAATTAAATTTATTTTTAAAAAGATAATTTTGTTATAATGTTTAGGTATATTTTCATTATTTAAGGAATGTTTGAATGTAAATTATATATATATATATATATATATATATATTTCTAGAACTTATAGATCTCTAATGCATTGGGTAATTCTTTCTATAACATGAGATGATATGTGTTGGACTAGGATTACAAGAATACACTATGTTATATTTTCTTACTAGTGCGACTGAACTTATTTTATGTCATTTATATTTCTGTTTCTACAGACCTATGACCATCAAGATAACATTAGTCCTATTAAAAAATTTATTTTTTTAAAATATTCTATAATGGATTCTATGTTTTGAATTTTTACTCAAATGAATTGTCACTCCATTTATTCAATGAATTATGAATATGAACTCATACATATTTTTTCATTTCATAGGATTCTATTTTTTAAATAATTCATTTTCTGACATGATCATTTCAACCATTGATTATGAATTTTTTTTCATAATGAAAATTTATAACCACATATTATGATTTTTATCTCAACCCTTTCTTAGGTCTCTCCAATTGCCCAATATTTTTATAAAGTGATATGAATACAATTTTTTATGTAAGGAGAATATTTGTGGAATAAATGAATATTATATAATGATTTTAGAGATATTTATATAAAGTTCCATATGAACTCTAACTTTTAAGCATTTTAGTTCTTTGTAATTTATTTATTGTATTGTGATATATTATGTTTAACACTTGATAACGAACTGTGTGTTTTGGGAATCTCAATTTGTACCAAAGTGGAGTATGGTTGTTCATGGAAATTATGGTCGTGAATATTTGGGATTATATCCATATATTAATTACAATTATCAATATATTATTTGTATATAAATACATAATGTGAACCATAATATTTATATTTCATTGGTAATTAAAATTTTCCTTACTATTGATTTCGATTAACTGATAATTTTGGGTTTTTACGTGGTAATGAATGAGTAAAATTCTAAGTAGGTATTTAATTCATGTGGATATATTGTAAATTTTCATATTTATAATTAATATTTTTTATAAAATAATTTTTAAAAATTATAAATATAATTGCTAAATAAAAATATACACTTATTTATCACCAAATTTATTTTATATCCAGGTTTTTCAACTAACAAATTATTTTTATAATAATTTTGGTGTAATAAAATGGTCTTATAAAATCCTTTTTAAAATATTATAGATTCTCATTTACAATATCCTTTTACAACTATATTATCTTTATTAACAATATCATTTCATTTTCATCTTGTTAATGATGACATTTAAAAAAAATGTTTCACCTTGTAAAATACATGTTTTCAAGGTCTTAAAATGTTTAATAAAAACCATTCAATGTAATGTAATTTTATATTAAAACATGAGAGTTAGTTAAATTTATTTATTATAATTTTATAAGTTAACTTGTATTTTTGTAAAATTATACATATCAATATTTTTAAATGTGTTTTATTATATTTTATGTATATATATTTTTAGTAAAAAGTGTCATATTTAAAATGTAAAGAAGAATGCTTAATAATAAAATTATTTTTCCAAATATTTATTATTTTTATTCTATAATAGGACTCTAACTATGTATACAAATTTATGTTCAAGAAAATGGTTATAATTTTTTCATAATACTGTTTCTAGAAATATTAAGTGGTTATTAACAGAACATCACAATCGTTGGGTATATCAGTCGGTGTACCAAAACCATTTTCACGATAATGTATTTAATGATACATTACAATTAATTATGGGAATTAATATGCAAAAAAATATTTATCATAATTACGTATAATTAAATCTATACCATCTAAAAAATAAATGATAATTAATATATAAATTTAATTTTATCATAACAAAAATATTGTTTTTATTATAAACCAAATGTTTTTCCATGTGTAATATGATTTTATTTTAAAGCTAAATTAATAACTTTTAGATTTTAAATTTGATAAAAATTAAATTTATTTTGAAATCATTTTGTCACAATTATTTAATAATGAATTTTTAACAATTTTCATCGAAAAAATATTTTTTTGCATAAAAATTTAATATTATTTGAATGCACTATAAGTATTTTCAATACAAGAGAATCATAATTTTTTTTTATAAATAATATAAATGGTTTATCATGAATTTATTTTATTTTAAATTTAAAATATTTTATTTTTATTTTATAATATTAATATTTGGAAACTGTAAATTACCTTTCAAAAAATTAGTGAAACATTGTGATATTAAAAAACATGTTTCTGAATACCAATCACATCCAAATTATGAATAATAATTTTTAAATTGTTTTTGAAAATATGATAATAAAATATAAAATACCAATTTATATTTATATAGAAAATGGTAAAAACACTCTGTAACTATGTATATGAGGAAGATGATTGAATATTAATACCAAATTCCTACTATTTTTCGAATATTACCCAACCACTCTCCCATTACTATTCACTCAAAAGCATTAAATAAACATTTTCATCTCATTTTATGTCTATAGACACATCACATGCAGTGTTGATTGTTTTAATGTGCTAATACAAATCATTAAGAAGAAACATCTCAATGTATGTGATATTTTCCTGATCTCCATTTTATATACGCACATAATTTTTATTATGCCTATTAATTTTCATTTTCTTTATTTCCATTAGTTCATAATTATTTAATTACAATTAAAATTATTCATTACAAATGATAAAATTCAATTCACCATCATGAATACCTTCTTATATTTTTTTATACAATAATTATGCAACCAAATTTAATGTTGTAATATGCCACATTGGGTCAAATAGACTGGTCACCTATCTCAGCCCATCACAGACTGTGGTAAATTAAGGACAACAAAACATATTTCATATAAAATAAAAATACCTAAACCATAGTATAATATGGAAATAAAGATAGATACAACTGATTGAAACATGTTATATTACAAGAAAAATAAATACTATAAAAAACAAGCTTCCATATTACCTAACATCACCCCCAAAAACCCCATAACAAAAAATCAACACAAATAGAATCCTATATGATATAGAATTATCCTCCCTTTACATTAAACATTAAAAACAGTATATATGTGTCCACTGGTAGATGTAAATTGTGATAAATAGATCCCATTATGATACCTGAAAGGAATCTATTTATGTTCTAATAACAAAAAAGTACAACATGATGCCTGAAAACAAAATGATTTTACTACAAATGTTTGATGTAAAAAAATTCCATTTTCAAATAATCGGTCAGTTTTAACAAATTAAATAACATTGTTCTAGATAATAATAATAATAATTATAAACTAAATAAAAATTTACATATGATCCAACATCCATGAAATAAACTATCACGAGATAATGAAGTAGAAAAATCAATGCACCTACCATATTATCTTTTTCCTATAGAAAATTATATGCTAAACACTGACAAGCCTATTTGGGCATAACTTTGGATCCAAATTACATTTATCCTTTCAATTGGTCATCAAAATACAGAAGGTTATATCTGAGTAATTTCAATAGAACTAAGAAACATGTGTGTCTTTCTCAACGTACAGATGGTTTAAAATATGCAATTATTGTCAATTTCTATTTAAAAAAATGATCCAATTTCTATAAGGCTATAATAAAGTCAAGACAATCTTAATTGGAGTTTTAATATATAGTTTCAATTTCTAATCCATGAAATTATGTTTTCGGATAAAAATACATTTTAAAATTAAAAACATTGAACTTTTCAATTTCAACAAAAAAAATCCTCTTCAATGATCATGAAATAAAAAATAACAAAATTAAATTAAAGAAATTAAAATATATGAGTAGTCTTGTCTACCATAATAGAAGAGAAAAACTACCCACATTTTGAAAAAATGTATTATAAACAATATTATATGACTTTAGAAGACAAGGAATATATAGAGACATAAAAGGATTGATAGAAAACAAAATCCAATTTCCAAAACCTAATAGAAATGATTCCTAAAAAAAATGATAGAAAACAAGAAGAAGGCTTACCCGAAGTCAAGAAGAGATTAACCCTGTAGATCAATCTCTGAATGGAGAAATTAATTGGAAAGGGAGTCACCAAAAAGATCATAGGGTAAATTATCAAGTTAAAAAATAAGAATACTAAAGAGAATGAAGGCACATGCACCATTATAACACCATAAAAACAATATCACCAAGAATTAAAATGCATGTAATTACGTAACACATTAGGAAATTATTTCATTTTATGTTATTATAAATAAAAGATCACTGCATATTAAAATAATTATTTTTCACATTACATTATGTGTAATCCCCATCCGATGTGTAAGATTTTTAACTGGGTGTAATCCATCCCATTACATCTATCGAGAGGCAATTACATGTCATGTAATACCATTAAATATCATGTAACTGAAAAGTGAGTAGTAGAAAATGTAGGGAGAATATATAAACCCAAAAATTCTGACACATAACCATTAATGGTTCCCTTACAAATAAGGGACAAAAATACTCAACAATCAAATTAAGGAACAAAAAAAGAGATCAGAACATTCTTTCCAAAAATGTAATAGGTCATTACAATCATCCAATCATAAAATCATTATGTCCCAACAAATGAGATCATAGTACCAAAACCAAATAAAGGTAACACCACTACATCCTCATAAACCACTACCATTCCCACATCACATGAAGAAATTTCATGTACTACCATAATAACCAGACATGGGATATTGTTTTATGATGATGTAACTTATCATTGTGATCCCTAATTTAAATATTCTTGTCAAAAAATGTTATATTGGGATGGAGAACAACCCACTCTAATAAATCTCATAGGAATGATTTTATATATACCTCATCAAATAAGAAACATGAAGAATTTTCTGTATTGAATTCAATCCACACAGTAAAATAAACTGGTAGGCGAAGCTCCCTTGTCGCTCAATGATCTTGAAGGGGATGAAGATCCACTATTCCATCTTACCCTACATACCTAACTGACTATGCCCAATGAAATGTGAAAAACAATGAAAGACAATATAAATAACCTAAGAAACCAATGGCTGATTCTGAAGGCCCACATAAGATATATTATAGCGATATGATGTGATTAAACACTTCAGGATCAATAGATTCATGTTTTTAATCTCTTAAACAAAAATCATCCAAACTAAGGAATGATCTCCAAAATATTTCAAGCACAAGGAATACTAATATTTCCATGCACAAAAATTCTCAAATAAAACAATTGGTATATAACAATGATGATTATAATTATAGGAAAAAAACAAAGGAAATTATTTTTCCATGATCCACCCAAATCATGCAGACAAGCCCAGAGTATGTCATCTTGATCATTCATAGTCGTCTCTATTTATCTATCCATATGTAGATGATATTACACAACCAATATCAACATGGAACCCATTTCCTCTTAGGAAGCATTATTGAACATAGAGGTCAAACATGAGTCCCTAAAATAAAAGAAATTCAAAGTAACCCCATGTAGCTCCACAATCAATCAAAAATACAAGTATCCAAGTTATTCTATATTCATCATTTTTTTAATGGAATGAAAATAACTAATATAGTTATTTTGTCAATAGTTACCCAAATTGAATCATTACAACTATGATTACATTGTAAAATGATGACTAAAGACACATAAATCTCATTCCACTTGTATACAATAACAAAAAATGGATGAAACAATCATGTTAGTCTCTAGTGTTCTTCCTTAACTCCTTGACAAGTGAGAAACCCCAATAAAGAATCTCCAACTGACTGTTGTATTCCCAACCATGAATACTGACATCTCCAATCAATGTAAATATTTTTATCGTTAGGGTACATGAACAAACATGCCAGATTTACA